>MU389337.1:0-749173 GCA_022578775.1 Xylaria venustula | reverse complement strand
TAAAACTGTAATTGGTTTTTTTTTTCTATTTTGTTTGTTTTGCGTTTTTGTTTTCCAAACGATTTTTTTTTTTTTTTTTTTGGTTTTTTTTTTTTTTTCCCCCCCCCCCCCCCCCCCCCCCCATGTTGTTTTCGAGCGAGTTTGAGCGAACTTGAGTGATACGAATGGTTACATGATCGGCAAGCTTGTGTGCTGTGGAAACGGTTTGCTCTCTTGTACCCCTGCAGAGGATGGGCCTGAAATGAAATGGTAACCAAAGCGACCTGATTGTTACGGATGGGAGGGTACACACGGCTTGCTGGCTGGCTGGTTGAGTGAGGTGGCTGACCCTGGAATATGCGATGAGTTTACCTGTTTGCAATCGGCGATCCTACAACAGCGCTGTTTTCACACTCGAGGACAATACATCCAACTAGATAGTCAATCAAATGAAGAGAATGAATTTTTGATGAGATTGATTGATTCATGTCGATATCATTATTCATTCACGTTACTTTTTGTTCGTACACACACAGGTATATGATACGCGTTACCTAACTATGACAGGTATTCTCAACTACCTTACTTGGTAATCCGGAGTCTTTTAATCCGGGTCTTCGGGTAGGGCGGGTAAGGGTTTCCGCGTAGAACCAGAATGAGCAAGACCGGGCCTGCCGGGCCGTGGCAATATGTATTCCGATGCCTCTGCGTCTGATGTTGGGGTGAGCTGCCTCTCAGACTGCCTCGCTGGCATCTCAGGGTATTCCTCTCCTTCTCCCCCTACCGATGAATCGCCGTTCACGCTCGTAGCCGCGGAGAAGTAATCCCCGTTCGGCGTCATGGCCGGCTCGGAATCGTACGCCATGTCGTCTATGCTGGATGGCGTGGGCGGTTGAAAGTTCTCTAAGCCGGAAGGGTCCGAACGAGCCCTGGTTGGCGTCGGTGGCCTTGGTCCCGAGTCTGAATTCGTTTCCTTGGAGTCGGATCGACTCAGCGCTTTTGGGGTCCGACTGGAACTGCGACCATTGTTGATTCGTAATCCTGTCTGTGTGGCATGGCTTGTCGGGCTGTTCCTCACAGGTGTACCATTGGCGGAGGCTCCCGATAAACCAACACTGAGACGCGCACCTCTAAGCTGCGCCTTGGGTGTAGAAGGCAGCACGGGGGAGGCTAGTCGAGACGAAGACGTGAGGAACTGGCTCGGGTAGTAAGCCTCGACGGCAGAGCCTGCAAAGCCACGCGAAAAGATGACCAAGACCAGGCAGCCAAGGAGAAGGACGCTCTGGACGATGGCCATACGTTTTTGAAAAACAACTTCATCAGCTAGAACGCCGAGCCGTGTGCTTAATGCGACGATCTCATGCTCTGTCTGTTCTCGCTGTGACTCGAGGGCGATGACAGTTGACTGCCAGATATGATCATATAGGGTTCTGACTTCCCGCAGCTCACCGAGGACAGTATTGTTCAGTTTGTCTAGAAAGAGATCGACCTTGGCGATCTGTCTGCGCTCGAGCTTAGCAAGCGCTTCCTGGAGAAATCTGGATTGTGACTCGATGTATTGGAGGGATAAAGTGCTATTGGACTCAAGGATCTGCAAGCGCTTTGTTAAGGCTTTGAAGAAAGAGTCCTGTACGGTTGGCATGGGTGGCGATGAAGCCGTTGTGCTGGCCTTGCTACGAACTGTGGTCTGTGGACTGGGTGAGGCCTTCGCTGATGACCTTGAGGAGGGGGGTTTGATTGAAGTTGAAGCTGAGGGCTTATTTTTAGAAACGCTTTGTATAGTTGCAGTCTCGTCATTAGACTGTGACATCGAAGAAATGGCAGCTGTGGCGGAAGAGTTATCTCTGAACCCTGATGGTGATGAGTTCGGCATACTAATACCCGTGATCACAGGTGGTTCCGCGGATGTAATAACTGAGGACATAGGTCCGGTCATATTTACTGATGGCCCTGTAGTTTGTTTTGCCGCAGTTGCTATAGATGAGGTATTTGGCATGGCAGAAATAGCCTGCTCACCAAAGCTGGTGGATTGAGGCTCTGTTGGAGCTGTCTGTTGCGCCGCATCACCCAGATTACTGGAACCTGAGCCCATTTCCGGGAGGCATTTCCCGACAAGGAGAAATGCATGATCGAAATAAGAGCCGTCCCAATACGGGGTCCAAGGACTCTGCTCTGCAACTATAGAGTAGTTGTGGTCTCGCACGGGCTCAGTGACCTCTGATTCTCTTGGCGGCTCGTCTACAATGCTAATGGTCTCCTCCACCGGCTCTGATACGGAGGGGGGGGTCTCATCTTCACCATCAAGTTCAGACGGGTCGACTTGCTTCCAAGAGTCCAGCATGCGCAGTCCGTGAACGCGGAGCAGAGACACAGGACAATAAAACTCATTCCCATAATGACTGAGAATCTCGATCCGTAGATATCTTGCCCAGTCAAGGGGGTTCTCAACCAAGAATGGCTGGATATCTCTGGAATTCCGAGCCTGGAAGGTGCCCAGGACCTTCCACTTATCTAGCTTGACGGGGTAGCGATCGCTGATGCTCACCCTGAACTGGCGGACCATGCTCGAGAAGAACTCGAAGTTGGCGATGACGACAGTGTCGACCAGAATCACATCGCTGAGCTCGACGATGAAGAACTTGTTCTTCCTGCCGCATTCCAGCAGCATGTACGAGTCCTTGTTCTCGACCAAGATGGCAGTGGGGTTCTTGGCGCCGGGGCTCGTCTTCTTGACGGTCGCGCCGGCGTCGAAAGACGAGTAGGAGAACCTCTCCTTGCAAGTGGTGCCGGCATCCTTACTGCGGTAGTACGTGAAGCCCTCGTCGTACGCCACCACCTCGACCTGCTCTTTCGGTTCTTTCTCGTGCTCGCGGGGCCGGGCTGACGAGGCGATCTCGGAGATCTTGTCCGAATACGAGTCGAAGTCAAAGGATATCTCGCCCTCGTCTCCGAGACTGTCGAAGCCCTCGCCTGGGCCGGCGTCGGCGCGCCCGTCCTTGTGTCTGCGGGGCTTGGCGTCGAGGGCGTCGGGGTCCGACTTGGCCAGCATCATGGCCTTCCATTCCTCGAACGACATGAAAGCGCCCGTGCTCAGGTCCTCGCCCTCGGGATCGAGCTCGTCGTGCGCGGCATCACTGGCGCGGGCGGAGGTGTCAGCGCTGGACGGGGAGCCGGTGGTCGAGGACATCGCCGCTGTCGTGGTCCCGGAGGCCGTGTCAGAGTCGGAGACGGAGACGGAGACGGGGACGGGGACGGAGATGGGCAGCGAGCCGATGGGGCCCGTCGTCAGACATTGCTGGGGCAGCGAGTCGGTGATATAGTTCACTGTGCGCGATTCGCAGGTGGGCTCGAGCGACGACGAAGCGCCATCACGAGACGACGAACCTGCGCCGTCGCCCTGGGCATAGGTTGCATCCGGTAGAAACAACGGTACAAGCGAAATCAATGCGAGATCTCGAAACCGCCCCTCGGCGAAGGGCCACATTTGTGCGAGTACGATGGATCAAGGCGGTCAGCAAGTCGGTCCATGGGAAGTGATATGTCGCGCAGACATGGTAAAAAGAGTTGGAAAGAAATATACAAAATGATCTGATTTGTTGTTTCTTTACGGCAGTTCAAAGCCGTAATGGGGTGTTACATGTGATGCAAGCAGGTGCTGCTGGTAAATTAAAGGTACGGGTAGCTGGCCTTTCGGCACAGTATTACTTACAGGGCTTGTCTGTAAGGTGCTCTTTTTAGAGAGTGGGGTTACCTATAAAACAGGGGATAGCGATGGTTGAGATCGATCAATACCTTAAGTACATAGGAAGAATCTGTGAATTATTTTCAGTAGGTACATAATGTGCCAATGCAGAGACATTCCGAAGGTATTGGTCCATGTCACATCATGATTATCATTAGCTATAAGAAATCGCAAACCTCATGCTCTTGTGTTTTCGTCAAGGTGTCTATCAGTTCACTTTGCCCTAATCGCAAGCTGAAACTCTAGAAGATGTTTTTATTCACGGAATTAGCTGAGTCCTTGAGGACAATGCTTCGAAAACCTAGGTTTAAAGAAACGTGATTGGTGTAGGGTTGGATTATTGTATCCGACTTTTGTCGTCCTCCCGTCTATGGCCGTGTGTTTAATTGTTCTACCCTCTGATGGATAGACAGGAACTGCTGGTATAAACACCACGTGGAGTTACTAGTGACCGCTAACACACGTACAACGGGAGCAAAACTTCAATTTAACCCTAGCCTATCTATGTTTGATACTCCAGCGCCGTAGTCCCAACCGTTAACCAATCCATTCCAAGACTAATACACTGACAGGAACAGGTATGATCCGAACGCTCTAACCGATGAGCAGCAGAAGAAGCACTTACTGATCCTACAACGCGCGCATACAATCTAGGGTATATATTCCCCCAGAAACAAAAGAAAAATAGACAGCTGCGTAAGAAAGATTAACCCAAATTAAACGGCAATCCCCTCGCTAATAAGAATATCGTGGATAACCATCGGTCCCGGCGGGAGAGCGAAAGATAAGACTCGTCTACTCCTTGTATCCCGAGTAACGAACGAAAAGGCGATCCAAGAAGTGGGAGTGCCGGATGCCATTAGGCCGAGCCTCAGCAAAAGTTTCGATCGCCTTCTGGACGCCGTACCCGCACCTCTCGATCAGATAACATACAACGAAGTACCCGGTGCGGTTGAAGCCATAGTGGCAGTGGACGCCAATCACGTAGTCGTCGCTCCAGTTTTCTTCTGAGGATCGTCTTTGTTTCTGATCCTCGCGGACTTTATCCACTAGATCGATGAAGCCTGCTACTTCAGCGTCCGTGGGAGGGATCTTTGATACCGTTGGGAACTTGTGATACTTGATGCTATCGCCGAAGCTTTTAGGGTCATACACAGGATCCGCATGACTGATGTCAATGATATCCTTGATCTCGTTACCCCTAATTACCGATTAGCTGTATTAGTGAACAGGAAACCCGCGAACCCGGAGCTTACCACTTAGCTGCAAATACCTTCGGGGAGTGCTCTTCATCCACTTCCCGGAGGGTCTTTAGGGCTCTGAAAATGCCGCCAATAGGACCGGAAACAGGTTGTACGCTTTTCCACTTGGCCAGATTTTTTACATCCCATTTACCTTCTCTGGAAAGGTATTGAAGTTGCCAGCCGCTATCACCGAGCATTTTAGACGAGGAAATATAATTATGGTCTTTAAGAAGTAGGCACTTACAGCGAAAAGCGGCCAGTGATGTGCTCATTCATGAAGTCACTCACGAGTCCAGCCAGAATTCGTACTGTGACCGGCATATACAACAAGGCGTGTCCAGCCGGGAGAAGAGTCGACTTGACGATAAACCGGGGATGAATTGGCTGTGGTGGAATGTCGCTTAGGGAATCAGGATCCTGATGATCTCTCGGGGTTGTAGGATCTTCCACGGAATCTCCGTCATTTGTCAAGAAAGCCTTATGGCGCGTAAAGTCGTCTTGGCAGATCTCTTCTATCGATCGTGGTATATGCTCCCGTGGCGCCGTGCTTGGATTTACTGGAGCGGCGGCCTCGCCAAGTGCGTTCCCTTCAGAGACAGGCTTGTGACCTATATTATCAGAAGTTCCTCGATTTGCCACTGCCGCCTTGAGCATCCTTTCAATCTTGCGCATCTTTTTAGTTTTGAGCATCTTTTTAATCTTCCCGACCTCTTGAGGTGGTGTCACATTATCATTCTCGCCACCGACAAGGAAAATAGGCACGTCAAGGTCAGCCCAACTAGTGTTCCCAAAAATCCCTCCTACAGGTTTGCCATCGGTGTAAACGGGTAAAGAGCCCCAGGCCATCCGGCGAAATACAGGGGTTCGGCTCTGACTGTTAAATCTATTCTGAAGTTGACGAGATTCAAGATCGCCTCCTGGGCCAACAAAACGTTTGACACTAGCACTCTCAGGCCCTCCCCACCTGTCCCAAGTTCTCCAAAGGTTGAAGATAAAGTCAGGTATCCAGAGGAGTCTTCGAAAGTTGCGCACTGTTTTCTCAGGGAAAGGGCCGAGCAGAGGACAGATGGCGATAATTCCCATAACATTCAATGGGGCGAATGAACGGTTCGCAGATTTCTTATTTGCGAGATCAGCGGCAAAGGCAGTTCCCATGCTATGAGCGATGAGCACGACGCCCTGGCCATCGTCAACGTAATCATTTATGATAGTTTCAATAAGAGCAATCAGATTTTCGGTCTTGTATGCGTCCCATGAAGTTTGCGCAAACTGAGACCGGCCACAGCCCGGAAGATCGATCGCGAGGCATGACGCAGAATTAGAGAGGCTGGTCAACAGGGGGTGGAATTGCGCGACGGAACCTCCAAGACCATGAATGAAAACAAGCAGTGGCAACGGAGCCGGATCCTTGGGGAGTTCATCTGCCTTGGGGTGTCGCCGATAGAAAATGCGAATGCCTGGGTATGTGATTCCGGATATTTTTATTTTGTAGGACTTGATGTCGGAATGGGTCCGCAGAAGTGGAGGATCTGTGGTTTCGGGATCCCATGGCTCGGGTACGGTGTTTCGAGCCTTAGCCATCCGACGTAGAATCAACGCGCCACCTAGGGCGAGTGCAACCCCTACGCCAACAGACCTGGACTCAACCAGGAGTGAGACTATGGGAGGCAAAACCATGGTAAATATTTGATTTCAATGGAATGGGAGGGAAACATAGAGCAAAACGAAGACAGAACGAAAAGAGCACCAAACACTCGAAGGTATTGACGGGAGTTCATCCAACTCGGATAAGTTCACATCACATCTACCTAACGGTATTTTTTATTGTGTGCGCTGTTGTGATGAGACAATGAAACATTATGGCCATCCTCGCTGGCTCCGGTAAGACAATCGACCTATACTTACTTAGAAACTGAAGAAGATAGGGTTCTGATAGGGTGCCCTCCCCAAGTCAGTGGCGAAGGGATGAAGTGAAGGATGAACACGTGCTGGCAATGAAATTAAGAGAGACGACTTTCCAGGCGACGAGTTAGAATGGGGGTGAGTGCAGGGGGGTTAGGATGTTGAAGGTTTGTAGGTTGGTCCTGTGAGTTCTACGTGAAGTTAATGGTAATCACCTACTCATTGGAACACACTAGGGCAAACAAGACTTTGTCCATCAGGTTATATAAGGTCTTGAGATAAGGCAGGCTGTATGCGTCTGAAGGGAATACCTACATACCGGTATGTATATACGCTGATAAGGGATCAGGCCCTGATGGCAACGGTGGTGATGACCATGTAGTGTACGTGAAGGTAGAGGAATCGATTAGGGAGGGTCTGATGAATTCACCTAGCACCGAAGACTAAGATTGCCTCTTCGTGCCCAATGCCCAATGTCTTTTCTTTTAAGAGCCTAACTGGACCAAAAATAAGCGGAGCGAATAAGCAGCCATCAGCTCTGAGAGAAGACGGGAAATTTGGCAACGTCGACAGTCGTGTCAAATACCAAATGCGCGATGGGAAGGCAGATCAACGATTCGTGACCAAAAAGCAAGTATCTCGGGGCTTTGGGTGTTGGTATCGTGTCGTGGCGTCTGTGTTCGCTGTTAGCATGTGCGCTCAAGGTGTGCGATGTCATAGGACAGGGCTCGACAGGCAACCTCCACTAATAGGTTTCACAGCAGCCTCAACGTGCCGCCATATCAGGTACACCATTGGACCGCGTCCCACTGACCAATCACTGTCTTGCGATTCACCACTATGTGGAAATCCAGGCGCTGTAATCGAACCACAGCTATTTCCCGCTTGGATGCTTGCGCTGGTATTACACGCAGACAGAGACCGATTGTCAATACTGTACTGATACCTACAGTGTTACATACATACATTCTAATAGGAATAGAATAGTAGTAGGTGTTTATTTACTTTAATTGACAGCAGCAATCCATTATGATACCCGTTGAAAAGATATACAGATGTGTCTCAATATAAACAGTAAGACGATTATATTCGGATCTGTATGTACATGAGGGAGGGGTACGTGGGAAGATACGGCCGCTGTAAATGAACCTGTCTCTATGGCACGTATTACCAGTGCCTGCGAGTCTCGCATCCCGGACAAGCCGACTGGCTACAAGTAGGCAGGAAACTTTCCTTGTATTCACAAACAAAATTTCCGGGCTGTCCGGCCAAGCTTTAAGGCATAGAGCGCTCAGGCATTGAATTGCCAAGAGAGGCGCAAATCAACATGATGGGTCGCATCGATTGGTGTGAGTTGAACGGCCAAAAGGGGAGAACTTGAATACAGAAGTGAATACAGCAGCTGATATACAAGCAGAAGCCATAGCAATGTGAGCTTGGGCTAGAAGTCGACTCCTCGATGACTATGCATGTTAGTATACACGGCAGTATGCGTCCGGTGCCGGCAAGGTGTGCCGAAGCTGTTGTTGCCGATAAACTGGGTCATCCAAGGTTGACATCGACATTCCCTCATGATTAGAGGTGATATTATGAAATCTCGATGGCCGGAAGCTAGATTTGAGGAGAGATGTGGAATTTTCCCTCACTGCACTTTACCTCATCGTACCTCGTCATAAAGATCTTGGTACAGACACGTGTGGAGTCCATTCTTCACCAATTCGCTCCGATTCCCTCTTTCCAGCCGATCGGTATAAATGCGGCTGCAACGTCGTTCACCCCTCTCTCCGTGGCTAGAAGATTGAACTGTGCCGCAGCATTCCGGGTATCGAGAATTTCCACTCTCATGCCTAAGCTACTAATATGCCGGCGGAGCTCGGGACTGATCGGTCGTATTTCAGGTCCCAGGCCCAGTATTAAAAGATCTGTAGTAGCGTCATATATCAATATCCGATTCATCCTACACCATGTTGCACACTAAGACTCGTAGGAGGATTGGAATGTGAGAAGACTTACCTGGGCGTGGCCATATTAACGACAGCAGGCCCAAGCTCTCATTTGGTATCTCCCACTGGCCCTTCGCATTCAGTAATCGGGGTTCGCCACGCGGTAACCACGGCTGCCACGCAAATGCCTCTCCACCGACAAGAATGACGCCGGAGCCGTCGGTGATCCTGGCGCCGCTGTTCAGCTGGAAGCCGTCCGACATGCAGATGTCGACTATTGTCGACGGCACGGGTGTATTGCCCAAGACGTCCATTGCGGCGAAGTCGGTAGGCGGTGGGAGGTCGTCATTTCTGCGACGGGGCGTGGCATGGAAGAAAGCAATTGGATGTGAAAAGGGCTTCGTGTTCCCGGTGTTTGGAGGGACTAGAAAGCGTGTGGTGGCCGTAGAGAGTGGGCGACAGCGAGAGCCGCCATGCCTTCTCACGGTCGCGGCAGCCGTGGCGCCAACGGGCCGGAAGAAGCGCATCAGCGAGGCCATGGTGACAATTTACGTCGGTTTGCTGTTCAATGGTGCGAAATGCTCATGTGCTTGCATGCTGTATATGAATCTGAGCTGCATTTGATGCATTTTGGAGAAATTGTGGATAGAACGTCATCAACTAAAGCTCGACCGAGTACAAATAAGCTAGTAGCTACCTTAAGCGGACCCCCGTATCAATCTCAACAGTCTCCATCAACCACTATTTTCCACAACTACACGAGCAGCGACATAATACTATTTACCAACCAGTCAACCCATGAAATCACTCCTGCACGAGTGGATTCAGAGACTACGCATTAACCAACATATGGGCAGTGTTGAACCCAGCAGAATGTAGGCAGGTCCAATTCGCATTGAGTAACTTTTTTTCTTTTCGTCAAATGGCGTGAATTGTTTAAACAGGGATTATCGCATGCTGGCATGAGCAGAAGCGTTATGTGTATCACAGCCGATCACGGTACGATCGCTTCCTGCAGAGCATCACCACCACAACAAGATGTGGCCAGCACTCATACGCCACAATAAGTCGTCTAAAATGTCGTTTGTACCATTCCGATCAACTAGACGTTGAGAAGCCCTTAAAGCAGAAACTGGAACAGCCTTTACGTAGCCGTTCGTATAATGCAGCCATGTCCCTTGTGAACACCAAACCAATGACGACCTAACCGTTCCATCCTAGAATCGATCACCAGCTTATTTCTTCTTTTGGCCCTGCTCCTGCTCCTTCAGCACCTTCTTGACGATCTTCTGCTCCTCGATAAGGAATGCTCGGACGACACGGTCCCTAGCGAGTACATGTCAGCAATGCGACTGGAAGCATGGTCCCACATGGATTGGGCTTGTCCGAAATCGTTGTAGACCCTTGTTCTAAGGAAATAACGTGATGGTTTCGTACTTTACACAGTTACCGCATCGTGAGCCACCGTATGCGCGCTGGACAGTCTTCTTGGGCTTGGAGATCTGGGCGTACTCGCGAGGTCGTAGAGCAGGGATCTATTATGTGTATGTCAGTGATTAAAATAATCCAACTTTCTGGCAGAGAGGCCCAGCAATTGCCCAGACTTCTACTGTTGTTCCAATGCATCCATTCCCATCTTCGGGTCCCTGTGCGACAATCCAACGAGAGAGGAATGTAACTTACACCAGGCAGCTTGATTCCACAGTCACCGCACTTGGGGGCAGTACCGGCTCTGGATCAATGACGTTAGCATCTGTCATGAATTGCGATTCGCTATCGTAAAGAGGTTTATCGCGATCGGTGAAGAGGCAAACGCACTTCTTGATGTGGAGGGTTCGGAGTTCACCACCAGGCGTACGGACGATACGAGTCTTGTTGCTCTGTAGACAGTCTTAGTCTTGTTTCTCCCGTGTCCTCGTGTTTATTGAGTGCTTACGGTAGTGTTGTAAGGGTTGCGCCTTCGGTATGTGACTCTGTTGTCGGTCATTTTGACGGTTGTGGCTGTCGTCTCGAGGTGGTCGTCGGGATGGTCGTCGGGATGGTTTCTACTTGCGGGACGAACTTTTTACAACTTAGGTGAAGGAATTTTGGTGTTGACTGAGAATAGGTGGGCGTGTGGGGTGGATCTTGCAGACCCGCTTTGTGCCGAAGGGCAGAATAGCCAATGAAAGAGCACTAATGGTGGACATGAGTGTCAAGCCACACAGGCCGAGCGAGCCACATATTTTCACGTGACTCTCAACACTCACGTGTGGCTGTGGCAGATAGGCTTCTATGAGACTAGTCCCAATTGCACCTAGCTCTATGCCGGAAAAATTCCCACTGTACCTTATGGTCGCGAGAGGCGACATGGAACCGTGCATGGAACCTACCTGTATCATTCTCAATCTTTCATTTAGAAACACGTCGCGCGGCACTCATTAGAAGAGGCGGTTGCGCATCTCACTACGCGTTATTTCGCCTTTTCCATCAGCGTCAAATAGCCTGTCTCAAGTTGTCATCAATCTGACTGCGGCAGCTATCCACGTCATCCCCGCGGCACATCGCGGCGCGAAAGCGACTTCAACACCCGTCGCCTAGCTATCTACCTCCATCGAGGTCTGCGAGTCCACGATGTCGTCTTTTCCTCCCCCTCCCCCCCCTCCTGGCTGGGGGCCGCCGCCGCCGCCACCGCCTCCGCCAGGACCTCCTTCTGACTTCCTGCCTCCTCCGCCAGGGATTCCTGCCCCTCCACCTCCTGGTTACCATCCGACCACCGACCCCCATCTGGCCAAGTTCGAGCAGAAGAAGAAGGAATGGCTGCGCACCCAGCGCAATCGCTTTGGCGAGAAGCGCAAGGGAGGCTTCGTTGAAACCCAGAAAGCAGACATGCCCCCGGAGCACTTGCGCAAGATCGTCAGGGATATTGGTGATGTTTCACAGAAAAAGTACACCAGTGACAAGCGGAGCTATCTCGGAGCCCTCAAGTTTATGCCTCATGCCGTCATGAAACTTCTGGAAAACATGCCGATGCCTTGGGAGTCGACGAGGGAAGTGAAGGTGCTTTACCACGTAAATGGCTGTCTCACTCTAGTCAACGAGATACCTCGCGTCATTCCGCCAGTGTTTCACGCCCAGTGGGCTACGATGTGGTTGACCATGCGAAAGGAAAAAAGTGATCGAAGGCTGTTCAAGAGAATGAGGTTTCCACCTTTTGATGACGAGGAGCCGCCTTTGTCATGGTCAGAGAACCTCGAAGATGTAGAGCCACTCCAGCCAATTCAGATGGAGCTTGACGAAGACGAGGATGCGGCTGTATACGACTGGTTCTATGACCACCGGCCGTTGTCGGACACCGATCATGTCAACGGTCCCAGCTATAAAACGTGGAACCTATCATTGCAACAGATGGCCACACTCCATCGATTGAGTCGCCCCTTGCTGACTGACAAGATTGACCGGAACTACTTCTATTTATTTGACCTCAAGAGCTTGCTCACCGCTAAAGCCCTGAATGTTGCCTTGCCTGGAGGGCCACGATTTGAGCCTCTCTACAAAGACATTGATCCGAATGACGAGGACTTCGGAGAATTCAATGCCATTGACAGAATCATCTTCCGCTTACCTATCAAGACTGAATGTCGAGTTGCCTACCCTTATCTCTATAACTCACTCCCTAGGAGCGTCCACTCGCACTGGTATTCACATCCACCAAACGTTTATCTGAAATCTGAAGATCCCAGCATGCCAGCGTATTACTTTGATTCTCAGATAAACCCTATTTCTTCTCGATCTGTTGCGCCTAAGAACATTACCGTGAGCCACGAAGATGAAATATTTGGTGAAGGAAATATTGAGGAACCAGAGGAAGAAGCTTTCACGCTACCTGCGTCTGTCGAGCCATTCTTGGCCGACGAGGAGTTGTACACTGAGGATACGGCTGCGGCCATTGGGCTTTGGTGGGCGCCTTTCCCCTTTGATCGCCGATCTGGTCGCATGGTACGAGCTCAGGATATACCTCTTGTTAAGCACTGGTACCTCGAGCATTGTCCACCAAAACAACCAGTGAAAGTCCGAGTCTCGTACCAGAAGCTTTTGAAAACTTTCGTCCTCAATGAACTGCACAAACAGAAACCTAAGGCACTTAACAGACAGGATCTATTGAGAAGCCTGAAGCAGACTAAATTCTTCCAGCAGACCACTATTGACTGGGTCGAGGCCGGTTTGCAAGTTTGTCGGCAGGGTTTTAACATGCTGAATCTTCTCATCCATAGAAAGAACCTTACATACCTACATCTCGATTACAACTTCAATCTCAAACCGGTAAAGACCTTGACTACGAAAGAACGAAAGAAGTCCCGATTTGGAAACGCGTTCCATCTCATGCGCGAAATACTTCGTCTAACAAAGCTCATTGTCGATGCACAAGTCCAGTACCGACTTGGTAATATTGATGCCTTTCAACTAGCCGATGGTATTTTGTACGCGTTTAATCACGTCGGTCAGCTCACTGGAATGTATCGGTATAAATATAAATTGATGCACCAAATCCGTACTTGCAAAGATTTGAAGCATTTGATTTATTATCGATTCAACAGTGGGCCTGTTGGTAAAGGGCCGGGTTGTGGTTTCTGGGCACCAGCTTGGAGAGTTTGGCTCTTCTTCATGAGAGGCATCATTCCTCTTCTGGAGAGATGGCTTGGGAATTTACTGTCTCGTCAATTCGAAGGCCGCCACAGCAAAGGTGTTGCCAAGACAGTTACAAAACAGCGGGTTGAATCGCATTTCGATCTCGAACTTCGTGCTTCCGTAATGGCGGATCTCATGGACATGATGCCCGAAGGTATCAAACAGAACAAGGTTAATACCGTTCTCCAGCATCTTTCAGAAGCTTGGCGATGCTGGAAGAGTAATATCCCTTGGAAAGTCCCTGGACTCCCTGCTCCTATCGAGAACATCATTCTTCGATATGTCAAGTCCAAGGCTGACTGGTGGATCTCGGTGGCACATTACAATCGCGAACGTATCAGGAGAGGTGCTACGGTTGACAAGACTGTCGCGAAAAAAAATGTTGGACGATTGACACGATTGTGGCTCAAGGCTGAGCAAGAGCGGCAGCATAATTACATGAAGGATGGTCCTTATGTGTCTTCAGAAGAAGCGGTTGCTATATACACTACAACTGTGCATTGGCTTGAGTCTCGAAAATTCACACCTATCCCCTTTCCCAGCGTATCATACAAGCACGACACGAAGATATTGATCCTTGCTCTTGAAAGACTTCGCGAAGCGTATTCCGTGAAGGGCCGCCTCAACCAGAGTCAGCGAGAAGAACTCGCACTGATTGAGCAAGCATACGATAGTCCAGGTACAACCTTGGAAAGGATCAAGAGATTCCTGTTGACTCAACGCGCTTTCAAAGAAGTGCAGATTGACATGAACGACAACTACAGCTCGATTAACCCAGTATACGACATTGAGCCGATCGAGAAGATTAGTGATGCGTATCTCGATCAATACCTCTGGTATCAAGCGGACCAACGACATCTTTTCCCTGCATGGATCAAACCATCAGATTCTGAGGTTCCTCCGCTACTTGTTTACAAATGGGCACAGGGCATCAACAATCTGGATAAGGTCTGGGAAACGGCTGATGGGGAGTGCAACGTCATGATAGAAACTGAGCTCTCCAAGGTCTATGAAAAGATCGATTTGACACTCTTGAACCGTCTTCTGAGGCTGATTATGGATCACAATTTAGCCGATTATATCAGCTCAAAGAACAACGTTCAGCTGACATATAAAGACATGAACCATGTCAACAGCTATGGCATGATCCGTGGTCTACAATTTTCGGGTTTTGTGTTCCAGTACTATGGTCTTGTGCTTGATCTCCTACTACTGGGTTTGAATCGTGCTAGCGAAATTGCCGGACCTCCAGGATCTCCGAATGACTTTCTTCAATTCCGTGACCGCGAGACTGAGACGAAACATCCTATTCGCCTGTACACGCGGTATATCGACAAGATCTGGGTATTCTTGAGATTTACCGCCGAAGAATCTCGCGATCTTATTCAGCGATTCCTCACGGAACAGCCCGACCCAAATTTTGAGAACGTAATTGGCTACAGGAGCAAGAAGTGTTGGCCGAGAG
Source organism: Xylaria venustula (assembly GCA_022578775.1). Taxonomy (NCBI): domain Eukaryota; kingdom Fungi; phylum Ascomycota; class Sordariomycetes; order Xylariales; family Xylariaceae; genus Xylaria; species Xylaria venustula. Next base: position 734,230 of record MU389337.1, on the reverse strand, counting down.
ATTCTCGTATGCGCCTTATGCGTCACGACGTCAATCTTGGGCGTGCCGTCTTCTGGGACCTCAAAAACCGTCTCCCACGGTCTGTTACGACAATCGAGTGGGACGACACATTCGCCAGCGTCTACAGCCGTGACAACCCGAATCTTCTTTACTCGATGTGTGGATTCGAAGTCCGCATACTTCCCAAAATAAGGAACCAGAATGATGAATTTCCTATCAAAGACAGCGTTTGGTCTCTCGTGGATAACACAACCAAAGAAAGGACTGCCCATGCCTTCTTACAGGTGACTGAAGAAGACATACAGAAGTTCAACAATCGTATTCGTCAGATTCTTATGTCTTCTGGATCGACCACATTCACAAAAATTGCGAACAAGTGGAATACAGCTCTTATTGCCCTTTTCACCTATTACCGTGAGGCTGCGGTATCGACCGTCGACCTTCTCGATACCATTGTGAAGTGCGAGACCAAGATCCAAACTCGTGTCAAGATTGGTTTGAATTCAAAGATGCCGTCGCGTTTTCCCCCAGCTGTCTTTTATACACCGAAGGAACTGGGTGGCCTTGGTATGATCTCTGGTTCTCACATCCTAATTCCTGCCAGTGACAAGCGATGGTCGAAACAAACAGACCTTGGAGTCACTCATTACCGAGCTGGTATGACACATGACGAGGAGACCCTTATACCAAACATATTCCGGTATATTATACCTTGGGAGGCTGAATTCATCGATTCCCAGAGGGTTTGGACAGAGTATTCCCAAAAACGATTGGAAGCAAACCAGCAAAATCGGCGCCTCACTCTGGAAGACTTGGAAGACAGTTGGGACCGAGGATTGCCTCGCATAAACACCCTGTTTCAGAAAGATCGAAGCACTCTCAGTTTCGATAAGGGCTTCCGTACTAGAAGTGAATTTAAGGTCTACCAGCTCATGAAAAGCAACCCCTTTTGGTGGACTAGCCAGCGTCACGACGGAAAACTGTGGAACCTCAATGCCTACCGCACAGATGTGATTCAAGCCCTTGGTGGTGTCGAAACAATCCTAGAGCATACCTTGTTTAAAGCGACGGGCTTCCCCTCTTGGGAAGGTCTCTTTTGGGAACGCGCTTCAGGTTTCGAAGAGTCGATGAAATTCAAGAAACTGACAAATGCTCAAAGATCGGGTTTGAACCAAATCCCTAATCGTCGGTTTACATTGTGGTGGTCGCCAACTATCAACCGTGCCAATGTCTATGTTGGTTTCCAAGTCCAGCTTGATCTTACGGGTATATTCCTTCACGGTAAGATTCCAACACTAAAGATATCGTTGATCCAAATATTCCGCGCCCATTTATGGCAAAAGATCCACGAATCCGTGGTGATGGATTTCTGCCAAGTTTTTGATCAAGAGCTGGAAGCACTCGGTATCGAGACAGTGCAGAAAGAGACCATCCATCCTCGAAAATCATACAAAATGAACAGTTCTTGTGCCGATATTCTCTTGTTTGCCAACAGTAAGTGGAATGTCACTCGGCCGTCGCTTCTTTACGACACGAAAGATGTCATTGAGCCTACGGCAACGAACAAATTCTGGCTGGATATTCAGCTTCGGTATGGCGATTACGATTCTCACGACATTGAGCGGTATACTCGTGCTAAATATCTTGATTACACCAATGATAACATGAGTATCTATCCTTCCGCTACAGGTCTCATGATTGGTATCGACCTAGCGTACAATCTATACTCTGCGTACGGTCAATACTTCCCTGGCTTAAAGATCCTTGTCCAGCAGGCTATGGCGAAGATCATGAATGCAAACCCCGCCCTCTTCGTTCTTCGTGAGCGTATTAGAAAGGGTCTCCAGCTTTATGCTTCAGAAAGCAACCAAGAGTTTCTGAATTCCCAAAACTATTCCGAGCTGTTCAGCAACAACACGAAGCTTTTCATCGATGATACCAATGTGTACCGTGTGACCATTCACAAGACCTTTGAGGGTAACTTGACCACAAAGCCTATCAACGGTGCCATCTTCATATTCAATCCTCGTACTGGACAACTTTTCTTGAAGATTATTCACACTAGCGTCTGGGCCGGTCAGAAGCGTCTCGGTCAATTGGCAAAGTGGAAGACAGCTGAAGAAGTTGCAGCTCTTATCCGATCTCTACCCATTGAGGAACAACCAAAAGAGCTCATTGTTACCAGAAAAGGTCTTTTGGATCCTTTGGAAGTTCATCTGTTGGATTTCCCTAATATTTCCATTCGCGCATCAGAACTTCAGCTACCCTTCCAGGCTGCGATGAAAGTTGAAAAGCTTGGTGACATGATTCTCCGTGCTACTGAGCCCCAAATGGTACTTTTTAACTTGTACGACGAGTGGTTGAAGAACGTCTCTTCTTACACTGCTTTCTCCCGTCTCGTCTTGATTCTGCGTGCCCTTCATGTCAATCCTGACAAGACTAAACTTATTCTACGGCCTGACAAAACCGTCATTACACAAATGCACCATATCTGGCCAACGCTGGAAAATGAGGACTGGATCAAGGTTGAATTACAGTTGCGAGATTTGATCCTTCATGATTACGGCAAGAAAAATAATGTGAACGTCTCTAGTCTGACCAGCAGCGAAGTCCGAGACATTATTCTGGGTATGGAGATATCTGCACCTTCAATGCAACGACAACAGGCCGCAGAGATAGAAAAGCAGCAGGAAGAGCAACAACAACTCACCGCTGTAACAACCAAGACTCAGAATGTCCATGGTGAAGAGATCATCGTGACGACCACATCGCAGTTCGAACAACAGACTTTCGCTTCCAAGACAGAGTGGAGGACTCGAGCGATCGCCACGTCCAACCTACGAACTCGATCTAACAATATCTACGTCTCGTCTGTGGATAATGATTTGGACGATATCACGTATGTCATGCCTAATAACATCTTGAAGAAATTCATCACCATTGCCGATCTTCGTGTTCAAGTGGCAGGGTACCTATATGGTGTCTCTGCGCCGGACAATGATCAGGTCAAGGAGATTCGCTGTATCGTCATGATACCTCAAATAGGAGGTCTTCGTAGCGTTCAGCTTCCTCAACAGTTGCCACAACATGAGTATCTTGGGGATCTAGAGCCACTGGGTGTTATCCACACAATGGCCGGCAACGAACTACCGTATATGTCAGCAGCAGATGTGACGGAACACTCTCGTCTGCTTGATGCGCATCCCAAGTGGTCTAAGGAAAACAGTATCACTGTCGATGTCGCCTTCACTCCCGGCTCGGTGTCTCTTTCTGCTTGGGCATTGACTCCCAGTGGCTACAAGTGGGGTGCTGAGAACAAGGACATTGGTAGCGACCAACCGCAAGGGTTCACGACGTCCATGGGTATCAAACGCAAGCTTTTGTTAAGCCCGCGTTACAAGGGTTACTTCCTGGTGCCTGAAAATGGCAAGTGGAACTATAGCTTCATGGGTAGCAGCTTTGCTGGCCTAGAGAAGAAGCCAGTCCACGTCAAGCTAGATGCGCCACTACCCTTCTACAGCGATCAACACCGACCCCTTCACTTCCAGAATTTTGCGGAGCTAGAAGATATCAGTGTCGATCGAAGCGACAATTTTGCATAAGCAGCTTGAAGATGCAACGGCTGAAGAGAGTGCTGGGAAGCTTGAGCACAAGGTTGCGAATGGCGAGGAAATTATGTGTATTGCGAAGACGGAATTTTCGCACAAAAAAATTCCATATTTTTACAAGGAGGCGTTTGGCGGGTTTGCTTGCGGCATTCAGGGCGAGGTGGACGAGAAGCTTCTTTTTTCCAGTACACTAAGGATTTCATGTACATTTTCTTACCAATACCTTATGAAATTGTAAGATAGCCAGGCAGGGTGGACACTGGACAGGGTGAAAGCACTACTTTCACAAGAATGCCATAATTAATATCATTTAATTTAGCATTTGAGTAGGAATATCCATCGTGTTGTTGGATCAATGAGAGTACTCTGTCATGATACCTGCAGCTTCGATTTGGAAAGTGAGATGTGCATCATTAGAATCCTGACACTCAATGACACATCAATAATAATGATAGACAACTGTCCCATGACTCCTTTCTGTAGCAGAACCTTCAAGGGGGCATGTCTTTCTTGTGGTAGGCGTCAAATTTTGTACTAGCTAGCATCTTAACGAAATTCACCATGGAGGAAATGCAATAAATATTGAACTTACACCGCATACGCTAGAATGAAGTAACATTCTCTTGATTTAATCTTTTCTTTTTCTTTTTCTTTTCTCCGCTCCTTTCCGTGTCTTAAGGCCTTCCAAGAGGGTATCAAGCAGCAGCCAACCCGTCGACAAACCGACTCTGATCCATTCCCGAAGCTTTCTTAACCCAACAGAAACCCCACCACAAAAACCTTTATTCGCTGAAGTTCTTTCGCTTCCATTGTCAGGTCTAACCTATATACCACTAGGTATGCAGTGCCGTCCAAATCTTTCCCTTCCTCGTCCTCTTCTTCAATCATTAATTACTGCACCCTTTCAGTTTTGTGTTCACTCCTTTTGCACTTTATTGTTCTTCCCCCCCGCCGCCCTTAGAAAGTAGGTTGTGTTTCACCGCCGGACAGCGTGGAACCCAGACTTCCTTTAACAACCGTTCAGACAGATCCCGCGCTTGCCCCATACTAGGGTATGAATTAAACATTTGTGTGATTAATTATTAGTTATTATGGGGTGTCTGTTCAGATTCGTCGTCTCCTGTGTCGGGCCAAGTGGTCGGATGTCTGGGTATGCGAAGGTGCAGTGTTGTGGTGGCCGTGGTGTTCGGTACATGGATATCATCATTTTTCCCTGCACCTGACGGTGCTTGTTGAAGCTTTGGTAGCACGACAAGTTGGTGATCCTTGATTTCGGACGTCGACTGTCCTCGAGTATCTCTTTTTCCCTTCTCTGCCGCTTCTCCTGCTTTCGTTCCTTGGCCGTCTCCATGCCTGCGGGCGGTTGTAGCGAGTGTGCGCTTTTGGACCTGAGAAAGCGGCGTCGGGCCCGTGTGTATTGAGCTTGCGGGCACCGAGGTTGGCACGGGCTTGCTAGATGCCGGGTCCTCCTGGGTTCGAGCTGCTGTGGCTGCTGCTGTTGACGACGATGATGTTGCAGCTCCCCTCTGGCCTGTCACTGGTGTCTGTGGAATAGCGCCGTCGGTGCTGGAGACCACTTCGGCCGTTAGGGGACGCTTGGGCTGGAGTGAGGGAGGTGTGGCATAGAGAGATGGATCTGGTTGCTCGAAGGGCATCCATGAGATGTGACGGATAACGGGCTTCTGCTGGTTGAAAGTACGAGTGGTTAGAGACGGCTAGCTTGTATTACGGCTTGGGAATAAAACGTTCGTATGATGTTGATGTTGGATAGACCGACGTACCTGCATCATGTGGTGGGATTTTACGGTGGCGGCAGATGGTCTGCGTAAATGACGGCCGCACTTCAGGTGCACGCCGACGCGAAACGAGACACTCATTTTGAAATGTGTGTGTGTGTGTGAGCGCAGTGGAGGGTTTGGTGAGAATGAATACTACGTGTGATCGAGATGGTCGGTGACAGACGTGGTGGGATGGCGGGCTGGTGAGGAAAGAGTATGGCTTGGTGTGTGTTGGGTGAAAAGAGGATGGTAGGTCTCGATGGCTGTTTTGCTTGTTTGCTTGTGTGTGAGGAAAGCGTTCGAGGTTTGCGGAAGTCACAAGAATCGGCGGCGGCGTAAATTAGGTGTAGCAAGAGAGAGTCCGAGGGCTCGGGCTTCCGTGACGACTTATTAGGTTTGATTATAAAAGCCTATTCGCCAGCTACCTACATAGAGTTGTATACAATACATGAAATATGTCTGCAATACAAACAATAGAATACCTACTTTCTCGACACTTTATTTCTATTATATTTCTATTATAGGGTGTATTTCTACATCATGCATACATACCTACTTGTGTTTAACCCTCGTTGGTGGAATAATAGATACTAATATTCATTCCCCCTTCAAAACAATTCGGGCAAAATCATTGTGGAATAGGGTCTCCTGATAGTTTGTTCGTGAGTCAAAACATCCTCGTCAGAGTTGATTCATAAAACAAAACAAGTACTGTGGCTGCATAGTGTATTTCTTGATTAGAGTTGTGAACACGCCCTCAGTAATCACACAAACTAAACTCTCAACTACTAGAAATCATATTTAAAGAAAAAAAAAAAAAAAAAAAAAAACTTAGCTCAACCTAGCTCGCCAAAAGACGAAATAGCCTTTACTACCGAGCAGCTTCGAGGATTATCTCAGCAGCCCTCTCCGCCACGGCGTACAATGTAGCCGTGAGATGGCCGCTGAATTGCAAAGGCAGTATCGAACCGTCGACAACTCTGACATTTTCCGTCCCATAAACCTTCAACTCGGGATCGACTACACCGCCAAGGTCGCGCGACATCATCGACGCCGTTCCAATGGGATGATGGTTAGGCATCACTAGAGGGAGGGGGGAGGCGAGAGTTAACCAATTATACTTTCCGCCACAAGTGCAAGGAGTGTAGTGTACAGTGAATAAAAATGCAAAACATCCTTGTCTGGTCAAGGGAGGGGATGACTCACGGGTATCACCGATGTAGCTCGTCCATTGTTGATCGGTGGCATTCAGGGGCACGACCCCCTCTGCGGGCATGATGGCGGCGCCGACCAAGTCGCTCACGGGCTGCGTGTTCCAGAACCTCTGCACTTGGCGGCCGAGACCGATCTGCACGTCGAGGTCGAAGTCGACGAAGAAATACTTGGGGTCGATGGCCGGGGCGTCGATGGCGTCGGCGGACGTCAAGTGGACGCTTCCCCACGAGAAGGGTAATAGGAGCCACATGGCAGACACGAAAACGCCCGCCGAGATGGCCGTCAGCGTCTCGCCCAGCGTCACGTTCTGCTTGAAGATCAGGTCGTGCTGCACGCGGAGCAGCTTCTCGACCTTGGCCGCGTCGACCGCGCCGGGGCTGGCAGCTGCTGCTATTTTCTCTGCCCATGCTGGGATCTGGGCTGATGTCGATGCTTCGATGCTCGATAGCTTGTCACCAAACAGGTCCTGCGCCGTCGAGAAGGTCGCGTACGGAGCTGTCCCGGACAGATTCGCCTTGCCAGCGTAAATGAAGAGTGTGTTGGGTTGCTCCTGAAGGTATTCTCCGACGCCAGGGAGGTCGATCTCCGTTTTGATTCCCAGACTATTCAGAAGACTGGCAGACGGGTATTAGCACGCAATATCACTATAGGAGGGAAACAAAGAAGGATAAAAGTTGCTATACGAAGCTCCCCTTACCTTGGGTTTCCGACACCAGAGCTCTCGAGAATCAATGGCGACCTCAACGCTCCCGCAGACAAAATCACCTCAGAAGCAGCCGCAGCAGCAACAAGCTTCCCATCGGGAGTCACATATTCCACGCCCCCAGCAACAGCAGCAGCAGTCCGGTTTCCCTTACCTGCACGCCTTTCCCAGACGATCCTCTTAACCGTTCCCTTGATCAGCGTAAGGTTAGGCCGGTCTTCCACGCCGTAGTAATACGCGCGAGCAGCATCGAAGCGGACATTACGATCTCGATCCAGCGTCTGCGGCCAGCTCGAGAACCCGCGCACACTTCCGGCGTTCAGGTCCTCGTTGGGCGCGTAGCCCAGCGTCGCCCAGGTCTCGGCTACCGTCTCGTGTAAGCTGCCGTTGACGAGGGAATAGGGGTACCCCGTGTGCACATGGCCGGCCTCGCCGTGCGTGGCCGCGTCGTACGTGGCGCCCGCTTCGGCCTGCGCTGCGCTCGGCAGAGTGAACCGCTCGGCCTTTTTGTAGTATGGGTACAGCGACTCCCAGTTCCAGCCCGTGTTGCCCAGGGCCGTCTCCCAGGCGTCGAACTGCGCTTTATCACCGCGTATGTACGTCATGCCTGTAGCAAAAGATAATGCGCACGTTTAATTAGTATTAGTCATGGAAGTCCGTCCGTGATGCCTGCGCAAGCCCTCGTCTATTCATTCATTCATTCTTTGCCAGGGGTTATCACATAGCTTGCTGCTGCTGCTGCCGCCGCCATCGTCACGTACCATTGATGGTGCTCGTCCCGCCGATGGCCTTGCCGGCATGGAACGGGATCGAGCGATTGCCGGCCGCGGCCTGCGGCGTCGTCGAATACTGCCAGTCGATCGGCGTGTCGTACGCGACGGTGAACAAACCCGGGTCCGTCACGTTGATGTTGTTGCGCACGTCCTCGCCCGGCTCGATCACGGCTACCCGGATGCTCGGGTCCGCGGAAAGCCGGTTCGCGAGCACGAGGCCGCTTGTGCCCGCGCCCGCGATGATGTAGTCGAATGTTTCGCCGCAGACGCTTCCTGTCGCCAGCAATACGCCTACTGCCGCCGCCGCCGCCCCCGGTAACCTTGAGGTCCTCATCCTGTGGTGAATCCTCTGCGGTGCACTTCCCTCTCTTCTTGGCGTTTTCCTAGCTTTGCAGAGGCAGACGAGCACCTTTGCGCGTGAGTAAAGAGGTCGCTGAGTAGGTCAATGGAGCTACAGTAACCAGTCACCCGTGGCTTGCAAGCCGTCTTAAGTATTCTCTTTATACGCCCACTCACTACCTAAGAATCTCCCGCTACCGTCATCATGGAGCCATGATTCATCCATATCCTCAAAGTTCGGTGAACGAACGGGCCGATTGCTTCGGTGTATCTACGTTGCCTCGGGCAGTACAGCCCGGGCACGTAACATATACCTACCTACACCCAGACGGCCGGGGTAAAAACTTGGGGATCACGAGCCAAGACATTGGGGAAGCCCCCAATCCTCCACGCTACAGTACAGCAGGATCGAGGATGTGGGGAAATCTTGGCAGGCCCTTTTTCTTCTTCACTTACACTAGTAGATATCTCAGAATCCTACAGTTTACACGCTATCGAATTAGTTAGTACACTACGGTTATGTCTCATGTATGTAGGAGCGTGTAAGTGAGAGAAGGACCGTTTCGCCTCGGCTCCGAGCTTTGTGGTATTTGGAATCTATCTAGACTAGACCTTGGTCTAATTCATTCAAATAACGACTGGGTCTATCTACCTGCCCTTTGATCTAACATCAATAGAAAAAGTATAGAAAGGTCTGCTTTGGGTCCGTCAGCGGACAATGATCCAAGTATGAGCCGTTGGCGTCCATGTGTGCGAGTTCTACTGCTCGCCTTGCGGAATGAATGAGAAGCGAGTATTACCGCCGACATAGTGCCGAGCTGATTGTTGAGGTCGTGAGATTGGATGCCTACAACTAAGTACGATTCTTATTCCATTGCAGTCATGGCGTATTAGTTTTCACAAGATAGCGTAGGAGATATTCCTCAAGCCAGCTTTGTTAAGGTGATTCTGCCGCCCGAGAAAAAAAAAATCTAATAAGTACACGCGAGAGTAATAATACTTGGACATTAAGTAAGAAATACCAAGAGATCGTATCTGGGTCGCACCGGGGGTAGGATAATACCAGAACGCCAAGGGCCCTGACTTCACGTAGCATATAGCCCAGGTAGGTGTAGAACAAGCATATGATGAGACTTGAGTAGGATAGGTTGTCATTGCAGTCGTTAAAAGGTATATACATCGATACCCGGGTATAAAATCCAGCTCCTACCACGAAGGCTATATACAACAAACCGTCATGGTATATCGGTAAGTAGGAGCCATTGCGACACGAGTTGAGCCGGGCCGGCTTCAACTGTGTCCCTTTTTTTTTTTTTTTTCCTTTGTTATTCCGTTTCCCATCCCGTTCCCGTTCCACCCAGACTAAGCCAGTGGAAAGCTGCCAATGAGCAGGTACTCGACCGCCACGTCAGCAGGGGCTTTTATTTCGACTTCGTAGCGGTGCAGTCGACGAAGTCGTTGCCGCTCGCGCCGGTGTGGGTGATGGTGTCCTGGTATTTGCCGGCCGAGTTGAAGATGACACGGTCGGCGCCGGGTGAACCGCCGGTGTAGGCCGTGTAGGAGCTCAGGATGGGGAACTCGTACCAGGGGCCGGCGTCGGGGAAGTCGAAGCCCTCATAATCGTTGTATTGATGCGGGTACTCATCGCTGCCTGTGTCATGAAGCCAAATTAGCAATTCGCGTTCAACAACTCATCCTTTCCTCTGTATTGTCTTTGTGGTCATGCTTCTTTCCAAGCGAAATTCATGATTGAAGACCTTGACGCCAGTGATATTGATGTGGAGGCCGGCAAAAAAAAAAAAAGAAAGAAAGAAAGAAAAGAAACCGGGAGACGTACCGACTGTCTTGCCATCCTGAAAGTACCCGTAGCCCTGTGTAACGGCTTGGTTGATGTCCGACTGGTAGTAGCAGACGCTACCACAGTACTTGACGCAGGTCTCTTTCTTCTCTATGACGGCACCGGAGACGGTCAGGGCAGACACGGCCGCAAGGGCGACAGGGAGGATCTAGTTGTTCTTCAGCATTGGGATAATAGAATAGTTATAACCATCATGGCAATGGGGAAGGAGTAATCCGTACCTTGAAGCCGAACATGGTGAAGTTCAAGAGCAAGACAACAGCGTGTGCGCGAAGCAGCGGGTATGTGGGTGGAGGACGGTTCGGTTGGCTTGAGGACTCAGAAACCAACAACGACAACAACGTCCGGATCATTGTACTTATATACTACACGATCCCGCATACTGATAGTTTCGCCAGCCCCGCCAAACAGGCTCGTGGAGCCATGGCCAATTTACAGTACACGGGGTTTTCACGCTCGTCCAACCTTATCTCTGGACCGGCACACATGGTCATATCAGCAAGCGGGAACGGTGAAGCCTCCTGCGCCATGAGGCTAAAGGCCGGACCTGACGCTACGAGTGGTGGACAGGGTCAACCGTGCTGATGACGAAGACACGACCTTCCCGATTGATTGCCCACCTCCGTCAACCGGTGCGGTCGGGGTCAGCATCTATCTGCCGGAACTATACAGATACATACATATATTTATTGCAGTCTGCATACTGTATCATCACCTACATACCTCCAACAATGCGCGTGAAGCCAGCAGCAGACATGGAATGTTGAAGAATCGCGTATGAGCAGAGCACGCGTATGAACGAACCCCTGAGTTTCGAGGGGGGGATAGGGGAAATAGGGGACCTATTTCGCGCGCGACAACGAGAAGAGACGGTTAGATTTGAGGACTAACAAGGTCTCAGATCACGACCACGCCGGCTTGTTTCTCTGCTCTGATTGGCAGGTCGCACCCAACTGGCAGTTTTGGAGATCATCGTCGCCCGGCACGTCCACCTGCCTATATCGAGTCGAGATCGGCTGTATATGGGTCGGATGGGGTACGGAACTTAAACTGGCTGGTGGTTCACAGCTACTGTCAAATCCGCGCTTTGTCCGCTTCCTATTGAGTAACTGTCTCGCACGGAAGCGGCCGAATTGCTACGATAAAAATGGTTGAATTTGCGTTGAAGCTCCTCGATCTGCACTTCTAGATTATTGTGCTGGAAAAAAGAAGACGGGGCATGAGCTGGTGGACATGGTCAGCACATAACTCGGTAGAGCGCCCACTCAGTACATGTAGTATCCATATCAATATGGATTATTCATACATACATACATACATACATACATACCTTACGATATGCTTGTCGGTGGGCCAAGAGCTTCAGGCACTACTGTAATGGCACTACCTAATGCTTACCTCCTACAGTATATTTGTAGATAATATGCGATGGCGGTAATATTAAACTTCTGACCTGTGTTTACTTAGTGGAGTATTGTAGACTCGGATACTGCTTTCAGTTAACTGCCGTTTGTGTGGCGTAAATTGCCTTAGTCCGCCTCTATCAAGATTATAGTAAGACCCTAAGCAGCTACAATAGCAAGCGCTAGGAAAATAGAGACAATGTGCCTCGTGTGCCTCGGTAGGGGACTTCGTATCAATGGATTAGGATCCCAGTAGTTTGTACTATTTGTACTAGGTAAACCGCTCGAACCATCTAGTGTAGTGTAGCGTGTTTAAGACTCTCCACTACCGTACGAACCGAGCCAAGTGGGCGATCACGACATTGCCGAACATTCCACAATCTTGGCATAATTCTTTCACAAATCTACCCAGACAAACACAGATTCACCGTAAAAAAACGAAACACAATGTTATTGATATGGGTATCATGTAAATGTATTTTTGAACTGTTGATGTAGTGTATGAGATGCAACTCTAAGACATGCTTTAATTAATACAGTATGCTATGCCAACGGCGATTGCTTGTGCAGCTCACGTCTTGATATACAAGTGGACGCACCAGGCACCACAGGCACCACAGGCACCAAGTGCTATTCCCTGACGGGTGTGATTTACTGCTTTTGAGAAATCATCATTTCCTCGTTCTCGGCAATGGGAGCGGGGCGGTTCTCGGATTTGTTGAGCTGATTCTCCCCGACAACACTGACGGTGCCTGTGCTAGCCAAATGAGCATCCTGGTTTTGGCTGAGGGAGTATTCCTCCTGGTCGATGTGACGGAAGGTGAAGTAAAAGATGACAGTCAGGATAGCACCTGCGATGGCTGAGCCGCCAAAGTCCCAGAGCAGGTGAGGGTCGGTAATGACGGATGAAGCGGCGAGACCGATGACGTAAGCAATAGCGGTGTTGAACAGGTTGATGGCAGAGACAAGACCTCTCATGTTGACGGGAGCGCGCGAGTACGCGATACCGTAAGCAGGCACGTTGATGAACAACTCTGAGATACCACCGATGGCGTAAGGAATAGCCATCCACCAAATGGTGATATCAGCGACACCACTGCCAATGTCACATTCGCTGGTGGCATAGTTACCGCAAGGCGACAACTTGTAAGCGTAGTACTGGATAACGGTGTAACCGACGCCACCAATGGTAGACAAGGCAAGACCCGTGGTGATACGGGCGACAGGTCCGTAGTGGATGTTCAGCTTTCGTAGGAGAGGGTACAGGCCATAGTTGAGAATAGGCGCAAAGGCAATGATACTGAGAGAGTTGAAGTTCGAGATAACGTCGTTGGGCACACCGTCCGTCCTCAGAGCAGTGGTCAAGAAACTGGCAGCCGAGCCGATACCATTGTCGTTGAGAAACTGGATGGGGAAGAAACTGAAGATACCCGTAGCCTGGAATGTGCGGCGGACATCGTCGACGAAGGCATCGTTCCATCGAGTTTTGATGTTGAGGCCGGCCTTCTCGATTTCGCTAGGCTTGGCGAGATCCCAGAATCCGTGGCGACCAATTCTCTTGAGACCTCCACGTCGGAAAACGACAACGATAACACGGAAGACGTTGGCAAGATCGCTTCCTCCCGGGGGGTGGAGAATCAGGCGCTTGTAGAGAAACCACAGCAAGAATGGCAGAGGGATGTACAGGAAAAGGGGTAGCAGGAAAGCCAAGTACCATCCGACATACTTCTCAGCGTATGAGGTGGCAACACCGAAGAAGCCACCGATGTTGATGAGCAGGTAGAACCACAACATCACACGCTCTGTCGTGGATTCCGGGTCCTGGATCACACGCTCGCCGCTGGCGAGAGTAATGACTGTGGGAACAGTGTTCGTCACCTGATCGAGCAGCAACGGCGAAACATTGGGCTTGAACATGGCAGCACCAATGGAGAGAATGTAAACGGAGAGGAAGTAAGGGACCTTGGCGGTGCCTGCGGCGAGAAGCTGCTTGGAGCCAGCAGCAATCATGAGAACGTGAGCGATACCGAATACTCCTACACCGTAGCAGATGATCTTAAATCGACCAAACTTCGTATCGGCAAAGTAACCGAAAATCAGGGGAAGACCGTAGGCCAGGAAGTTGAAGGACTGTGTCACGGCATTGGCCACGACAGTTCCCATGCCGAGCGCACCAGCGGTGTCTTGGGTACCCCTAGCGGGGGCACCATATCCGTTACCACCTTTTGGTACTGTTTAGAGAGTCGTGTTAGTCTCAGTCGCCATGTGCCGTGAAAATAAGAGAGTAAAAGAGCACAGCGCGTCTGATTAGCAGCTGATTTCTTGGGCGCGAAACAACTTACAAGGTCGGTTCACGAAATTGGAAATCAAAGGCTGTACACCATAGAAAGAGGCACGCTCGCAAAACTCGACAATGCAGATCAGGTAAGCGACTACTGGTAGATTACCCGGAACTCGACGCAGGGTGACGAGTTCTTCCGGTGTCGGCTTTCCAGGGTAGTCGGCCTCCATCAGGGACGGGTCGAGGTAAGCATTGTGCTTGTCCTCGGGAGGGGTGTGAGAAATCTTCTCGTCCCCCGTGGAGACGTGCTCAAGATCGCTCGAGTTCCCTGAGAATTAAGGTCAGTGGCTTCCAATTTGGCGGATAGTCGGCTCGACGGGGCTTGCTCACCCATGGTTGAAATCGTCTGGAAGGAGGTATAGACTTGGCAGACGTGTCGGTGCGTGACAAGTAGAGAAGGGACGGAGAGAAAGGACGAGAGTAACAGAGGGCACGCGACGGATTTTATGCAGAACAATGAAATCTAACGGAGGAGGGCTACCAACCCCCCGGATGCACTCCGCAGCCAGCTAATGTACTACCAAGGTTCTAGTGGGCTTGATAGGGCAATATTAGGGTGAGCAAACTTAGATTGAAAAGGTAGGTAGGCGGACAACACCGGTATACTTCCAGTATACTGCTCTGCACCAAACTGGCGGGGCCAGGTAGAGTCTCGGTACAGGGGGGGTTGCTGATGGGAAAGGCAAAAGGGCAGCGAGGGCAGAAGGACAGGCAGCCAGTAGCGTGCTCGTGCCCGTTATCTCGACATGGCACGATGCATAAAGGGACTGCAACAATCCCACGCGAGCAGGGGGCCCCGAATCGCCTAGGCCGAACAGAGGCCGTGAGAGCGTGCTCGCTGCAAGGCTCTCGACTCAGCTCGTTCAGTTTCTTTGTTCTGTGGATAACGAGCCGGCCGAGGTGGCACCGGCTATACTTCCAAATCAGGGAGGTGTTGCTACCTGGTCTGACTATATCTCCGATCTAGACTTGGCTCGAGATATGACATTTGCGCCTGGACAGCCAACCAACGAGAGGTCTCGGAACGCTTACTCGGAAAGCACACTAGATGGGGATCCGTCAGTTGATGGTCACTCAGAAGACTTGACGAGACTGATTGACCAGTGAGGGTCCAAGTGGCGAACAGGGATCTGCGTCGAAGCTCCAGAGAATAGTCGTAGAAACACTACTACTGTTGCAACCAACTATACGTAGGTACCTACTGAGCATCAGCCCAGACAATGATTCTGCATGATGATCGATAAGAAGAGGGCGACACGAGTGGCGATGGTCAAGCTTCTGCCAAGTCGGGTTGGCGCAAAACGTCACATTGTCAACTCAGACAAGCTTCCGCCGCGGCCGATGGTACCATCTGGTGTATCTCTTTGTTTGCATGCGCGACGTCTTGGGCCACGATGGTCGTTTTACCATGCAGTCGGTACAGTACAGTACTACAAAATGATGCCATCGCAGTAGCACTTCTTTCATTCACGAGCGAGACGAGGTCAGGAGGAAAAGGCCCAACGTCCCCACCTTGCATGTCATGAGCTTCCGCTTTCGAATAGCCTAGTCCTGATAACAGAACCACTACTCTCGACACTAGGTTGGTAGTAGAAAGAAGGAAAACGGAAGTGGACGGCACAGGACTGATTCGAGCTGTACCTTACCGTGCGATGTGTGAAGCGCTATCTATCGAGCGGTGTTCTCTACCTTACTGCTTCCAGAGTATGGCGATATCAAGGCGTACTCTATACTTATTTTTGCCTATCTTACGCTACTCTTAAACACTGTATACATACTGTATAGAGGCTTCTCTTCATCTCAACCCGGGTAGCCCTATTGGACAGCTCAGGCCCCTGGACCCCAGCAGCTAACAGCGTGCATCCGAGGCAGCTAATAGTAGCGCAGCTTTCCCCTCCCCCAGTCGGCAGCCAAGAAATACTATCCTGTACCTAGCGTGTATACTAAGTATGGCTTTCCATATACCTACCCACCGCATAGGTACTACTGAGCTCTATTGTTGGTTCGTGTAGATACCATATCAGACTAACTGCGGAATTAAAAATAACACACGATGCAACACTTACAGGAAGCAGATAATAAAGCTATAATAGTGTCGACGTTGCATCTGTACTAGACTATGCTCATTCGAGGAAAATAGAGTTATAGCCTGACGGGGCTCACCTTACCGACCGCTCGGTTCCGGTCAGGCGAGGATGCGAGGATGCCATGCCATGCCATGCCATTGAAGTTCAGACCAACGAGCAATGCCAGATCCGTTCAGCCTCCCGCGAGTCCACTACAATAATGAGGTTACAAGGTCTGTCGTTCGTGTAGGTAGCGCATATATAGGCGCGAAAGCAAGCAGGCTACTAGTGTGGCGAGGGCAACACGACATTGATGTGATCGTGCGATTCGAGGCAGCGAAAGCAGGAGACGACTACGCCGCACAGATAGGTAGGTATCTGTGAATCGAGTCTGGAGGGAAATCCAAATCATTATATGCACTCTTCCCTTGCGTCGCAACATTAAGCAGGCAGCCGGTGCGACATTGCGGCGTCAGTTGTCATGTAGGCATAATACGAGACCCAAGATCCCCTCGAGCCCCTGATCCCCTCATTTACATGTACATATATGTACGTTGGTTGCCAACCGTCTTATCACTGTAGGTACTACACGTAAAGTATGCCCTATATATGTAGCTACTCGGCTACCATGCCTTCACAGAACACGAGCGACACTTTAACGTTGGTCTGCTCCCAGGTACGCTACACTACAGTATGCCGCTGCACCGTCGATCACTTCCCCCTACAGACCCTGTACATAAGTAGGTATGTGCCAAGTTTAGATATTGCAGGGGCTGTAGCGTACATACATACGTATGAGTGGTGCGTGTAGGTACTTATATGCGTGTTTCGAGGTCCTGATCTTGCTGTGGTGTGCAAGTGTGGTGCAACGAAGGCGGCCGACCTCTGATCCGACTGTTGTTGCTAGCATCAGAACTATCTACATATATAGAGTAGATACCATGTAATGCCTGCCTCGGTACAAAAGCTGATGGTAAGCATAATTGGTAGCTATACGATTGGGTAAAGCCTCCATGTACAGTAGGTACCTTACTGGGTAGCTTGCGGGAAGCCGAGCCGTTACACCACATTAGCCCATGTAGGTACATGGTACATGCTCTCTGCTCTGTCAGCAGAGATTCCAGATACGGAAAGCCAAGTACCTACTGGCCAAGCATCGTATACCGACAATGTTGCTGAAACCCCCAATCAGAAGCCCAATCAGTACTGCCCAATCCTCAAATCTCACAGCTTGCGCGCGACGGATTCCATTAATTCGCCAACAAGCAAATGAAACCAACAATTTAGCCCATCCGTCCCAGAACTAGTGTAATCGCAATATACACCATTCCGTATCTCGATCCAGTCCTCCCCCCTCCCCCCCACCACCACCATCCTCCAGGTGTACCTAGTCCTTAGATTCACTCGGCGCATTCTCGCTATTGCAGAACGGGTAGACCCTCCGAAGCTGCCTCTCTCGCCTCTCACGCTCCGGATTATCACGGGCACTGTTGGTTTGGCGTGCATGTGTAGTGTACTCACAGCTCGCTCACCGGCCGAAGTCTAGGCACACCTGTCTGCACGTGGTCTATCGAATAGGAAAACGATCATGATTCGACCAGTCCAGCCCAGATTCCGCGCCTCTTCCACAGCTGATTCTAGGGCGGCTTGTCATGTCCAACTGCGGCAGTAGTCCGCAGTGGTAGGATACTGTAAATCATGGTAGGTATGATTCGATAACCTCACCAGTAGACCTCGCGATAGACGACACTCTTCGTATGCTGATCTCCTGACGTGATGCTTTGGTGGGAAGATCTGAGCAGTTCTGATCTCAGATCTCACGATCACAAGATCTTGGTTCACTGTACTGTACGTACATGCATCTGATCTCATCATACCTTAAGTTTGTCGATTAATGCCCAGTATTCAGCCTTTATGTTGATCGTGTAGACAATACAGGAGATCGTGCATATCGTTAAATGCATCCGTGCGCTTCTTCCCGTGACAGCGATCGACGATGATGGAGACAGCTACGTATGTATAGATATAAAATCTCTGCAATGACGGAACATTAGCCCAAGTTGCATCATCGCTTTCAGATCAGGCATGAGGGCACGCGAGCCTTATTTTATCAAAGTAATTACATATGTTACCATCACGGTAATTTCGGTGAGGACGAGCATCTAATTTTTACGTCATGGATATGAAGCCTCAGCACAGTACCCATCCATACCACAACCCGAGGATCTGGCCGTTGTCAGGCGTGTACATAAGTAGCCTGCTCGCCTGTTCGCGGGTAGGGGTTTTCGGCCGCCGAAGCTAACTGGGGACGCTATTAAATACTGGGGAGCGCCTATCATGACGGTATCACCATCATATGCTGATAACAAGAGCATCGTTTGTTCGATGAGCTGCATACGGGTCTCAGCTTCCGGATGCACGGCAAAGCAGACAGGGCCCCGTCATTGATGCTCGGATACCATCGGTACGGTATGCGCTTGAGTTGTCTGCTCGCGAGGTTAGGACCAATTCAATACAATACAATATATCGAGTTGTTGATTTTTAGTGTATAGTCTATCTAGGCGATAAGGTTATGTCGCTTGTCTTTCCAGGCATGAAATACAAAGTAGCATAAGGAGAAGGAGAGCAATGGGTGTCGACCAGCAGATATTCACATAACCTTACTCTCATCGCAGCATCTCGCGACTCCGTTTTCTAATTCCGCAGCAGATTTCGAGACATATATGTGAATGAATCATCCTGTCCGCACAAAAAATCCATTCTACTTCACTGGCAGGCTCCAGTTCGAGTTTGCAACCGGCCATATTCTATTTCTCTATAAACTGGTGTGATGTAATAAGGAGATATACAACTGGACCAAGGTTTACCAGATGTTTGGCCTTCGTAGGCCAGAAGCATCAGGTGTTCTAGAATTAAGTCCTACACTACTTCTAGAACATCCTTAAGCAGGGTAGCGATCCAACCCGTTCAGCGTTGTACGAATCCTTCCGACTTGGCAGCATTGCCTACATTTATGCCCCATGCAAAGGCTACCATGTACGGCTACTGTTGGACGAGATACCTAGAAGATCATGGGTGAAAACGAGGCTATCTTGCTCCAAAATATGACATATCCCAGGAAAGCGTTAGTACGTGATGACGGTAGGAATTTCGCCGATAGCAGATGCGTCAGTAACAAAGATGAAATTTCAACCAACTTCAAACGACTTTCCGTGTAGAAGTTTGTAGCCCGACTTGCTATTGAAACCAACATGCCGCCTTGACGTGCTGTAACTATGAACGATGCCGTTTCCCTACATCGGCATCAGACTTTTACTAATGACGCGCCGCACGAGATTTCCCAGCATGGATGATGAGTCAGCAGTAGGATTCAACGCTTCTCTTCATATTTCCCTGGATTTCTACTGTATCTTGACCCGGGACCGTGTTCTAGGCGATATGTGCATATCAGCACTGACGTGGATGGCTTTCTTTCTTGTCGCCCCCTTGTCGTTTGGGCTGAAAAGTCGAAGTAGATCAACAGTATATCAGCATTCTAACAGTTGCCTATCATCAGTGTATGTCATTATTGAACCAAAAACTTGGATGATCTACTGACCTCTCTCACGTTGAAGTTCAAGTTTTCTTGGGTCTAGATGATACCTGCGACGGAGACAAGTCGTTCTCTAGTTCTTACGATTCTGCTTTGGGGTGTGTGGCCTGATAGCCTCGATTTCTTTTTACATCTTTTCGCTTTTTACATAGTCTGATCTCTGACGTCCCGATGGATAGTAAAATTTAATTTTGATGTTTACAATCGCCATGCTTGCGTTCTGCTTCGGTATGTGTATTACCATAATAAGGGCTTCAGTGAGGGCTTGGATATGCTGTTTGTTGGGAAATGAACAACTAAACCCACACGGCCATTCACGAGCCTCTTGGACTACCTCTGCCGTGGCTTAATGTTCGTAAAGCTTAGTGGTAGCTCTCTCCAATATGTATTTCAGTCGCGGACTTAATCTGGCGAGAATGGTAGATACATTTCAACTGTATTTCTTCTCGAAATTTTATGATTAGGCTGACAAGCCTGGCCCTTTCTGAAATACGAATCCCAACGAAAAGAAAGCCATGGCCGCCAAATTCAAGCGTTATCAACTGCATCGTTTTGGTTAATACCCTGACTATCTACATAGAGATCTTGAAAACTTGGTCTTAGAGTAAGAGCACCACATCTCGTGTGGCTCAGGATGCTGCAAGTAACCCACAAGCCATGACGGTAACGCCCGGCCTGCATCAAAGGGACTCTGGGCTTTTCTGATAATCCACTAACGTCAAAGAAAAGCAAAGTTCCATATTTTGCTTAATGAAATCTCAACGAGTATGTAAGAGATAAGTGTGCTTTCGCTTTGGCAAGAAGGTTCGCCTGAGTAGGCCAGGGATTCCACGCCTCTCCCCCAACAGTATTGGTAGCTGACAAGGAAGCTAAGAGCGTGTATATTTTTACTTCGAAGATCGGCTTTCCACGACCTACGCCGTTCCTTCGTGATGAAAACTCATATTCAACATGATTCAATTCCTGTCCACCCGGCGTACGCTGATGTACCTCTCAAAACTACTGAGGCGAGGCTTCTCTATCATCATAGAGATGCCAGATGGTACGTCAAGACTGTTCAGCTAGAGCCATTTCCTAACAGAACCGCCAGTGTACCTCCGTTTGTTGCTTTGCTATATACGTGGGGCGATTTAACAGTTTCATTCTCGCACCTACTATGCGATAGCTGCGAACTTTTATTCACTGAAATCTGCATATCAACCCGGCCTATATGAGTCAATGTAATTTGCATCAACCAACTAGGCGAGTCAAAGAAGCCCCCCAGGTACCCCTAATGCATCGAATCTGTCGACAGGTATCAACAGTCTCATCTTCTACTACCGACAGAAAGAAAACGCCTAGAACAGCATTTGTGAGCTTGGGGCGAACTCAGGGCTACCTAATCAACCAGCCACTCCAAGGAGTTCAACGTTCCCGGGAGCATGTCATCAGAATAACAATCTTCAGCCATATTAAACTCGTTCGTCCAATCATCCTAATTCCTCCCACCACTATTCAGGGATTCACGTCTGTGGTACTGATCTCAGCGCACCAAACTCGGATGCCCAGATGATTTCCTGGTGGAACCCCGCGCCTTTCTAGACGTCGTGGTTGCGTGTATTCCACATGAAAGGTGTCCTCTATATGTCCCAACTGTGAGGGTGGCAATCGAAATTTGAACGACGAAATGCTCGATTTCTATTGGTAAACACTTGTTGGAAACAGCACATGACAAGAAGACTATAAGGCGAGGTGTGAAACTTTTGATTGTTCTGCAGCGCATTGTACGATTTCGAAGGATACCGAGCTCATTTTCCAGTCTTGAATTCATGGGAAAAGGTTACCTGTCAAATAGGAGAGTGTTTGGAAAAAACCAAGAACTAGAAACGGCGATTCGGATTTTGCTGGGCCTCTGGAATTACTCTGCCCGTTCTGTATTTTCTTCCAGATTAGAAGGTTGATCAACATAGGCTTGGAAAGATTCGGCCTTGAGATAGACAGGTAACTCATCAGGTTTCCGAACTGTACATACCTATACTAGGACCCTGGAATGACGAAGGCAGGACCGCCTATCGTTTTGCTGGCAAAAGAGCATGCCCACGAATCAATGAAAAGCGAAGTCTCTGACATAGGCTTGGACCAACAGGACAAAACTCTCATATAAACCATAGCCCAGAGTATTGGAGCTATTAGTTCCTCAATATTTTGGCTGCAACTTAAATTACAAGTTTGCCGAGTTGCCTTGAATGACTTGCCACTTCTAGCATAGCATCAAACACTCGAGGACAATCGGCTCGCACGAGTCTGCCTTTTATTACATAATATTGATATAACGGTAACAATCATCATAGAGTGGATTTTATGCAGGTTGCTAACTGTAGTCTTTAAGGAAGAAGGAAACTGAGACCTGAAAAGATTCCGCTCTAACTTGAACAAATATGTTTTGATTTACTAATTTACTAATTCTTACCGAAATACCCTCAATTGGCACACGATGTATTAACACCAGGCATAGACTAACTGAACCCCAATTCAGACCTAGTGTGACTAGAATAATCATTCCCACCGATAATTGAGATGAATTCAGTACTCGTCATTAATCACTACCATACTTCGATTGCTGCCAATATGCGTTGGGATGTTTGCGCTATACATATAGAGTTCGGACAAAGGTGATGTATATCTAGTTAATGCAGACCTCTCGATCCTTGCCGTTAACGAAGAGATTTGAATTATGATATCAGATCCTAATAGTAAAGAATCAAACGGTTATTTCATGATTATTTTCCACAAGAAGACATTATAGTAGATAAATACTGATAACAGTCAACCTTTAGGGATACGTAGGCTTTACAGCCAACGTAAAGCGGGAAAGAAAATACCGTAGCTAAAGTCTCCTGGGTTCTATCGTGTCGGAACAAAGGTCTCGAGCGACTTCCTATAATAAGTTGAATGAACCACGACACAGCTTCAACACTGTTGCTGTATAGCTAAACTATCTATAATTCACCCGCATGAATAATTCTACATTGTCTTTCTATAGTTTTTGAATTATATTAGAGAACACCATATTCCAAGAGTTTGGTTTGAATAGTTACGCAAAGCTTTAAATGAAATGAAAATATAAGCTTCGTAAAAACGCTGTAGGGTAGTGTTCTCTACAGAAATATTGGTATACGAAAGATTTTCGGAATAAAGTGGCCGAAAGGGTGGGCTTTGGTGATGTTTTGATGAGGCGCTTGAAACTTGAATGTATGCTGTTGCAAAGTAGCACGGTACATGGCGAAGAATATGACCGAACTCCATTCTGATGTCCCATGCCATAGTCAGTAATCCCTCTGCCCCAATTCCCGGCGTAGCCAAATGAATTCGTTAAGAGGCCTCTCTGTATAGTGAAACAAGGAACTGATACCGCCTACGTTCTTCCATTCACACACCCCAACGGAAACAAGAGAGAAGAAACAAGAAAAAAGGAACTTAAAGCAATTTCGGAATGAATAATAATTGTGATGCTATAATTGAACTCTGTCTATGTAGCTGTGTGCTGTATATGATAGCGTATTACCGCCCCCCTGAGTAGTACTGTCTGGTCAGCCGACTCCAGCTCCGCCTGCTGCTGCTCTCTACTAAATCACAAGAAATTACTACTAATGTCATGTCTATCGTATTGACATCGTATTTACATGGGAGAGAGGCGATTCAGGGGCGAGAAAGCCTCCAAAGTCAATTTACAGCTGAGTAGTCGCCCGTTGAACCAATGAGCGACC
Organism: Xylaria venustula; assembly: GCA_022578775.1. NCBI lineage: Eukaryota > Fungi > Ascomycota > Sordariomycetes > Xylariales > Xylariaceae > Xylaria > Xylaria venustula. The sequence continues at coordinate 710,807 of MU389337.1, read as the reverse complement.
TCCCTATCCTTCTGCCTGAAAAATCACCAGTGTCAGTAGCAGACCCTAGCCAATAACTTATTGGTCCCCTTGCTGCAAGAGGATAGGAGTAATTCCGAAATCCATTAGGCAGACATATACTCCCAGTAAGTATCTATAGTAAAGATAAGCAGTCAAGAGTACTCTGTGGCAGCCCAAAGACAATCGGTTCTTCCTGAAGTATTTCCCACAAACCCTGCGATTCTCGAAGAACAACGCCAACATACAGTCGGAGGTAGATGAATCATCGCAGAGCTAAGGCCTAACGAGGATTGAACCAGAGGCTCTTAGGTTGGGCGATTGAAGATGGATGGCTACAATGATGCGCGTTGGTAAGTGACCTGGACAATACCTGTCCACAACATCAAATCACCCACTCTCGAGGTTCTATCAGTCAACTGACGCTTCTTCCTGTATACCAGTCCCGTATATGCCGTACGTAATACCCGAGACCACCATGTCGAGTGAGAACGTATTTGTTCGAATGGGCTGGCGGGCAGACCTGAGTTTATTTACTTATTGATTCTCGCCCAACAGTCGTTCTTCGGCGCGATGGGTTGCGCGGCTTCCATCGTCTTCACCGTCATCGGCGCTTCCTACGGCACCGCGAAGTCGTCCGGGGCTATCTTCTCGTCGGGAATCATCCGTCCCGACCGCTTGATGCAGAACACGTACGTACATAACCGACGCAACGAAACCCTTCCCTTCCCCCTTTGCTGATACTATCAATCCTTTTTTTTCTTTCTTTCTTAAATTTATGACTTCCTTCTCGGTGGCCTAAGATATGACATCAAATACGCAAAGCCAGAAGCCAGCATCTATACATGAACACAGCAAGTTGCTAGTCCAGCATAGCCTGACCTACTGACCACCCATTCACCATAGTCTATGTGCAATCATGGCGCAAATCCTTTCCATCTACGGGCTCGTATCAAGCGTGATAATCCAAGGCGACCTCGAGGAGAAGATGCCGCTATACAAAGGTCTCATGCAGTTCGGAGCCGGGATCTCCGTCGGGCTTTGCGGGCTGGCGGCCGGATTTGCCATTGGAATTGTAGGGGATGCTGGCGGTGCGTTACTCTCTCTCTCTCTCTCTCTCGCCCTCCGTCTTTTCTTTTTTTTCTCGGGACCTAGCTATCGTACCCGTTCCGTCTCCCCCAATAGATACTGTTGGAGTACTTGTACTAATTTCCATATAATGCAGTCCGCGCCAGCACCCAACAGCCACGCCTATACATCGGAATGGTGCTGATTCTCATTTTTGCCGAGGTACTGGGTCTCTACGGTGTCGTCGTGTGCGTGTTGATGCTCACGAGGTCGAAGCAGAATGTGACACAGTGTTTGTACTAGGTTGATTGCACCAGCCGCTATGCATGGGTTGACTTGCACTATATAGTACATGAAGAAAGACTGGAGGGATTAGATTGAGGACAGCAAGATGAAGTCAATCTTGTAGCAGTCCAAAGTACGCGTTTAGACACTTTAGTTAATTGAATATTTCGGTTAGGAGTACTGCCTGAAAGACATGACCAACAGTTTCACTGCCTGTGGTGCCGGGCATCGAAGCATCGAGGTTAACATTGTTCACAGGAAAAGGAGGCCTGCGAAATCTCCAATCAAAATATATACCCAGGCAGTTTGGATTATGCTTGTGTTATTAAACTATCCATGCGAACCAAACTAGGCCCGTTTATAGTATGACATTATTCCCCAAACGCCAATTAGTCTGTGTTGTTTGTCCATGGGAGCCTCTTGGTTTAGAAGCGCGCTATGTCTCTTCAATTTTTTCAATCTCGGCCCTAGCCTCTTCCCAGGTTTCCTTGCTTTTCTTCGCCCATTCGATCTGGCTCTTGGCATAAGCAAGCTGGAAATTGTAAGTTAGTTTCCATACTATGCAAAAGGATGCGACAATACCTTACCATGTACCGTTTCAAATCATCCTCTTTCTCGTTCTGAAATCTCTTCAAGTCTTGTAAGACGCTAGTACTTGCCGCTCGCACGTCATGTACTATGGCAACTTGGGCTTGTTCAAGTTGTTCGATACTTTCACGTGTTTTCCCGATAGTATCGCGCCGCGTCCTCTCAGGATCAACGTCAGCAACACCTTGAATTGCATGTCGAATCGGCCCAAAGATTTTGTTTGTGATAGAGTTGCCACTGGCGACTTTTCTATGAGTCGGAGTTGCAGCTGAGCGCTCTGGAGCCCCGACTTTAGCTGATGGCGCAGAGGACATATCCCCATGAGTAGGGGGGAAATCAGAGTCGATAGAAGCGGTGTCCTCACCGCTGCCCTCCCTATGGTGCGACGAGGTTTCTTTCATGCTGACTGATCTCCGTGGCGGTTGAACATAATGAGTTCCTCCAATCTGCTGACTACTGCTAAGATAATGCTCGATACGTCTTGCTTCGGCCTCGCTACTTTCCAGCTGTTCAAGAAGCGCCTTTTTTTTCACAAGATCATCGTTAGTCATCTCCTGCTGGACTCTCTTCAATACCCTGTAGCGCAAGACGCTTCGGACAACACCAGCAAACTGGGCATTTTCTCTCATGGGCTCCGCAAAATTGGCGCCAAGAGAGCTAGAGAGCTCCTCAGTTGCTATGTAGGAAGAGTCAGCGGCCTGACCAACTCTCTCGATTGCTGCTGCTAATGATGCCGAAGGCTCCGATAACGCGAATGCGTTGAACTTGGCCCCGAGATCAGAAAGATCTGTAGCTAGTGCACTCAGGTGACTCAAAGTACGACGGTTGACTTTTTCCATAGGCCCCATCAATGCATTCTCTAACTCTTTTATAGATGATTCGAAGGCAATGAAGTAGGGATCTAGTTCGTGCTCGGACAGATCTCTGTCGTCGGGGGGAAATCTACGTAGTGACTGGGACGCAACAGCACTTGAGCCATCAAACACAGGAGTCTGGGGTGGATTCGCTGCGTTTTTCAACTTTGCTGAGGAGCTGGGGACTGGCAGATAGGCATGCGCAGGAGTAGGATTGGCGGTATCCAAAGGGGGCGCTTTCAGAATAGATTTGGGGATAGACGAAAGGGGATGCGAGTGAAGAACTTCATTCTGTCCAATGTTAACAAGAGACCCTGGACCGAGCGGGCGAGCGAAAACATACCCAGCTAACATTAGGATCCAGAAATCTCCACAAGATCCCGTCCTCTCTCACTTGGTCCATTCCTCGACATCGATTTAGGAAGACGGCGAGCATACGCTTGCGTAGATCTATAATCTGCTGATCCTGCTTTGCATTGGTGGGATTCGCAGCGTAGTCTGCCATGGTATGCTTTTCTGGGATCGGAGGGATGATCAGTGTGGGATGGAGCTTGGTAAGAGCATCGCGTAATGATGCAAATTCCGAGTAGCGGCGCCTGACTTCAAGGTCCTAGATTCACATAAGTGGCAGGCAAGCAGACGGAAAGGGGTGAAGCATACACCTGTCCGTATAGTATAAACAATAAACTTGCCACCGCTTTCCGTGCTCTTCCCAGCATCAGTAATGAGGATGGGAAGCTCCGGGTTCTCGTAGAGAATCTGTTCGATGCGGCTGTCATAGCCACCGGGCTTTCTTCGAGGAGTCGGTTGGTCGTATCCTTCGTCACTCTCCACGTCTCTAGACTGCTGGCCGTACTCTAGAGGAGGCGCCGCATCTTCGCTTGTCGAGGAAGGTGTGTTGGGGGTCTCGAAGCGCTGCTGGTCTGCAGTTATCAAGTTAGACACGCCCGCTTAAAACATCCCAGCACTGGAAGGAAAGAGCCCAGTGCTACCTACAGTCGCGGGAGCCTGGGGAGGCCGGGTTTGCAGACGATGAGGTTATCGAGTCTCGACGGTCGAAGCTAGTGCCGTATGGGTTGTTATCTTCTTCGTCGTTCCACATACTGAGCCGCTGTCGCCAGCCAGGCTATGCCAGCCAGGCCCAGGGAGTTAGCGAGAGGCGATTATGAGGACTCGAGGGCCGGATTCGGAGCGCAGATTGACCGGCGGTTGCGACACGATCGTGGATAAAGAGGCGGGGGAGGGAACCAGGCTGAGACGGATGAGATATATATTTGAAGGTCGTACCGGGGTCGCCAGTAGCCAAGTATTCTGTTTTGAGGATGCTGAACAGCTGCTCGTGGGGTCCAGTTTGGAAGAATAATGCGTCCTAAAAGTGGTGTTGTCTATGTCAGAAGCTTCGGAGCCTGGCGAGCCTGGAAAGGTAGATAGAAGGTACCCAATTAAGCTCTCTCTATCAACCGACCAGCTTGCTTACGTCTGCGTCATGTTCACGCTGTTTAGCCAGGTGCTTGCGCCTCGCCCTACCTAGCTCAACATTAGTTCGTCGAGGCGCAGCTGGCCGGCTTGTGGCTAGTGCAGATCATACCTGCTACCTCTTAGGTACATGTAGTGCCGTAATTACCCATGTACTAAAGACGCAAATTGATCAACACATTTACCCAAAGGCACAGGCATCATATGTAAGCAACACAAACTGAATGCCAGCCAAATTTTACCTTACATGCTAGACACAATTGACAAGGCCTAGATGCTTGAGAATATTCTATTCCCCGTGAAGTAAAATGAGATGATATGGTCGTTAAATAATTGGGAACGGCCCTTGGTTTCCTTTCTACTTTTGCTTAAGACATTTTGATGAACACCTGAACGCCCTTAGCTAACCTTCAGCTTGTTCTATTAATCCTTTATTTGACTTCTTTAGCCGCAGATTGAAGCATAACAACCGAGTAGCTATGAGAACACAGGTCAGCATCTCGGCTTTAATTGATTCGGGAGAACAGGGGTGACTTACGAGATGATACCGCCCACTGCAACTAAAACGCCAAAGATGGACTTGTCCCCAACCGACCTACCAGAGGTAACCCAACCGAGAGCAACGATGAGGCATGTCTTCAGGTGGCCCACCACAGTACTTGATACTGGGCCTGTTTGGCCGATGATGAAGAACTGTGACAAATTAATCAAGGCGGCAAACATCCCAGACTATGACGACCGTTAATTGGCATTTGGGGCAACGGGACTGCGTAGACTCACCACCAAGATCATAAGCCACCGATTCAAAGGGACCTGGGACCACGTAGGGAAAGTATCAACGAAAGGGATTACGTAAAGCAAGAGAAACGCCGAAACCGGTGCTTGGTTGAGTAGTAACTGCATGCTTGAGATTTGGAGCTTGCGCTGATAGCTCTTGATCCATACCGTGTAAAGTGAAGACGCAAAAATGCCGGAAAACGCGAAAACTACTCCAATGCTGGAAGTTGTCATGACATTGACATTTTGGCTGGGTAAAGAATCATAGTAAGAAACGACACCGACTCCTGCGCAAGCAGGAACAAGGGCCACAATAGCATTTCCAGGAAGCGATGTGCGGTACAAGAGGTAGTCCATAGTGGCAACGGTTGGGGTCAGTAAAATGCGCGCAACCTGGTAAAAGGTGATGGAAGAGTACGCCAGCGACAAGTTCGGCAAGATCACGTTCAGCGACATGGCGATGGATAGGGGGATAACCTCCCGGATCGTCGTCCTCCGTGGAGCGAAATAGGCAAATCGAGGTCGCGACAGAGTATACAGGAGTAACCAAGTCATGAAAAAATGGAAGGCTGCAAATGTCAATTGCGCCAGTTTCAACGACGGGTCGGAAAAGATGGCTTTGTTCGTGAAGACCTGATGGACGACCCAAGAGCGTCAGCTATGGGCAACCTCACTTCGATCAATGTGGAGGCGGGATAGAGCCTACAATCCCGATGGTAGCCAGCGTGTTCACCACGATCCAGAAGGCGGCACGAACAGCATTGGTTTGTGTCTGTGGTTCTGTAGCATGGCGACTAACCACATCCTTCTCCAGAAACGCCTCTTCATCCTCATGCCGGCGTCCTAGACCATCATCTTCCACAATTTTGTGAGGGGACATGCGGTCGAGGTCATTGCTGTCGTGATTACTCGTCCTCTCATTCCCGGTTCGACTGTTAGCCCGCGACGGTATGGCCGAGATGCCTGGGCCGTTGTGGCTGTGAGAGAAGACCATACTGGATCTCGAGCGGCATATAGGGACATCGAGGTCGGGTCTTTTTGATTGTAAACAGGAGAGTGGGCGGTGGGAGCGTGGAGTGTAGACGACGAAGCGGCAGTGGGATTAGATACTCAAAGGCAAGCCGCCTTGAAATCAGGCAATCAAGAAGGGACTATTGGCGCTAGGATTTCGGAAGAAACTACCTAGGTAGGCTAGAGGTCCATACCTGTAGTGATACATATAGGGATGAGGTTCACCGTCCAAGTTGGAAGATTTAGATGGATGTTTTACCTGTGTTGGTCGTCTCAAAGAGTCGGCTGCTATTGTAGCTTTACCTTACTGAAGTACTGTGGGCAGCTACCCTTAAGCTATATGTAGCTACCTGATAGCGAGCTAGCGACCTTCGGTATCCACTGATCTACTGCATGCCGCCCAAGTACAGATGACGGCATGGTTCTTAACGCCCAAGGTACAAGCAGGTGTACGTAATACAGTATTGGTGCAGATACTTAGTGCACTATCTTCATTATTAGCGGCCGCTGTTTAAAGAGCAACATCAGGGTCCTGATCAGGCTGTCAGGGGTTCCCCGCGAGACATGTCTGTATGTACTAATTAGGGCGTCCCAATATGTGGAACGGACCGGCTGTGGCGCACATGATAGACAGGTACTGGTCTGGCAACCTCTGATCGTCTGAGACTTTCCTGATAGACAATCGGGCCAATGATGGATTAGTCGACTTCCATCAGACCTTTATGCCTTTACTACGGTATACATGTATGTACGTCTGATAAAGGGAGCAAGCACAGCGAAATACGTGTACCTACAAAGCTCTTCCTGAGCAAATGCTACCTCGCGGAGGCAGAAGCTCCTAGATGGATTAGCATAGGTACTCGACAACTCGCTCAGTACCCAATCACAGTAGCAGAAGGAGTACTTGTGTCGACTCATCGATTGGCCAACGGAGGATCAAATCCGATGCATGTTCTTGGAGTTTGGGATGATACCGATGTCAAATTCGAAAGTATACTATGTAACTTTGAAATGATAACATACCAGTAGGTAGATCTTGCAAATCCTCGGTTATAAGTATTCAGCCCCGGACTGAGGCTATATTTCAGCTAAGCCCTATTGTATGTTGCAGCTCTTGGCAATGCGAATGGAGGTGTGCAAGGTACAGGTAGGTATATATCTGCCTTAGGTAGTTTGAGAAGTGATATTCTTGACAATTCCCCTGTTTGAATATTATTAGAATATTTGTGATATCGATTATCTGATACTGATAAATGCCGTGAACTCCACGATAACAATTGGAATAAGCAAAGCCAGGGTTGTAGCGGGGGTGACGGCATGTTGAAAGTTTAGAATTGCGCAGCTAGACTTTGTGCATCTACCTAGGTAGGTATGTCATGTCGTTTGATTCAAAACCAAAACGCTCGTAACAAGACCACAAGAACTCTTTCTCATGAGAACAGAAATCCGACTCAGGCACATACACGAATTGGAACATTGGTCTTAAGTTTCTAAGTACGTACGTATGGCTACCTATGATGCCTACATAGGTAGATAGGTTAGTAAATACTATAGGAATTCGACATGTATCCTAAAAACAATCTCACAACAGTATTGAAACCGCAATATATGGTACATAGTAGTGATGCACCCAGCAATATGAAAGACTCTTTCGGTTGCACACACGGTACACCTACCTGCAATGGTAAAGTGTCTCATCCAATGTAGTCAGGTACCGGTACTTACTTTTTTTGCTATGGATGTGGAGCTTCCTCATGTCTTATCCCGTGGAAACCAGACCAAATCCTACCTAGCCCCATAGCATCTGCCCCAGGTAGGCACATATTGCTGTGCACTCGTTGGGGTCTCTTACGTATGTAGGCAGTAGGTACTTTACCGATCTCGTAGGTACTTAGTTCCCAGGTTGGCTGTACAGCCATTGGTTTACAGGGAATGAGCAAAAGAATGACTGAGCTTTCTAGCCTTCTATTAATCTTGACTCGGTGCAACAGCCTTCGAACCTCTTGATTAGCTTGTTGAAGCTTCCTATCTGCATGAATAACGGCCACTCATCGGGGTTCTGCAGCCCCCCAACAACAAAAAGAGCCGGGAATCTGCCTCGCAACGGTTGAGATGTCGTTGGTCAGTCTCTCTCGCTGACGCTGACCTAAGACCGTCTAATCCGAGACTTATCGCTACCTCATATTCCTCGACCCAACAGCACAAGACATCGCTTAATGCCATTGAACCTTCTCCATCCCTTCATTTCTGCCCGGCGTTGGACAGATTAGTCTTGTCTCGTTTCCCCTTGTTGTGCGTTGCGACGTGATCGGGTGATCGGCATATGGACATCTGTCGTCTCCTGGGGTTCCCGCCAAGTAAAGCTTTACGTGCTCACCTCGCTCTTTTGACCAGCGTAGTCTGCTTTACTTTCAAAACTGGACGGCTTGCTCTCTAGAGCGCAAGGCACTGGTACTGTTTCTCAGTCCGTATATTTCTCCTGCGCCTTTTTGCAACTGAAGCCTCGTTACTATGACTGCCTCGACTCATACAAACGGCGCCCATGGGATGCATGGTAGGCGTATATTGCCTTTCTGGGTCTGAAATTCTCGTTAACCTGTAACATTTGTAGCTTCCACCGATCGCAAAAAGACGCATCGGTTCTTCCATGACTATGGAGTGTGGAAAGATGCACCCGTTCTGGTTGGCTCCACCAAATTCGAGCCCTTACCCGACGTCAAAAATATCATGATCACGGGAGGGGCAGGCTTCATGTACGTTCGATTGGACAACTGTGGTACCCGACACTAACGAGATTTGCAGCGCTTGTTGGCTGGTTCGACACCTCGCATTGACGTATCCCAACGCCTACAATATTGTGTCCTTCGACAAGTTGGACTACTGTTCCTCGTTGAACAATACGCGCATGCTGAATGACAAGCGAAACTTCACTTTTTACCACGGAGACGTCACAAACCCATCCGAGGTTCTTGATTGCTTAGAGCGTTACGATATCGATACGGTATTTCACTTTGCAGCGCAATCGCACGTCGACTTGAGCTTCGGCAACTCCTATGGGTTCACACACACTAATGTGTATGGTACCCACGTTATGCTAGAGAGCGCAAAAAAGGTCGGCATCAAACGTTTCATCCACATCTCAACAGATGAAGTATACGGGGAGGTCAAGGATGACGATGACGACCTTCTGGAAACGAGTATGCTCGCTCCAACTAACCCCTATGCCGCAAGTAAGGCCGCCGCCGAGATGCTTGTTTACTCGTATATGAAAAGCTTCAAGCTCCCGGTTATCATTGTTAGGAGTAACAATGTGTATGGGCCCCACCAATATCCCGAAAGTAAGTATCCGAAGGTGTAGGATGTTCTAGTAACTGATAGACTTACTTACATATTCACAGAAATCATCCCTAAGTTTACCTGTTTGCTCAATCGCAAGCGACCCGCGGTTTTGCATGGCGATGGCAGCCCCACGCGAAGATACCTCTTCGCGGGCGATGCAGCCGACGCATTTGATACGATTTTACATAAAGGCGACCTCGGTCAGGTATACAATGTCGGATCGCACGACGAGATCTCCAACATTGCAGTCTGCAAGATGCTGCTCGCAGAGATGGGAATTGTGCACGATGACCCAGCGGAGTTCAGTAAATGGATCAAGTATACCCACGACCGGCCTTTTAACGACCATCGCTACGCTGTTGATGCGAACAAACTCCGTCAACTAGGCTGGCAGCAGAAAACATGTTTTGCCGACGGCTTGAGGATTACAGTTGAGTGGTACAAACGTTTCGGAGAAGAATGGTGGGGGGATATTAGCAAAGTACTGAGCCCCTTCCCAATCGTCATTGAGACCGAAGTGCATTCAGACAAGGAAGAAATTTGCGATGACCCAGTTCCGGCTAAGAAGCGAAAGGTGTCAGACTGAGTGCTTCTGGCACAGATTTTGTAAAGGATGGCGTTTGTACCCTCCCATTCAGGTATTATTAACGAGTTGACATTCAAGATACCCTGGGTAACACGGGGCCGGAGGAAACAGTACAGATGGAGAGTACAGGACTAGATGCTCGAAAGTATTGAGCAGGGCGAAGGCATGGTCGGCTGCTTGAGGATAGATACCTGGCATTCACCGTCATGCTTGTTATCAGTTATGATCTTAATGACATGAAACTCTTCATTTCTATGCGAGGATGTCAGACTGATATCTGATGATCTCTTGTGGTATTACTTACATGATTCACCTGTTAAGGCCCAAGAATTAATTACTTGCTCATTTCACACAACGTACGTAGCGTTGCTGCAACATTGCTTCCATATGCGACCGCGTGGTCTCGAGGATCTGCAGCGCATAACTCTAGATACATTAATAAATGACGAGTTGCATGGCAATCCGACGTTTGTCATTCGTGGAATCCAAGGGTGCACTATAAAGCTACTTTCATACCAGGTTTGTAAACGGCTGAAATAGAAACCAACCGGCAAGATACCGGTAGGTAGTCTTTGGACTGGGGAGCGTTTGGAATGCTGCAGCCATGTCTCGGGGACCATAAAGAAGTCGCTACCTAGGTACCTAAGAACAATGAGCATTTTACGAGGTAGTCGAGGTAGTGTAGGTTACGGATTATAGCTGCGTTCCTGAATCGATCAGAATGATATGGCCTGGTTACAGTAGCGTATATTAAAGTAGGTACTGTTCTATTTATAAGCATTTTAAGCATTCATCTTATTATGTAGTGTATACGCACTAGGTACCGCGTACTGATGCACCGGTAGCAGTCTATGAGGTACCCATTCTAACATGGAATATCCCATGACAGAGCAGTTGTTGGACAGGGAACTACGAAGTTTAATGTACACGTGTAAAAGGACCGTGTGCCGGGAAAGCTATACTACTGCCGAGACTAAGCTAGCCTCACAACAATGGAATTATTCTTTCATTTCTGAAGGGGAGGGTACTAGATCTTGTCAAACTAGGACGCAGGAAAGGTTTTGTTCAGGGTGTTTTGCTAACATCGGATATCTAATTGACGACTTGGAATCTCCACATATTGATTCTTGTACGCCTCAAATCTGCGGCAGTTCAAGCAATACGTATAGTGAAGGAGGTGAGGGATAAGCCTGCACTGGTGACCGCGTCTGGGTTCCGGCCGCCGATCAGATGACCAGAATACCACCTACGTATCCCCTTTTATCAAGCCCGGTTTTCAAGTACCTACTATATCCTCTATAACTCCAACCCACACTATTCGAAAGTTCTAACTAATAACTTTACCGATATAAACGTTTCTCTTCGCTTACTTACCTACTTAATATATACACAAAAGAAGCAATTCTAAGCAACAATCCTAAACCTACACCAGTGTAATCACTAGGTACTGGCCTAGATAACCTACCTAGGTAGTAATCTGCAGGTAGTGTACCGTACTGTACTGTAAATGCGTGCAGCAGGGCTAACCAACTTTAGATGTTCTGCAGAATGCAACAGCCCAAGACAGGGATTCCATTGGACACCGAAGCTAGACTCAGTAGAAGCTGCATGTCACTTACCGTTCACGGGTGCAATTACCTCGAGCAATGTTACCCTACTCTGCCCTATCTACCTGGTACTCGCATCTGCATTTACACCACACCCACCTGGCAGTGCCTAAGGTACCTACCTAGTGTACTGTATGCGCGGCCGGTCCCTACCTTAGGTGGTTACTGTACACTGCTATGACACCAGGTCCGCGGTGCAGGTGCCTGTGATGCCCCCCCAGCTCAACCAATCGAGAACCTGGAGAGCTGAATGCGAACCGCTCCTTCGCTCGAATAAGAAGACGCCGACCATAATTACCATCGCTACCTACAGTACACCTACATTCTCGGCGCTATCACCGTCACCTACGGCCCAGCTGTAATCATCTCCTGTTCTGCATGTACGCCCGCACTGTCTTCATTGCCGGCCTACCTCCTCCACGAGAACGACGCTCGCTTTCTCGCAACGAGCTTCGCTATCTTGAATGCGGTGATGGCGGGCAGAGAACTAGCCCCAAACAGAAAAGTCGACGGGATTGTAGAGCATCGCAAGGATACAGGATCAGCGCTGCTTGCCCAGGCCTGACGGAGCGGTAGTGCGGTCTGGTAGCAGCCGAGAGACTCTACACTGCCATTGTGACACGCCCACCATGGCACCGCAATCATTTGCGTCGTACTCCGATGATTTCGATGCTTCGACCCGCCCTGTCTCCGAATCGGCAGTACCTGAATTAGACACTGACCTATCCACAACCGACGATGTCGCGAGCGACTTCCTCAGCGCGAGGACAAGGAGTGTCCTTGGGCCCGTTATAGACCACGACGATGGATTTGGGTCTAATCCCTTTGATACCACGTCAATATACACCCCTAATCACTTTCCCACCATCTCTATCACATACCGCTCGGTAGATAGATCGTGGGAAGATGCAGAAACACTGTCAGCAGATTTTCCACCCGATAATTACTATAGCTGGTGTAGCTAACTGGCTCGACATAGGGACTCGACTCGCTCGGTAACTGATTTAGATGTAGACTATGTCATGGAGAATGGACGACGCTACTCTGGCAACTATTACATGCCTAATGATGAAGACGAACAAGTTCGGCTTCAGTTGCTCAATCAAGTATACTTGAAAGTCTTCGATGGAGAACTGACCACTGTCCCGCTCGAATCCCCGACAGCTATTCTTGATATCGGTACCGCTGTTGGTGAATGGGCGATCGACATGGCGGAAACATATCCCGAGTGTGAGGTCACAGGGACTGATATATCTAATATATTCGAGCGCCGCGTACCACAAAACGTGTACTGGGAAATCGATGATGCCGAGTTGGATTGGGAACGGCCACCCGATCATTACGACCTGATCCATCTTCGCGACATGACCGGTGCATTTGCGAACTGGGAGGCCATCTACCAGTCCGCTTTTAAGTGTCTGAAACCAGGTGGATGGATAGAGGTGCTAGACTTTGATGATAAAAGAGGGCTGCGCGATTTGTTTGCGTATTTTGAACCGGAATCATTATTGTACAAAATGGCGCAAGATCTTCAAGAGGCCTCCGTATTATCCGGCCGACCACGAGGAGTCGGACACTTGGAACCGAGATTATTAGTCAACGCTGGCTATGTCGACGTCAATCTTACAGAATATTCTATACCGCTCAAGACACAGGATGGCTCAACAGGAAAATTCTGGCTTCTGTCATGCTTGAATGGGATGGAGCCTGCATGTATGCGATTGCTTACAAAATATAAAGGCTGGAGCCCTGAAGACGTCCGGTTAGGCTGTGAGATGGTTGGGGAAGAGATGATGACTCTTGCTCAGGATCGTCAGAGGGCGAAGACTTTCGTGGTGAAGCTTAGGGTGCTGACCGGGAGGAAACCTGGCCATCATCATGCGCGCTGGCCCGTAGCGACCACCGTTGAGCTCGGAGGTACATCATCATTTGATGGAAGCGACTTGCAGGCGAACTCGGGAAGTGCGCACAGTTCAGGTAGACGGAGGCGAACGTCCACGGACCCGAGACATCCGAACCAGCCATCAGCGGATGATGATCAGAAACGGCCGGTCATGTCTACTACCCACGAGATAGCTCAGCACTCGAATATCATCGAGATAAACGAGCACGCATCAACTACTTACGCGAGACAAAATATTGAAAGTACAACAGAAGATTGGCTGCAAAACGTGGATATCGATCATTCTAGTAATGATATAGACCATGACGAGTATACAGATACCACTACGGATGATACCATGATGGAAGCGAGCGAGAATGGGATCATAGAAGTGATAGCACCTACCGGGGAATCACACCAAATTCCTACCGATAGCTGGCCACCGTCTACTATTCCCACAACAATAATAAACACAAAAGATGAACGAAATTCACAATCTCTAGAGCCAGCGGCGGGAAGCTCTAGTGGAAGTGGGCCCTCCTCGTGAATAATCAATATATCTAATATCGAGGAGAAGCCCTACCAAAGACACTGAGGTGGTTGCCGACGAGTTTTGTATTATACCCATATCGGCGAACACATCAGATAGATTGTGAATGCAAGATTCTACGTGGGACGTTTTTGTCTCTACAACGTTGAAGACAAGCCGCTTGATCGTCGAAAACAACTCGAAGCATTGATTCGTGAATAACTCGAATAATGTCAAGAGACGTTTCAGTATATAAAGTATTGCACTTCCTTACAGGCAATAGTCAAGTGGTTGGAAGCATGAGATGATTACGGCCTCGTGATTGAGGTAGGTGTATAAAAATGTGTTTGTTGCCTGCTCATTTCTTACATGAGTTGTATCTGTAGATGACCCAGGCATAGCTCCAATGCGTGCATGGTAGGTATGATGTCACATCCCATTGCACATGGACGTGCCGTGGTTAAGGCTGCTTCGTTATGTGCATATCACCGTAAAGCCACACCTAAGTACAAGCCTACCTTGAGTTACCGTACCTTAAACATCACCTGCAGCCGACCTTAAGCCTACCCTTACCGACCCTACAGAGCTTTCGACCTCGCAGATGCCTAAACGCTGGCACCAGGACTGACCCCGAACAGCTCAGTTCTTGTTGACGCTCCTCAGACATCCATGATGCTTCGATAGATGGTCTGATTAGATGGCGCTCGACGCAAGCAACGGTTTCGCTGCCGCCAACAGCGTGCAGCTCGGGCACGAGAGCCTGCCCATGTTCGACATCGAGCCGGTGCAGCTCCAGTTCTCCATTGCGGCCGACTTTGTCGCAGCCCAGGTGGCAAACAATGTCCTGGTCCTCGCCCTTTCTAACGGCCGTATCCTGCGCATCGACCTCAACCGGCCCGAGGACATTGACGGTAAGCCTGCGTGCTTCCCTGGGCCCCTGGGCCGTCTCGTGTGGCTCACGAACGCTAACCGAACCCCCTCCCGGCGCAGACATCGATCTTCCTAAGCGCGTATCCGAAGTAGGCGTCATCTCGCGCATGTTCCTCGACCCTACCGCTTCTCACCTCCTGATCTGTACCTCGCTCGGCGAGAACTACTATCTGCATGCCCAGTCTCGCCAGCCACGCCCGCTCGGCCGCCTGCGCGGCGTCTCCATCGAGTCGGTCGCTTGGAACCCTTCTCTCCCTACTTCTACCACGCGCGAGATTCTGGTCGGTGCCTCGGATGGGAACATTTATGAGACTTTTATTGAGCCATCCGCCGAGTTCTACCGTAAAGAAGAGAAATACTTGAAGGCACTGCAGAAGCTCCCTGACGGGCCCGTCACTGGACTATGGGCTGACAACATGGGCGGCAAGGCCGATGTCAGGAGAATTATTATAAGTACTCAGAGCAGGCTGTTCCACCTAGTTGGCCGTGTAGGCCGGAGTGGTCATGAAGGAAGCGGGTCCATCTACACCAAACTATTCGATACCGAACAGCCCGTCATCCATGAGATTCCTAGGGGCCCGGCCACTGCTCCCTCTTCTCTTGCCATATCTCCGGACCCCCAGGATTCTGCCTCGTTCGAGGACATAGCGCCGGATCGGGCCTTTGCGTGGCTGTCAACTCAGGGGATTTACCACGGAAAGCTTCTCACGTCTTCGAGTGGCGATGACTTAGGGAACAAGGTCTATTCCGAAGCAAAGATGCTTCCAAGGTCTCAGATCGTATCAACAGATGTTTCCGGAAGACGCAAAGCCTCCACAGAGTATGTCGACGCAGTAGTCCTGACGCAATGGCATATGGTTTGCTTGGTCGGTGGCCGTGTTGTAGCAGCAAATCGACTTACCGGCTCTCTTGTATACGATCAAATAATTCTTGAGCCGGGGAAGAAGGCCTTGGGCCTTTACATAGACCAGCAAAAGAACACGTTCTGGTTGTTTACCTCCCAGGACATATTCGAGATCGTAGTGAAAGACGAGGATCGTGATATCTGGCAGATCATGCTGCAGCGGCAGCAATTCGATACTGCTCTGCACTATGCTCATACCACTGCACAGAAAGATGCTGTGGCGACAGCCTCAGGAGACTATCTGGCCGAAAAGGGGCTCTTCATTGAAGCTGCAGGTGTGTATGGCAAAAGTAGTAAACCCTTTGAAGACGTTGCTTTGTCTTTTATTGACAACGGCCAATCCGATGCCCTGAGAAAATACCTACTTACCAAACTCACGACGTACAAGAAATCAAATATTACGCAGAGGATGATGATAGCTACGTGGCTGGTAGAAGTGTTCATGGCTAAACTCAATTCGCTGGAAGACACCATTGCAGTGGAGGCAGAAGCAGCTGCCGATGGGCATACGGCTCAGTCCCAGGAACAGCTTGGCGGAGTCCGGGAAGAATTCCATAACTTCGTTGAGAAACACAAATCTGACCTGGATCGCAAGACAACCTACGATGTTATTAGCAGCCACGCACGAGAGGAAGAATTGCTATTCTTTGCAAACTCCATTGGCGACTATAACTATGAGCTTTCTTACTGGGTACAGAGAGAAAGATGGACGGAAGCTTTAAATGTCCTCAAGAAACAGACAGATCCCGATATCTTCTACCGGTATAGCAGCGTGCTGATGACGCATGCAGCTCACGAGCTGGTGGAAATCCTCATGCGACATGCAAAATTAGAGCCTCGAAAGATCATCCCGGCTCTACTGGATTACAACCGAAACTTCAGCGGACCACTGTCACAAAATCAAGCTCTCCGGTATCTTCAATACGTAATAAACCAACTTCAATCCGCAGATGCTGCTGTACACAATACTCTTGTCTCTATATATGCCTCTCATGAATCCAAGACAGAATCAGGACTGCTAGCATATCTCCAGTCGCAGGGTGATGAGCCTCACTTTGACCCCGACTTCGCACTTCGCTTGTGTATTCAGCATAAACGAACTCTATGCTGTGTTCATATCTACACCAACATGGGGCAGTATGTCCAGGCCGTAGATCTTGCTCTCTCTCATAATGAGATTGAATACGCATCCATCATCGCAGACCGACCGATATCAGACCCGCCGTTAAGGAAAAGGCTTTGGCTTGCTGTGGCACGGAAAGTGATATCCCAGTCAAACGGGATCAAGACAGCTATCGAGTTTCTCAAACGATGCGACCTGTTGAAGATAGAAGACTTAATACCTTTTTTTCCAGACTTCGTTGTGATCGACGATTTCAAAGAGGAGATTTGCACTGCTCTGGAGAACTATTCGCATAACATTGATACTCTCAAAAAAGAGATGGATGAGAGTTCCCAGACGGCGGCCAATATTAAAATCGATATTGCGGCCCTGGATCACCGGTACGCTATAGTTGAACCTGGCGAGAAGTGCTATGTATGCAGCCTACCACTTCTTAGCCGGCAGTTCTTTGTATTCCCTTGTCAGCACGCATTCCATTCCGATTGTCTTGGCCGTAAGGTTCTCGAGCAGGCAGGTGTCAGCAAAAGTCGCCGCATTAAAGAGTGCCAGATCTCGATCAGCAAAGGTCTCGTCAGTGGCGCCCAGAAAGATGCCATGGTCGCAGAGCTCGATGCTCTTGTGGCATCTGCATGGTGAGTTTTTGTCTTTTCCGGCATTGCCGTGACTCTTACAGAGAAGTGTCTCGAACTCTTGAAGGAAAGTGTTTACTGATGAAGGTCTGTAGTATCCTGTGTAGCGACTACGCAATCAAGAGAATTGACGAGCCCTTCATCGGTCCGGATGATGATGTGCGTGAGTGGGCCTTGTAGAACGTGTGAAATTCAATTATCACCGCGTGGAACATATCCTGGGGGATATCATACAACGAGAACTAAATACAACATCTTCACTGAATTCCAGTTGGTCCGCATAAAGGAAAGGGGTCAGGGATGTTGGTGATATCATACTGAACGCAACGAGCTTGAGATATACGTATATACCCATTAGTTGTTAGAACCATTTTCTTTCAAGCATTGTTTCTGTGGCATCTATGTATGTGTATACAAGGGATCAAATTCAGGGGATAGGCTCTCACTTGCCATGCGGGTGGCCAGATTGTCGACGCCGCGCGGCGGTCTTCGTGTCCCTCATTTCTAGACAGGTGATACTCGATTAATATATCCTAAATGGTTGAGACGATAGCTTGTCGATATTGTGAGACCTGTCTCAATTGCCTCGATGCACATCGCTTCTAAGCCCCTGTTTTTGCGGCATGTGGCACGCGGTACGCTGTGCCACTTACTTGCCTTCTATATATCGGTACTGCAGTTCTAGCGGTAAGAGATGCCCCTTTTGGCATTATTACACCAGTTTCTAATAGCGATGAATTGTCTCCAACCCCTATATACCTTTCTGCGTCTGGCTTACCAATAGGTCATATGGGCAAAACTTTCCTTCTTCCTGCCCAACGTTACTTTCACATGCTCGCTCGTTTACGAAGTTACAGTATTAAGATTAAAATCACTTATATTCCTTCATAACTCTTGTGTAGCTCTATTAATACCCCCTGTTATATTTCTGGAGTATTTTGACGAGAAATGGCATTTTATTCCCGTTGACCTACATTCTAACAACAGGTAATAACGAAATACTTGATAGGCTCCAGTTTGAAGACATGATGGCGCCGTTACTCCCCGTTCCATCAACCTCGGCGACCAAATCGACGACTCGCCCGACAGTTTTCAAATGTCTTGGAATCTTATTTGTATTGTGGGCTGTCGCTTGTTGGCTGCGATTTTCAGGGGTGAGCAATACCGTCATCTCGCAAAATCACCCGCTTACCTATTCACTCCCTTCACTTGTCACTTCAGTCTACCTGCAATGTGCAAGCACAGTAACCGATATAAATGCTGACAAAATACCCTTAAGCTTTCAATTTTACCGCTATCTGCTCCTGAGAACGACGAAATGAATACTCTGCGTCTGGACGTCTCAGTCGCGGCAGGGGCCCCTTCACATACTGGGGAGTCGGAGAGCTTGATACCAGGGACAATTTCTTCTTCCGTGAAGAAGCATACTGACCGGGTCGCGGTCATTGTTGAGGACAGGCCACTAGGAAATCTAGTCCCAGTTATACGTGAGTAGCGGGAACACACCTAATCCCATAAGGTGAACCGAAACTCGAAGTGTGATTCGACGCAGAGCCAGACCTGCTCTCCTCGACTGTTTTTGAACTATAAACCTGTCCAAAATCTGAGTTTCACAACACGCTACCTATTCGGAGCTGTCCTTCTAGTGTCGTGTCAGCTTATAGATTATAGACTGATATTTTGCTCGTATCTCCAGTACACTTCCACTCCGTCCTCGGTCCCGAATGGCCCATAATCCTATACACCTCACGCCCAACAGCCTCAACAATCCTAACCTCAGCCCCCTTCTCACGCGCCGCAGCAGCCTCAGAGATCGAGATCCGATACTTGCCGGCCAACACGACCTTCACCTCGCACGCCTCCGTCTCGCACTTCCTCGCCTCGCCCTTTCT
This sequence comes from Xylaria venustula, assembly GCA_022578775.1. Lineage (NCBI taxonomy): Eukaryota > Fungi > Ascomycota > Sordariomycetes > Xylariales > Xylariaceae > Xylaria > Xylaria venustula. The sequence goes on along the minus strand of MU389337.1, from coordinate 691,330 downwards.
GTGGACTGATCTAGCACCATACGCCAAAATCCTCCTCTTCCAGGCCGACTCGATCTTATGCGCTGCCGCACCGCGCCACATGGACGACTTCATCGCCTACGACTTGATAGGCGCCCCCATCGACGCACGCTTCGGGGCGGGCTTCAACGGCGGCCTGTCCCTGCGGTCCCGCGAGCTCGTGCTCCGCGTGCTCCGGCGCTGGGACTTCGCCGTCGACAGTGCCGCGGCCGACGCGCCGCGCGAGTGGAAGTTCGAGGACCAGTGGTTCTACGCGCGCATGCGCGAGCTTGCGGGAGACGCCGAGCTGCTGGGGGAGCTGGGTATCAGCGTTAATCTGCCCGATGTCGACACCGCTGCCAGCATGGCTGTCGAGACGATCTGGGTCGAGGGGGATAGGCCGCTTGGCTTCCATCAGCCGCAGCGGTGGCAGGGCGCGCATATGAAGGAGATCGAGGGTTATTGTCCTGAGGTTGATATGATTGCTGGGTCGAGTTTCTTTGGGCGGTAGGGCTGGGGGTTGCTTATGCTTGATCCCTACGTGCTTGCAAATACGCTTGTCGCGATATTATTTGACGAGTGCCTTTAATGGTGTGCTCGCCACTGTGCGGGACGGAGCATGTTCGTCCATCGGATATCTGCCCTTTGCTCTCTGCGGTTTTACGAAGCTGAAGGTTCGCGCAGTTGCTTCGGGAAGATTTGAATGGTTGTTTCTATGAGTATGTACTCCTTCGTCTTGATTGAAACAGTATGCAAACAAAAAGCACGAACCAAACTACCTATATGACATGACATACGCCCACTGCCATCATGGTTTTCTTGGATTCAGTTTCTATTTGGACTCCGTCATCGACGAATTTGCTGTGGCTTCGCCTGCTGACATACAATACTCACGCGTTTGAATAGAAATTACCGGCTCACCACTATCATCAGAATAGCTTATTGAATGATCAATTGTGAGTGATGGCATTTGAAGGCCACAAGGAATTTATAAACTCAACCCTTCTAAAAGGCATCGAGATGTGGTAAACTTTATATATATTCTTTTGTTGTTATCCTTGATCGTTCGCCGTTCATAACTAGAATATTGGATCACGTAGATAGTTGGTATAAGTTAAATCGAGCAGATTGTAGACAAACATGGATAGCCAGACCTCTAAGTAAGGCAGGGCTTGAGCCGTATCCTTTCAGATGAACAATACGCTCTTACCCATACGAGATTATCTGAGGTGTTAAGAATCGTCTGCTCTTGGTCTGGTTATATTTCTGCTTGATTTTCAAATTCTAGCTGAGCTAGCTGCGTAATTACTTCTCTAAGCCCGTAGGCGCGGACTGTTGTCGTTAACTTGTAATACTTGCCTCGCATATTGTTGATGAATACCATAAACGAGTTGACGAGAGGTCCTCGCTTATCACTGCTTTGTGTCTGATGTCAATCCTTGTTGGGGGTCTTCTTATACAGAGCATGTGTTCGAGGAAACAAACTCTGCCTGTGGTTCCTATATCATCGCCACCTGTAGTTCTATGGCAAACTGGTTCGGAAGACTCTGGCAAACACCGCGGCGCATTCTTGTTGAAAAGATGACCTCGCGCGCTAGAGTAGTTAAAAACAGATAGTATGACTAAATTAATATAGAAGCTCCTGGAGAAGGAACTTATAATGATGTTAGGTAGATTAGTAGAAGGTTCGATTTGGCTACTCAGGACACAAAGCACACAGTTGCGCTACAAAAGCGGTGAGGGACCAATCAGACATGTTAGCTCGCTGCTGAGGTGCTGGGAGAAGATGCGGAATTATGGAGCAGCGGGGCTGATTCACGTATTAGGTAATCTAGGAAATTGACTTAGCTCTATTAGGAGGTGCCATATTTGAACGTTGTTGGCGGATTAACCCGCAAGCCAAGTCTTGAAACATGGAAGGCTTGGCAGCTTGTCCGGGACGTCGCTGGTAGATGGGAAGAGTGGGGAGCGTCGTAAACCTGGGAAAGGACCTTGAGCCATGGTCAGTGCTATGGTCAAACGATGAGGGCCGTCGGGCCTGCTTAAAACGCCTAGTGTAGGTTTGGCATGAAGTTGGCTCTGCTAATAAGCGTTGCCGGCTTACCATGGCTGAGCGGTACCTGGGCCGTGATGCTATACATAGAGTCGCGGCCTTATGCTATCGTAGTGATCTACATGACGGTTTATACATATAGCTCGTCCTTGGTCTGATCATTCATGCCAGTTATTCTATGCAAGGGCTCAGGGAATATAGTGTGCTACTAGATTACCTAGTACTGTACACTATTCAGCAGATGCCGTCACTGGTGTACGAGGCGAGGAGGGACAATACAGCTACACCCCAACTGTAACGAGAGCAGGGCGATGTGTTAGGGTAGATACTTTACCTAGCACGAGAGGACTATTGGCTGCGAATGATGGCAGCCAATGGTTGTACGGTAAACCAACGCAAATACACTGCTATTTGAATTCTGAGCGAGCTGAAAGCATCCATTGGATGCTCTTATTCACTGAAGATTATGTGGTAGACCTACTTAGTAGTTGAGTGAGACATCTACAATAGCGTGTATGGATTAGGTAAGTGTATAAGTGGGACAGGGGATGTGCGTACATCCATGGATAGCAGCACATTTGCCGGTTTGGCACTAATCCAGTGGTAAGCGATGTTTCAGACACCTGTCAGAGACTGCTATTGGCTCGAGTCTAGTGCGGCACACCAGCCACTACTTAGTACGTACAGTGCAGGTAATCAATCGCCCACCCACTTATGGTATGGACCTGTGGTCCTTGTTGATCGGTTTTGATCCGCTGCAAAGCATCGTCCCATTTCTCGCATCTCCTTTCCAAATATTTCAGCCAGTTACTGAGCAGAAAGTGACTATCGCCCAATTTAGGCTCTAAATTTGTCTTTTTTTCTTCTTTCTTTACAACAAACAGCATCTTTCTTATCGCCATCTACCTTAGTGTACGGAGTAGTTAGTAGTAGGTACTGGCTTCGACACAACGTACATTGTAGACGTAGCTGCATCTAGGGATTACCCCTTATATGTACGTAATGCAGCATGGACACTGTGCACAAAAGTTGGCTATTACTCATATAGGTATAGTGTAGCTAATTGGCTCATGCCCCCAAGCTGTCGCTTTTCTACGATTGGGTCCGACCTCAACATACCTATCTCAGGAAATGCAACGAACCTCTGTGGAATCATGAGTAGACTGGAATAATCGAAGATAGGCCAGGGCAAACATATGTATGTATATGGACGAGGCCATGGAATCGGATAAGAGGAATGACTAGTCTGCCGATGCTGGTTATATCTTGCAACTACTTCCTCACTCATTCTCATGTATCGAGTTTCGTACATCAATAGTTCCCAGCAGAGTCCCTTCATTTCTGAGTATGTCTCGTACAACCATACCCCAGATCCGCCCATCTCTCTACCGTGCTGAGCCACTGGCGACCAGTTGGTCCAACACCTTATCTCGTATGTAAAATATTATATGTAGGCACTAAATACAGCGTTTGGCATTATGCAGTTTAGATATTGCGTCGAGGACGATAAGTCGAGGGGTCTACTCTCACCCACCACGTTCATAAGTACTTCTATGATTGGTTTCACGGAAATAGAAAGCCAGGTATGGTATACTAGCAAACAAACTCAATCGACTGATACGACCTACCTCACGATGCGGCCTGGCTAACCCTTACTTTGCCAAGTGTTCGTCTGAACTTATACAACGTATGATAACACTGTATATACTGTATATAACAGTATATATCATGTAGATGGATTGTATGCATTGAGTTAATTGCCTTGCATGTTTATAGCTTTCAGCTCTTCAGCTGTTCTGTAGTCCAGCGAGGATAAAAGAAGAGCTGTTTAACAGAATACCTACTTGTAGGGTGCAGAGCCGTCGAGTCTTGGTAAGACTTTATAAGGGAAAGATGGTCATTTGCTAAATAAGATTAGTTAAGGAGAAAGAGGGAGAGACAAAAAACGTTCTGATACCCTTACAGAATTCATACTTTCATTCGCCCTGGCGAATTCTTGGAGAACAAGCCACAGTCCCTAGGTAGGTAGGTAGGTAGGCATGCATGCGTGCCTACGGCATTAAGCTGCCTTGTTTCTCGATGCCTTCAATCTGGAGCAAATGGACAAATAGAATGTAGAGCTTTCGAGAATGGGAATTTAATATCTGTCGTTTGCTGACCTAGCCTGCTTCTTTATCGACCTGTTGACCTTTGGCATTGACGTGAGCCCAGACCTAATGGCGCAAAGTAGAAGGTAAATATACATTTTAGCCCAGGCAGAAAAGCATTTAAGCATTGTCCGAATCCGAGGGCCCAAGCAGGCCATTACTTGTACCCACGGTTCTATCTCCGCACTATACCGACTGGCGGTGCTCGTCCCGAATCGTGTTAAACTTGCCGGCGACGATACACGATGGAATAGGGGTATACGTAAGTATGTATGTAGGTAGGAAGGGGTTTATGAGCGTGGTTAACTAGGTACATGAGTGGCTACTTGTCTTAATAGAGAGAGGTACATAACAAGCTCTTACTAGCTGTGTAGACACATAAGGTACTTCCCGTTTGTATTTAAGTACCTGCCCGAGCTACCTAGGTACCTAAGTACCACTGTACGCCATTCCACATCGGACCCACTACAATAGGCGTCTTCCTATCTAACCTAACTGAGTAGCTACATACATACTGTATTACCTCTACACTTGTCAAATCCCATTAGATATAGCTGTAAAACGCGCCACGAGTTGCTAGATCATACCTAGGCAGTACCTACCAGCTAGCTGAGCAGAGCAGGAGTCCAGGCAGGCAAGGGGAGCCCGCCCCCACTAACGGGCTTTCAGATTTTCTGGCGGCCCTTCTTCATTTTCTCACACTGCTGAAAGGCTTTCCTATCGGGCAGGTTAAACAGTCCACCACCTCTCCTGGACTGAATTGCAACGAATACCTTTCTCACCCACACCACCACTACACCACCGCCATCACTCTTTCAACCTCCCCAACCTAAAACTGCATCTTTTCTATATTCTTTTCTCCAGGCTCCCCCTTCTCAACCTCAAGTATTTGAATCACTAATGGAGCCTGTATATTGATCCCACTCTGTTTAGATATTTGTTGCGGTTTCTTTTGCTTCTTCCCTGTTTCCCATACTTGTGGGTTCAAATACCTAGGTTAGGCGGCTCGCCTTCGAAGAGGCCATACCCGAAATCGCAACTCATTTCGTACGAGTTGCTCTCTACACAAAATCCTCGTAACCCTGCGCTGTCGGTCTCCCAGACGTGTCTCGACACTCCTTCAATCGATTCCAACGACGATCAATTTCATAGCGTTGCGATTAACGACTCTGCGTTTTGCGTCGCTCGGCAGATATTTCGATATACTCCCGGTCGCCTCGCTCACCAACTTGTAATAGCCCCGGAGAAACCTGTGGGATCATCTACTTTCGAATCTCAGCGCCATTCCTTTCCAGAGCCTTTCCCCTTGCACTGCGCAGGACGACCTACATAATCGTGGCCCCCACTATCTAGTCGTCGATCCGTCCAAGCCTGAAGAAAAGAAGCTCGCGCCAGCTTGATAACTACGTCAGTTTCGTCGGCTTCTCTGTTATATATATCACGCAGAGACCGGTTTACCCTATATCATCATCCGTGGAGAGCCCGTACAGCTGCTTCTCCTGATGAGGGTCGGATGATTAATTGATAATGTCAACTAATAGATCCGAACACCTGGCTATCGGCTACCCGCCCAAGTCTGCCGGCAGCCAACGTTCTAACTCTCCCGTTACCCACATTTCTCCCATAGAGTCTCCCAGTAGCTCTTCAGTCAAGTCTCCCTTCGGCATGTCAGGCGTCGTGAATCCCGCTTCCAAGATGGGAGGCGCCTCGCGATCGGGGGCTGGTTCTCCGTCGCATGATGCCCCCGGCTCTGCGAGACTCTTCTCTAAACGGTAAGGCTCAACTCAACTTCCGCTATCGTGCCTTAGCAAAACTGTCATTGCTTGCTACTTGACCCGCTCATCTGAATTGAACTGCGTTGTACTGACCTTCACACGCAGGGCAAGGGAGATTCAAGCCCAGGAGGGTGTCTCTGGCTTGCCACCAGTTAATCCATGGGGTGGGCCACCCACCAGCGGAAACTCGACCCCGTTGCGAGAGAATATCCCAGAATCACCTACCGACGGATTCCCAGATTTTGCACAGCTACCCACTCCCGATAGCTTACCATCAACCAGACGTGCCCGAGCTGGGACTGTACCCTCTCGATTCCCTGCAGGCGGCCTCGGGAATGGTCTTCTCAACATTCCAAACCTCTCTACCCAGTCTTCTCGACCAACCCCATCCCATAGTCCGTTTAACAAGACGCCGCCTCCAGGCCTGTCCGAGAATACAAACGCGTCACAGTCTTCTACTCTCCTGTCGAGACTTCGTGCAGGCTCTATGCCTCAGCGAAGCCCATTCTCTCATGGCCCAGGTACTAGCTCACCCTTCGGACCATCTGTTTTCAGCACATGGAACCCGAGTGGCCGTGAGAGGGGTAACACACTTGCTAGTATTGCAAGTATTGGGTCTAACGGTCCTAGTTCTCCAGCTCAGTCTGCCATGTCGAAAGATGGGCCTGGTGACAATGATGTTCATATGAGGACTCTTGACTACCTAGGCCTGGCCGAGACACCACAGCCAGCTCGAGCTCAACTCGCCACGCCTTACCTTCCAGGGCTCGCAGATTTTACTAAACAGTCGAACCGGTTTCGCTCTTACTCTGTGAACAATAAAGACAAATATGCGGATGAAGAGGATGATATTTACGAAGATAACAGCATGGCCTTGGAATCCCATTACGCTCAATTGCAAGATCAACTTGCTGCCACTAATGCTGCAATCCACAGCCATAATCTTGCCGTACAGAGCCTTCAGTCATTTGCCTCTCAGGCGGTCACTCGACCTCGAGCACGGACAGCTGGAGTCCTAGAACTTCAGGGAACGGGTTCACGACTTATGCGCAGCTATTACCCTACTCCATCACGTCTTGAAAGTTCGATTTCTGCCGCCGAAATCAGGTTACCAGACGAGAAAGAGTACGATGATCTTCCAACAGCTGTAGCCGCGATGAATCTAGGCCGATCTAATAGTCGAAATAACGGTCTATTGACAGCAGAAGAAGCTGGCCTTGAGGGCCCGACTAGTGCATTGTGGTTGGGGAGTATCCCAACCTCTACCACCACCTCTACATTAACGGAAATGTTCAAATCTTACGGTCCTATCTTGTCAGCACGAGTTTTGACCCATAAGAACTGTGGTTTCGTCAATTTCGAGCGGGTCGACAGTGCTATTGCAGCCAAGGCTGGTATGAATGGAAAAGAGATATTCCCGGGCGCAGGTCCAATTCGAATCAATTTCGCCAAACCGCCCTCGGCCTCCAATACACCCGGGCATGATGGTACCTTCCCAAGCCCTAGTCCTGATCCATTCTCAAAGTCTCAGGACTCTAATGGTGCAGCTGCTACTGGTGCCATCCTAGAAGGTGCATCATCTGCCACAAATACATCAACCGCGGCTCCAGTTATCCCGCCTCTTCGTGATATGACTACCGAGATTCTGCAAATTGTCCGATCTTTCGGGGCGACAGATGAAGACACGTATAGGATTTCTCTTAGTCTTCAACAAGCTATCCAATACACTGCTTTTGTCGACGAAATCCCCCCCATCCGCGAACCCACTCATACCCGTGTTCATGATGCTCCGAAATTAAGGGATATTCGAAAACGCATTGATAATCAGAGTTTGTCTCAAGCTGAAATCGAGAATATTGCTGTTGACATGCTCCCAGAGATTGCCGAGCTATCTTCGGACTATCTTGGGAATACTGTCGTTCAAAAATTGTTCGAGCATTGTTCTGATGAATTCCGAGACGCAATGCTCACCGAGATTGCCCCGCATATGGCTGAAATTGGCGTCCACAAGAATGGCACTTGGGCAGCTCAAAAGATCATTGACGTTTGCAAGACACCCCACCAAATGTCACTTATGGTTGAAAATCTTCGAGCCTACACCATCCCACTATTCCTTGATCAATATGGCAACTACGTTTTGCAAGGGTGTCTCAAATTTGGCCCCCCTTTCAATGACTTCATATTCGAGACTATGCTCAGCAGAATGTGGGAAATTGCTCAGGGGCGATACGGAGCCCGCGCTATGAGAGCGTGTCTTGAAAGCCATCATGCCACAAAGGAGCAACAGAGAATGCTCGCAGCTGCTATTGCCTTGCACAGCGTCCAGCTTGCCACGAATGCCAACGGGGCGCTTCTATTGACATGGTTCTTAGATACGTGCACTTTCCCTCAACGACGCAGTGTATTAGCCCCTCAACTAGTCCCTTACCTAGTCCATCTTTGCACGCACAAAGTTGCTTATCTCACGGTTTTAAAGGTTATCAATCAGAAAGCTGAACCCGAAGCCCGGGATATCATTCTAAAAGCTCTCTTCTTTACTACCAAAGATCAAACTCTGGAGGCTATCCTTGGCGACCATGCCTGTGGGGCTACCTTGATCTTCAAAGTGCTGACCACTCCTTTCTTCGATGAGAGCATCCGGAGCCAAGTAGTAGAGAATGTGAAAAGTGTCCTGGTACGCATCAAAGCTCAGCCGAACCAAGGCTACAAGCGACTGATGGACGAAGTTGGACTGTCTACTCGAAGCGGTGGGGGCAGTGGTGGTGGTGGTGGTGGTGGTGGATCTCGTGATCAGTCTGTGGGCCGTCATGCATCGAGTGAACGGCAGCGCCCTACTTCTCGCCAAACGCAGGCTGCTACCGCTGCTACCCAGCAGAACTCGCAGTATGGGAACCAGTATCTCAATCCTCTTAATCAGGGCACTCCAACACCCAATTACGATATGAGTGGGTATTCCGTGCCACGCAGCGAGAACGGCGATCCCAACATCCCCCCCTACGCAACGTATGGGCCTCAAGGACCGGTATATAATGGAACCAACGGATCATTGGCACCTGTGAATATACAGCAATTGCAATATCAGCAGAACATGCTTTCGCGTGGTACGCCGCCAATGAACAGCTTCTACCCACCGGTTCAAGCTGGATATGGAGGGTTCAATAATGCAAACCCCGCAATGGACCAATTTCGTGGTCAGAATCTAGCCAATAGCAGTCCAGTTCAGCCACCTGTCGCTCCTGCTGGTTTCGCGCCCCCTGGATTTGGCATGGGAGTGAACATGGGCGGCTATGCCTATTCTAATGGAATGCCCAACGTGCCGTACATGCAAGAGCAACCTGTTGGTTCGAGACGGGGACGCGTCGGTCAACCTCCTCGAAAGCGATCGCCTCGACCTTGAACAGAGGCACTGACAGCTCCTTTCCAGAGATGATTGCAGCACTGTCTTTCCCACACGGTTAAGGGCGGGCCAATCAGTGCCCAGAGAGATGTTCATGCCAACTTGGCTTAGAGAGTGTTGACGGTTGCCATGATCGAACTCGTATTTTTACTTCGTTGTTTATTTTGAGATTACAAGCCCAAGCGGTCAGCTTAGGCTTATTTGTCTGGAGCTAGGATGCGTAACTTGCCTTTTCGAAACACAAAAACTGGGGGGCAGGGGACCTCTTGGGCCATTTCTGGATGCTTTGCACAATTTACGTTCGTTTTCAAATGTCATTATTTCGGGCGATTTATAGATACGACTGTCTCCATCACGACCAAAGGGAGGTGTTTGCTGATGGTCGAAACTGGATGGGGAATTCGGGACTACAAATGATGTTTAAAGCTTATTCATTTCCTTGCGGAAAGCTTCCGTACCTCATGTAGAAAAGACAAAGATGACGGGGTTTTCGAGACAAGCGGCTAGAGGATATGAAAAGCATGACTATTAAACAAAACGGAATGAAGAGCAAATCAACTGATCCCTCGCCGTTCTCTTGTATCCTGTCTTCAGTTCGCCATTCTGATTTTGCCTTTAGTTCACATAGGATTTGTACTAAAAAGTATCCAAATACGAAGATTTAAACATATTCAGTAGTGAGCCCACTTGCTAACTTCATAAGATGTTGTGTAATTCTGTATGTACTTTGTTCTAAATATGACATTGCCCCCATCACGAAGACGAACTTGATAAGATATTCACCATCGAATGGAGCTAGATTCATGCTTGTCGGTGTGCCTCAAGTCCAACCATGTACTATCGTCCTGCATGTTATTTAGCTTCATGACTTTTCCTACCTCCTGATCATTATTCATTTACAGTCAGAATCGTATCATTCCATGCTGCCAGCCACACCAACCGTGCCTACACCACCCCACCATTTCACCGAGGTCCACTGCCACCACTTCTCGTTCTCTTGTGTTACCTATTTCACCGGTCCATCGATTTGCCTATCCACAAAATCACCTACAGCCCCTCCTGCTCCTCCTTACCTTCCCCTTTCCCCTTAAACTACCTACTCCACCACCGCGTCGTCTAAATATCTCGGACAGCACGTAGAAAATTAAGAAGACGCCAAGCGCGCTGCTGAAGGAGAAGCTGAAGACGAGAGCGAGGGCTAGTGTTAGGGATAGAGCCGATGCTATGGTGGTTCGTATGTGAGAGGGCACCCGTCGAAGGGGGCTGCTTTGGGTATGTTGGAGGTTGTTGTTGTATGGTTGGCCATGGTATTCTTGAGCAAGGGAGCTTGGGAAATAGGTCCTTTGACGGTTCGCCTTTGCTTGTAGGGCGGCCGTGTATCTGTTGTTCGGAAAGGACTGCATTGTGGTAATGGTGATAATGGTAAGTGATATCAAAGCTCGAAAAAGGTGTGTTTATGCTCTAGCGATAATAGCCTAACTTGTCGAGGGATTGGACGTTCTGTTTGTGTATATGTCCTGCTGAGCTCTCCGTCCCCGCCTGTTCAGTCTTGTGCTTGTTAATATGTTTTTTTCGCTTCCCGAAGTAAGTGATTTAGCTGCGCATTTGAGAAACAACAAGGTGCAAAGACCATGTGCCAAAGACAGTCTTATATCTTCATAGTAGAGAACATGGCAACATTAGGAGAGGGGACGAGGTGCCTGAGTCCATTTCTTAGGTCCCTTGCTACACTCTACCTATTAGGCTTTCTTGCAAGAAACATCTCGGCTGTGTAACAGATACAAGAAAGAGCTTTCATGATCTATCTATCTACCTGCTCCCTACCTATTTTAAGTTTTTGATATCTATTGTCCGGTGCAGAGTAGTAGAACAAAGGAAACCTGAAGTACTACGAAGTTTTCTGAACTGTCATGTTTCTGTCTGAATCATTCATCTTTTCTCTACTGTTCAATAAATCTGGCTACCTATTCGTCAAACATCCTACCTGTGTTCTTTACTGTGTCGTCTTATTTTATGCCACTGTTTCGCCTGGAAGGAGTTCCTTCGATGAAGGGTGAGGGTGTGTGAGAGAAGCATTGCAGAAGTCATATAAAGAAGGAGGAAAGGAATCATGCTCTGATATTTTGCCTGCCTGCATGTTTACCTGTCAACCACTGAGTATGGGGTTACCGAACGAGATTGAAAGAACCGACGCTATTGCTATGTTTCAAAAAAGAAATCACGTTGGCCCCATGGGTCGCGATAATCCGTTATGTGGCTAGGTGTTCAAGGAAGATGTTTGCTCGATGTTAGCAATTGTCAACCGATTCATTGTAGATGAAACAAGTCATAAGACACACACAGCACAGCACAGTAGATTATATGGAAAATGTTTCCTATTAGTACGACTAGTCCTCGACGCCATTCCATATGCTGGATTTATCTACCAAGAATATTCTGTCTTCCTTTGCGGGCGTAGTAAATATAAATGCAGAGATCAATGGTGCATTTATAAACGCGAGTCTAAGAACAGACTGAGGGTGTACTCCGCGCACCATGCGTCGCGGAGACGTCGCAATTTGAGTCCTGATGCTTGAAGCACCAAACAATCATTTTAAGAAAAAGCAAGAGAGTTATGAGTAGAGGTCCTGAAAGGGGGCTTTATATCCTTGCTTCTAGCTTGCCTCTTACTTTCGTTTCATGCAAGGGGAGTATGGTGAGCTGATGGATGCATTATGATATCTGCAACATGCAGCTTAGCGTGCGAGTTGGAAAAATCCCTCAATCGAACACTGTGGCCGCGTGCTACCCCCAAGACCGTAGATGCATTTGAGCTAATAGAATGACTATCAAGTGACATTTACGGTACCATCTGTCACCGATGATCGGGAAGTGTCGAAGAATATCGACAATAGGTAACCGAAAGCTGGGCCTGCCAAATCAAATATCGCCATCACGTCTTGGGCGAAAGAGTGACCAGGCTAACATAAGTAACTCTCACGATATCGACATGATTTGCGCCTATGGCTCGAGAAGAACCCGGCTTAAAATTCCGTAACAATACTCTTGTTTGCGTGTGTAATGAAAACGAGAGCGAGACGACTTTCAGTCGGTTTGCATGACAGAACTAAGGCTTCTCTTGACGTCGACAGCGTCCTGAGCTTTCTCAGTCTCCTGTGAGCTAGCAACCTCAAGTTTGAACTCGTCAACGATGGTCGAATCCTCATGGGAGATACTGTTAGGCGTAAGAGCCTTCAGACCGATGTCAGATTTCTCGTGACAGGCATGATTCGTACGGCCTTCAAGGATCTTAGAGATTCTCTGTTTTAGGGCATCTGCTTGTGCAAGCACAGTCTCGAGCGTAGTAATGTCAGCATCCTCTAGATTGTCGCCAGTGATGCGATGTGCACCACTTCGCGTCATCATCGAAACAGCACCTGAGCTGTCCTGGGACTATACATCAGACTTGTTAGTATGACGTACGGTAACAGAAGTTGGACCTGACTTACCGCCATAGCTTGAATTAGCTGAGAGGCACCATTGCCTTGGACATCAGCTAGCTGTACCAGAGTCAGCGCAGCTTGCTGCTCTTCTAGGCTTGGCAATTTGCGTGCAACGGTCGAGGCGGGGTCGTAGACTGTTCTAGACTGAGATTTGGATTGCCCGCGGTCTTGTTGAACTCTGGGGAGGAGATTAGATGACGTTAAGAAGTCAGTTCAATGTTACTTACCGAGAGATGAAGTCTTTTTTGATACCTTTCGCAGATACTCGGAACACGCGGCCAAATGCCTTGTTTTCCTTCCAGGCAGGAGCTTCGTCCTCACTACTATCATCTTCCTCAATCTCTATCCATCCATTATTGGCTAGACCGCGACTGTAGGACTGCTCAATTACAGGCATATTTTTGATCTTGCGATATTTATGCGCTGGCGACAACCTCACAGGAAGTGCACTGAGCAAGTCGTCCACATGGCAAGGGCAGCGCCATGTTCTTAGAATTGGGGGAAGAGCTAGAGGGGGGCTGAGGCATTCAAGGTGCCAGTTTAGACCACAAACCGAGCAAGGTATGATGGGCCGATTGTCCGTCGCTCCTTTGTGGCAATTGTGACACAACACCGCCTTGTCACCGTTCCTGAGTCTGAAGAAATCAAAAGCTTCTTCGGCATTCTTCTTGTTTGCCCTAGGAGAGAAAAAGAACAAGTTAGTTTTCAAATAGGCTGTTTATGCACGGGAAAATGTGGCGGGAAATACTCACTTGGGCTTAGGCGGCGCAGCCTCCTCATACTCGCCCTCTGCTCCAGTCCTAACACCTTCAAAATACTCTCGTATGGGCTCGGGCAGCCGAAAGGCACGAGGATTTTTGCGTTGTAGACTGGCGAGAAGTGGGCCTAGGATGCCTTTAGGCTCGTTCCCAAGTGGCGGATTGTACCGCATCTGACATTCATTGCAAAACCATTCGTCGGGAACACGACCCTCGTCCATTGGAGGGTCAATGCACATGAAATGAAATGAAAACGTGCACCCATCACAACAAACCAATTCTCCGTTGCCGCCACAAGTATAACAGGAATCGTCATTATCGTCCTAGACTATCGTTAGCATATTGCACTAAGCGGCCTGGCGATTGCTACGCAGGATCCGGCAAAAGCGGGAACCGAAAGATCAGCACTCCCCAACCTTGTGCTTTGACCGCTAGGGCTTCCCTGAGTCTCTTATGCCAGACACGACTCCATGTGTAGAAACAAAATAGAACGAAATGGATAGCATTCTATACTCAAAAAGGAACCCGGTGGAAAGGTTAGACAGTAGGCTGAAAGAAACTTGCTTACCTGATGATTTGGTACGCCATTGCCCACGGGGCTCGGTCGCTCGCCGTTGCCACGAGGAATTCCTGCAGCAGTGCCCTTCTTCTTCATCGGTCTGATACACGCACATGCACGATTAGCGAATCCTGTCCAGCGAAAACATGATGACTGTGATACTGAGAATCTAATAGCTCGGGCAATGGTATTTTTTGCCTAATCTGCAATTATGTGGTGCCACATCGCCACTTGGCTTTGCCTCACTTGAGACAGCACAAACTGGGTCCCCTGCAGACACGACACTTGCAAGCATAATGCACGTAGATGGATGAATTAAAAATGCAAAACCTACGATGTTTTGACGCGTAGTCCACCCCGAGGCTTCTTAGAAGATCTTGGATTCGTTGGGGTCGCAGCACGTGAATTGCGTGCCGATAAGGGTTCGAAATCAGCACGGAAGGACGATGCAGTGGGTGAGCTCGCGTCGTCAAACTCGTCATGATTCCTCTTGGCCGCCCTGGCAGCTCGCGAACTTAGCGGGGGAGCTGGTGTCCGTGACAACCGAGCATGCTCAGGAGGGGGAGCCGGTGGCTGCGGCGGCAGGACCGGCTCGTGTGGCAGCTCATCCAACCCCAGAGGCTCGCGCACAAAGCTCTCTACAGAGACGCTCTCGGTGTTGGTGACCGTCTCAGTCTTGTGTGAGAGCTTCTTTTGTACGAAGGAGTCAGTAGATTCATGGATGTCACTAAACCGGCTTTGGAACTTGAGTGTGGGGACTGGCTGGTTTGCGAGATGATGAGGGATGCCGTTGGCGCCGTTGGTGGTGGTGGTTGCGGAGGTGGTGATAACCGCGGCGGGCATGCTCGAGTCCCGTGAGCGAGGATGATGAGTAGCAGGAGTGTTTGGCTCAGGAGCAGGGTTGGGCGACACAATCTGCTTTTTGACGGCGGGTTTCGCCTGCTCGACGCTGATTGGCTGCATCGAACCTGCCGGGATTTGCGCATTATTTCCCTCGGCCAGCTCGTCCTCCATCCGCGAGTCCGCCGGATCGCCCTCCACACTGCCCAGAAAGTCATCGTAGTCTTCGATCGCCTCATCGGGCACTGATGACAGAGACGATGTGCTGCTGACCGATCCCGAACGTGTCTTCTTGCCTCTTGGCGACCTGTCCTTGGCAATGCCGCCACGAGCATGATGACTGTGGTGGTGGTGGTGATGATGATGATGATGACCCTTCTTCCGGCTGTGCAGATGTGAACCCAGGCCATTTGTAGTGGATGTAACTGTTGCCGTAGTTGTAGCTGCAGTTTCGGCATGGGGATTCTCATCAGCCTGGTTAACAAGCGGCTTTTGCTCCTCGGCCGTTGCCGTTTTGCGCTTTTTGCTGACATGGCCATCGGCATCGACTTCAGCATCCCCCGTAGCGTCCCGCAAGGAATCCCGTAGAAGCGAGGCGAAATCCATTTTGATTAAGTTTTCGTAAGGTGCAGGCTTCGGCTTGCTTGGTGTCAAGCGACCACCCGTGGAGGGCGGCACAAAGTAGTAGCAGCCTTTGTTCTCTTTCTTGCCGTCTTTCTTCTTTTCGCTAATTAAACGACGGAACTTGCGGATGGTCTTGGGTGCTGCACGCTGATAATAAATGTCTTCAATCATAGAGACAAAATTAGGATCTCCACAGTTTTCGTCGTAGAGGAGACGCAGGGCCCAGGCAGTGGGATAGCGAAAGTGACGGAGAGCCTCGTCGACCGCAATCTCGACGATCTTGTGAGCTTGCTCTTTGTCGTCTGGCTCACGCGCTGGATGGGGAAAGGAAAGGGTTTCGGAGTGAGTGGGTGATGTAGGGGCGGGTGTGGGAACAGGCGTGGTTTCAACAATAGGAGGAGGCACGGGGCTAGACCGCGCGCTTCTGTGTCTGTGCGATTGTCTGCGCGGGTGGGAGGGAGTAGCAGACGTGGAAGAGGCACTGGCGTGGCTGGGATTGTGAGAGATGCGGCGGGCTTTGGATTTCTTGGGCACAGGCACATAATCATCGTCGTTCACGTCATCCACAACTGGCAATGGCAACGCAAGATGCGATGTCGGTGACAGTAACACATCCGAGGTAGCATCATCCATGGCTCCGGCGGCGTCGCTGCTTGACATGCGAGACAGGTCGGGCGGCGTTGCCGTGGCGCTTGGTGTTGTGATGGCAGGCACCGCAGCACCCCCTGTGGCAGACGAGAAGGGCTTCTTCAAGACTATGCGCTTGACGGTCGACGCAGAAACAGGCGGGGGGCTTTCGGCATAGAGCGGCATCTTCTTCAGCATGGCGGCCTTGGGCATGGTGCCTAGGGGGGCCATGTTCTCGACGACGCCGCTACGCATCAGGCCGGCCTCCTGGAAGCTGGGCTTGTTCTGCAAGGGGGGTTCCAGCCAGCGCTGCATGAACGAGCGAGACGCGTCGTTGTTTCCTGCCCGGCCGTGGCCGAGAGACGAGCTTGAGTGACGGGTAGGGCTCGAGAGGCGCGATCGGGCGGGCTTGGGGTGTGAGGAAGATGAGGACATGTTGGCGTCTTGCTTCCGGCTCGGGCGAGGAGTGCTGGCGAGCGAGCCCCCTATTTGCGGCTGCGCGTGCGCGTTACAGCCTCGCTGGACGGCTTCCCTTCAATGCAACAGCTGCAGAGTGCGTTAGCTTCGGGCCATCGACCAGGAACACGGGCCACGTACTTCTCTTTGTGCGGTGGACATGTACACAATGGTGTTTGTTCGTGATGTGGTGGTTGGATCGGATACGCGGTATGGCGACGGAATGCTTGGTGTGAAAGGGGAGCTCCAAAAAAAATTACTGGGTGTCGGGGGAGGCGCCCACCACACCCACCACGACAGCACCAATTCAACCCCCCAGTCCGCTGTATGTCTGCTAACGCATCGCTGAAACCCACTACACACGCCGCTGTCCGGGGGCCCTGAGGACAGGCACAGCGCCTTTCTCTATTCAATGTCTCTCTCCCTCTCTCCTATTCTCTCACCTCACGTCGCTTGCTCTCTTAGGACAGTCAATAAACGATACAAGTTACCTAAAATGATATCTACAGCAGGTAGGTACCACATTTGCGGAGGTAATACCGTATGCTTTATTATTACCATATTTTCTTTTTCTTTTCTCATTTTCTGCAAGCTCACCCCGAAAGGATCATACATTCAAAGTGTATCGAGTATCCCTCCCTCTAGAGACTCGCGGCGGCCAGTCAATCACCTGAGGATCTCGGATCACCTGCTTGCACCATCCACCCCGAGGTCTCGCGTTTTTCCCGAATCCACTGTCTGCTTGCCTGCGTGCGTAACATTACTCGTTACTACCATTTTGCTCATCTGCTGTTCCGTTTGCCCGTTGTCGGGTTTCTGCAGTAAGTAGTTTATGCACCGAATGGATCTCAACCTGTGCAAACTCATTCGGGCCCTATCTCCAAACGGCTGATCCGCTTATAGACTATTTCCTTCCTTACTAAGATAAACTGGTCTGAATATTCCCAAATCCCATTGCTGCTGCCACCAGTCTCTGTGTCTTAGCCCTGTAAAAGGTCTTGGTTCATTCTCGTGTTTCCCCAGAAGTCTCCGCGTAGGACACAAAGACAAACGGTCACGTTATGCTGGATAATCTGTTGGTTTCGTGCCCAAGTCAAGTTCTTTTCCTTTGTCTACAGTGAATTGCTTAAAAGGGGGCTCATATTTTTGGACTGATATATTTTAAAGCATGTTATTGTTATAATCATGTCCTACACAAAACGCGCCTGTGCCAGAGCTCAGGGAAAGAGGTCTCAGCCATGCCCACCGCCGATATGTGAAGTTGGTTTGACCAACCTGCTCCTTGTACGATTGGTCCGGCTCCCAGAAGCTGTCTCAAGACAATGTATCCGCTGAGCACAGGTATGAACGGAGCACTTACTCATCATTATTTTCCTCGCCCTCTTTCTTGGCCGGCTTCTTCTTCTTGTTTTTGCTCTTACCCTTGTTCCTGGCTAGAGGCTGTTCAAGTATCTTCAAAATCTCCTCATCTGTGATCTTCTTGTCGGTTTGGTATTTGCTGAGATCAAGCGCTGGTGGAGCACCGAGTTTCGTAATACCATTCTTGGTAATGGCTGCTCGATGTTAGACTCTGAGCAAATTCCCTGAAGGGTTTTCTTACCAAGCGTAGTTAATGACCTGGCAACTGGCGCACCGTCCTTCTCTCCAACCAGTTCGTATTGCCGTAACACATTAGAACGAACGCCATCGAAGACTCCGACCTTATACTTGGTATCGGCACCCTCCTCTTCAAGCTGTCTCAGGCTGAAAGGGAAATGTCCAAACTTGGCCTGGATCGTCGAGAGAGTCTTCCGTGCCGTCTGTGACTTGAGGATATATGTGTTGGCGGTACGGCGGTGCAACGTGGCTCGCTGGTCCAGAGTCTTGACTTTACCAGAGCCTGTGGTCACTCCCATCTCAACACCCCAAACCTCGCCGATTTGCGGAACACCCTCGCCTTTGGTACCTTCAGCAGGTGCAATGACGATCTTCTTTTCACCTTCAATCTCGTTACGTTCGAAGAGCCAAGATGTTGTGCTTTCGACGAGGTTGCAGTCATAACTCTTGACTACCTTATCTAAAAGAGAGGTGATTTTGGACTGTGTGGGGGCCTTCACAGCGGCGGCCTTGGCTTTCTCCTCGTCAGTGCCACTAGCGAGCAGTCCAGGAGGTATCATGAGTCGCAAGAGGAGCTCATTCGCGTAGTAGTTAGCCAGTATCAAGTCAGCAGTGCGTCCGGTGACGACATCCTCGGCGCCATCCTTGGACGGGACGACGATTGTGTCACAGACGATGGAGCCAAACCCGTCGACCTGTGCGCCTAGTTGGATCTTGACGAGCTCTCCGGCTTGGAGCTCGATATTGGCCTCGGCAGAGTCGGACGTCAGGGGCGTGTAGGGCGTGACGTAGGATGACGGGGAGACAGTGGTGGGGTGCGAAAAGCCTGGTGGAAGCGAAGCACGCGACGTCAGTCCAAGTCCGAGTCCGGGACCGGGTCAACAGACGCGGTTGCACAACACGAGAACAAGACCTTACCCTTGAGCTTGGTGGTGCGGTAGACCTTGGCGACCTCCTCCTCAATCAGCTTGTCGCCCTTCTGGCAAATACTGACAATCTTCTCGCCGGCAACACATAGCTGGGCCACAGCAGCTAGGACCTTCTCGCCGATGGCCGCTGCTGTCTTGTACTTGGTGAGAACGTCGGGGTTCTTGAGCGAGTAGTCTGGATAATGTGCATAGCTCGCAGTCAGCTCCAGCTCGTCCAAGTACGAAGCCGCGTAGGATCAGGAACAGACCCGGCAGCATCTACATCCTTAAACCTACTTGGTAGGTACGGGTATGTATTCTGCAACGCGTGCGACTGCGACAGCAAAGCTACAGGGAGAGCGGTACGAACCAAAATCTTTTTCTTCAGACATGATGCTTTATTTCTTAGCCAATAGCTATATGCGACTGGGATATAGCTCTAGATTTTGGATTAGAGAGGAGCGAGGAAAAAAGGCAAAGTGGATCGAATATACCTTTTGTATCGGAATTTGCAGATGGGGAGCGGCCTTGTAGCACGGGTATTTTGATGTTTTGCTCTGATAGAGGGGCTTTGTGGGTGGGTGTTGGAGGGGCAGGTGAGGTCACAATGGCTCATAAACAGGTATCATAGGTACATCTGCGCTTGCACCCAAGCTCGTCTACCTAGCCATTCCCAATTCGGGGCCTAAGAGGAGCCGATGACCTAGGTATGTCTGAAATGGGAATCTCACCTAAATATGCTACTCTAAGCTAAAAATAATTAAACTAAGGACATAAGTCTTTATGTCTACATCTCATAAAATAAAGATTTTATTTTTATTGGTTTGAAGAAACCATCTCACGACGATCCGTTTATAACAGTACTTTCATTCCTAGTACATACTTACCTACCTAAGGTACCTATATGTATAACCGTGGAAGCCATTAGCGCGCTGTGAAGATCTAACGAGAGGATACGCCTCGTACGCTACGCTTCGCTTTTGTGGGCGGAGGGTCAGTGCACGCTGTGGCTCCGGTCATTCTAGGTACTGTAGGTGTGGCAGGGCAGGTATGGCTGAGCTGACCACCAACGCGTTACCTAAACTCTAGCAATGAAGCGATCCCGCTCGAAACAAATGCACATGCCTTCACTAGCGCCGGCTATTTACTATATGTTACTACCTATTGATATGCAAGAATGACATGTTACCTGCATTGAGTAAGCTTTGGTCACCGAATAGACGGCCGCTTTCCTTGCGTTCATCCTTCAACTTCCTTGACCGGGCCCCTGAAGTACGACTCAGCCCGGACCACGTACCATAAGACGCTGAAGATAACCACACCACCAAACATAACAACACAACAATTAAATCCTCCAGGCGTGGTACGTATTTTTTGGTGCCAGAAAGACCAGAACAGCAAGAACACGCTAAAAGCAATTGCAAATATATTGTTTATAATCGCGAACGATTCAGGCAATTTCCAAGGTCCCCATTTCAGTTGCCTAGGTGTAGCATCATCAGAACGCGTGGCGTAAGGTCTGATCGCATCAACAATACGACGCCGCAGTAGTAGGCTGATAACCAACGTATACGGATAAACAGGTAGCGAAGCCCTATTCAACTAGAAAAAACATTGATAGTCAAGATAAATAAATAATTCTATGTTTGGGACTTACCCTGACCAGGTACTTCGAGAATGGTAATCCGAAATCCCTTGAAAATGACCAAAGCATGCGAGACGTAGACACATACACGCCGATACTACTCGCAACGGCTAGAACAAGGACGATGCCAGCTAGTAGGTCCGTGCTGGTTGTTGATTTCACAGCTTGACGAAGTATTTAGAAGAATGGCTAGAATGGGGTTTTGGCGGACTCTACGGCCGCGGTCACGTCGCCGAGACATCAGAGCGATGATCATGGCGAAGGCAAGCGCCCCATTGATCAAGATTGTAGAGAGTAAGGCTCTCGGCATAACAATAGCAGCAGCCTATCTAAAACCCTTGAGTTAGTTATGGACGCCAGATATTTACATATTGAATTGGAAAACTGTCGACACCATACTCAGTAGCGAAGTCTTCGGCTGAGATGACAGCGAAAAAGAGGCCTTTGGAGAGATCAAAATCCGGATACTTGCTCAAATCTCTTCAGACATATGCACGGCGCAATCAACCACCAGAAGAAAACCACCAACAGCAGGGAAACCGACGAGGAAGCTCCAGCCTTGCGACGACCATCTTCCTTCGTTGAAGAATGTCGTGAAACCCTTCAAAGAGTAAACTATAAAGCACAAAATGGCTGAAGGTGATCAAAATTTCAAAGAACCCAGCCAGGTGGATAATTAAAATAAAATCTCGCACTTCGCCAGTTCGCGGCTTGTTGTTGAGTTTAGCACGACGGCAAATAGTGTGACAAACCAAATGATCAGTAGAGTGTGCCACGGCAGCAAAGATCTGCGGAAAAATCAGAGTTAGCGAATAGGCAGCACCATTACACCGCACACTATGTGCGTGTTGGTACAAGGGCCATCCGCAGAACGAAGAGGGTTCTCACATTAGCAACCGGACGTTGGGGCCATTAAGGCCGGGACTCCTGAAGACGTGTACACTGATATGGTCCCTCTCGATTGATCAGGAATCACTAGACAACGCCTGCAGGGCCGCCATTGAGGAGGCCCGAGATTGAAGTCACGAGAATACCCTCCAAGGAAAGTAGCAGAGTAAGAAAGCCCAAGAATAAGCATAAAGCCAAAAACCCGCGTGAGAGGTAGTCACTTGTCAAGGCTTTGAAGATATGCATCGTCATCGGTATATATCGCATCCATGACCAGTAATTGGTCAACTCGACGTCGTTCATAGTGCTGATTATGGCAGAGAGCACCGCAGGATTCTGGGGAAAACGAGAGTGAGAACAAGAACAAGCAGGCAGCCGAGAAAGAGGGACAAGCTGTTCGCTTCGAAGGACCCCGTACGAACATCGTCAAAGATGCCCCTCGCGGTGTCGATCTCCTTCACATATGTTTAGTTGCATTTGAAATGTGTACTTTAATACATAGTGGGTAAATACAAGGAGTTCGTTCGGATTGTGTTTCCCGGGGCAGGCGATATTCGCCGTCATTCGTGCTGATGGAGCGGTGGGGATTTGTTGATTTATAAATAAAGTAGCAAGTCCCCAGTTAGCAGCGTACCTAGTATTCTCCCCTTCCACCCGTGGAGACATTAGAAATTCTCGATCTCCTATATAACATAGCTTTTTTATGACAGAAAAAGCTCTTTGTATACTGTTAAGACGGATTCTTGCTCATAGAAGTACATTGACTCCCAAGCCCCTGTCAACCCTCTCCCGCATTTCCAATTGCTTTCTATCTTGACCCACCAAAAGTCCGTCTTTCTTGTAAAGCTGGCTAGATAATCATGGCTCCATCCCCCTATGAAGGCGAGGTAGCTTTCGATGCGCCCGGGGCAGGCAAGCCGTGCAAGACATGGTACAAGATATACGGCAGTCTTGAGTCCCACCCCGGTCCAGTACTCGTGGTTCTCCACGGTGGCCCCGGTGCCGGCCACGAGTACCTCTCTCCTCTCGTCGACATCTACGAGAAATACAACATTCCAGTGGTGTTTTATGACCAAGTCGGCTGCGGTCGTTCTACCCACTTCCGGGAGAAAATTGGCGATACCTCTTTTTGGACCTTCGAGCTCTTTATCCAAGAGCTTGATAGCCTCGTTGATAACTTGCAGCTGCGAACAAAGGGTTTCTACCTCATTGGACAGAGCTGGGGTGGCATGCTCGGCGGCGCATACGCTTCTCTTCGGCCACGGGGACTTAAGAAACTTGTTCTGTCGGGCGCGCCGGCGAGCATGCCGCTTCTAGCGAAGGGCGCCCGAGAGCTGTTAGCAGCGTTGCCGGAGCCTGCACGAACAACACTGGAAGAGTGCGATAAGAGGGGCGACCATGAGAGCGAGGAATTCGAAACTGCAGCTAAGGAGTTTTATTCGCGGCATGTTTGCCGGCTTGACCCGTATCCTGCCGATATTTTGTGCGCTTTCAAGAATCTGAAGGACGACCCTTCCGCCTACCACACAATGTAAGTAGAATCATTTCTGCGCGCTACCTTTGCAAGCTGTTTTGTCTCGGTACCAATCTGTCTTTTCCTGGTAAAGTATCAAGCTAGGATATCGTTAGGGCCGAAGAACTTAGAGGATATGTGTTAGCCATCTGCCCCGTATGACAAGACTCTAACACCGCTCTGCAGGCAAGGACCCTCGGAATTCGTGATTGTCGGTTCGTTCAAGGACTGGGAGGGTTGGAGAGAGGCGCATAAGATTGAGGTACAGACGCTTCTCCTAAACGGTAGATACGATGAAGCGACGGACCAGTGTATTCAGCCGTGGTTCAGCCATATCCCCAAGGTGAAATGGGTAACACTGGAAAATTCGAGCCATATGGCCCATTTTGAGGAACGGGATCGATTTATTCAACTAGTAGGCAGATTCCTCACGGATTTTGTTTAGTGAAAACGGGTCACGTACAGAATAAGTACGCAATGACTGCCTCACCATGGAAGATGAGAATCATCTATATAGTGTAGTCCTTTGCGAGGCGGTGAGTGTAGTAAACCTAGAGACGGCTAGAGGTAGTGTGATCTTAATAAGTATGCCTGTACTCTGATCAAGTATCAGACATGAATATAACAGATAGCGGTACTACATTCAGCAACCAACAACGCAAGGCGTGCTGAAGGGAAGCCATGCCGTTTATCAGACATAGACAGGTTGTCCCTACCGGTGATATTCTTATTTATTCATTTTTAGGAAAAACCATCACATTGTTCGAGAAGAACGTGGCTGTGATAATTATAGGAGATACTTGCTATGTACTTCACAAATCAGGATTTTATCTAAGGTTTGAAACCATGTAGTGCCTATGTGGAGAAATGACATCGACATGTCTTCTGTGTAATGTGTAATCATATCTGCAAATCCAAAAGGGAAGAAGCTTCGATTAACTGAGTAGATCTTGTTGTGATGTCTGCCTCAACAGTGTCTTTATCACATATCTGATCCCTTGCTAAAGTCGGATGAAAGGAAGCGGCAATAAAAAGATGTGTCATAGTTGGTTTGGATCACAATATAAATTTGCTGGGTTAGTCATGTTATCCTGAGCCTAATCTGCAAACGTTTCAGATACTTTCATATAAGAAAATCATCGATATTGTTGGCCTCAAGCCACTAATAACATTAAGAGGGATGATCTCAAGAAAAAAAAAACCCATTGACCTGTACGCGGTTAAGCCTCCTAGGGTTATAGCTGTGATACGTGAGGGATCCGGCTTCAATGGAACGTACTATTACACCATTTCTGCAATCTGTAGTATTGCAAAGTGGGATAGCCATGTTGAAAAAGTTATGGGCATTTTAAGAAGCACTGTCGATTTTACCTGCCGTATAATCTGGAAACTTTGATTAAATTTGATCCTGACCCCCAATCTTGACTCATGGTGTAGGTACCAAACTGAGGGTGTTGATGTTTTTAAGCTTGAATACAAGACTCGCTTTAAACCTAGCAGTCAATCGATACCTGTGTATTTTATTTGATAAGCAGCTAGAACTTGCCCAAGGCATAGATCTATTTTCTATCATACATACATGCTAGGTAGATATTCACCAGCTCTGGAATAAATATTATCGACAAAAATTGGACAGAATGACTAAAAGGAATTATTTATAATAACAATGAAACCACTACGTTCTGTTGTTGTACTTACAGTACATACATATATGTATGTATGTAGAGACTTACTTAACGTGCACGGACCCGAATTGAAATACTTAGTAAGCTTGGCTTTACGCTTAGACAGTTGGTACCTACGTATAGTTAGTAGTTCTACTGTATTTTGTCGGAAGTATGCACTGTATCGTCGTTGCCTGTAAGCTCAGGCTGTACCATACCTAGTTTCGCGCCAAAGGGTGCATCGCGTAAAAACGAGTGACTGCACTGAACCAATACCGAAGCACAATCAACCTACTTCCAGCCGCATCACCCACTCAAGGCCACATCCTTGAATTCCAGCCATTGCTGATTAACGTACACAGAAGCGCAGCATCGCATGGCCCAAGCCATTATCTGATTGCTCGGAAACCAGGTTGCGAGCCCCCCTTGCGCCAGCCATTGGGTACGCGACAACAAGCCGAGTCTGACAGCACGAACGGCCCTTCAGGCGCCGACCTGCCCTGAATCATCCGTCGCAGCAACCATCGAAACACATAGACGAGATCTCTTCCGCCATGACATCTCAGTCAGAAGCCGACGCGCCTTCTGGTCGCTTCTCCCGTGGCGGCGGCGGCGGCAGCGGCATGTCCGCTACCGCAACCGCGGCCTCAACACCGAAACTAGATGGCTCATCCTCGTCCACTCCAAATGACAAGGCCGATGCGCCCGCGGACTCGAAAGATGGGAGTCTTCCGGTTCGTGAAAAGGCCACTTACGACCAAATTCTGATACAACAGGCCATAACCCGCGACTACATCAATGCTGCCGCCCTTATTGAACAACAAAAGAACGGCACGAAGCGTAATACCACTACCTATTCTAAGATAGGAGACTACAAAATGCTGCGTGGCGAATACCGGCCCTGGTTCCCGCCCTCCAAGCTGTACGGCGAGGGCTATAGCGGCTATGGGAATGGACGGACCGAGATTGGCCCCGTCTCACGCTTGACGTATCCTCAGCAGAAGCCTCGGCTGGGGAAGCGAACAACACCGGCTCTCAAATGGAAAAGGAAAGACATGAAGCAACAGGCTGAACAACACGAGGAGCTCGCACCTGTGCGTCTGGACGTTGACTACGACAAGGTCAAACTGCGCGATACCTTCACATGGAATATCCATGAGCGAATAGTTCATCCAGAATTGTTTGCCATGCAGCTGGTCGAGGATATGAATCTAAAACCCCCTGTCGCCCAGCCCGTATATGACGAGATTTTGAAGCAGATTCATGAACAGCTAAACGATTTCTATCCCTTCGTTTTCTCAGACGAAGATGCTTTGGACCCGGAGCTACCCTATTCGGCGTGGAAGAACGACGAAATGCGCATACTTGTAAAGCTCAACATTACCATTGGACAGCACACTCTGGTTGATCAGTTCGAATGGGAGATTAACAATCCACTCAATTCCCCCGAGGAGTTTGCTTCAAGCATGTCGAGGGATCTTGCTTTATCTGGAGAGTTCACGACCGCCATAGCGCACTGTATCCGAGAGCAGACGCACTTATTTACAAGAAGTCTGTATAGCATTGGGCACCCCTTCGACGGTAGGCCAATTGAAGACCCGGATCTTGTGGCCGCCTTTCTTCCATCGCCTCTACCTAGCGTCTTCCGCCCGCAGCAGCAGGCTAAAGACTATTCGCCATATCTATATGAGCTCAGTGAGACCGACTTGGAGAGGAACGAACTGGTGTTTTCACGAGAACAGAGGCGGCAAAAGAGGTCTATAAATAGACGTGGTGGGCCAACTCTCCCCGATTTGAAAGAAAGACAGAAGACGGTCCGCACGCTCATCGTATCGTCCACTCTGCCTGGCGCAGCAACCGAGGTCGAAGATAGCAGGCTCTACAAGCGTGTTGCAGGTGCCCCTGGAACCGGACGCAGAAGAGGCCAAGGTGGCCGTGATGGGGATATCTCAGATTCTGATGAGAGTGAAGACTCGTCACCAGACTCACCCGCAGCTTCAGCATTGGCTGGCACAGCAAGAACTAGGGGCATGCGCGGCGCTGCCTCAGCAGCCCAGCAACGTATGGCTAATCTGGGCCGGTCGGAAACGCCTGAGGCGACGATACACCATCACGAAACCCGAACATCCAGAAGATTTGGCCGTGAGGTGACACGAGAAGCAACAGAGGAACCTCAACACTTCGTAGTAACGCTGAAAGTATCGAAAGAGCGGCTGCGAAAGCTACTCCGGGATTCCAAATTGAAACAAAGCACACCAGCCGGCTCTGTCACGCCTTCACAGCTTCATAATCGCGCCCTCAGCGCGTCCGTCTCCAACACCATGCCTCCGCCATCTACTCCAAATGCAGCAACACTAGCAGCCCCTATCCGAACACCCTCCAGTGGGCCGCCTCCTGGCCAGCTTGGTCGAGTAGAGGCCCCGGCTGTAAAACCGGGTGAGCCTCAGCCGACTCCTGTAAGATCATTTCCGCCTGTCTCTTCAAACCCCGACCCCTCCATATTCCGTTATTCTAGCAGCCATTATGATCTATGACTCTATCATTGTCACCTAGTCATGGCATAGCTAAGAGTCAGCCTTCATTCTACGTTTCTGATGACCTGACTTAACCGCTATACTCACCATTCTTCATAGCCTCCTCCCCCGGCCTGGCTTGTTAGTGCTCTAGAACAATTCAGGCAGGAAGAAGCATATCAAAATGATCAGTTTGAGGGTATTATGCGTTACAGCGCGGTGGACACCAACACAGGTGCACCCTACCCTATCCCTCAAGCGGGCCAACCCACACCCCCTCATGTTCGATTCTACTTCCTCCCCAGGATACGATGTCTCGACTGCCCTGGAAAGTTGTACACACCAGGTCCAGACTCATCAGCTTCAAATTTTGAAGTTCACTTGAAGAATAGAGCCCACAAAGAAAGAGTCGAAGCTCGACTCGCAGCTGCTACATGAGTTTTAGGAACTGAATCCTTCACAAAGAAGGGGATATTTTTTTTACCAACTAAATCAGCTCACGGGAGAAGTTGACTGGTGCAACGGATTGGATATGGCAAACTCTCTATTTGTCTGTTTCTAGATGTATACCTACTTGCGATCGGCATGCCAGATGGCCGTCTGGGCACACAATGCTCGCTCATGCGCAATCAAGCGTTGGAGGTTGTATAAAGAAATGTAGATGTATTTTTGCACATTCAGCCAGCATTCTTCTATTCATTTGTACAAGAACATGTTCAATACAGTTGATGACACCGTCAGTCAGCGCTCGTGCTACGATTCACCGCAGAACCGCATATAGAGAGACTGCGATACCTGCGTCATGAACATTATTTATTACGAATATAGGCGATATTTGACTTTGGTGATACCAATTCAGCAGGCATTAAAAATTCATCTATGACGGTTTTACAAAAGCCGTCAAGCTCACTGTTACCGTACTGATCTTTTGATATTGGTATTTGCTTCAGTGATATCTACGCCGATCTACGGCTTACCAAGGCGATGACTGTTCCCTGTCTGTGCCTGGGCTATGGGCGACGAGCCACTGACCCCGAATCCCTGAAGACACATGGAAGGGGATTGGACACGTGAAGGGCAGATCACGAGAACGACACCCACTCGATAGATATCATGGTATCCTCCGCTCGCTGTCACCATAATCAGAGTAGCAGTCCCCATAGATCTCCAGCTCAAGATCCAAAAGCCCTTCCACGCGTTTTCGCTCCCCACTCCCGCAGTAGCCCTCGATAATCCGCGGGCAGATGAGGCTGGAGTATATTTGCCCACAGGGTGCGTTTCCTCAAAGTTCGTAGTCCCAGGTCTTCCAAGAGAAGATCAGTGTATGGGATGCTATCGAACACGAGGTCCGGGAACGAGGCCCCAGAGCCCCCGCTCTCCCGCGGCCGCCGCAACCGCTCATACTCGGCGTGCAAAATTGCCTCGCGGTACACTGCCTCAGGATCTAGTTCGCGCTCCAGACGATTCTCGAAGAACGCGGTTAGCCACAGTGCTTGCGCTTCGGCTACTATTATAGCGTGGACCGAGCGGTGCATGCCGATGAACCCTATGTTGCGCTGTTTGAGGAAGCGAGGCGAGGCTGGGACTAGGAAACGGTATAATTGGTATGGCGTTTCTCCGAAGTCAAGGGGAAGTGGCGTATTCGAGTGAGGTTTAAGGGATAGGCCCTGTGTTGTGTGGCATTCGCTGGCTCCTGATACAATTCTCCTGGGCGAGAATCCCAGCGACGAGCACCGCGCTCTTATTTGAGCGTGAGCCCAGGTACGGATACACTTTTCTCTTTCAGTTCTGGCTATTTCGCATGGGAACTTATCCTGGGGGGTCATGGTACGGCTTTTTGGGGATGATATGGCCGCTCCTGGGAGACCGATCTCCTCTGAGATTCCCTCCGGTCTGAATTGTATGGGTGGCCTGCACTTCCAGCCGGTACAACATACCACAGCATCAGCCTTTAAGCTACTACCATCTGACAGTTGTGCTGTCGTTTCCCCCAATGATTCAATGTCAGCATGATGGACTACGATCTGGCCGTTCCTGACAAGCTCGAACCAGTCCGTCTCATAGTTATGTATGCCCAACGAGTTCCCTATCCAGAACGTCGATGTCCACGGTTTCAGCATTTTTAGCTGAGGATCACTGTACCCAGTGGCTGCCGCGGCGAACAAGTCTAGTGCAGCCCAAAATGCATATGTTAGCCACGCACCAAGGATCGTTCCGTGGAGGAATCGCCGAGCCAACGAGAAGCTTGAGCCGAAAGGGCTGGGGTCAAACCAGCTCAATAGACGGATAGAGGATAATCGGGCAAGTGTCAATTTTATCCCGAAGAGATAGATAGGTCGCCAAACCCGACTGGGGCCGCCTCCAGATCGTCTTATCACCATATGCGCGCGGCCCCCTGTAGAGGCAACGAAATAGCATACGTCCCAAGCGGACTTATTACCGCCGATGACTACGACCTCTTGGCAGCCTCTGAGATCTTGCGAGCGTCCGTGGAGGTCTTTGGCATGGAACAGCTCACCTCGGAAATCGGAACTACCTAGAAAGGTCGGCATACGCGCTTCGGATGTAAGGCCGGTGGCGATTATGAGCTTGTCGCAGGTCAACTTCCTAGCTTGTGAGACGTCCTCACAGATGTGCTGGTAGCTGAGTTCCCACGTCCCATCTTCGCGGAGCAAGGCCGTTTCTACCCTGCTTTGTAGGCGGAAACGCTTGTCAAGGCCGAAGTGGCTTGCGAAGTCTTCGAAATACTGGTGAACCACACTTCCAGGGATATGCTGGCCTGGTGTAAGCCTATACCTGTCAAGCTCCATAGGAAAGTCGCTGAATTCGTATGAGCCGACGACATTGTTCGTCTTCAGGCCAGGGTAAAGCCTCTCTGAGGCCCAGGTGCCACCTATCGAGCGACCTTCGTCTAGGATAATGATGCTTTTGGAGTCATTGGAGCTGGCGTCGACTAGTGTCCTAGCAGCAGCAAGGCCATGCAGACCTAAGATATCTCGTGAATAAGGAGACCCTTCATGAAGTATTGAATTTGCTATTTTACTCACCTGCGCCGACAATGACGACGTCAAAATGTTCCATGACTGAAGACAGTTCCGCCCATTCTAATGCTGGAAGTTGGTTATGCATTACAACGGCGCCCAGTATCTGTATAACAAAGGCTTAGAAGTGGATCTATTCATAATACAATAGGCTATTATGGCTGCTCAAGACATTGACTATTTGGATTACTTTCCCTTCTGGTGGCTTGACCTTAAGTCTACATGAAACTTTGGCTGATAGCAAGTTGCTGACCCCGATCTCAATGGTTCAATTAAGCGAGGACTGAATAGCTTCACGTAGGACATTAGCAATATCGCGGGAATACACGTTACAGGTGTTCCGAAACTTGCTGCTGTGTATCCAGGACGTGTAACACCAATCTCGGCAAGGCACAGAGGTTCGGCATCTACTGCACGTATGGTTGCTAATTTTCAAATATGTTGGTCTTTCATGCTGCACCATGCATGGTGATCTGGCGTACCGCTGTTAACGGTGGTACGATGACTAACAATGATGTGTGCTGAAGACCTCCGACGAGGGGTTCAATGCATCGCCAAGAACAGATACCCAACTTGACCGGCAGCTTCATTATCTCTTCACGCGTTACACGGGGATAATATACTAGACAAAAGAATTGTACCTCAGACGTGTCATGTGGAAGTCTAAGGTGCCCATATAGGAAAGACGACATTAACAATGATTGCTATGAGGGCTTGTAAGTTGTCGTTAATAAGTGAAATTTTGCTTCTCCCCTAACCTGGGTTCCCTTAGTACCTAGACTAGTATAATCTATCATCTAGCAAGTAATATGTTCTTGATGTAAACTGTATATGAGCCCCAGCCCAAGTACCACCGGCCTCTTCCTCGTCGATGTATGTTACTATCCTCGAAAACAAATGACTTTTATATATGTACTTGCAGCCTAGATCGCGAAAGGGTGGAGTCTTCTTCGCGTAACAACAAGCATTCATGTAACCCTTATACTAACGGTCCTGACAATGTAAGTTATGACAGGGGCTGGAATGAGGGTTTGAAGGCCAACTCAGTTGAATATAATACTTATAAGTTTACTCTTTGAGCTCACATAATTTATCACCTAGATCGGTATTACTCGAGGACACAAAAGGGATTTCAATCTGTCCTCCACTTCTTGTAGCTTATCACTGGTAACGTAAATCGAAATGATTTTTCCGAGCCCTGTTGTCAAATCTTGGCTCATCGTATGCTATAGACATTCGAGCACCAATGCCTGCGCTAGGAATAACATCCCCTGCTGCAAATGGAGCATGGTCTAGCTCGTAGCTCGCCAGGGATCATTGTTCCGACCATCCGAAAAGCTAAACATTTTTGACAGTCTATACGGTTGTTGAAGTTTTCTCCTGACAATAAGTAGTTTGACGCCTCCCATTCTTCTCTTGTGGCGGGACAATGTTATCTAGATCTCGTGAGGGGACGTGGACGCGCCAGGGTTCTCCGCAAACCAAGAGTTCATCAAGGGGATAACCGAACCACCGGAACCTGACTTCAATCGCATCGTGGACTGAAATGATCCACAAGGACTCCTCTTTCTCTGATTCTACCCCAACTTCGGTCTACAAATAACAATGTGCATCAGCACAGCATGCACAAACTCAATTCCACCACACAGCTGCTGCCTTTTCATGCGGTTGCTCGGGACGAGAACCCGTACACCGCAGGTGGCATGGGCATAGAGTGTTCGGTTTTGATGTCCTACCCTTGCTGAAATGGCGCAAAATTGTATTGACGAGTGCAAGTTGTCCTAGTATAAAGAGATGTAAGGTGGTAAAGTTATTGTTGGTAATGATGATTCGCCTTGCTTGATCCTCGTAGAGATGGTGTCGCTCAAGTGCCTTTCAGCGGCGCTGTTGTCGTTATGTACAGCCAATGTCTTAGGGTTGACACTTGGAGGAAGATCCTTGACCATTGCCAGTCCTAGACGTCGTGAACTTCTTCAAGACTTAGTAAGATACTAAGCTGTTTCCGTTCCTAGTCAGAGCTGATGTGTCTTGCCTAGGTAACATGGGATGAAAACTCTCTCTTAGTCCGCGGAGAGCGGATCATGTTCTATTCGGCCGAGTTCCACCCCTGGCGTCTCCCGGTTCCAGGCCTATGGCTCGACATCTTCCAGAAAATCAAAGCCCTGGGCTGCAATGGCGTGTCTTTCTACGTTAATTGGGCACTACTCGAGGGAAACGCGGGCCACTTCACTGCGGAAGGGGTGTTTTCTTATGAGCCATTCTTCAACGCTGCAAGTGAAGCTGGCATCTACCTCTTCGCTCGACCAGGACCATATATCAACGCCGAGGTCTCCGGGGGTGGCTATCCGGTGTGGTTACAGCGTAACACTGGAACTCTTCGGACCAACGAGACAGCATATCTAGAAGCAACGAATAACTATGTCGCACAAATAGGGGAAATTATTGCAGCAGCACAAATTACTAATGGAGGCCCTGTCGTCCTTCTACAGGTAGAAAACGAATACGGTATAGAAACACTCAGCATAGAAACTTCTTTGTGCGACGTATGCTGATGGTTATGGCAGTACGTTACGCCTGGCTTTACCTTTTTCACCCCGAAGAGACTCATGGTCGAGGAGCCGCGCTTACACATTGTTTAGACCGATGGTGCGGATTGGATCAAATTTCCTGATATCGTATACATTGAATCTGTCAAAGAACAGTACCGTCAAGCTGGTATTGTTGTACCGATAGTCAATAATGAGGCATCCATAATCGGTCTTTTTACCCCCGACAAGCCCGGTGGCCCTGATATCTATGGACACGACGGTTATCCAATTGGCTGGGACTGTAAGTATTGGCTGAATCAAACGAGGTATATACTGACACTACTAAGGTGCTGATCCCGAGAGTAATTGGACACCGGAAAAACTACCAACTGACTGGAGGTCAGTCCCTTAAAGGCTTTTATCCCCCCCTTTTGCGTGCCTCGGGAGCATAAGTTGACTAATGAAGAAAACTTTGCCGTTGATTCCTCTCCAAATTCCCGAAACATTTTCTTGTTTCTATTTTAAATAGCGACTACTGACTCAAGCCTCTTGAACAGGCAACTTCATCTAGAATACAGTCCGAATACCCCTTACGCGATACCAGAATTCCAGGGTGGTGCTATCGACAGTTGGTAGGGAGAACCGCGCCAGGCACTTCGGTTTGTACTAATCAATGTTTTAGGGGTGGTCCCGGCCTCGAGGGTTGCGCCGCTATGGCAAATCATGAGTTCGAGCGCATTTTCTATAAGAATAACTTTGGTTTCGGTATCAAATTATTCAACATCGTACGTATCTCAAGTTTAATCTGCAAGGGAACCTAAAGCTACCTACGAAACTAATACGACGTTCTAGTACATGGTAAGCAATGAACTGCTAGTTACTTATTTTAACAGATCTGACTTCCTAGACCTTCGGCGGTACTAATTGGGGCAACCTTGGGCAACCAGGAGGATATACCTCCTATGATTACGGCGCAGCTATAAAAGAGGATCGGACACTTCTTAGAGAAAAATACGCTGAAGCAAAACTCATGGGCCATTTCCTCACTTCATCCCCGGCATATCTAAACGCGACACCCGGAGACCTAACAAATACGTCCTACGTGAGCACATCGAGTCTCACCACTACCCCTATTTTTGGCAAGCCCACTACCTTTTACGTCGTTCGCCACTCGGCCTACGAGTCGCTTGAATCCACGCCATACACCTTCAGCGTTTCCACGAGTGCTGGAAACGTTACTATCCCTCAGTTGGGTGGAACCCTGACGTTGAACGGAAGAGACTCCAAGATCCATGTCACTGACTACGACGTTGGTGGAATCAACTTGGTCTACTCGTCAGCCGATATTTACACCCACGGCAAGATGGGCGAGAAGCGGGTTTTATTGGTTTACGGCCTCGAGGGCGAAACACACGAACTAGCTTTCCCATCGAAATTAGGCAAGCCGACAGTGGAGGGGGGTGCGGTGGAAATCCAGACGAAGGGCTCAGCCGTGGTCGTGCAGTGGCAGGTCACACAGACGAAGAAGATCTTGCACTACGGCAGTAACCTCGACGTCTACCTCCTTTGGCGTAACGACGCCTTCAAGTACTGGAAGCTCGAACTGGAATCACCAGCCCCTATCGGAAACTACTCGTCCTCGTCAAAGGACACCGTGATCGCCAAGGCGGGTTATCTCTTGCGCACGGCCACGAAATCCGGGACATCGCTGCATTTGACAGGCGATCTGAACGCTACTGCCGATCTAGAGATCGTAGCAGGACTCCCGGCATCGAACAATGTCTATTTCAACGGGGCGAAGGTGCCCGGGGTCAAGTCTGTCAACGGTCGGCTCACGGGCGAGCTAGTGTACGCGCCTCCTACGATCAAGCTTCCCGATCTCGCGGCCCTCGAATGGAAGGCGATCAACTCGCTGCCTGAGATAAAGCCTTCGTATGATGACTCGACTTGGATCGTAGCGGACCACGCGACGACGAACAACACCTCCTATGACGAGACATACTTCATCGAATTCTCGCTCAAGACGCCTACATCGCTTATTGCAGGGGACTACGGCTTCGGCGCTGGCTCACTCATCTACCGCGGCTCCTTCGCGGCGCTCGGGAACGAGACGTCTCTCTACTTATCGACCACAGGCGGCGGGGGGTTCGGGCACTCGGCATGGCTCAACGAGACGTTCATCGGGTCGTGGACGGGGTCACAGGCGAGCAGCTACAATCAAACCCTGAAGTTTCCAAGCACACTAAAGCTCGCTCGCGGGGAAACGTACGTCATCACCGTTCTGATAGACCACATGGGCCAAGAAACGAACTGGTGGCCCGGCCACGACCTGATGAAAACGCCACGGGGCATCATCGACTTCGACATCCCGGGCCACGCAAAGACAGACGTCACGTGGAAACTAACTGGGAACCTTGGCGGCGAGGAATACCGCGATAGTATCCGCGGCCCGCTGAACGAGGGCGGCACTTGGGCCGAGAGACAAGGTTTCCACCTCCCTGCGCCACCGAGCCAGGACTGGGAGGAGGCCTCGCCCATTGCGGATGGTCTCGATGTTGCGGGCGTCACCTTTTACTCCGCGAGCTTCGATCTCGATATCCCCGCAGGCTACGACGTGCCGCTCAGTTTCGTTTTCGAGAACACCACGGATACGGCACCTGCAAATTACAGGGTGCAGCTCTTTGTGAACGGGTGGCAGTTTGGGGAATACAGTAAGCAGCGCCCTGTTTCTTTTGTCTCGTTCTTGGATTATAGGTTCGAAGACTAATCTCATTTCGTGCTTTTTTCATTTTATAGTCAACAACCTGGGCCCACAGACTAGTTTTCCCGTGCCCGAAGGCGTCCTGGATTACTCCGGGAAGAATTATCTTGGTCTGACGCTATGGGCTCAGGATACTACTGGCGCGAAGCTTGATGGGTTGAGCCTGGTTGCGAACACCGTGATCCAGTCGGGGATGAAAAAGCCCAGTCTGACTTGGAGCGATAAGTGGGTTAAGCGAGAGGGTGCTTATTAGTCTTGTCGCTTGTATGTCGATAGCTTCTAGGGATCTCAATGGTAATAGAGTGTTACTCGTATCTAAGATGACAGAAATAGCCAATAACACCATTAACTAGACAATCCATGGTATATACCTAGTGATATGACGAGATTCAATTACTTTTTTTTCTCCAGCAAGCATCGGACTTTGGCGTGTCGTTCAGTCATCATCATCGTCGCTTCCACTGGACCAGCCCTCTTTATAGCCCTCAGCGATCTCCGCGAGTTCGTTCCCAATCATCTCCCGGTCCTCGAGGCCGATGGATCGGATGACGGCCGTCCGAAGTGCCCTTACCTTGTCCATGACAGACGTATCAGTAGACAGCGACGTGCGCATGGCCATGTTCTCTTTGATCGCGCTATTACCGTTGCCTCTAAATATTGTAGGGTAGCTATCGATTATTGGAAAGGAGAGTTCAGAGGAGTAACTGTGAGACTTATCAATACATGATATTGGGGATGGATATTGCAGGCTTTCAGACTCACTTGTGGACTTTCGGCCGACGCCTTATGCCAAAATGGCTAGTGACGATTCCGTCCTTAGCCTCTGCTGTTGGTTCCTCAATTTCTGGGCCTCGGTATGTCCGTAATTGACTGAATATGTGCCGCTTCCTTGACCTCCTTATTCCTGGTTCCAGCTTCAGATCTTGTGGCGATGACAGATCTACCTCTAAAGGTGCAGGGCCGTTTTGTGAGTTAGAGTCGGATTCGTCGTCAACGGTATTCCCATCCAGACTAGAAATTGGATCGCCACGCGCGTTCGTTACATTTTGCGTTTGATTGGCTGGGGCGATTGGACTCATTTCTATGTTAGCAATCGTTTGTCTTCCGAAGACATTGAGAAGATCCGTTAAATGACCCAAATTGCTTGAGTAAACACGATCACTGGTTTTGAGACGAGTGTAGAGAGTCGTGCTCTCGATCGTAGCGGCGAAGAGTGCTGAAATATGCCATGGAGACGATGGATCTAGCTGGATGGTAGACGGAAGTGACCCCTCAGGCATGGAAAGGGGTACGACTAGTGAAGCTTGCGCGCTCAGCTCAGCCAGCGCGCGTGCCTTGTTGACCAGCTTTAGTAGCCTTTTCTCCTATTGCACGTCAGTTACCGTGAAAAACAGACGATAATACCTAGTATAAGTTACCCTGGGAAGGCCTGTTTTAGGCTCCTGTGCCCCAAAAACCCAGACGGGCGTCTTGCCATACTCATCTCGTATCCGCTCGACGTATTTGGCGGCGAAACTACCCCAGGCATCATCGAGCCCAGTCATGATTTGAATGCCCTGCATGTGATCTGCCTCCTCAGCAAAGGGACGTAAGTCTCGGTCGAGGAGATCGTGTTCCTTGTCCAGACTGCCAAACAACTCCTCGCCCATATGCCACTTCTCGAAGGGCATGATGGTTGAGTTCAGCTCATACTCGCTGAGCTGAACGATAGACTTGGGGTGATAGAAGACCCTGTTGAAATCCGACCAGTACCTAACCGTGCTTGTGTTGAGCTCGGGCGGCGGCTGTCCTGAGTCTAGACTTTCCTGGTACGCGCTGGCTTCTATGGGCTGTTGTCTGTGGACGACGGCCTGCCCTGGCCTAGAATGTATGAGCACATGTCTACCGAAGGCAGGGCGATAGACGGCCACTTACCACAGACTACTCGCCTCGGCATCTTGGCTCAGATCGTAAAGAGCGTTGAGTCGCTTCAAGGTGCCGAATCCGCCCTTCAGGTCATAGATGACGGTTCTCGGCATGAAAGTCTCGGTGCCGTCCGCGCCGAGACCTGGCCTGAAATGTACATCATGATCGACGGGCGACTCTTCTTGGTCTGCACCATATGTAAAATATGACTCCTGCGCACCATCAGCATCAGTCAATCAATATTAACAACTCATGTAGCTGTAAGGAAGACGATGACCTCACCTGAGTGTTCCAGAAGTGTGTTGCTATGTAATTGCTCTGCTGCCCGAGCTGGAGCGTGATGATCTCGCGCATAGTTGAGTAGAATGCGTGTTCCACTTACATTTAGAAATACGGCTACCTATGTATTTCATTCATTTCGCTCTTCGGTAAAAGTTGAATGCTGCCCACTGGCACCTACAACATCTAAGATACCCGTGGCCCTATAGATAGATAGGTACGTGCTGTAGTGTATTAAGTGAGCATGCCTAAAGCCAGGCGAGCCGATGACGACTGTTCACAGCTGGCATAGTGCTTTGCTCGCCTTTAATGTTGGTAATTAAATAAGTAGGTAGGTACCTACCTCACTGGGCAAGTACGGAGTACAGTATGTAAGTCAGTACTACTGACCCACGCTGTTAAATAGGAGGTGCACCCTGGGACAGACTTTAGATAAGTACCTAACTTTCCCATATAGGCAAGTATCCTTACGACGATACTAGGTAATCAATCATACATATAATCAGCACAGCCAAGGCAAGCAGCCAAGGCGACAGAACCCCTGGTTCACATGCAAGACACCGACCATCTCCCGTCTCGTACCAGCAGAACCACCGAATAACCCGAGTGCTTTTTTCTTCTTCAGCCAAGCACCTGCATACGCCCAGCCCGGGAAACGGAGACACACAGAGATACAGAGCCAAACAATGTCGCTGGCCCAAGAATGGGAGTCCCTTAAGGCGCTGCCCAAGAAGGAGATCAAGCCGGTGCCAGAGATCGGAGCCAAGGCTCCCACGCATCCGAACCTCATCTTACCGACCGACAAGCCGACCATCATTGCATTCCTGCGGCACTGCGGCTGTCCATGTACGTCGTATCACCTACCTACCTACCTACCTATCCATCCTACGCTGCGCTGCGCTGTACCGTGCCGTGCCGTGATTGCACTTGCACTTGCACTTACACTTATACTTCTACCTACTTTGTACTTACACTCTGACTGACACGTCCCTTCTTCTCCCCCTTTAGTCGCCGAGAAGACCTTCAAGGCCCTCACGAAGCTCTCCAACGACTACAAAGGCATCAACTTCGTAGCCGTCTCGCACTCGTCCTCCGAGGCCACCGAGCGCTGGGTCGTCAACGTCGGCGGCAACTGGGACGTGAGCGTCGTTATCGACGAGGAGCGCGATCTCTACGCCCTGTTCGGGCTCGGCCAGTCCAGCACCTGGCACCTGGTGTCGCCCGTGTCCCTGTACAAGACGCTGCAGCTCGGCCGCGAGGAGAACATCTGGAACCGGCCCACCGAGAGCGGCTCGCGCTGGCAGACGGCCGGCGCCTTCGCCATTGACGAGAACGGCCTCGTCCGGTGGCGCCACGTCGCCGTCCGCTCCGACGATCTCTCCGATTGGGACGCCGCCGTCCAGAGCGTCGGCGTCACCCCTAAGCCGAAGCCGCCACCGCCGGTCAAGACGTATGGATTTCTGTGATGAAGATCACGACCACGAAAACGAAGAGAAAGAATAGAAAGACGCAAAGAAAGAGATAGAAACGAGGCAGAATGGAGATCCAAATCAAAACGATGATTTGTGCTGTGACGGCCTGGCCATGATGGAGCACGCATTTGCAGAAAGATAGCAAAGCATCACCAAACTACGCAATGCTCAACCTCAGAATGTTACATGGTGCATGCGCGCTGGGCCTGAGGGAGGAACTGGGCCGAACAACTATTACTAGGGATTGCCGCCGGCTGTAACACAACACCTGCAGATCTGACAATATTTTCTGTGGTATGGCCGGACCACTGTCGGATTCCGAAAGAACCAACACGGTGCTAAGGGATGTGATGACGACCACATGTACGAATAAATAATCAAGTATATATCCAATATAAACAATAGATAGCATGAGAAACCTGATCAACACGACTGCATTGCCCCTTGACCTTGGACGTTACAGTGGACACAACCGGAACACCCTCACTAATAAACTTGAACTTTTAAAGACCTCCGCCTTCCTATACTCAATACCATTCTATCTCTCGCGCCACTTACTGCGTTGAGTATCTCAGCAGTGCTAGCTCAGGGCATTCAATTTAGTTTACACATAAACAAGCATCTTGACTGGACATGTCTCCAAGACCGTCAGAACAATATTATTTCATTTCGAATTTTGTAGTCTTACTTTTATGCATGGTGGAGGCTCTAGTGCCTCCGGCCGGCTCTCCCTCACTATAGCTATTGGTGCGACAAATAGAATAAAACAGTTATATACAAATGTGCACGGGTTCGTTGCGCTGGATCATTTCCCTCTGTTGCGTATGCTCCATCACTTCGTTTCTCTTCTCCGAAGGAGATAACTGTCCCCGCTATTATGGCGAAATTCGCAAATCTATCAAGTGTTTAGTGCCGTGGTATCCCTTCCCAAAGTATAGAGAACATGATTCCACATGCTAAACCGCCGCGTTCCTGCTACAACACCACGGTGCGTAAATCGGGTTTCCGGTTCGTCATGCGACAAGCCGATAATGAAAATTCTAGTTCAGCAAACTGGTAAGAAATCGAATAGATACGACATGCATCTTCTCATTATAATAAGGAATATAACAGTTCTTTATATCGCACCACTCGGCGTGCTCATCGTCATCGGCATGCTTAGTGTCTGGAGAGGATTAAAAGCCGTAGTGTGCGTCATCCCTCCAGTCGACATCCCGTGGCTATTGGGGCTCAGGGAGTTGAGCGAAGCCGGCATATATCCATTCTCGGATTGTGGCGAAGCGTCTTCCAGGGATCCAAGATGATCTTCGCTGGAAAACTCATCTTCATCCTCACCAGACAACGGTAAGCCGGCATCGGCGCCTTCACCACGATCATGCGTGCGTTTGTGTCTATAACAAGCGGAGTGTTAGCTTAAGAAGTACCCTCAAAGACTTTCCGGCCCTGATGATGAGTTGATGTAGGTGCTGCTGTGTTGTGACTTAGATTCGCACCAGGTGTATTTTGATCGGCGTGCATACAGCACTGACATCATTGCTCATCACAGGATCTTCAAGTCGACAAAGGAAATATACAGGGAAAGTCAAAAGTCATACTGTGCTAGGTTGTCGGATCTGGAGAATGCCTTGTTACAGTGGGGACAGATATAGGGTCTTTCTTGGGTGTGTGTCCTCACATGTCTAAATATTGAGTCAGATACACAATGGCGCGCACATAGAGAACAGAAAACGATCCGATCTTACCGCTTCAGGTGTTCAAGACGTTTGAACAGGCGACCGCATGTCGGAATTGGACACGAATGAGACTTCTGAGGATAAGGATTACCGAGCTCGGACACAGTAGCCGAGCGAGCCCTGCGCACAACATTGGGGCCGGCTTGCATGGCTCGCTGCTCGCTCATGCAGCCATCAGCGCTGAAGTCATCGTTGGCCAGTCCGACAAAATCTTGCCGTTGAAGAGACAACGGGTTCAAAGCCGGGCTGCCATCAACAGTTGAAAGAGGAGTGCCGTGTCGCGACATCTCAAGCATCTCCCTATTCTGGTGACTTGCCATCGAAAGAGCGTGGTTGCCGTAGGATAGGCCGGGAGGTGAATTGGTTGGTATTTCATCGCCCTCTGCTAGAGGACCAACAGATGCCGATACGGACCTCCGCAAATCGGACGGGCGGTGAGCTGCAGCTTGAGCCTGTGTAGTTACCGCAGCAATAGCTGACATAGTCGGAGGAATTGATGAACGCCGCCTCCTCTGTTTGTATGTCGGTGATCCTTCAATCATAGAGTAAGCGCTCGTGGTGCCGTAACCGCGAGAAAACTGTGCTCCGGCCAAGTTGGGTGGCGGCAACTGCATCATTCCATTCAGACTATTACCCAGGGCAGTCTCTGGAATGACACTGTATAATCCAGTTTCTTCGTTCGCAATGTATGCTGGCTCAGCAACCATACCCAGGGCCTGTTGCGGGGGAGTAATAGGTTCATAAGAGATGCCACGATTGCTATAGTCCTCAAAATGAGAGGAAACGAAAGAAGGAGCGGGCGAATACTCAAGACCATAAGCAGGCATTGAAGCGTGGCGCTGATGGCTTTGGGTCACGGGTATCCCATTTTGGTTGTACTGAACGCGTGAGTAATCGGGTTCCCTCTTAACCACCTGCTGAACTTGCTGAGGAATTGCCTGGACCATAGTCGGTGCCATCGCCGCCATCGTGTTGTAGGACACCATGGCGTCCATCCCCTCCGATAAAGGGGCCAGTGACTGAGGAAGCATCTGTGGGGGCGGCATCGACTCCATAGCCCTCATCACAGGGGATGGGGCTTGGGATTGGGAAGAAAAAGAAACCTGTTGGGCATTGAAAGACGACGAGTTGGCTTGTTGTGCCTTCGTTAGCTGCTCATAAAGCGACTGTGATGAGTCGTATTGAAAGGACAATGCCGGTTCACTCTGTGCCATGGTGGTAGCTTCCTGGCCCATCTTTTCCCTTTTCAAATCTCGCTCCAGAGCATCGAGGAAGAGGCGGTCATGAGGCACGCTGTACCAATAGAAGACCTTCTGCTTCTTCTGTGTTCGAATGCAATTGTTTTTATAAAGAAAGTCAAGAAAAGGACTTTTCGGTTCCTCGAGGGAAGCATCGGTTCCCGACTTTAAATTTCGCAGATCGGAGAAGATGCCCTCCTCAAATTTCTTTGAGTTTCTTACAGGACGGCCAAAAGCTTGAAATCTGAATGATAGGCATCTAACAATGTCTGTGCCGGAAATATGGAATAGGTTATTCCATAATACACAAGAGACGTATTCCCCTGTCGGCAGAAGAAACCGTCGGATATACTGGTCGGGTTGCCAGTCGACCGGGGCTGAGATGAGGAAGTATTTTACTAGTAGACCATCAGTAAACGAAAATTAAATCCACGTTCACTACACATAATCAAAACAACTTACAGTTGTCCACTTGCTGCAGAGCAACTTGCGCATCATGAGGTAAAGCCTGCTGAGCTTCTGTGCTTAGCATGAATGTTTCGGGTTTCTGAGGGGCTGCTGCTGCCATGGCTGCAGATTGAGAGTACATCATGCACTCCGCCGCTGCGTCCAAGTTGGCTGCAAGGCGTCTCTACGCTTTAACACCTGCGTCCTATGTAATTGATTCGAATCACCAGGCGAATGTGGATCGTTTCTAATGCAAGTGGAAAGTTGAGCAATAGTCTTGTAGATATTCCAGTCCCTACGACGCTCTAAAATCCTGATGGATCCAAGGCACTGCCTTTTGGTCTCTGAGCGACGTCGTACTGGTGACTGAAACGTAGTGAATTCGGAGGTGGACAATTTTGATAAGGCAATTTGTCCAAGTAAAGTCGAGTCCAGCCCGTGAGATTTTGTTTTAATGATTTTGATCAAATACGCCCCAATTTGCCTCAAGCAGAGAGGATGGCGTCAACCGTAGTGTTGACCTTCAAGGTAAAACACAAGGGTAAGCTTGATGAGAGATCGTTGAAGTCCGGGTAGTGTTGGCTGGTGTCTGTCAGAGGCGAAAATGCTGTCTCTAAAGCTTGTCCAGCGTGATAGAGCGCAGTCTGAGTAAAGCAGTGTTTAGCTGAGAACTCGCGAGGGTTCGTCGAGTTGAGCGATGCACTGTCGCGCGGACTGAACAGGGTCGAGTGGGCCGAAAGATTGAGTCTCCGGGTCGACACAGCAGAGCAACAACAATCGCGTCGTTGTCATACAGTCGAGAAAACCAGAAGTCGACAGGATGCTCCCCAGATCAGACGAAGCGACTCGCAGAAGTTGTCGGAAATCCAGCCAATGACTAGGTTTGCCTTTTAAACCACGGTTGTGCCGGACAGTCGGGCGTAGATTGTTGGTGTGAGGAGGACGTCTCCAGTGCGCCGGTAATCCCGTCAACAAGAATTAAAATGAAAAGAAAAGTAGAGCGAGAGATAGTGAGTGAGTGAGTGAGTGAGGTTGGCGGCCCGCGACACACCGGGAGGAGTTGGAGGGTGGGAGAAGGGAGAGGGTGAAAGAAAGAAAAAAAGAGAGGGGTTTCTGAACAGAACTGATCTTACGAAGAAGAATCAGGGGAGCAAGTTCAACAAAAGGAACGGGCGGACCTGGAGGGCAGCGGTGCTCGGGGGTCTTAATGATTTCCCATGGACTAGGTAGGCAGGGCGACGGGGGTGGGAAGAGGGTGATGGGAGGGCAAGAGGATGGAGGATTCGTCGGCCGGGCCTGTCTTGCTTGCTCGCCAGGGTAGTAGCAGCAGTCGCGACATCCGCCACAGCGACGGGCGCTACCTACCACGCCAGGCCCAGCACAGGATGGGGCACGTGTACCTTGGTACGGAGAGACAAGGGCAGGACATGGAAAGGCCAGCGCGGAATGCAGCACGCTAGAGGTGACCAGGGTCGACTGGGTGGATTATGAATGGGCTAAATTTGCACTCAATGGTCGGTTCTGGGCTGGGCACCAAATCTCGGTGCGCTAGCTTCTGTAGGTACACTACACAAAAAAGAGAAGCAGTGAGAAATTTTAATCGAGCAGGGGAACGAGGTGAGAGCGGGTCAGTACCTACGGTACATTTGCAAATAGCGCGAAGCAGTGCCTCCTCTATGTTCTACATTACCAAGACATTCAATGCGCGACCTATCCTATTCAGGAAATATATTAGCCAGCGCAATGCCGTAAGTGAACCTTGAATCTGCTAGCTATTTCTACGCTACCTGCCTGCCTAACCAACGCCTGACGCTCGTCTGCCCACATGAAGGCCCGGCAAGTAGGAAGAATATTGGTAACAACAAGATACAAGCAGCGCTACGAGACCACCCATTAAATATCTTTACTAGCGAATGTACGTCGTTATGTATACCGGCAGCATTAAGATTGCCAAGTGAAGTGCTCTTACCTACCATTCCGGCTCAGAAACATGGCGCTTTTAATTGGGAAAAAGCTCGGCTCGCATTTAGAAGAGGCCATGGATGGTCAGGACAGTGAAGGAAAGGTCGCTATGTACGATTATCTTTGAGATGGTAGTTTGGTAATTTTATGTGTGCATATCAGCTTTGGATCTGGATTGAGCATCGTA
This sequence comes from Xylaria venustula, assembly GCA_022578775.1. Classification (NCBI taxonomy): domain Eukaryota; kingdom Fungi; phylum Ascomycota; class Sordariomycetes; order Xylariales; family Xylariaceae; genus Xylaria; species Xylaria venustula. The sequence continues at coordinate 646,335 of MU389337.1, read as the reverse complement.
TGATAGATACATACAGCTGTACACTCACATCCATATCTACATCTAGATCATCTGTAACTAAGTAAATGGGGTAAAGCGTACCTGTCGATATCCAATCCCAAAGACAACACCAGTACAAAGAGGCGCAAGGATTAACAGAGTTAACTGTAGGATTCATCTGATTTCTACAGCTAAGTACGTACTCTATTACCTATCTCATCTACTAAGTAGGATATACCTACTGTACATCACATTATGCATCCCTCAGTTACGCTATCTCAGAAAGTGGCTTCCACGCCTATAGAAAGCGGTTAATGCACTTATAAGTTACCTACATGTATATACAATACGGTAGGTAGTCAGTCTCGAGGGTCTTGCTTCACAATAGAGGTATCGGGGGGAGGTGTGCATCTACTCATTCTATGATCTCCTGCAGGACTTAGTGCGCCGAGCTTTCTTCATGGAATACAGGTAGGATCGCATCACAAATACACCGTGCATGGCGATGTTGATTTTCCCCTTTTATCAACGGTGAGATTAATGACTTGTATTGTTTGGCATGGACAGCCTACCTAAAAGTACCTATATAATAGACTTTGTTCCTCTCTCATACTAGCTACCCAGTATGTAGTCGCTTGCCTAAAAGTACTTTCTCCACTACAAATAGACAATAAATACCTACCGTCACTGATTTTACGACTACACGACGCTTCTCTCTGTGTGGTGTATATAGTAGTACTGTACCCCTTTAAAGGCCATAAGCGAAGACAAGGATCTCAGTTACGAGCAATTGGTTGAGTGCAACGCTCGGAAATCAAATCGCAAGGGTTGATATGCAGTACGGAGTACCTATGTACCTAACTACACTAACTTAAATGCCTATGCTACTTACATCTACCTATAAGTACACCACGATTGTAGGTGGGAACAGGTAGAGGACGGTATCCTCACCCTGATCCTTTCCGTGCGCTACCCACTCATAATACATTTCTTACTATAAATCCTCTGTATGAAAATTGTACACTACCTAGCTGTTGGGTTCGTCCAGCAATGTAAATAATGGATTGATAGTGACCCTGCTCTGGCTCCTAAAGCTAGTCAGACCACCTATTGTCAGGCTTGTATACTGGTTGGGAAACATTCCGGATATGAACAAAGGCAAACCAACACCGGCCGCAATATTGCAAGACAGTCTTGTCTAGGTATCTCTAGGATGGCTCGCAGTTCTTCTTCATTAGCTAAGACATTTAGCCATATGCAATAGAATTCGATGTTTCTAGGCAGGCTCTGGCGTCCTTCTCAGCTTTTGACGAGCCCAAGATGCTCTGCAGCTTTCTATTTTTGGCGATACAGAGTACCTACATGCATTAAGTACATACCGACATAAGTAAGAAGACATGTAGGTAGCATAGCTTCTGGAGAGAGCCCTCTCCATGCATCTGATATGTGAGCTTCCCTAACACACATCAAAGAAGAAGCAGTCATTGCCTAATTAGGCAACTAACTCTTCACTTGCGAGGAACGCGTCGAGCCTACATTTATTCTGTTACTTCGTGCACTAGACCAGTAAGTACCTACAACGGTAGTCTAGATTTTATAATATCATCATTACTTTGTCAGTGTACTAAGTATGTATACGGGAGGACTGTAGGTATGGATTGTCTGCATAAACGCGCTGGTTTGCACTTACAGTACAGAGTAGTAATCCAGACACTGTAGGAATTCGTCTGTGGGCCACCAGCGCCTCTCGTGGGGCCAATAAACACGCGAGCACAGTCTTGCGGCCCCCTGTTAGACTCAGAATTGTGAAACACGGCTGGTGCATTGCTTCAGAAATAGTTGGCGCCAGATATCGGGCGCTAGGCCTCTGGGCCTGTCGAATCCCTGTCAAGATCGCCCCCTGTTTTCCCCTCCACCCGCCAACCATCCACCCTCCAGTAACCCTCCATCTCTACACATCCTCCATCGTATCGTAGCTCAGCAGTAAGTAAGGACTTTCCTACAATGTATGCAACCATGCAACGCACGACCTTGCAATCGAGCGGTTGACACGGGCCTCGGCCTGCGGACTGGCGAATCAGGACATGACCACTTGCGCAAATCCGGCTCCGCTTCCCGTCACCTTGTCTCCAGCCAACCATTTTTTCCCGCTCCGACCCAACTGCATAACAACACTCGAGGGTATTGGTGAACGTAGTCGCCCAGAATCTGTGCGGTCAAAAGCCAGTGGAAGGAATGTCACCAATTCTAACCGAATGGATAGATCGATGGTCATCGATGGCTACTGTACACCAGCCACAAAGCCAGCTGACCAGAAAAGCGACTGAAGAGATGATACCTCCATGTCAACGCGCCTTCATGTCCGCCGTATGACACCTACAATTGTCGGGTTGTGGCCTTTTCATTGGCCTCGCTTTTACATCATCAGCACAAGCATCGGTAGATTTAAGCTGACCAACGCCACCTGTGTGGCCGTTTTGCCAACCATACCTATCGTCATGGTAAGAGGGCTTTGGACGCCTCTTTCCCACAACTATCCATCTCCTACGAGTAAGTGCTCACATTTACTCATGTGCCAATGTGATACACGGCAAGAGTTCATTTATCAAGATGAAAATGGCAAGCTCGCTCAGCGATGAGAGATTATTGATGTCTTCAATGAGACCCTACTTAGTACCTTGATTGATCCTGCTTCCTGTGTACTACGGTAGGTATACAGTTCGGGTTGTGGGGCTTCACAACCCATCACCCAAAAGGGCAGGCCACCTACGTTTGATCTTCAACGGGTGCAGGAAGTCAAACTTGACTTCCCAAGTCAAGCAGATCGCTACAAGAGAATAATAAGGCTAACTCGGATATCTGCAACGCGATGATCATCCTTATCGTGGCCATGCGTACCATGGTTTATGGGTAGATATGCAAACAACAGTGGCTCGAACTAGTCTGAATGCCTTCAAACCTGTTCCCCCCCGTCCAAGGCACTTGCAACTGTAGGGAGAGGCACGTCAATTACAACAGGGCAACGAGGTACGAGAGAAGGGGAGAAGTACGGAGGGCTCGAGTGCTTGTGACATGGATTTCTGTACTACAGTAACCGTGGTCGCAGGCGTCAAGGATTCCACTGGATTCCCTATTCACCGCATCACAAAGACCAGGGTACCGATTTGTTGAGTCTTGGCTTGCCAACATTATGATCACTGGTGGTTGAAACAAGAAACGATGTCGGTGTAAGTTAATATGCCAAGATCACGACTTTAAACCCCGAGGAAAGCTCCTCAAAGGATGAAGATCGGCGCAAACAAAACCTTCCTCCAAGCCCCAGAAGAGCTTCCAGCTGTCGCGTTTCATCCTACGTTCTGCTCGGTCTCGTTGCACATGCTTGCAAGTCAGTAGATGTGATTCTTCGGTAGGGGATCAGCGGCACGAGTCGTGAGCTTCCGTCTCGATACCACGCTGACGGCGTCATTAGTCCAACATACCTGCCCGCTCTGGAGATTACCACTGCAAGACGGTGCATACAGGCCTACGTAAAATGTACAGAGACTATAATAGAGCGCACCACATAATCTCGACGTTGGCAGCGCCTAGCCTTGGGCAATTGCACTTGACGAGTGCCGTGCCACATGGACCAATAACAGATGTGAGCACAGGTGCGTATCGCCCTATGAGGTCCATTGCCGTGGGCTGAGGCGGTCGAGAAACTCGATTGGTTCTTTCAAGTCTCAGTCTACCAATCACAATAGACGGGCCGCGACCACGAACAGAAATAGCATCTTGTTCTGATCGAAGTAGCCACTGGTCTACCTTCACTGTCCAGATGACCTACTTTCCCACCAAATGGGCCGCACATTTGCGTCCGCGGTTCTTACATTGCCTGCCTACCATCTGCTTTTTCTCGGCTCGATATTGTACCTGCTTCCAGCTGCCGTTCCGCTATTCTTCAGCGCTTGTAGACATTTCACGCCACAGATGAGTTGCAGCTGAACAAAGGGGATATTATAAGATAATCTACTGCCTACTCATATCGATATCTGGTCAGACACTATGCAATTAGAAACTGATAATTGAAATGAATACAGAAATTAAACCAAATAGTCTAAACGAAATAAAATCACAAAGAGACATAAAGAAACAGTTAGTTAATTGATTTACACATAAGAATCAAGGTTGAGTTGCTGCTTTCTTCCTTCAGCCAATGAAGCTGCGAAAGTACAACGCATATAATATGTAACAGATTTCCGATTATTTGAAGTAGCTTAACTGAACTAGAGCTTACTTACCTCTTAGTTTTAGAAAGGTGCGATTCAGGGGGTACTGTACTTGTATCAGTAATTAATATTACCTTATCTATAGTAAATGCAGTTGCTCATAAGATACATAGTATCGTTCCAGAAGTCCTGTCTTCTTTTTCCTCTGATGTTTTATTTCTGTTCTCCTTGCCTCTGTTTAAAGTTTTAAACAAGGAAATAGAAACAAAAACAGTAACTAGGTGAGCATTTAATGTCTACACGTTATCGTTAACAGCTTCTCAAGAAGAAGCATCACCCAGTTGGGCAATGAGATCAGTCCCGACTCCTCTTGCTTTTTCCCTCGGTCTCTCGCCTCGGTTTCAAGATCATGAATGAGAAGAGCCCTCGTTCCCCACAAGACTCCCCTGCAAGACCTCCTGCTTTGAAACGCCAGAGAAGAGGCCGGGTTGAAACATCCAAACAGCCTCATGAACTTAGCTAGACTACTTGTTTTCGGTCCTGATCGACCATGACGACCAGTGAAGATGTGTGACCCGGCAGGGAATAGCTGCAGCCTACAACATCGTACATCACACTAGGGCGCCGAGCTACCTCTCGGCCACGCTATGGTTGCGAACGGGCACCTGTGTGATTGGTGCGTGCCTGAATCATGCATGTTCAACACGATGACATCGGCTTGCGCGTAACCAAGGTTGCGGCTTAACCTCGTGGGATACGAAGGTGGTACTGTTACTTGGGCGCACCTGGCCGGCTCCTCCTTCTCCTTCTTTTTGCTTCGCTAGATGCAATTGAGGATGCCATCGAGGACGCCAAGCGAGGGTCACCTAGGTATCGCAGCCTCTACTCCGTCCATACCCTCGCCGGAAAGGTGAAAGAAAAGATGAAATACGAACCATGGCTACTCAACTCGCGCGGGGGGCCATCGCATGTGCGAGAAGAGGGATCAATTGGCTCGAGGCGCAGCGGCTGCAAAAGACGCTGCAAATGCTGGGGATGGAGTTTAGTCTCGGACCAAGATGCCCAAATTGGCGTCGCACGGAACTTTTGAAACAGATGGCCACAGCTTTCGAGTTGGTATGCGAGGTAGGTATGTACGTATACGTACAACGGTATGTGCCGAGGGAATGTGGAGGAGGAGGAGGATCGATCATCCCAGCGCCTGATATGGCTAGCCAGGAACATGAAACGAGCACAACTCCGTCTCATATTCTTCCAGAAAGAGATGGTAAGTAGTGTAAGTAGTGTAAGTACCTAAGTATACACATGGTCGGCACTCGTTAAGATGGCATCACTCACACGCTAAATAACACTCTATTGGCACGTACAACGCCGCTCCAGTGTACTTGAAGTGATTTACTTATGTAAAGTAAGTACACTAGGTATCTAACCAGCCCACTCGCCATTCAAGTATCAAATCCCGCATTGCAGGTCCACTACCTTGACTTAGTCAAAATGTCCGAAGAATCTCCAGCGCGTGGGTTTTAGTGATCAAGGGTCCATCCATCACTGCGATTACACTAATGTGATTGGATAATGATCTAGGTATGTGTAAGTATGTACATTACATATCAGTAGGTAGCAATGCCCGGCTGCCGGCCCGTCCCAGTAACAAAGGTTCAACCGTTTTGGATTAATTGCCTTGCGGCCATCGGTCAGTTCGGTCGTCACCACTACGTTAGCTCGGCATGCTCTTGTAGGTAGTAGTAAGCAGACCGTGTCTGTATCGTCGACGTCGTCGGTGCCAAGTAAGAGAGTCCAGAATCTATGAAGAATCAAAAAACACTAAGATCCGACGCCGTTATAATCGGTGCCGGCATCATGACCACACCAAGAACGATATCATCGATCTGGGTGGGTTGCTCGTCATTTCCTTTGACTCTCTAGCTCTTCCCCACAGACGCCATCTAGATGCCGTGCTAATCGCAGTCGATACCAAATACGGCCATTACCGATCTGTTCTGCCTGAACGGCTAACGGTTTTCTGGTCAAGATATCCGAAATACGTATGTACATAAACTAGACTTAACAACGGGGAGACTACCATGATGACATACTCTATGTATACATGTATGTATATAAGTAGGTATGTAAGTACGGTAGTGTAGCTCAGATCATCACGGGGTAAGTACGCGATCTTGGAAATGTGCGTGATGCCTACTGGCGCGCGCTCTGCCATGCATGCATGCAACTCCAAGACTAGGTACTTAAAGTAGTAGGTATGCACTAGGTAGATGCTGTTCTGTTTTGTCGTTTCATCTTTCGGCAATACTTCCCTTGGAAGCCCTCTAGTCTTATTTGGGCCAAACCGTTTGATGTTCTCGAGAGGCTTCCAATCGTCATGGGAAGCTTTTGTTTACTACAGTATGTATGTACATACATACTTACATCTCCCATGGGCCCCCGAGCAAGACAAGAAAACCCCACCGTAATGCAACGTTGTTGAGGAACCATGCCGGCTTGACATGCGGTTGGGTATGCGGACTACTGTGCGCACCATTGTTGCTTTGACATGCCTCTTTTTCCCTTTCACTGGGGGGAGACATCTGAAACATTGACACCCAAGTCAGCGCCGTTTCAGTATTTGGCGTTGATCCTGCCGAGCCTACGTAGCCGACAGAAATCGCTTGACTCTGGCATCTCGGATCTTGTCCCACGGGCCGCCGACGACATGGCACGAACCCTCTCCCTCGGTAAAGCAGTGTATGTTGTTGCACGACACACAAAATCCGCCCCTATGGTTGAGGCAACCAGCTAGTCAGCTGTACACACATGTCTCTCTCCAAGATTGTGTCGTCCCTCAGGATCGGGGATTCTTGTACGACCTGGATTACTGTTACTAGCGCCGTCTTTCTCCTTGATGCTCGACCGCTCGCTTGGCAGCATCTGGGGCATGAATGAGGCATCGTATCGAGCGATAGCTCTGGGCCTCCCTCGCCCACCCCTCCCCGCCATTCCCTCTCGAGCTCCCACTAGGAATGATCCGGCACGTGAATTGATGCCGCTTGTCCGCCCGCCGCAGTCGGGGAAAACAAACCGGTCCCACCGGTAGGGACAGAGATCGACCTCTGAAACTATCGTATACAGGGTGCTGCCAGGGCCCAACGTAGGGTACAACAAAGTATTTGATAAAGGGAAGAAAGAATAAACCTCCGTTAGTAGCTAGCATCTACGCGAATTCGGGTTCTTCCTTGAATGCTCCCCGCTGGCGTGCAGCGTAAAATATCGCGAACCCAGAAGTTAACAATAAATGGGTGCGAATTTACCTAGTGTAGTGTACACTAATGTAACTAATATAAGGGGGAGACCAATCTAGGTCTAGGGTACCGCGTTTTTTCTCTCTGGCTGGTCGTCCGTGCCCAGCATGTCGTCGATCGTTCAGATACTTATACTATTATGTACATACTGTAGTCCCCGCCATTATCCTCTTATACCTATTACGTCTATACTGGTGTTACCAGAATGACATCTTGCTTTGCTGGGTTGCCACTTGGTGGCGTGATTGAATACGCGCGCCGTTAGATCAGTCTATGCGCGGGTTTTCTAAGCCGGTACTAGCAAACACACTATACAGCACATTACACGATCTACACTAACGCGAACTTATATTATATGCGTCAGTAGTAGCCTTTAGCTAAGTAGATGTTCATTCTGTGATTTGCCCAGTTGTCATCTAAGCCACCGTACTATCGCCTCGACATTAAAGTGCCCTACATTAGGCCCAGTCATGTCTCCCCTTGGTGTTTTCTGGCATAGATTGCATGCTGTACGCCATCTACCTCATTGTTGTCACTAGAGGCTGATTAGGACGACATTATAATAATCATGAGACTTGGTGAAGATCAGGCACTTGCGATCAATTGCTAGGTCTTTTACACTAGATATTGGATACCGTTATCCGAATCTACAATATATTTTAGCTGATGGTCATATGATATACACTACCGAGCAGGGGGCGAGCCGGCCAAGTGGCTTCAAGAACCTTCAAGACATGCATGTACGGTACGCGTGCTCGTTCGCTTTCCGGTGAGGTGCCGGATTCACGAAGCACAGGTGATGAGGCTGGCATGTAATACAACGTACGTTTGTATGTATTGCCTATTATTAGAGCAGCCGTAGATTATTTATATCTTCTCAGTAGCTCCATTCAGACGAGTGTAGTGGCTTGAAATAACTATCTCGTGAAATATGCCGCTCCTTCAAGTTATAGATAAACATGCGGATTAAACCCAATCCTTTCTCCTACACTGTAGATTGCTCTGTTTAAAACCCGCTGAGCGATCTGCACTGAAGGAATAAACAATGTTCTTAACAGCAGGCGGGTGACTTATGGAAAACATTACAAATGTATAGCTGTGAGAGTGAAAACAGTTGGCAAAATTTCCATGTGCAGGTGTGGCTTAGGCTATGCTTAGAGTTACAGAAGGGGAAATCTCTTCTCTTGGTCAAGTATTTACGAGTTTCAGGTTACGTACGCTTATATGGGATTATGCTGTAAGGGAGATTGGATACAGACGCCACCGAGCTATATATAAGGCAGTTTCGGCTCTTGAGGTTACCTCTTCGACTCATGCTGGAGAGTTTGGATATCTTGCAGGTAGGCTTCTGCTTCTTCACTTAGAAAATTAAAGCTGTCGATATCATAAGACACCGGTACTGTCAAAAAGGTCTAATAGGTGTTGGGACATATACCGGAGACATAATTTGAATATAATTGATTTTTGTAGTCGGGCCCATATCATTTCTGGGGTTCTTTTTCATTTTTCGAAACTGCAGATGACATCTGGTTAGATGATTCTCAGCCATTCCAAACGAGTATAGCAAAGCCATGAAGGGGCTTGGAGGAAGATTGAATTCAAGACTAATCTATGAAGCGTAAGTTAGTTCAGGTGGCTATCTAAAGGCTTTTCGGACCTCCATTGGTTTCTTCAGGTTACAGATACAGCTCGTTAGTATTGCTGATCTTCCAATTGTGTCCAAAAGCCTCATGTGACCGTGCATGTAAGCATGGGATGGATCATAGATGACCGCATTCAACATATTCATTGATATTTCTGAGATCTTCCACATCATAAAACACGCTTTATCGCGTGTAAGTCTTCTGTACAACAAGTGTAAAGATATGAGATCTTCATTACGTAAATAACCTTTAGTCATATCTTTATGCAGCTTGTCAAAATATGAAGGGCACTTTATAATAGCGTAGACCCGTGTGGATAGAGAATCAACCCAGCTGTGATCTGAGCGAATGCGGTCACCTAACCTTATGCCTCCAACATCAATGCTCTTGTCTTTATTTGACCCGAGTTCCTCGTGGAGATTAACTTAATACAAGTGACCATGGTGCAGGCAAGCTTTCCCTTACAGAATCCAATAGCTGAGCGCTCTAAACAGGCATTGAACTGATTTGGTAAGTTTACGTCTAAGTTCGTTACACTCTAGCTGTGGCAATACCAAGGCATGGTATTATAAACCTATCTTATGAAAGTAACTATATCGCACTTGCCCAACGTGATAGACTCATACAATCAATGGCTTGCACTGCTGAACATATCATTCTTTGAATCTCGCATTACAGGTATGGAATGTGAACCTTCATTCTGCTTTTCGCCCCTATTTTGACCACATAAAATCACCGCAACTTTGTGTATGGAAGCTCGGGGCTACAACTAGAATGCCCGGAACTTTAAATACAGCCCTTAATAGCACTTTTAAGGCTCTTCACACCTTAGTAGAGGTCGTAGCATATTTGCTTCTTTGGATATGTAATTGATAATCCGACGTGGGATCCTTGAACAAATCGAAAAAGAAATATAGAAAGGTAGAATATTACAACAAATGCAAGACCTGTTTAACGTCCTCATGAATTACCGAGGCTAAATGCTTCAGCTTCGGTTCACATTTTCCCTAATCAGGAGATTAACTTTAGTGAATAGAAAAGTGAATGTGGAAAGAAAGGGAAAGTAGGGAAGAAGAAAAGGATCAATCAGATCGCTGCTACTCAACAAAGGCACATGAAGAGCAGACAGACAGTGTTGTAAACTCTCTTTCCAAGAAATGGGTATATATTTCAAAGATAACAAGTGTAGATACTGAGGCTAAGACATAACGAACCAACATAATATCCATTGTCACTGCGAGGATTAAACGTATGCTGAGGTGAAAAAATGAACATTGAAGTAATCATTTGATTACAATTGATATCTCAATAGTTACACAGATTCGATTCTGTATACCTAGCAGATACATAAGCTTCTGTGAAAAAAAAAGGTAGTATTCCTGGGCTTTTATTTCACCGGTCGTGAGCAAAACCACAACGCTCCCGACCGGCTGGTCCCAGCAATAGGATAATCAGCTTGATCTTTTTGAAGCAACTATCACAACACCAAAATCGAAATGAATCTAACGTAAAGCTTCCGTTCAAAACCATGTTCAGAAGCCTACTAGTTTTTGTAGAAAAAAAAAACAAAATAGATAGATACCTAGGTAGGTAGAGCACAGATTTCGATAGTAGCCCCTATACTGAGATTTACCTCCATATAAGCATATATACTCCTTCATCAGCTCTATACTCAACAAACGCGATGTCTTCTTCACCGCAATGCAGTGCCGATGCCACAGTATTCTACTTTTAGCGATGTTGTGTTTCATTGCTATATCTTCTGTTCTGTGACAGCCGATCCCCAAGTGCCTTATGACTTATCTGTATAGTTTTACAATCATACCCTAACAAATCAAAATGATTTCACTCATCGCTTTCGATCTCGATGGCACTCTAGCCGAGAGTAAACAGCCCCTGAAAGACTCTATGGGCGAGGCGCTAGCAGACCTTCTCGCAGTAGCCCACGTTGCCGTCATCTCAGGCGGCGACTGGCCGCAGTTCCAGAAACAAGTAGCTAGCCGGCTCCCTCCGCGTGCTGACTTGTCGAGGCTTTGGCTCATGCCGACAACGGGCACGAAGCTATACACGCACCGCGACGGGGCCTGGCAGCCGGTGTACGCAGAGCTCTTTGACGACGGCGTCAAGAAGCAGATCCTGACAGCCTTCGACACGGCACTCGAAGTGACTGGGTTTAAGCCCGAACAGACATGGGGAGAGCGTATAGAGGATCGTGGCAGCCAAATCACTTTCTCCGCCCTGGGTCAGGAAGCTCCTATCCATGCCAAGGAGGTCTGGGACCCAGACTTCGCCAAACGAAAGGTCATACAGGCTGACCTGCGCACCCGTCTACCTGACTTATCTATCAATATGGGTGGCGCCACATCGATCGACATCACACAGAAGGGCGTCGACAAGGGATACGGCTTGAAGAGGCTGCGGGATGCTAGTGGCATCCCGCTCGATCAAATGATGTTCATTGGTGATGCTATATTCCCAGGAGGAAACGACTATCCTGCTAAGGCAATTGGCCTACGCACTGTCTGCGTCAAGGATCCGAATGGAACGCTTTCTGCCATCGCTGCCATTGTTGCATGTCTATCATGATCAAAGGGTTTAGATAGAGTACGCTGAACGGTGGACGATACTGGGGACCAAAGCTCGCGCCTAGAGAACTATTGAGATGGTGGAATGCAGAATAGACATATACCACCATTTCTGGGCAAGAATATCTAATATTTGGCTGCCCAGAGGACTTTTACGTATTCACATAGCAGACAGTCCATTTATAAAGCGCAAAGAGGCCACACTTACAGCCTTGTAATAAATTTGCCCTACAGCTGTTGATAAAATGGATTGTTTCCAACTCACACATCTTCTAATATGGTAATATCAACCCCTGACTTCAAATAACTATCTGATACTCTATAAAATTTGCAGCCTGGCTTGTTGCCCTTATGACCTTGACATCTGGCATCAACCCCAACCACACTGGCAGATAACAAACCCGACTCACTCACAACACTGACATGCACAGAAAGACCGCAATTAACCCTGTCCCTAATGTCATCCATGGTGATGGAAGACCGGCTGCAGAGTTCAAAACTCGCACGCCCTTCTTGATGCTATCGTAATCAATTCATTCACATCTTCCTCGATACTGACCGATTGTCCCATTGATGCTTAGCTTCTTGCACTCGGCCGTTGCTGTGTCGACAATACACTGGTCGAAGTTTTTTGCCATCGTCTGATCATCTGTGAAACAGTACTCTGTCTCACACGGGTCGATCGGGATCCATTGAATCTCGTTTCTGTTCGAACCAGTTCGATTGCAGCATTTCTGTCGATGGCTCAATTGTCAGCTGAGTTGATCGTAACGCTGCCACTGTGAGGAGTGCTGTGGCTGTATAATGATAGAGATGGTATAAGGACACTGACAGCGAACGCGTCGTATTCTGTCCCTAGTGTGGGTAGAGAGGGTGTAGGTTCATATGACTTTATAACCTCACAGACGATTGGTACGCCATATTGGGTAGTTGGTTTCAAGCAAGCCACAGTTATTTATGGCCCAGTCATATTGAATCTGGAAAGTTGTTAAGTATGGCTTAGATAGAAAGTAACTTAAGTTTATCTGGACGTCGAGACAATTGTAAGACGTACACTCAACGGGTCGGTCACGTTTGCTTGAAAAATATCGTTGTTCAGGCTGATAGACATGCTTGCGAATCGGGGTCGAAGACGTGGAAAGAAGAAGTAGGCAGTAGGGGCCACAGACACAGCAGGATAAAACTAGATAAGTACTTATTTTTTTCGTTAGTTGTAGAATTAGAATACTAAAGAATTTCTTGATTTTTAGACTCCTTCTAAAAATCTGTCTGGTCTATGCCTTGTGACCGACCAGCCACGATGTGGTTCATGCTGTAACAGACGGCAAACCCATGACAATTCTTTTTATCTTCTATTGGGAGAATGAGGTAGCCTTACGAACTTCTGTATCCAATTGTGAGGGAGGATTTGCGGCAAGGTTTGAGTTGTTGGCTCTGTCCTGCATTCACCCCTTCGCTGAAGTACAACACAGATGCTGTAACCAATAGTTATTCCTTCAGAGAATTACCCTTCGGAAACTCCGTCGTGAAAATGGGATCATCTAAAACAAGGGCCTTGACTTGTGAGCTAATTTTTGATATGAAGACTATGAGTCATATCTTGTGATTTCATGTAATCGTCGCGCGTACCATCGCTTACTCCTCACAGGTACGCAGCTCCGTACTTCAGTCAGTCCAAAGACCTCTTTACTACCAAGGATATATTGTAGCCACAGGTGTATGATGTCGTCTGACCAACCCCGACTGGGTGTTTACTTACCACCACAGCTATGGCATATATCTACAAGCCAAGACCAAAAACTAGAGTACTAGAAAACACAGAACCTAGTGAAGTCGAGCGTCCGGCATATCCGCAGCTTCTATTTACATACATCATGACGTCGCCACCTCCTTCGGCTGAGCTGCAAGTCTGAGGCTGTAACACGCAATAGATCCTGCATTCTCCTGGGGGTTTGGTGAAATGGTATTTCCTTACGGAATTGGGTACCTGACTTCGTCAATAAGGATTCAGAGCATGGCTGTAGTTTACCTTGAACAGCAGCTGGCTAACGCTTTTCCACTGAGCCATAACACACGTGCTGTAACCAACAGTAGTTCCTATCGGGCTCGCCAAAGGGATTCACTCAGAAGTGAGTGAAAATTTTCTTCGAACCCGTGCAACGGACGCCGAGCGAGGGACTATGAATCCATCCTATCATCGCACCAAACTAAGAACTTCAAAAAGTCTAGCAGTTCATCAGCCTCAGTCTCCAAGATTCACCCAGTCAAATTTATCTAGTCCCAATCAGCCCACCCCCTTCCCTGCCGTCAACATGAAACTGTTTCTCTTTGCTTTATTCTCTAGTATCACAGTTACAGCCATGCGCTTGCCCGTCTATAACCTTATAAACCTGGCGAAACGGGATGACTGTGCCGATGCCATTGATAATATCCCGCGTTACGATTGCGATAAACCAGATGGCCATACGCTGAACGCTTATGGAACCTGCGGCAACTCTGATATGTTTGATCCCACCGTTTCTAGGTGTGCAATCTACTGCGAAATCAGACGGACAGGCTTCCTTGGTCCTCAGCAAACTGCACGAGGCATGTTTGGCCAGCTTGAGGCCCCAGGTGACTCAGTTAGTCTAACATCGGGAACGTCAACGACCATATCCTACGGATTTTCCATCGGTGGAACGAAGGACTGGGAGGATGCCATCTCTGCTGGATTGTCATTTACTTGTAAGATACACTAGTCCGTTGTTCCGCAAGCAGTTCCAATGATCATATGTCAATTTAGTCTCGATTTCTAAAACAACAATTATGTCCATTACGCAATCTGGGCCCCTAACCCCTAGTGGGTTCTATAGTCACTGGGTATTTTTCCCTATGTTGACGGAGACCTGCGGTACGGTCACTCAGGCCGCTTATAACCCCGGAGAAGCCTGTGCCCAGTTAGTCCCCCACAGTCATCTCTTCTCCTTCTGGCAAGCTTCAGGCTTCATTTCTCTGTGTGCTTCTAAGGCATTGCTTGGATTTAGTTTTCACAGTAACTACTAACTCCGGGGGGTAAACAGAGGAACTTTACCTTCTTTTCCGGTTTGCTATACCAACGACGTCACAACCACGGGTAATGTGTGCTCTGTCAGCCCTCAACTGGACACAGACGGCAATCCTATGGCCATATGGTCATTGGGTAAGTTGGTATTTCTGTAGATAAGCCTATAAAGCAGTCTATATATTCCTTCACCATAATAGGTAGCTACTCGGTGGATACAACTAACCGTCATTGTGGAATGCAGTTTTCCTCAATAAGGATGGTTCTCAGGTACCACTTGATCAACAACCAGAATCCTATCAAAATATAATTTCAGGAGTGAGAATGTAACTCGAATGACAGGTCTTGTCATGGTGCGAAAGGGTAATTTCCCGCCCATTCTGCTGGGGCACTTTTAGAAGGATTGTTCGAGGCTGGGCTGGACTTTGAATCGTTTTATGCTCGATGTATACGGAGCCTAAAGCTCTCCCCACTCGCTGAGAGGACCCAAAATCAGTGAATATATTAACGACTGCACGTTACACTTCGACCTTGTTAGCAAGTCGGCCGCGACCCAAACTCCTTGTAGAGACGGAAGCTCTTCTCGTAGTAGCTGGAGATAGGAATAAGATACTTAATAGAATAGAGAATTTGTCCTGAGATATTAGGAATGGTACTATTCGGCGCACAACCTGATTTACTTTGAAGTACAGTATATTAATTTTCTCCGACTAAAGATACCTCCGGCCACTTGCCTGAACCTTTGCCATCTAACAATCCTCGTTTCTCACCTTTCAAGAACCGGCCGAACAATGCAGTTATATACGCCGTCTCGATGTCAATAATCCTAGCACCTGCAATTGTTCCCAGTCCGGTATTCAGCAAAGGCGGCGAATCAGCACCAAGAACGTCTCTGATGATCGGGAAGTCGGTGAATGCGCCGTGTTCCGTTTCATTGATGCCGTACTGCCTCTTGAAGCCGCGGAGATTTTCCCACGCAGTAGTCCAGGTATCGTCCTCCATGCGCGGGTTGGTGCCGAATAAGACGAAAGGAGAGTTCGTGCCCTCTTCGATGACGGAGCCGAACAAGATGCCGTCGAAGTTGGCGCCGACGGCGAACCGTGTGTCGTTCAATAGCAGCTGGAGCGCAGTTGCGCCACCGAAGGAATGTCCAAAGCCCCCGACTTTGTCAGTTGGGAGCGAGATGCTGGGGGAGAGCCCTGGTATTTGAGACACGACGGAAGGGTCGGAGAGCGCGTCGAGCACAAAGCTCATGTCTGCTACGCGAACTTCGAGGTATTCGTCCGCTGTGCCGTTCACAACGGTAGAGTCCTTGGCATAAACGACATGGCCGTCTGGGTACTCCACGATCCCGGCATCGTACGGATGGTCCACGGAGACAATATTCCAGCCATGGCTGGCAATCTCCTCTAGCTCGGCAGAGTAAAATGTCCTCGAATTGCCCAGGCCGGGACCGAATACCAGTAAGGGAAGTTCGGGATGGGACAACGGGCTGTTCAAGCAGGATCGCGTTAAGATGCGTTCTGCCGAGGCATTGGTATCGTTGTACACTCCGTCGATGTAGGCTGCTGTAAGAGGCGGAAATTGCAATGCCAAGGAACAGTTCTCACCACCATGCGTCGGATAGAAGAGCGAGACAACTAGATCTCTTGACTGGACAGTCGGCGCGAAGGGATCGATGCGCGAAGAGTCTACAAGTTCCAGGACGCTCGTGCCAACTTCGTACGGTCCTTTCAACTTGGGTAGGGGCACGAGCGAGGAGGAGATGGTGTTCGCCTGTGAAGCAAGGGCAAGAGAGCAGGCTATGACTTTCTGCATTGTAGTGACTTCGCCTTGTCAGTAGATACAGAATGATATTCGCGTGCTTTGGTAGCTACAGATCTACATGGTATTTATATTCAAGCCGACCTCGCCTCGCGTTTCCCAATCAAGATGGTCTGTCAGACTTAGCATTGAACACCCTGCTAGCAGTCCATGTTCGGCCGGAGTATTCCGATCAGAGAGGGCCGCAGAAGCTGCTGTGCCACGATCGGAGGAACTTATGTGCTGACGACTTTGACTATTACGGGACGAACGGGGATGACCGGACCAGATTATCTTATCAGATCCGAGCCTTGGCCCTGGTTTCTGCCCTGGTCTATTCCGACCGATGCCGCTGCCATTACGAATTAGTTGTGCTCTTTTCGAAAAAAAGGAATCCTTCTGTGGAGAATAGCTGTCATAGTGTAAGTTCTTGTAGCTCAGACTTGGCCAGTCAGTGGAAATGAATCAAGCGAGGAAAAGCGCGAGTTGTTTCTAACACGGGGCTTGCCAAGCTTCACTTTCCGAGCGTAAACCAATATTGCCGCGACGACACCTGTATGTGATGAACAGAAGGGATGAATCTTCTAAACTGCCACTACCGGAAGAACTGGGAGGACTACTCTCTTTATAGACAGGTACTACATACACCGCCATGGACCAGAACGATCTACAACGCCCACGATGAACTTGACCTAGTTGGAAGTAAGTAGCACCAGCCCTCTCAAAGGATCGGATGTAGAGGAGCATGGAAGTAGTTGAGAGACACAGGCCACACCGTGATGCCCTCATTTCTCTATGAAAATTGCATATTTGCACTGCTTTGTCAATTGAGACAATGGTACGATTTCATTTTCACAAGGTCCTGAGTACGTAGGCCACTGGACGTAGCTAGCCTGTACCTTCAAATTATGATGACCTGTCACTTAGGATGGTAAAAGTATTACTTACCTAGCTAGTTTTGTCTCGAGAATTATATATATATATTTGTCTGGTTTCTGTCTGGTGTCGCGGACCATCCAGAATACTCACAGCTGTGTGGATGTGTTTCCTATAATAGACCAGCCACTCTCTTATCTACATAAATAGGTATTGGTCGTAAACAATGATTTATAGATGCATGGAAAATTCAATAATGGTTTACATCTGACTTTTCTCCTTGACATTCAATAACTTGATGGAATGTAGTGAGCCTGCAATGCCCCTAACGTACCACTCACTACCCACTCACTACCTGTATTAATTGTCTCCTTAGTAAATAGTTAATTCCGCACTGTTCCTCGTACCATCCCCATTACCAACCTCCAATGGCTCTATTAGGTAAAGTGAAGATTGAACACTGAAGATTTGGATTTTGAGAGGGGTCCTGGTAGTGCTGTACGTACATACAAACTTTGAAGAAAAAGTTATTGTCTTTTTTTTTTTTTTTTTTTTTTTTCCTTCGAGGAATCCAGCCACTTACACCACGTTCCCTACGCCTTAACCTACCCGGGTTAGATCAGTGATACCTCAAGCTTGTGCGGAGTAAGACGCCGCTAAGAAAGGCCTGTAAAAAGCCTGCATATTCTGTACCCAGCCGACATCATCTTGTCAATATTGACTAACGTGCTTGCCACTCCTCCTGTAGGAAATATACTGTAGGTAGATTCTTTACGCTCGTCATGGGCGCACACATATATGTATGCTTGAGATTTATTTTACTTTTCAGTTTTAGTTTCACTACTACGCTTCGATACTTAATTAAGGTGTTGTCCCGCCATTGGGGGTCTCATGTAATACATACACACATACAGTACCTAACAAACAGCATGATTAATGTGAAGCCAACCACTTTTTAGGTGTGGCACTAGTCCCGTCCAGGCACATTACAGCACTTACACACACTTTAAAACCCTGTATTGTCCGACATGCCGTACCTACAGTACCTACTTAGGCAGGGAATAAAAGCGCGCCTTCAAGTCTTTCCTTCCCTTTTTTCTTCGCGTCGCGTGGCTTATCTCTAAGATCAAAGGGCTCAATCGATTGCTTGATTGTTCAATTCCAACTAGCCGGGGCCCATCACCTGGAACCAACCCCCGCTAAACATCATCCATCCCAATCCTTTCGCAACAGCGCAAGGTACCTTGCCGATCCCATTCCCTCTCTCCCACCATTCTTATTCTTCGCATCCGCATCCCCGTTTTCTTGTCCACCCGCGCATTGCGACAGCAGAGTGTATATTCTTTGTTGTTGTATCGAGGCTGCGACGAATCCATGACGACTAACGACGACGGGACTTTCTAGCATTGCGACTCGATTCTGCCGCCTCGCGTGTTGCATCTTTACATCTTTGCAACTTGCAATTTGCAACCCGTAACCCGCCACGATCGTCCTGGGCTGACCAATCCGGCTGACTACTGCACTATTGCACTACTTCACTTCTTCACTTCTTCACTACGTCTACCGAGCAAGTGTCATGGGTCGTGCCTGACCGGGATCATCGTCCAAAATGCCTCCCTCTTCCAAACGCACTCAGCGGACTCGCAAGGTCCGAGACAAAAGTCCTAGCCCTTCTGTCGCTGAGCAGTCGTCGCCCTCGCGTCCGGCCAAGCGCAGAAAGAAGGTTCGTCTCATTGACTAAGCGACTACAGCTGTCTTCCTTTTACATGCCCCCGCGCGGACCGTCACCAGCATACTGACTGCGCCTTTACATAGCAGGCCCAGGAACCCTTGTCTGAGACTATCGAGGAAGGAAGCTCGAGCTTGACGATCGACGCGTCTGGGCTCGATGGCGCCGACGCTGAAGTCGACGCCGGAGCCGAGGCAGACGCTGAAGAGGACGACAATCTGGTCACTCAAGTTACCCAGTCTCTGCGCAGCCTCCACACGCATGCAAGCAAGGACCACGCCAATGCTATTCACGAGTCCAACAAGGGCATCGCCGCATACGCCAAGATAGCAGCGCAGGACTGGACCTATTATATTAAATCAACCTCTGTCAACATCGGGAGAAATACCGACACTCAAGATCCCGACGACCCTTCGTTTGTTCATATCGATCTTGGTCCATCCAAGACCTTCTCACGCCAGACAGCTGTCATCTACTTTGACCCCGAACTTGGAAAGTGGTACCTTCAGGCCAAGGGCCGCAATGGCCTGCGGGTCGACGATGAGATCTTGCGAAAATCCGACGACCCCCATTGTCTTGGCAGCGGCGAGGTCATAGAGATCGGTGGTCTGGAAATGATGTTCGTTCTACCGGCTAACTTCGGCCGCATTCACGTCCACCCCAGATATCTGGAACAAGCCGGGATCCTTCCTCCCTCGGCGTCAAGGGACTCTCGAACCGCCCTTCCACCCCTCCCTTCTTCAGACCAGCCATCCTCCCAGGCCGTTCGGACAAGTGCGTCTTCTCGCGGTCAAAGCAATCAACAGCCCATCGCTCCAGCACCACCTGACTACAAACGCCCAGGAACACCACCATCGACCAAGAGCCGCGCTCCGGCGTCTCAAGCCAAGACTCCCGCTCATAACCCTGTCAGCAGTCAAGACGACATAGATCTCGCAAAAGACGAGAACAAACACATCAAACCGCATTACAGCTATGCTCAACTTATTACCCAAGCTATTATCAGTACACCTGGCGAGAAGCTCAACCTCGCCGGTATTTACACGTATATCATGGAAAATTATTCGTATTATAGGCATCAGCAGCCGTCTGGCTGGCAGGTGAGCCACCATATTTCGAAAAACGAAGGGCTTCGGAAGGAATGCTAACAGCACCATAGAACTCTATTAGACACAATTTGTCTTTGAATAAGGCCTTCAGCAAGGCGCCCCGCTCCACTGATGAGCCAGGAAAAGGGATGAAGTGGGAATTAGTCC
The DNA here is from genome assembly GCA_022578775.1 of Xylaria venustula. NCBI lineage: Eukaryota > Fungi > Ascomycota > Sordariomycetes > Xylariales > Xylariaceae > Xylaria > Xylaria venustula. The sequence goes on along the minus strand of MU389337.1, from coordinate 625,920 downwards.
CTGAGCACCGTACTGAGATAATGCGGACTTGCTGGAGGGGCGGTCGAGGAGGCCACCGTGGCTCTTCGGTCCCTTCCTCTCCGAGCCAACCTAGCCAAATGACCTACATCACCTCGGGACCCAAAGACATGGCTAACAAAGAACCTGGCTCGACTCGCAAGCGCAAGGCAGTCTCACCTGCTACTTCACCCCCACCTCGAACATCGTTGCTACTGTCTCAAGTAACGCCCGATCGCAGGCTTCTGGCTACCAGTCTGCGTGATGACAGTCCACTTCCCCGTGACAATAAACGCTTGCAACAGTCCAACTCCTTTGCAGATATTCCCCAATCACCGCCAGCACTATCTTCTTCGTATCTTCCGGACGAAGGAGCCTCTTTTGTGACTCCTGCGCCACAACGTCTACACCCCAGGCTTGCACCACCCAGTACTGCACAGAGGCCGAGCCAACACATGCCAACGAGTTCACCTGCTCCTTTTTGGAAGTATGTTGATATTCACAGCACACCCCTTAAGCCCCCTTATGACGTCAGCCCTACCAAGCCTGGCATCCCCAATAGCAGTAGCCCACCACCACCGGCAGGTGTCGACGGCTCTCCTATAGCTAGCCCAACTAGAACTTCTCGAGGAAACACACTAGACAGAGTGACAGCTATCGATAATATCGAGGAAGAGAATGAAGAAGAGGGCGAGTACGATTTAACCAAGTACGTATATGAGTACATATATGACGCTAAAATACCAATCAGAAAACGCTAATCATAATCACTAGGGGTTTCCAAAGCATTGGGTCATTCCATGCCGCCCCGAGTTTTGGGTCCAGCGCGATCCACACTGCAGGAGCCGCCAAATAGAGTTGGGGACACTCCGGTGGTTGCCCTAGTCAGCGGGCTTTGAGATTTTAATACTTTACAACCTTTATGTAGCGTTGATTCACTTTTTCCCATGCATACTGGGTGTCGGTTTGCATACATGTCCACTCGGGGCGGGCGAACTAAAAATGATTCTGCATGGTTCGAGGCTCTATACTCGAGGCTAGGTTTCACGGGACATCGGCCTTTTGAAAGGTTTGTTGGGAAGCGCTGATTTGTTTCCTTCTTTTATGAAACATGAATGTTTGCTCTGACGTACACCTTTTCAAAGCTTTCAATGCCAGTCATTAAGCGTCTCGAATGTGCAATTTTTTACCTCTTTGAGTTGACACGATGACATGCATCAAAAGAGGGCAAGGAAGTAGAGAAAAGAGATTCTTCCAGCCGATATGGTTACGGATGCTTTGCCTATTCTTTTCACTGCACGTTGAGCTAGCCCAGCTATAAAGTTTAGGTTAGCTACTTCAGCTAGGCAGGAAACCAATCATCTTCGAACGCGACTAAAACACAGACAGATGATTGTATCTGAAACCTTATAGCCAGAACAAAACAAGCGAACAGAATTAGCGCAACTGAGTTATACAATCTGTCAACCATGTGATGTGTGCCACTCACTCACCCAGTCTCACTGATATTTCGTGAAAACTGTGGTTGATTCCCTGTCCATCTCACTCTGACCTGTCATCATCTCTATCATTACCTATCTAACCTAGCTGAGCTATCTAGATATGTGAGATACTGCTGCTCTAGCGGTGTTGGCGTTTTCTTGAACTTCGGTGACTTGATCTTGGCTCACTGTACTAAAGCTGGGTGAATAGAAGACAATGCACGTCGAGGGGAGCTGAAGAACAAAAGGTAGAAGGGGGAACCATGCTCCTTTACTCTTCTTGCACTAATTGTGCCAAAGCAATAGTTCACCCTTAGGGGATCAGCAATTCAAGGCAAGAAGTTGGAGGGAAGAAGTTCTATTGGATGGATGGCAATGCTTTGAATACTCGCATAGACACTATTTATACAAGCCCATGATGATATGTTTGAGAGGGGAAAATCAACACGGCCACTGTCCCCGATTACGCCGGAATAGCCTTAACCAAATCTGCGATAGGTCTACCATTTTCCCTTTTTTTGAACCCCCTTTTCCCATCCAGCCTCCATCTAAATGCAGTGGCATGTGCCTGAGTAGCGATGTCATGGTACGGTGATGATGATAGAGTGGTCATAAAAGTATATACAAAAGAGGGATGTGCGCCGTATGGATAGAGTAGCCTTCCCCGTTGTTTCCGCAATGCTTGTGAATCCCCGCCCTGTCGCAGATATACAGTATAAAAATATGAAGTACGATACTCTCTTTCCAAAGGGAGTGCTGCCAGAGCAAGCAAAGATACGATCTATTGCCTGAAGACTGGTATTCAAGACCTGTGGTGAGTGTAATCGTGACTTTGGATCACGAAGAGCCAGCACCAACACGAGTTTTGGGGCCAGTCCGGCCAGATTTCTTGGTCGTTTTCGTTTGTGCGCTACTTCCCTCGATAAACGAGATGAGCTCATTAATAGCTCGTGTGTCTGGTACATTTGGCTTTCGTTCGCCATCCAGCACAGCGGACTTGGTAGACGTTGATGTCGAACCATACAGTTGTCGTGAGGAAAGCTTAATACCACCGCGACTACGACGATTTTGGACGGCTTGATCGCGCTTGGCGATGGCTACGGCATTCGAAGTTAGTTGGTCGAGCCAGGTCGCGGCTTCTTTTGTGTTGTTGTTTTCGTCGCCGAGCTCCTGGCGGAAGATGTTGTAACAGCTGCGCATCTTCTCCATTGCTGCCTTCGATTGATTGTCTAAAGCGAGAGCTTGTGCTAGCTGGAAAAGCAGGCTGGCAGCTTGAAGTGATTGGGAACCAATGACCCGTTCACAGACGCTGAGCGCTTGCTCAAACCAGATTCGGGACTCACGATACGCCTGCATACTCTGAAGCATCACAGCAGCGTTATTGAGTGTCGTGATAGAATCCGGATGGTCAAGCCCATAGATGACCTTCAACAAATCTAGAGTACGCTTAACATACGCTAGGGCCGTCTTGCTGTCACCCGCGCTGTGCAGATATAACCCTAGGTTAAGGTAATATAGTAGGGTTTCGGCTGAATCGATTCCCACAGTCCTTTCGGAGACAACGATAGCTTTGCGGGCGATCTCGATAGCAATATCCTTTTCCTCTAACTGATAATATATCTGTGCCAGATTTGAGTACGCTCGTGCAACTTCGCTGTGAATAAGACCATAGATCTGTTCGTGGAGAGTCAACGATTCCATCAACAGCTCTAGGCCGATCTTATGATTGCCCTGGAAGATAGAGTGACGGCCACCTTCCAAAGCCTCCTCGGATATGGAGCTCTTGGGCGCTGAATCTTTGACTATCGGCACAATATTGACGACATCGTCAGGCGTGAAGGTAGTTGGTATGCTGATAGAACCAGTTGAAGCGGGCGAACCATCCCTGGCCTTCTTCTTCTTCTTCTTCTTGCTTTTCTCGCCATCTCCACTATGTTGCTCAACAGGCTTTTCGCTCGTGTTCGAGGAATCACCAGTGAATTGGAATTCCCTGGCTTGTAGTTGAAGACCGAGTTTCAATGAAACCTCGCGAAGTAGCGGCAGATGTTTGAGTGTAGCATGCCAGTCTGTGGGCAAGGTAACCTTGAATCGTCGAGTGGACTGAGCTTCGATTTCCTTGCGCAGGCTATCTACTGTCACGTTTGCAAACGCTAGATCCGCCTCTGGATACAGTGATTTCAATGATTCATCAATGTCAGCAACTGGCTGGCTATTGAAAGCCGAACCCAACAAGCAATTCAGTAAATGCGCAATGCACGCGGATGTCAGAGGCACCGGCAAGTAGCGCAGATAATTGCCCGCTGCATGTTTGAAGGCACGAGAAATAACCTCCTGTAGGCAAATATCTCGGAGCAGCAACAATTTGGGGCCCTCACAAAGAGAGGCCACCTTCCCCAGATATCTCATATTAATACCCCGCTTGTGCATCGACTTAGTCAAAGAACAGCCATCGATAGGAAATGCCAGATCTGAAGACTGGATGTCGGTAATAAAACTTGGGATAACCACATCCCGCAGATGCTTGCATGCGTTGCGAACCTCTTCTTCGTCAGCGGCTAGTTCTTCCTTCTCCTGCTCACTTTGAGGGACTTGGCCACTGAAGACGTCGGGATTCAACTTGAATGAGAAGTCTGAGTAGTTGATCTTCTCTCCCGTCTCCGCGTCGTTGGGATCATCTTGCTCCTTAGATGGGTCCGAGCTCTCGTCTGTGGCTTTCTCGTCTGCTGTTTTCTCATCTGTAGTCTTCTCGTCCGTGGTTTTCTCTTTCGCCGACCGCTCTTTTATGCGGGCGACTTCTGAATTTACCCATTCTGACCACTTCGAGTGGCGGAAGATCTCTACCAACTCAATCCTAAGGACCGTCATGCGGTGGGGGTATTCCATGCCCTCATCTTCTACTTTCTCGTCATTTTCTTCCAGCCATAATACGTCCAGAGGGGTGATGCGATACAGATCGAGCACATATTTTCGACCATCTGTACCCATCAGACCCTTCGTCTCCACACTGGCTTCTAAATCAAAGCGCTTGCCGTCCTTATCCCACACCGGGTGCTTCTTGACGTGGAGGGCGTGTGAAAGCTTTTGAAACGAGGCAGAAAATCTTTCATCAGCGGCGACCACATCCTTACCCTCCACAGCGCCGTAGTCGATCGAGTTCTCACCAGGCTCCCTTTGCTTGAAGATGCCCGGGACGACCGTTTGACCGACGATACGCTTGCCCAAATAATCCACGACCACAGTCGCGGGGCTGTACAATCCATCAATGTCAAGCGAATTCACCATGCGCACACCATTTACATCCTTCCCAGTAGCGACCCGCGCAGCATCATCACCACCCTCTGAAGTGAATGTACCGACACCGTCAGCCCCGAAAGAAAAGAACACGTTGTTATATACAAAAATTTGGGCGTCGCGACCTTCAGTCGGATTTAGAGGGGTGACCTCGCCTCTTGCGACGAGAATAGCGCCACGGGCGGCGGCATCAGAATAGTCCGCGAAAAGCTTGGAAATAAAGCGTTCCCGGAAAACCCGATCTTGAACGGTTTCCTTTGGCAACTCTCGAGCCGCCTGGAATTCTTCATTCCAGTCACGCAGGGTATCCGTATTGTCCACACCGGTAATCAGGTAACCCTCCTGTGTGCGTGTGATATCGGAACTATGGGCACACAGTGGTGAGGATTGCAAGGGCACCAGCCAGGGAGCCGCAGGAATCGCATTCGTCATTTGGAATGTCGAGAGCGGGTCTCTGCGATTATTGAACTGCAGCAATTGATCGAATACATCAGAAAATGAGGGTGAGATTTGTTGCAGCAACGTCAGCAGCGAGTGTGCAGATTGAGCTTTGGGAGCTGCCCGAGGCGAAGGATCGAACTTGTTGTTCGATGACTTGTTGACATAGAAGCCGCCCACATGCGAGGTAATCTGGTACTGCTCGCCCTCGTTGGTGGTGACCAGGAGGTAGAGAAGGTGGCCCTTTTGTCGGAGGTGGTAAGGAGGAGGATTCCATGGCGACAAGGAAATGGATTTGACAGGTTTCGGGGCGGCCTCATCTGAGGGCAGCAAAGTCGAGATCTTGGCAGGTGCGTCGAAGTCGTAGGTACTAGCTTGCACATTATCGAGCTTCTGCGCCTCGAGGTTGATCGAGTCGAAAACAGAGACGCCTGAAAGAGCCCCATGCAACGTATCAGTCCTGTCGCCAGCGGCGCCGACAAGATCACGGACCCGGATCACATGTATTCTTGCCTCCTTCTCAGTGTAAGGGTCTTCTACCAATCGGATTTCGGCTTCTGGCTCTTGCGCCAGCCCCTTGACGTCTGAGATCTGCACGAAATCGTTGATGCGTTCCCCCTTGAACTCGAAGTGGAAGCAGGAGTATTGAAAGGCGGCGGGGCTCTCGATAACGGATTGGCGCAGCTCATGAACCTGTTCCTGTGCCGAGACCTAGAGGCTCCTTAGAAGGTGGCAATCCAACAGACGAGATGCTACTAACCGTCATCTGCATTTTGCTTGGGTCGTGAGGGAGGCTGATTATTAACTCGAATAGACCTGCTCAGGCGGTGTTAGTACAAAGCAACACACAAGATAGACACACACGGGTGTAACATGCTTTCGGCTCCGTCTACGGCGGCCGCCTCATTGTTCTCATGGTTCTCGTTGTTCTCGGCTGCAGGCTGGCCATCCACAACTGTCGCTTCTGAAGCATTGGACTCGGCTGCGTGAGGGCACATGTTAGCCTATGTCTCGGTTGTAGAGACGGTATGCAAAGATGGTGGGCGACACCTACCGGTGGAGGCATTCGGCGGCTCTTGTTTCTCGGCCATAGTGATTAAAGACGGGAGGACAATTACAAGGACTAGCTTGGGGAGGGAAGCTGAGAGAAGCTGAATATGTCGATCAACGTCTCAGACAGATTTCGACGTCAAGTCGTGTGTGCAAATGTCTGTATCGTACAACCGGTGTATACACAGGATCAAGCTAATTGTGGCAAAGGCCTGCGCCGAAGAACCGGGGAAAGACAGATTAGATTATGCTGGAAAGTATAATACAGGGGAGTGGCAATGGAACAGCACAGCTCTTGATTTGTGGATCAAGAGCTGTAGGCAATTGATTGGAGTGAAGGTGTATAAAGAACGGTGACGATGTTATTTTTTTTAACTCATAGACTAAAGCAAAATATTTTTTTTTGCGTCCGAGTGACAAGTGCATACCTACATGCAGTATGTATGTGGGTTAGCCGGCCGTTCCCGGCAACCCGGTGCTACGGACATCCTCTTCGGCTAGGTACTCCCCAGCTTGGATCCTACAATGGCCGACGAAAATCACTATATTAGCCACGAGTAAACTAAATGTACGTACTTATTGTAAGCTACCAAACTTAGTCGTATTAAACAATACAACTGACTGATTATAACAATATTCCAATTCCAATGAAAACTAAATGAATAAAAATTTCGGTTAGATGTCAAAATGCAAACAGCTGTGTGCTGGTTTCATGGCAAGCAATTAGCATACCTATTCATATTTGGTGGGGGTTAAAAGCTGGAGATCTAGGGGTGATGTGTGGCACATTTAGGTACATAATAGTATGTAGGTTGAATACTCAGGTAAAGCGCACTGTGCACAAGTGAATTGGCTATTCAACAGGACCCCTGTATACAGTGCAAAATTTGCGTGTCTATACTCCACAGACAGTGTAACACCGCTGTTATCACCCAATCCCAAAGCGGAAATCAGTAAACAGTGCATACCTATTGGTAAAGGTCGCGAGCAAACCTATCTGTAGATGCCGGTACACACTCGTCATACCTAGTGCAGCAGAGCTTAGCATTGCCCTTCAATTGCTCGCAGTATACAGTACCTAGGTATATATCAGGAATCTGTATACATACAAGTTTGAAATACAGCATCTGTAAAACGGAGACAGACGGCTTTCAACATCTGCTACATCTCGCTAACACGGCCAAAGTTCGAGCATGCGTGCCTACGCTTCAAGCAGCTCTCGAACCTGCTTCATTGGCTTAATACATTAATAAACATCTTGAGCCTCTTTTTGCTAGAAACATGTTACTCAAATCGGATCAAGCGCTGTATCAACCACGACGGTCGGGACACAGGGTCGAAGAACCCTCGCAACCATGGACTACAGCAAGGTGTCATCGGCTTCTACGCCCATTAATCTCACGAATTACTTCTCTGAGAAAGGACGTATCTCTGACTGGGCAGACAACCGCTCCAGGCACCAGATCGACTTCAGGTACAGCTCTAGCATCGTCCATCAGCAAAAAAACGTATAGTGAGCAGTTCGATTCAGAGGCAACGTGGCTCATGCCTAAAAAGAAACGCCCTCGTTTAACGTACTCTCAACGTCGTGGTACACAGGGACCACAATCTCAGAGTTCCGATCTTGATGGGAGCAATTCGGGACAAGTCAATCCCAATGATGGAATAAATCAAGTATTAGGGACGAAATCGGAGGTGACAAAAACCTTCAGGCGTATACAGCGAGAAAGGCAGAAGAAAGCTATTGCTCCTGGTGAGATAATACCATCAACACCCATATTGCGTCGAGCCAGGGGCAAGATCGCGCTTTCTCCTATAGCGCCAGTGCACGAGTTAAACCCAGAGTTGACTCAGGCTGAACGCGGCCGTGAACGTTTTGCGAAGGCCAATTTTAGCACCCAGAAGCGTCTAGAAGAACGATTGGCCAGTCTACGTGATCGATTCTGCTCTAAATATGCCGATCTGGAGGCCATATATCGCAGTCTAGAGGCGATCCTTAGAGCCACAGCGACTGATATCAATGTTGTCCGCGGCCCACGCTCATTCTTGGAAATGTGCCTACGGCGAGTACCGCAGTACATCGCCGAATTAGAAGCATGGGAAAGATTCGACGCGGAAGAGAGCGGAACGGTTTCTACACTGGATGATATCGATACTTCAGCACAGGTTTATAATGAGCTGGAGTCTCTAGGTACAAACGTCGGGTGGAGACATTTGAGAGTGGCTGTCAGGGCAGAAGGATTAAATGCGGTCAAACATGCAATGAGAGAGGGCCTTTTTGACGAGGACTTCTCGCAGCTTATTATCGACCTATGCGTTCATCTTGGCGCGGCTTCGGAAGCCGAGGATCTCATAGCAGCGCTTGTCGACAGACAGTACCCCCAACCAGCATCCACCAGATCTCAATTTACGCAGGTACCGTCTCTGCAACCTCTAGTAACGCTCAACTCTTTCGCCAGCCAAACGAAAAGAGTCTCGTTTCTTTTTCGGCAATATTCCATACTACTATCAAGTGGCAGCTTACCAACGGAATGGCTGGCAACGACGGATTTTGAACGCATATGGAGCTTGGCTGTGCAAGAATTGGTTAACGATCACCCTCATGATGGTGCGATGAGCTTCATAACCCAATCGATCCTCCTCCTGTGCTGCCAAAAGCGTCTGCCCAACAATAATATCGATACAGCCCAGCTCGAACAAGACATGGCGAGGGCAAGCCAACGGACATTGATGAGTGCCCTTAGCATCCTAGCTTCTATGTGCCTACTTGGGGAAACTAGGCTCATCGCACCGGGGCTTCCAGAATCGAACACTTGCCAGGTCAAGATCATCAGTTTCAGATCCAAGCATGTCATGAGAGCATGTATAAACGAGCTCAGAAGCTATACGCGCAGTCGCCGCACTCCAAAATTAGAAATATTATACGTGGCGCTATTCCTTTCCTCGGCACAAGACCAGAGCGAAAGGATAGACGCTCGTGTGAAAGGCATCCTGGAAAAGTTATCGACCAGGGATATCCGTACGCAAAATCATTACGACAATATTGCTTGGCTCATAGCGTCAATAGCAAGAGCTTGTGGCCGAGCAACGTCAGTGGCGTCTCACCAGTGTCTCGATGGGTTCTTTGGGCGAATGGAATCTTTGGAACTTGACCAAAATTTGTTGGATAAACTCAAGGCAGCTGCGGCATTCCTAATAGCTCAGCAGACAAACAACGTCAAGGATCTCCTATATGCCGAAAGTCTGCACCCGCATGTTCGACTAGGCTCCGGGCCCACGGATCAGCAGCGGCAAAGTGACAACACGATTTTCACAGGATACCGTTGGGAAGAAACGATCGGTGAATGGGTAACTGTTAGCCCGGTACAAAATAAACGCCGAGGTCCTCCTATTTTAAGACGACATGTCCGATCATCAACCCCGACCAAAGGCGTGGGAAATTTCCTCATTCGATCAGACAGCTCAGCTAGCACCGTTACAGACTACGATTCAAACGTGGGAGTAGGCCCAAGTCAAGGGTTGAAAGACCGTGAGCATGATACAAGTGAACGGATTCAGCATCCATGTGAACAACAAAGCATACCGAAGAAACGCCCGCGTCGACTCCGCAGTGCCGAAACACTGACGACACGGCTAGAAACTGAGATATTGGCACCACAGAAAAACCTTTCGATTTCGGGTTTCTCGGGACTCGCAGAAGGTCGGGTCGACTCGGACAAAGAGAACAGTGTCCGGCACCGAGCCAAGAAGCCACGGCGCAGCTCTGGAAGGATTGTATTGGGTGCGCGTTCATCATCCTACGATCCCATTAGACGACGAGATACCTATAGCGACGACGAACTTTGCATCTGAATAGTGCTGAAGTGTACTGGTGCGTCTGCGCGAGATGAAGGTGTGAACTATGTAGCCGACAGACGGACCAATGCGAATAGTCGCTTTTACTACAAATGCGGTACCACCACCGGTTGGACGATTAGGACGTTGTGATTCCCGAAGTGTAGAAAGTAAAGATACGTACGCATAGATTGAAGATACCCTGTATGCAAATGCGATCAACATGATCCGAAACCTGCAATGCCTGATATGATCAAGGGGAGAGGTTTGTGGCCCTTATCAGATGTAGTGGAGAGCACCCATGCTTGCGTAAACATTTTCCCATGCGTCGCGGTTGGATGCGGCCGCTGAGCTGGGCAAGTTGACGATACACCTGGCCTAGCGTAGACCCGGGCAAGGGAGATGATGAGCAACAGCGGAACCCATCCCTGTGCGCATCACCAAAGTCTCAAATGATAGACTGTGAAACAAGTTGATGTGAACCATGGTAGGTCCTCGTCTCGACTTGCATTACTGAGTGTTGGGACGAGTCCACATCGCTTCTTCATGCCGCCCAGACGGCAACAGTTGAACGAAGCGAGATTGCGTGCTGCTTTGTCATCGCGATGCATGGTATAACTACCTGTTTTACGCTACCTATCACAACAGGCGCCTGTACTCGGCGGCAGGGATACGATACTGGTTTGATTTAGATAAATAAAGTGAAGAAAATGATAACGGTAAATTCCATCGCTACAGGATTTTGCTATCTTCATGATGCAGTTTTATTAAAAGCAGCCACAATAAACGGCGCAGCGCAAGGGAACTAAAAAAAGCAAAAGAAACCCCCTCACACTCATTGAGATTTCTCGTGTCGTGTAAGATCATGTATGCTATTCTTGACTGATGCTGTGCAGTTTGTAGAACCCCCATCCAGACGAGACTCAAACACAGTAGCAGGTTGTCATCCCATGTTGACCCAAACTCAGACGCTCAAGTGGGGATTATAATGGCTTTTCCCTCGAGTTATTATGGGAGTGTACACCCACGAAGGTTGAAGTTTTGATACAAATCGTGTGTAGTTGAGGACAGCAACGACCGAGCAGAGGAGGTCAAAGTTGGCATCATAACGCCATATAAATCCCATTGACCCAAATAAGTAAACCTGAGAAACCGGGATAAGGGTTATATACTTTGGTGGAACAAAGGCTTCTATGTAGTTAGTTTTTTGTAAGTATGATAAACCGAAGCCTTGTGATACAGCTACAAATACACTGGATACTGTTTAATTACTATTGGTAAAACGAAGCAGGATTGAAAAGAGAATACAGTCAATCATCAAACAGTTATCCCATCCTATCGGAGCCGAAAAATGTTTTCGGTAAGCCATACTGGGCGCCAATCATTGCGCAATCCTTGGATTGAGGCTTGAAATGTCGCTTGCTGAGTAGTCAGTTTCATCCATGACCTACAGTACCTACATCACATCAGTTCTGATCAGGACAAGGGCCGGAAATATAACTGTAGGTATTGATGGTTCAGATAGAGTATCCTTGTGCAACGGTGCATTTCGGCTCTCGCGCCGATATTTCGCTACGTATTGTCTAGGGCTGAGAATCTTCGACCATTCACAGACCGTACCACAGTATACCTTTTGTACACTCACTTAAAGATAGCAGTGATTGAAAAATTCGGTTCTGCCTTGTATCAAAGAAGCGTCTTTGAAACACCTGCGTACGTGTACTGTCCTTTGCACTTGGTTTCAGATGATGGCACGGGAGATATAGGTACGTCGTCACTCAATAGAACAGATGGTAGGTATCGAGGGTATTTGCGCTCGCTGGATCGGTCGGAGCTGGATGGGGGAGGCTTGATTCTGCTCGATTTCTGCTACGGGGTGATGTGACAAGATGAATGACGTGTGCAGCGTTTTGGAAATAGCTTGGCCATCGTGACTGGCTGTGCATGGCTGGTTGTCATGGCACTACGTAGCTGATCTGTTTTGAAGTCCCGGCTTTGTGGAGAAGAGATAGACAGACAGCTGGGTTTCTCGTTGGAGGCTGGAAATGATTGGCCCAGGGGGGGTTTGCTGAATGGGTCGTGTCTCGTCCTGAGTCGCGGCCGTGTCATGCAATGTGAATGTGTGAGTGGTGGTCGCGGTGTGGATCGGCTCACAAAGTCAAAAATGCCGGGTTTTGGGGTGCTAGGCCGTCCGGTTTTTCATTGGTGGATTCACACAACTTCTTGGCGCTTTCGTGCAGCTGTGGTGCATACTAAGTATGTACGTAGGTACCTTCTTTGCCGTAAGAAGGACCTTGTCCAGCAAACCCATTGGCCAAGGCCAGAACGATCTGAACCTGAGTCAGCCAAACCCACGAATGACACCCCCTGTTCGAACGCAGGGCACCCAGCCACTAAGGCGTAGGTAATGGCCAGTCCGAAAATTTTATACTATGGGGAAAGGCGTCTTTATTCTCGTTTCAGATCGCAATAAGCTCGTGTTTTTAGTGAACTGTGGCTTGACAGTCTGGCGCCCAGTGCTCCCTCCCGTACATAGCATAGTACCTATTCCGTATATACTGTAGCATTTAAAGACAGGAAAAGAGCAGCGTAGTGCTATCTTCAAGTATATATTTCAAGTTTAAACTATGCCATTATCTTTAATTGTTACGGCTTGCCTTTTTTGCGTGTTTTTCTTTTCTGCTTTTGCTGTTGTACAATTTATAGGGGTAAGTAGATACGGTATTGTACCTACGTCAGTACGTTATGAGGATTGCCATAATCTGATAATGTCAGAATCCAAGCTCATCTCGGTGCCGGGGAGTCCTGGCGCAGTGCTGGCGCTGGTACGAGCGCCCCACAAAGATCTGCTCGCATCATCTGGCGCCCAGTTTGGGTACATACTGTTACACCACCCACTTGGGACTGTATTTGGTTCTTTTGCATATGATGCGGGACAACCCTAATGGTTGCATCTCTAGTCATGATTGAAATGCCAAAACTACGTACACTATATTGGACTGACAGGCGTTAACAAAGGGCAAATAGGCATGCGTGAGTATAAAGAAAAGAAAGTTACTTTGTAGTCTAAGCCAACTAACGAGTCGTGTCGAGTTGTAGTCCACCTAACCAAATAGTACATCCAACCGAGATGGCTGTACCTGGTGAAATGGAGGTGCGCCGAGAGGCGCTTCAGGTACCCGGCCCCGGCAGCCAATGACCTCAGCAGGTGTAGAGTACCTGTCACTTCTGTCTGATAATGCTATTGGTGTATGTATCCAGTACCTCGCCTTGGCATACAGGCACACAAGCCATTTTAATTGCAACTCCTATCCCTGCCCGAAGAAGAAGTTGTACCTTACAGGTCGCCTCCTATCGTCTTCCTCTGCTCCCCTCGCTCCCCTTCACTTCACCTCCACAATCTTCTCACCACACCTAGTCATAGACGTCGTGTTAGGGCCACTGGTGTTGCGGCTTGCCTCTCGTTTCCAACCTGTCCCCATACCCACTCGCCTCTCATTACACCTGTAAATACCTACACTGCGGACTTCTCCTCCTGCACCTGTGGTCTGGATCCCCTGTCTAGCATATTTCATCCATTAAGTACATAAGTAGACGCCACTCTTTTCAACCATTCGCCAATCCCTGTCGAGGACCGTTGATACAAATCCCCTGTCTCTCCTTCACTCATTTGGGCCGCCCTGCTTGCTTTCTCTTCCGAGCAGTGTCCTCACGACTGAATTAAAACCCTCGAATCGACGAGCGAGCGAGCATCTTCGTGCTCTTGATCAATCTCGCGTCCTAGTGCACCGAGCACCATTTCCAATAACGTCGACTACAACGGGCTAACCCTCGATTGCCCAACAGCTGGCTGTTTCTTTTCTCTTTGTTCATCAACATTCTTTGACCCAGTCGAGTTGACCTCGACTGGCTGCGACGAAGACCGCCATTCACTGTTCAGATCCAGTCATACAGCAGCATCTTCATTTCTGTTCGAATTATTCTTTGAAGCAGCGGGCCATTCGACAGCTTCACATCCAATGAGAACAGCACCAGTCTTTACATCATCATTAAATTGACCGCACGAAATATCAAGACATATCAAGATGGTATCAAAGAGAGCGGACACTGCCGGCGAGGGCCAGGCTGCCGGGTGGACTCCCGAGATGGAAAATCAGTCCTTGGCTAATTATCTACTCTACATCGCCGCCATCATATCTGCGCTCGTTATCGTATGGCGAGTATCTTTGGCTGTCACAACATATGTCAGAACTGTTACAAGCCTACAGAACGACGAGCAGCGCTACTTCGCTCGACCTTCTCACAAGTTCTCGTGGGTTAAGAAGCACATATTATACGCCCCCCTCTTCAGCAAACGACACAATCGCGAATTTCAGCTCAGTAGTGCCATCAATGTCGGCACCCTGCCTTCTCGGTTTCAATTCCTCTTTCTCATCGGCTACTTTGCAACTAATGTAGGCTTCGCTGTGGTCAATATACCCTTTGCAGAATCCGCCTCGGATGGTCTTAAGCAGCTGCGAAATCGAAGCGGTACACTGGCGGTGGTGAATATGATTCCGTTGTTTATCTTGGCAGGAAGGAACAACCCGCTTATTCCTCTGTTGGGCATCTCGTTCGACACTTACAACTTAATCCACCGCTGGTTCGGCCGCATCGTCGCAATTGAAGCAGTGGTTCACACTCTTGCCTTCTATGCTGCTTCTGCGCTAAAAGAAGGCTGGGGTCCCGCTTTCCTAAGCACATTCAGCTCAAGTTTTCTACTGTATGGGTTCGTGGTAAGTTTCAAATTTTTAAATGATGCTGCTATTCATAAAGTATACTAACAGTCATCAGGGCACTGTCGCATTCGTGGTGATTTTGTTCCAAGCCGCCAGCGTTTCAAGGCATGCTTTTTATGAGATTTTCAAGATCGTGCATATCCTTCTCGCTGTTACTGCCATTGTCGCGCTTTGGTATCATTTACAACGTTACAGCCAACTAAAGTGGCTTATCGCTGTGATTCCCCTCTGGCTTGGCGACCGAGTCGCCCGCGTTGCCCGTGTCCTCTATCACAATGTCGGCAAGGGAGGCACCAGAACTCTCGTCGAAGCCCTGCCTGGCAACGCCGTACGTGTGACTGTGACGATGGCCCGTCCATGGGACTTTCGCCCCGGTCAACATGCCTACCTGTACATGCCTTCAATCAGCTTTTGGCAATCGCATCCATTCTCACTGGCCTGGAGCGAGGAAGCCGAAAATTTGAGTGGTGACAAACTAGCCATGAATCGCCAAGACATTCTTGGTATGCGGAAGACTAGCATGTCTTTCGTCATCCGTGCGCGGACAGGCATGACGAGCACGCTCTACCAGCGCGCTGCTGCTCATCCCGAGGGACGCCTCGTCACCCGTTGCCTGGTCGAGGGACCTTATGGTGGCGAGCACATGATGGATTCGTATGGCACGGTTATGCTCTTTGCCGGTGGCGTTGGTATCACACATGCTGTACCTCACATGCGGCACCTAGTGGCTGGCTTCGCCAATGGCACCGTTGCCACCCGAAAGGTTGTCTTGGTCTGGATTATCCAGAGCCCTGAGCATCTCGAGTGGATCCGCCCATGGATGACACAAATCTTGGCGATGGATAAACGACGCGACATATTGCGCATCATGCTGTTTGTGAGCCGACCACGATCGACTAAAGAGATCCACTCTCCTTCGTCGACGGTGCAGATGTTCCCCGGCCGACCCAACATTGAGACGCTCATGGGTATGGAGATGGAAAACCAGGTGGGCAAGATGGGTGTGACGGTCTGTGGTCCAGGCGCTCTCAGTGACGAAGTGCGACTTGCAGTTCGTAGCAAGCAGTATGAGGGTGCCATAGACTTCATCGAGGAAGCCTTCTCTTGGTAGACGGGTGTGGTTCAACGAGGAGTTTGCTGAACAGAGGAACAGTTCGGGACGCTTCGAAAGTGACATGATTAAATGGCGTGGGGGTTGGTTGTCACCCCAAGGATTGGCGTTTTTTCAAAGTGCATATTTGGTTCACATTGGCCGCTCGCGATGTTTCATTGTACATACAGTCACTTCCTTCATTTAGTTTATATTGGTGGCAGAAGGGAGGTTGTCCTGACCTCGATATACACAAACGCACGTGCGACGATATCTAGAGAAAACTACACTTCAAAATCACAAAGACGGAAAACGTGTCGCACTTGTTCATTCATGGGATCATGCACCATTCCCTGTGGTCTGGCTTTCGTGCATAACAGAGAGCAGCAACTTCGTCGAACTTGATCAGGTCGTAAAATGGAATCATATGGTATAGTAGAAGAGACGCGCTTGAGAGCATGGCGTGGGATCTGCACCCTAGGTAAAATTTCTACATCAGGAATCCTTTCGCATACGAGCCGTAGGTTAACGCGTGCTACTTAGGATCTTCCGATCAGAGCGGTAGGCATATTAAAGGTAGGAGGAGTATTAGAGTGCTTGATAGGTAGTGTCCCAGCGGATTTAAGGTGCACCAACATTGTCCCAGGCTTTGGGATACCTTGTTCTAGGTACCTACTTCAGGTAGTAGCTGCAGGAGGACTCAGCCCCTCATTGACATACAGCACGTGGAAGCTTTACCCCCCATTACCCGTGACTACCTCTGAGGCTACCCCCAATCTAGCCTGAGTTGGGTATGTACATCAATACACAACACAGTACGTACGTAATTCACCTGCATGCAGTGTAGTACGCAACGTCTACCTACCTACTAAGTAGCTCACCTTATCATCATCATCTGAGCCCGGGCTTTCTCTATTAAGCGACGTACAGTCGAGCTATTCCCATCCTCTTTGTCTCATGACCGACTGTCTGTTGTATGTCTAAGTATCTAAGCCGAGCTCGACACCCTGAAAAGTAACAGCCAGCAGAGCCAGCAACCACTTGATATCTACCCTACCTAGGTCCTTGGATGGGTGGTTGAGACGGACAATCTGGACAGATCAATCAAGCTTCCGCAACGCCGATTCAAATTTAAATACCGGATTTCACAGTAGGAATAGGCAGAAACCCGACGAGCATCAGATAAGCGAGAATAAGCAGATAGGCAACCACCACCGTCTGCCGTCTGCCGTCTGCCGTCTGCCGTCTGCTGTCTGTCTTCTACCGCTCATCATCTCTCCATCCTCCATCTCCGTTCCTCGTACCGCTGCTGTCTCTCGCTCGCAGACTCTACCGCGCGTCCAGCGGCGCCCGGCCGACATTACATCCATTCTGGGTACTGTACCATACAATCCAGCTTCGTCCGATCGCACCTACATCCCGCCCTTCTCGTCATCCCTCCTCAATATCCCTGGGGCTGCAGGCACAATGGGTCTCATGTACAACACGTACCTGAATGGCCTCAAGATCTACGGCTGCAAGCATTGCAAAACCCATCTCTCCAACCACGAGGATATAATTAGTAGGGTGAGTTGGAAATGCTACTCTCTTTTTTGTCTCTCTCTCTCTCTCTCTCTCTCTCTCTCTCTCTCTCTCTCTTACACACACCTTGGTGCGGCCGGGCTCCTTGTGTAGGGGTCCCTCTCTAGCAACGCCCGTTCACTAATACGGCCTGATATAGAACTTCCGCGGCCAGCATGGCAAGGCCTACTTGTTCAACACCGTCGTCAATATAGAATCTGGCGAGCCATCCGAACGCAGTATGACCACCGGCCGGCACATCGTCCGCGATATCACATGCCGCCAGTGCAAAAAGATCGTCGGCTGGAAGTACGACAAAGCCTTCGAAAACAACGAGAAATACAAGGAGGGCAAGTTCATTCTTGAGTTCGAGCTACTCGTCGTTGTCACATGAGATGAGAAAACCGCGTTCTGGTAGCTTGATACTCAAAGGGCTAGATGAGTGCGTACGGGAATGCGGGAGATTGGCAGAGCCAACACGGATTGATTGCTTTAGCCTCCCCTACGCCGATTAATGGCATAGAGGGAGTCCAACTACCCTCCCCTGGCGGGCTGTTCGCTCGGTTGCCTGATTCCTGGTCTGTTCTTGAGGAAGCCTGCCTGAGTTTGATTATCGTGCCTGGCGCATCCCCAGTTCCCCAGTTTGTTCTTCATCCACATCCTCTGGGGCACACCTAGAGACCGCTGGCTCATCGCTGCCTGTCGTTCTTTCTGTATTTCATGCCCTGTCCAGTCTTCGGACATCGTTGAGCTATTAGGAGAGCGAGTGGATTGGTTACGGCGTATTGGCTGTGTTGCATTTTCCGGTGTTTATTTCGCGACGCTTAGTTTTGTTTGTCTTGTTTTATTCTCCTAGAGCTTGCCGACGTGTTCACCTTACTTTACTGTCCGTCCATCCTCATCTGCAGCTCAATTGGGAGTAGTTTACGGGATAGGAAAACCGACCTTGCCATGAGCGACACGGAACGAGTATTTGTCTAAGGTCATTCGGCTGAGAAACGAGAATTATGCATCTATTTATGGGTTTCGTGGCGCTTTGCGGGAGGGAAATTGGCATTTTGTTGCATTTTGTTCAGATTTCACAGCACACTAGGTAGGTTAGTTCGCCTGCTCGCGCTCACAACCAGGCCTACGGTCCGAGACCATGGAGTTTGTTATGGATACATGGGTAGGTAGGTAGAAATACGAAGCATTGGATCTGTTCTATAATAGGCAGGATATGAGGCGTGCATAGACGATCCGAGTCCTGTACCTACTCGCACGTATAATCATGTACTGGAACACTTGCGTCCCTATAAAGTTGGGCTGTATCAGACTGAGCATCTGCTTATTCGCACCTAGACTTATCAAGTGGAAAGAACTCAAGTTATGAGCATTCAAAACAGCAAATAAAATCGCTCAGCACGAGAAGATCCAATGGATGATGAGAAGTAATGTATTTGATGTATGGCCGTATTGGTACATCATTACATTGAAAGAGACACACTTGGCAACAACAACAATAATGAAAGAGAGGATGCGCTGGCCAAGAGCTGAGAGCACACGTGTATATGCGCCAAACCCAACCTGTTGCCGTAAACATGTAGGGATATCCAACGCCAAAGAACTCTCCAAACGCCGTCCGAATGCAAAAATGTAAAAGTATAATCTAAGAGAGCAGCATTGATCCTAATTTCAAACCATACGCCAGCGACATCGGCGTAGTAAACACGGGATCATTGTTTCCGTATTTACATTCGGGGCGACTAGAGCCTGAAGACCATTCTGGTCTTCTAGTTGTGTTCGATAGGTTGCTCAGGAAGCAGCTCTTCAACTTCCTCGCGAGGACGAAGGAACGCAAAAGGCGGTTCTACAAGACCGTTGAAGACAAAAGTGAAGTATACAAGCAGTGCGAATCCTGCCACTTGCAACCATTTGAACGTCTCCCAGCCGAGGCCGAGCGAGACGATCCAGATGAAGAGCGTTCGGCAGGTGTCGATGGTGGAGCGTGATGTTGCACTGACGGTACGGGTTACAGAGAGCCCAAAGAAGTTGAAACCGCTACGCATTCAAATTAGTCTATCGAGTCCCAGATTTTTCGGTTTGATGAACTCGCAACTCAGGGGAACTTACCCGATGCTGATCATGATGAGGAAACTTGAGATCAGAACGATCTTGTTGTCGAGCATTTGACGAAGACCCTCGACAGCATCAAA
This sequence comes from Xylaria venustula, assembly GCA_022578775.1. Classification (NCBI taxonomy): domain Eukaryota; kingdom Fungi; phylum Ascomycota; class Sordariomycetes; order Xylariales; family Xylariaceae; genus Xylaria; species Xylaria venustula. The sequence continues at coordinate 606,206 of MU389337.1, read as the reverse complement.
CGGACCGTAACGACCAGCGTCCGTTCGTCCAATAGCAAAGTGCAGCACGAGCATGCCGATGAGAGTGACAGCAAGTCCAAACAGTCCCTCCCAACCGACGACCTTAATGGGCTCGATACTAGAGCGTTCGAGTAGAGATTCCTCAAGCACAAACTGGGTGGCAGTGAAGATTTGGGCACCAGCGATTAGCAATACACCAACAACTACTCGTACAGCTTCAGCAGCCGCAGGGTCCTCGGCCACCAGAGTGGATAGGGAAGTCGCTCTTTGCTTTGAGTCCGGTTGAATAGCGCCAGCCAGGCCCACGAGTGCAACGCCCAACACAACGCCAAAAAGCGACAGCCATTGGTAGAGGTGCAGTTTCCGGCGGAGAAAGATGAGACTGAATAGACCCACGAACAGGACGAGAGCACCTCGGGTCATCTGGTAGATAGAGGCCGCGACCATGAGGAGACCGGCGTTCATCAGGGTCGTTCCGAGGATGTCACAGATGGCGGGCAGGCTAAGTAGCAGGATACCGAAGCCGCTAAGAACGCCACCAGGTCCTCGGCCAGCTCTCTTCTGCGGTAGGAGCGTAGACTCCGAGTTGATGCTCGCGGCGTCGGCATTTGGGTCAGCATCGTTGGGCTCGACAGGCTGGTATCCGTCATTTCCGGGGCTCTTGCGGTTCATGAAGCGGGAGTAGACGGCCATCGATCCGACTACGAGCCAGCAGCCAGCTTCACCCACAAACATCTGCGCCGTCTGCAGTACGGGTTGTTCGAAGTGGATGCGCTTCTTGGGATCGGGGTCATCGCAGTTGCGAATACACTGGTTATCCTATCGGGGCAGAGAAAGCCATTGTCAGCAGTCATGTCTAGAACCCGTGGGCATCCCGTCGCCGACCCTCGACGACCCTCGACGACCGGCCGATGGGGTCTGACAAGAGAGGTGCAGGCCGAGTAGCGAGCAGGGCAAGACAACGAACCTGAAGCTTGGTCAGAAGTGTGTTGCATACTCCGGTGAGCAGCATCATTCCAACGAGGAACGGGATGACCGTCTTGGACGCCATCCTGGATGGTCACTCGATCCAACAACGAGGACGCGGCTCAGCGGTTTCGGATCGTTCCGGCTACTGCTCCTGCGACGCCGAGTCGTGAGCTATACGAATGGCTGATGACGTTCGTGCTAAATAGGAATAAAGAAAATAAAAGAAGTTGTAGCGTCTTCGGTGAACGAAACCGAGAATATGGTCAAAATAAAATGCGCGGCGATGTTGATGCAGACGAGACAACCAAGTTGAAGGCTGTCACGGCTCCTGTCTCAGCATGTGTACTACGTAGATGCCTACCTATGTACCTACATACCTGCATGCATGTAGGGTAGATAAGGGTAGATAATGACACTATCAAATGAGCTGGTACGGGGACCAATCCGGGGTGCCTTTACCCAATTGGGAGCAACAGTGGACGTCAGCCGACTCGGCCTCCAGCTGGACTCCACAAGAGGTCCTCTGACAGCATTCCAAGCGCTTGCCTTAGCCGTTTAGCTCTTTCAATTTACATATTAGTATTGGGTGGAGAAATATCCATGATACGTTTAGGTACGTAGTTGTCTTATGTAGAGTTGTAGTGTATCAAGCAGAAGACTGTCACCTACCTAATATAATCTCACTTACACAGTATAACCCGCGACGTACAGTACAGGACATTAGGTATTGACCCTCCTCGGGAAATACCAGCATACGTCAGGTACGGAATGTAGCCCGTAACTATCTGGGGAACGGTCCGGTTAGTAGGTCATATATACATCCACATAGTGCAGGCAACCATACCGTTTACTGATCTCTCGTAGCACAAGGTGGAAGGGGAATTCGCACAGTCCTATGTACGGCCTGAGTCCAGAGCTGTAGAATTTCATGTTGATTCGCACGTTATTGCAAGAACCATCTCCGTACAGAATATATCAGAAAGCAAGGAACATGTTTTAAAGCTCAATAACTAGGTATCCTACCACCAGCGCCTTGCTCCATTCAAAAACAATCAGACATCACTCTCCAATGTCGGCTTTTCGCCGCGGCGGAAGAATCCACTCTTTCTCTTCGCCTTCTTTTCCGCTTTTTTCCTCTTTTCCTCCTCAGGGTCCTTGTCCCTGAAATTGTTATAATGCGGGATACCCAGCTCTTTATCACGAGCAAGTCGCTCGATGTCTCTCCTCGTCAGCGGCACGCCCTCTATCGTCCTTACATTGAGTACCTGCGCCGCTTCCATGATGCCCGCCGCAGATGACGTGATGAATGTCAATGCAAAGAACAGTCCTGTGGTCCAGGGTGGACGATTGTAGCGACTCAGAGCCCACATGAATCCCCCCAGAAAGCCCTGGAATATGATGTACCAGATATTGAACCACGCGATGAAATCCATTTTCCAGAGCTCCGTCGGCGGTGCGCGGACGCCAGTTGGTGGAGGGTCCGAGATGGTCTCCAGCGGGTATGGAACACTGTTCTCATCGTAAGACACCGTGGTCTCTTCAATATTCTTTGGACCTAGCGACGGTGGCAGCTTATCGGAGCCCTCGAGACGCAGCCATGTCCGATGGACGCCGGCGAGTCTTCGCAAGGCCTTCTGGTCTTTATGGATCCGGTAACGAAGGAGGAGATAGAGGTCGCGGATACGCCAAGGCGCCAATCCAAACCCCGTCGCACTGAAAAGCGCCGTCAAGACTTGCGAGTCGATCTCGATCCAGATCCGACGCGGAGAGTCAATGTTGTCGCAGTCGTACTTCCCGTGCACCCAGCACATCTGAGGCGCTCCCTTGCCGATCAGAATGACAATCATAAGGCCCCAGCCAACGACAAGCAGCGCGTAGATTGTGAGGAAGAATCCAAACCCTGTGTTGTAGAAGTCCCAAAACGCGACCAAGCCCCATTCAATTTGCTCCCTGATCGGGTACCTGGGTGGGAAGTGGTACCCGTTCGCATACTCGCCTGTTCCGATGGCGGCGGCGCCTGCAGTCGGTTTATTAGACTGGTCGGACTGGTAAGGCGAGCTCTGTGCTCTCTGGCTGAGAATGGTCGCATGCTGCTGAATGGACGATGAAGACGATGCTGTTCGCTCGATAGTTTCATGCGGTGTCTTTTGTGTTGGCTCCAGGAGAGCGGGAGGTGGTTCCGACGCCGCCATCGTGCAGGGTTTCCTGCAGTTGGCTGCAACAGCCCGCCGGAAACAGCCGAGATCTTCGATTTATATGCGGCGCTGAAGATGGAGGAGATGAAACGCGTTTACCAAAGGGACTTGAGATGGAAGGGTTTAAAGATGGCTTAATAGTTAATCCTGGGGCGACTGCCTAGGCGGATCGAGAATGGCGTCAGAGCCAAGACCGAGATTTCTACAGCTGGAAGGACGAAAAGAGGCAGGTGAATGTCATAGAGAGTCCGATGGCTTACACGGGACAGCCAGTCAGACAAGAGAAGCAATAATGTGTTAAAGAGGAACAGTAAGACTGAAAGCTGATAGAAAGCGTGGCGGTAACCAAATAGGTTATACGGAACTGCGCTTCAGTCTTCCTACGCTAATCAATGCCCCGAAATATTTCAACTTTCTCATAATGTGCCGGCAGCCCCGTCGAAAACAGCAATGAATGTAGAAGATGAAGATTCGGATCTTTGAATCGCTTTTGTCGGCTGCGGTGACTGCGAGACTAGACCAGGACTGGACCGGCAATCTGCACTTACCAGGGACTAGGTAAGGTCTGGGTCGTGATAGCTTCAATCTCGCCCTCGACATCGCCTTGTCCCATCGCTGTTACTGGCTGGTTTTGGACAAAGTTCCACATTTGCGGATACATACTTATACGGAACGCACAGCTCGCTTCATCCTTCCGCCGCATGGTTATATTTCAGTCTAGGATAGAATAAGCATAATTATGTCTATACATAGCTAGCCACCATCTGGATATAGATAAGTGGCTACGCTCTTCATCTCAAATTGAAGGGAAATCTCCGGTAAATAGTGCCGCCGGCAGGCAAATTAAGCAACGAGGGCTGGTATTTGCTGCCGCTTGACCTTCTATACCTTACCTTACCCAAGGATACGCATCGTCATTACAAATCTCACGATTGCCCGTATGTGCTTCTGGGCGGGCTATGTTCTTAGTATTATCAGTTGACAGGGACGTCCCCAGGCAGAAGTAAAACAGCCCTCGAAGTTACAGAGTATGTTAGTATCTACCAACGCGTATATCATATACTATGGACGGATTCCTAAGTCGTAACTGTGAAAGGCAACAGGAATCATGTTTGGTATGTCCCTGCATTACTTCCAGACCTACGTGAACTTCATGAGGCTTGCTCAACTCTTTTTGCAATTAACGTTTTCCGGCAAAGTTAGCATCTCCCACCTCCAAATTTGACTATATAAAACAACTATATCGAAACTAGTCTAAACTCAGTTCTTGCTAAGTGAGGGACTGAAAAGGGACTCATTATCCTCCTACTGTTCTTTGCAAGGGTCGATGAAAAAGCAAGTTACTGCTGGCGTTAACGAAGTTGCACCGTGGGTGGTGGGTTACACAAATAATTAATTGACAATGACGAACTAATTAATACATGCATGATAGACAAAAAAAAAAAAAAAAAAAAGTAAAAAGCAGCAAAAACATATCATCCCGTTGTTGAGCTCAGTTGACAAGAGTGGGACTTGAACCCACGCGGATTGCTCCATGAGGAAATTGTGCTAAGGTGACCTTAACCTCACGCCATAACCAACTCGGCCATCTTGCCTGACTCTGCAAGTTCGTTTCGGAACTCGGAGATGTCGAAGTTCCGGTTTTTACTGGTTATAATCAATTGCTCCTATTGAAATTATGGGACAGAGTTCTGTCTGCCGGATTAGACCGCCTACTGTATGTAGGTAGGTAGGTTTTGTACAAGTTGCCCTGGGCCTCATCCTCACTTTAATCTCTATATCATTACATACAAGTGAAGATTTTGGTTCTGAGTAGATCTTTGCGTTTCTGAGTATTCCATCGCGAGAGTCTATCTGAATCAGAGATACCTCACCATGGCGGAGGTGAATAGCAGTTTCGGGCAGCAGCTGGCCGGTATGGTCCTCGACAATCTCAAATATCAACATGACTGGACTGAGCTCGAGGTTCAGACTCATTCGCCAGCCCATGCCGAACCTCTCGTGCGGCCGATGGTTTCCGGTCTTCCACCACGTCGGCTTTATGTGCATCCTGACGACCAGGTTGCCATGGTGAAGTCTAGTGCGGTTCCGGACGGGAAGATCTTCGACACCCCCGAGGTCGAATGGGTTCTGCCAACTCACAACTCCGAGAAATGGACCCTCAAGGCGTTTGCGGCTATCTTTGATTCACTGCCCGTGCAACCCTCGGCTCACCCGGACCGCCCTAAAAGGATAGTCCTAGCTACGATACATGGCGATTCGACCATCGTCTACTATATACTACATGATGGAATTGTCAAACCGCGACAGAACTGATGCTCTTGTTAAGAACCGGCGCTTGTCTCGCTTCGAGGAAGGAGTTTCTGACTGCTTCGGGGCTCAAATATTACCTTTTGCACTTGCATTTTGTCGAACATCTCGTATCCTTGGACTGCCTCAGAAAGCGGCATGATATGCTCGAACATGAAGCTTTGGCATGTTAGCAGCTAAACATCTGCAATAACCGTGCTTTTGAAAGGAGCCCGCCTACCTAAACGCTTGCTGCTTTCTAGCGAGAACTTCCAGCGCGTCACTGAAGACTGATCGAACTGGGCATCTGCCCATCTGGACACGGACATTTTTGCTGCACCATGGTCAGTGTTGGTCTTTGCATAGCTAAGCAAGAGTCGGGCATACTCATATCCATCAGTAGCAGTGAAAGGCATCTGAACATAAGTTAGCAAGCGTACCAGGGCAAGTTTGGTGGAGGAGTCTTTTACATCAGAATTATGGACGCCGATACTACTGATAAACCCAAATGGTCTTATCACGTCATAAGCAGTTCTCAGTGCTGGTTTCAGTCCTACTACTTCGATCACGATGTCGGCACCGCGGCCTTCAGTTACCTCCTTGATCCGTCTGACCATGCCTTCATAGTCTGTCTTGAAGTTCAGAGGCTCGGCACCTAAACTTCGAGCAATCTCAAGCCGGCTGTCTACACTGTCTATGGCAAACAAATGCTTTGGCTTGTATTCAAGTGCCGAAACCAACGCACACAATCCCACTGGCCCGCAACCAATCACGACCGCTGTTGCTTCAGTAGGATCTTGCATACCAAGCCCATTGAAGGCATTGCGAGCGCCGAAAAAGCCAGTGGGAAAGATGTCGGCCATGAGAATCAGTGCCTTGTCATCGATCTCCGAAGGAGCCTTCACCACAGTCCCATCAGCAAAAGGGACTCGTACGTAGTCTGCCTGTGCCCCGTCTAAGCGTGGCGAGCCAAAAAGCAGGCTTTCGGCGCAGCGGGACGAGTATCCATTCTTGCAGTAAAAGCATTTCATGCTACGAAAGATTAGCCTAGAGAACTAGCTGGTCTCCCGTGCGCACGTCGTAGACGATATTCATACCAAGATACTGTGAATGGCGCAACGATCTTGTCTCCAATCTTGACTGTCTGGACGCGCTTACCAGCCGCAACAACGGTGCCAGTGAACTCGTGGCCCATGACAAAGCCAGCATCTGCAGGCTCATGGCCCCTGAACATGTGCAGCTCTCTAGATAACTGTCAAAACAATCTCTCCATCACGGCAACTGTCACCGAAATTAGGGGACGAGGATACGAGAAAAACATAAAAAGTGAGACGTACGACCCACAAAGTCCTGCCGCAAGGACTTTGACGATGATATCCTCATCGTCCTGAACTACTCTTACATCAGCATGGCGGAAAGTTACAGCATCATGCCCATTCGAGCATGGTAAGTCGAGTCGGACGGGGCGGGCAAATGAGAAAGCCAGTGGGGTTTGGAATAATGAGTAAAGGCAGGAGGGAATAGGTTCGCTTACTCTTGGGCACCGGTCTCTGCTGCAGTGAGACCTTGTACGGCCCGTCAAAGACGACCGCATTCATCATAGCTGGCAGCTCCATATTGGTTCGCAAGCTGAACTTGCAGCAGTTCAGAACTTTCGGTTCCAATCTAAAATCTCCCCTTGTCTCTATCGTATCTGTCTAGTCGATATATATAACGATAACTAAGAAATAACTGTGATTTTTATCTTTTTTTAGTCTTTTTCCCCCCTTCTTGTAGATCTCTTATCTTACTGGATATCTAGTACACCAGATCTTGGTTTAAAAATGCAGGACGGCGTAGTTGTAATCTGGCATGCATATATGTTCTACAACAGATACATACGTACGTACGGTAGCGTGAGATCAGGTGAGTTCGAGGATGGGTCACAGCGGAGCGATGTCGGCCTTTGGCTAGGCATTTGTCTCTTTCAATAGCTATTTTCTCTATGCATATTTATATTCGGTTGTCCGGTTGTGCGTAACGCGGCCTTAGTCAGTACATGAGTAGCGTCACGACGATACAACACTATGACCAGAAGTAGGGGCTCGTCCCGCGCACAAAACGTAGTTGGGTGTGGGAATGGCTAAAATTCCCATCGTGAGCCTTGACAGACACGCAAGAGTGGTAGTTACGCATTAATGATTAATGAGTTATGAAGATACTTAGGTTAGGTAAGTCGACGTCCTTTGATCATCGATCGCCGCGAGCACTGAAGATTCTGGGATGGGCGCTAGTCCTGTAGGGTATCGCAAGACCGTCGAAATTCATCGAGTCTCGCGTACCTTAGTCGAAGGGAGGTGGGGGAGAATCGGGAATGTTTATCCGAGCATGGCTACTTAACGATATGTACTCAAGCAGTCCGTTGGGGATGGCTGGCGATACACTCATAATCAAACCCAGGAGCCTAATAGCTTGTTAATAGTCGCTCGACAAGACCAGAGACATATTAGCAGAATTTGGTTGTGAAAATGAGGCGCTAGGGAGGTTAAGGGTCTGCTATCTGTTACATATGGTTTTGGTCAGTGGAGTGCCGAGGCCACTTTTGTCCCGTCGCAAAACATTCGCAAAGTAGATCGAGTGTCTACTTGTCAGCCTCAGGTCGAACAACTCACAGAAAGCCACACTACTGTGCTAGCACCAAGAGCAGGAGCCCCACACAGAAAAAGACGGTGTAGGTAGAAGTATATTATGCGTAGTTTGCGGTGAGGAGAGGACGACGCAACCATACAATGTATCTACTTAGTATGCAACCTCATCAACCCAGAAGCGAGATTCCACGTACATATCTTGACTCTAGCCATTGCCTCCCGTGACGATTAGTACATGTACTGCTCATACAGACCGAAAGGACCCCATAACAAAGAGCGGAGTCTTGAAGATCCGGGGTTTGGCCCAAGTCATGGTATGGAGGTGGATGGTGACCTTGGCAAGTCGCGGTGCCGAGTCAGCACATGGTTAGATAATTCGATATTAGGACGCATTTACCAGAGCTAACGAGTGGGGTGATTGACCTGGCTCGCCTGGATGCTAACGTAAGTAGTACCTTTCCGACTTACTCCTGGTCAAATGGTAATGGTAATCGACTGTGGACCCCGAGGTACGCAGTATCTAGTACGATTTCATATTTCCAGTTGTGCCCATGCATGATCCTGCATGCTCTGATTGGCTGACCGGTGAGTTGATGGGTTCCCTGGCACAGGCCAAAAAGTACCTACCTATCGGCTCGGGAAACTGTCAAGTATGTACTAACAAGGTGCGGCTCAGCGGCCCCCAGCCGACAAGGTGCCTCATCGGCGGGAGCGGCTGAAATGAGACTACAAACGCGTGATGCCAACGAGCAGCAACGAAGATAACACGGCACTCCCGCTCTCCGTGGAACGCTGGTGACATGATGTCTGATCTTGCTTAGGGCCCGACTGCACAATGGCGGTTGGCAGAGTTGTTGGGATGTGTGCTATGATCTGACTCGGTCGATCGGGACAAGGGGGTATTGGGGTATCGAAGATACTACATCATGTCCCAGTAGGTGGTATGTACCTCAGCCTCCACGTTGACGCATACATACTGGGAACTTTCGGAGCGATCCAAGAAGACTGCCCTTCCAACCCCTTTCCCTGGGTTGATAGATCCGTGGATTCTCCATGGGCACGTCGGGCAATTGAGGGTATGTATTAGAAATGCGAATCTCGTATAATCGGGTATCGCCAAGGAAGAGTGCCGCGAGAAGTACTCGCCAGCTGTAAGTAGGTAGTGCATCGAGCAACGGTAGACGTTCCTACAAGATCAACACAGACAGAGAAAACAGGATGAGACAGCTTGCTATCTGGGGGCGGGGGTGGTTTGGCACTGGCTGGAGATGCCGAAGTAAGGTAGGTGAGAGATAGTTATCGTGCATCAGATAGACAGAGACGGGTTGACCTATATCTACCCGAGTACCTACCTCTATTGCACCTTCACAGCACATGTATGGCCACTAATGAATGGGTGACATCGAGTAGAGCATCTCCTTGTCAGATTGGGCAGGCTTGGAGCATGATGGAGGAAAGACCGAGTTGGGTTGGGGAGCATGCCACCTATGTCGACCAGCTATGACGTCCAGCTATTGGAGGCGGCTGAAGAGCATCAAAATGCAGTGCTTACAGTATATGCAGTGGGCCAGGCCTTAGAAAATGCAATTCCCTTTTTGCTGAGCGTGGTACGTGCCAACCCTGCAAGTGAGGCGGAGCATCCCAGCTGTTGAATGCCCTCACCTCCAATCAACACTCGCAAGCAGCTTTGCGGATCCACACGTCACTCGCCATTGCAGCCTTTATGATTGGCCACTGAGGATCCACTGAGCCTCGATACCAATAAGGTACCGTTTCCTTGTCGTCGTCGCCGCATCTTCCGCCCTTTCTCTTTCCCTTTTTGAATTCAGCAGCAATAGTAACTGAAGCGCCAGTAGGAAATCGGTACTCGAAGAGCGCCCCCTCCCGTCTCTGTCGGCAGCCGACTTTTTGTTAACCTCTCCCCAGGACTTGTTGCGTCTTTAGCGTCGCTGTGTCTCCCCGATTGCGCCTCATTCCATGGCTTTTTCTATCCATATACGTATACACAGAAACGTAACCATCCATGCGGTCTCTACCAGCTGCCGGCAATTACCGATGAAGTATAGATTTGGATACGGCATGATGCTTCGGATAGTATGAAATTATGAAATGAAAGCCAACTGCGAGCCCTTGTAGCGTGGACGCTCGAGGCTTTACTCGTCTAGTAAAATCGGAGTGGAATCGCATCTCCAACCATGATCTGCTGACAGAACGGCACGTGTCAGCATGAAGGGCCGTCTTCATTGAACCCCCTTCTCTCTTAATCCCCATCTGGTTATCTTCTCGCAGCTTTGAGGCCTCCGTTTCTCCACTATGCTACTGTACAATATAATGTAGGTCTTGTTCTTCATGTTCCCCGGCTGGTTGCCATCGAAAAATCCCTCCCTCGAGCTAGAGACTTGGGCAAGTATCTTGGTGGTCTCATGGCTTGCTGTCGTCCATAACTTCAGCTGTCCACTGTAGCCTCATCGGCAGTGCGGCGCTGTAATGGCAATAAATCGCCGTGGCATTCATGTCCTGTGCTGTTCAGCAAGTGCTCGGTGCTGAGTGAGTTGCGATATCCTGTGGGCGGCGCATATGGATCCATCGTGATGGGGTGCGGTTCGCGGGTGGCAGAATGCGGCTGGATTGGGGAGGTACCCGACGAGTACCTGCACGTCGCATGCAGGTCAGACGTGCTTCCACATCAACCGCAAAGATGACGGGCGGCCAAGTTTCGGAGAGGGGCCAGTCGTCAGGATACCCAGGTACTGCCCAGGCGAGCCAGGTAGGCAGGTTATTTCGTACAATTTCCTCTCTGCCGTAATAGTATGCAGTGCCACCTCGCATCCAGTAGCGCCGTCCCAGCTAGATGTCTTGCTCGAGCAGGCCCAACGGTACGTAAATGACAAGGGACTGAAGTCCGCATCTCAGACCTCAACGCCATCCGGGCTGGGCAGTCACTTCCGTCATCATCCTTCCCCTCTTCCAGGCCCACCAACAATTACCCGCGCCTGGGTGAGTTGAAATGAGAACATCACGTAGGCGAAGAACTGCTTCTTTTATAAAAGAGCATGATTATAAACGTATGCGTAGGTCACGACTTTCAAGGCTCACCCGTATATCTCTGCCACAGTTTCTCTGGTACACGAATGACATGCCACGCCTCAGTCTAGCTGTCAAGAGCGATACCAATGTTGAACTGTAGGTATGTCAAATACTGAAAGCAACCTCCTATGATAACTGGGGGTGAAATGGACAGTCCGGTCCTAATATTGCTCAAACAACCGTTTGAATAAGTGAATTAAGCAAGATGACTGGCTGTGAGAGAGTCGTAGCTCAGCTGAGAAACCTGCGGCATAAGACGACGTAACAGCCACCTCGGCCGGCCGCTTCTTCTCGCCTTGCCATAGATGTCGCTGCCTTCTCTGACAGCCTTGAAAATGATTTTCGCAGTTGGTCTTTCTAAAACCTTCTTGCTCGTTGCAAACCATCACTATTAACCCTCATTCGCATATCGTTGATTACCATGCGATGGGCCTCGTGTAGTTGTAGTGTCGACCAAACGTGGAAAACCAGCAGCCAACGTTAAAATCATCCTCTGGAACTGCATACATATTCTTCTCCCTCTCGCTGACCTGGTCGTCGATCTTACTGAAACTCCTGGTGACAATACGGATACACATCCAGAGACGTCCAACTTCTACTCTTGGACCTGTCCACATCGGTCGTTGCCGAGAAACAGGCCTATCCAGCTTCTTCCTGGTCTACCCAACCTCCTGGCGTTGTCGTCAAATCCCATTTACTTGACGATCTCTCCTAGAGACATCCCAGATAGCCACCCCGTACATCATATTGCTGCCACATGGCAGGGCTAGCTTAGGTGCTTAGGTCTGTGCAGCTATTTCCACCATTGGACAGACAAGTCGGTCGATTACAAGCAGCGCGTAACTACAATTGGCTACTATCAACGACGGCATACCGGTACCTCCTTCAGTTTGCCTTAGCGAGGCTTTTCTTTTGTTTTCCTTGGTTTTCCCTCTTGGAGCTGCAGAAAGAGATTGGTTAAGTCGTCTGCATGCCATCTTGTCTCATCTCGCCGGTCATACCTCTCGTTGAGCTCCTTACCTAGTTGGGTACCTCAGGCCAGAAGTGGTCACACTGGCGAGCAAGCCACTTTCACCGTCTTTTACATACCCATTTCACCTTTCTACCCCAAGGTAAGTAAGTCCTTACACGTTATCTGTGTACTCGCCTTTTGCTTCCTGCACGATTTGACATTCAGACAGGCGCTCCGCCTCACCCACGTTAAAAAACACTGGAGACTTGGTGCGCCATCCCTCTCACGAGAGCAGCGATTTCCCCAAGGTACATGCCTGGGCAGCCGCTCTCACAGTCATTACATTAGGTGGTGCATGTGTAATGCTGGTTCCCCTCTGGTTACATATATCCGCAGCTTGCCACAGGGTTCGGTCACAGCCGCACGTCGCTTGCTTGCTGACTTTCGAACAAACTGGACAACTCGGCATTGCTTCCCCGTTGACTAATGAACACCCGCTCCCTCGGAACGGGTAATCACTCAAATCACTCGGACACCAAGCCAGGCCGAGAGTCGTCTGCGTGGTGCGAGAAGACGCTGCGGCCAGGGAGAGCTGCCTTCGTCCGGCCCAGCAGCCCGCCTGCTCCTCACCTCAGTCATCGGAGCCCTGTCATCTTACTGGACAACTCGCATTGCCCTTAACCCTTCATCACGTAGTGTACGCTACGCCGCAATCTTTGCTGCTGCGGACAATGCTTCGTGGGTCGAGATACATGAAGTATCTATAATTACCTGTCCGACCCTGAACCTGGATTTGACGAAACAAAACGGCACGGCAAAACAGAGGGTCTTATGAGACCTGATCGGGAAACTCGTTATTAAGAGTGCCTAGCAGACCAGCCAGACCCCCGAGCCCAGCGTTCATCTGTCGATCACAGCGGCTCGATAGGTCAGTTGACCACTACCTGGACTGCGCTACCTGCACTACATACGCTATCTTGCCGCAGACTGGTACTTCTGAGGTACCGAGCACGCACACCCAACAGGAACCCTTGTACGACGACCTGCAGTTGTTGCGCGATACGACATACTGCCGCTAACTTCGATCATACCTACTTAAGTAACTTACTTACTTACTTACCTACTTACATGTACTTTATGGACTGCCTGCTTGCCGTGCACTACATACAGCATCCAGCACATGCGAGCACAGATTGCCTGCTGTAACCATCTACCGCCTACCACCTACAGTGCCCTAAGTAGGTTGGTATACCCGCGCTATTAGTGCAGCCCTGGGAGGTTATACACACGCCAAGCTGCCCCGGCTTCTCTCCCTTCGTCCCTCCGCCTGGCATGCTTGATTGCTCGGGCTGCATCTCGCAATTTGTCTGATCCCGCTCCACAGGCCCCAGCAGCTTGTTTCTTCCTTGGCCCCCCAGTAGCAGCCCCCCCTCCATCCTTCACCACCCCTGGTCCCTCCCCACCCGTCTAAGTCACTCAAGCGTCTCTCGCTGCTACGTCCGGCTGCCAGTCCCACCAAAATAGCGCACACGCGAGAAGAGCCTCCGCGAGACCACGTCTTTTCCCCCGCTCTAATTGATTGTTCGCCCGCTAAACCTTGCTTCTTGCGGCGGTTGGTCTGCAGCGGCTCCAGCATCTTATTGCCATTACTACAGTAGTGCACGCAACCCACCGCGGCCGTGCCAGGTACGGGGTAGACGCTGGAAGGCAGACTCGGGGTATAACCAGTATAGCCCAGTATAGCGCTGCTCTCGTAGTCGTCGGTGACTGCTACTGTGACCCCCCCCCCCCCCTCCCCCCGGCCCAGTATTAGCACCTTCTCGTGATCCCAGCGACTGGGAGATGGGTCTCGCGTCGACAACGTAGTGTGGACGTTGCAGCCGATTTCCTGCCTCTCCGCCTGCTGGCCTTGCCTGATAGGTTTCGACGTATACCCAGCTGCTACCTCTGCTGCCACCTCTGCTACATACCTGGCCCCTTGCCTGCCTATCTCATCATCGTGGTCCCCTGATCCCCACGTTCCTTTCCAGCACGCCAGGTACTGCCGCCGCCTATCTATCTAACTGTTGCTTCTTTGCCGGCTTCCATCTCCGCCGCACCTGGTTCCTCCCTACAATTACCCCTCTAAGGCAGTTTACTACAACTTTCGTTTGTTTGAGCGCAGCAACATCCTTCCGTTTATTTTAAGCTCCCAGATCCCTGGACACGGCATATCCCCCCTACCTGCGAATAAATATTTCCCTGGGCCGACCTCTTCCCTCCCCGGGTCTTCTGGCTGACTCTTTTCTTTCTTGAGTGGGCTTTCCCCATATACCGGAGGCTCGAGGCTCTTCGATACACTCACACCGTGCAAGATCTCGAAACTGCGGCTCTGTCGTCGCCTACAGTCTTTTAAATTGTATATGCACGCTGTTCTGCCCTACTTAAACTACCCCTTGGCCATTCGAGGACAGCCGCTAGTCTCTTATAAGATTCAAAAAGGGAAAAAGAGGAAAAACAAAGAGAGCAACATCCTGTCATCGTTGGCGGTGTAGACAGTAACTGGAGGCAAGTCGAACTGGACCATTGTACTTCCTGTAGCTGGCCCTACTTCTGGCTATTCGAGAAATATCCTTCGTCCTGACAATGTGCTAAGTCGACCAATGCGTGAGTAACGGCTAGTCCATGCCAGTCACCGAAAGCATGACTTCATCTGCTGGTCCGCCACCTGCTCACGACCCTCCAGCTAGCGACGTTTATGATCCGGATGAGGTATTTCCGCAAAACAGTCCATTAATGCGGCCTTGTATTCTAAAACTCAAGCCTTCGCCATCTCCACCGGCGGTTCCTCTTCCTCTAGTCAGTCTTTCACCTAGCTTTGGCGGAAAGTCTTCTAATCGTCGGCATAAGATTCAACCTACTCAGGGCGATGCTGTGCTAATACTGCATCTCGATGGTGGACGGCGCCCCGAGATTTCTCAGGAGGCAGGCAGTCGACCACTCGACCAGTTTGACGACTGCCAGAGTGACTCGGATGGTACGATAGGTGATGAGTCGGAAGAGGAGGATGGCATCCGAAGCAACGACATGTCACCTATACCGACGTCGCGTTTCACCAAAGCTGTAGCTGAACCTTTAGCACCAGAGTCCACTTCAGTGCCAGCGTCTGTAGATTTGAGGTCTCTGGCAACAGATGCCCTTGCGGCTGCTCAAGCCGTTTCAAAGACAACTGATGTAGATGATTTACAGAGTTCAAACCACGAAATGCAGGGTTCCCGAAGAGTTAGCCTAATGGAGAATTCAGCAATAAGCAGAGGGGTTGATATGTCTATATCAAATGCAAAAAGGCCAGTGCTTGCGCCCCCAATATCGCCATATCCCCCCGTTCAGAGCTCACCGGAGGCATATTCTCCACGGCAGCATACGCCCAGTCAAGTTCTGATGCATCCAAACAACGTGAGGTCGCCTTCAAGCCTGCCTCCGGGAAATCATGGCGAATTAGCTCCGCTTCAAATGGCCTCCCCCAGGTCTGATTCATCGAACCATGAAACATTACCGTCTATACGATCGCAATTCTTCGAACAACTCCATAGCTCACCAAAGGATCTCGCCATGCGTTCTAGTCCTCACTTCTCTCACTCTCCACCAACGGGGCCATCGCGCCTGGGAACCATTCCAGGAAACCATGCTTCTCCACCAATTTCCCCAAACGAAGCATACCGTAACAGTATCCCGTCACCGGCTAATACATTGCCTGCTCTAAGTCCTTATCCATACTCAAGCACGAACAGCAACCATCACCAGTCTCCGCCAGGAACAGATTACATTGGCAGTGGGGCCAAGCTGGAACGATCTTCCATCAATCAGATTCTGACACCGCCCAACGACCGAATTACGGACAGGATGAGTATTGACAGCATGACCAATCCCCCAATCGGCCAGTTTATATGCACCTTTCAGGGCTGTAATGCGCAACCTTTCCAGACACAGTATCTGCTGAATTCACATGCAAACGTACACTCATCTGCTCGGCCGCATTATTGTCCAGTCAAGGGGTGTCCTCGGAGCGAAGGCGGCAAAGGATTCAAACGCAAAAATGAAATGATTCGGCACGGCCTTGTACACGATTCGCCTGGGTATGTGTGTCCATTCTGTCCCGATAGAGAACACAAATATCCCAGGCCAGATAATCTACAAAGGTATTTCTCCCTCAATAGAAGTTTCTGGTGGCACTTTCTAACAGTGATTAAGACATGTTCGCGTTCATCACGTCGACAAGGATAAAGATGATCCTGCATTGCGTGACGTGCTTGCACAGCGACCTGATGGCCCTAATCGGGGTAGAAGACGTCGTGGCGGGCCTTGAATACGCTGCTTTTTTATCTGGTCTTTTGGAAGTCGAGGAATAGGATGTATTACCCTCGACGCGGGGTAATCTTCAGAGAAATCTAGCCCTAATGACGCTGTACATATGCGGGCTGGAGATGCCACTTTCATACACGTTTGTAAGAGGTTTTCGGTGTTCGCATTGTGGAATGCGCCACACCTCAGAAAACGCATGGCGTCAGGCGCAAAGTGGTTATATCATAGGGGCAGGGAGCGAGATGAATTTTGCGCTCATGGCTATTTCTGCTGTCTTTCTCGGTTTCGGGATATTCCAGCGATGGATGTGTTATTTAGTCTCTGTTGCGGAGAGCGGGATCACCAGGGTCAGTTATAATGACTTACCTGGTAATGGCGAGCTATTGGGACCAGAGAAAAAGACACAAAGCGGCTCGCAAGCTTGCGGCCTGCACGACGAGAGATGAGAGACGAGAGACGATGGCATGTTATGCTACTGCGCGATAGCGGGACAAATCACCCAGCTGCTATCCGTGGGGGAGATGACTGTGTTTTTTTCTTCTTTTTTTTGGCTATACAATATACCCCCTTTGCTTATGTTTATCACTTACCTACCTACAACTTGTTCGGTTCGGACCTTGCAGTCCTTTCCACACGCGTATCTGAGTTATATAAATAAGCGTAGGTCAATACAGCTTAGTATATCTAGCATCAACTCCAGCGCAACTATGCCATTCGGAACGAGTGACTGTGAAGACGACGAGCACATGAGATTGTGTAAACTATCAGAAGTTATTTCTACGCAGCTAGGTATTATATTACGCTCCTACATGTAGCAATGACTATAGAACATTGCGTTGATGTAGATATTCGCTCATACGTGGGCATATCAGGTCTGGGTTAAAGTGTATTTATTTGTCTATTTAAGTACAGTGCTTCCCTCGCTATAATTGTAAGCCGTTCACGAGTGCAGCTAAATAATAACTGGAGTGGACTTTTTCGTAACCAGGGGGAGCGCGGATGTGAAAAGGCAAGCTTCAGATTATATGAATAGTCATAGGTCCCTCCTCCCCTTGAAAGCCCGAGAGGACTTCTTTCTCACTTCATTTCTTCTGCTTTCTCGCCTCCCCTCCTTCTTTCATTATTCAAGTTATAATATTATCATAGCCGTTATAGTTTATAAGTACGTAATTTAAATGTGACGTTTCAAGTAAGGCTAATCTGGATTAGATAAAACTATATAAATATTCAACAATTTCGGATAGATAGATAGCGTTTCTGTTGTCTCATTCACTCATCGACAATCTCCCAGGAGCCAACAAGCACCTGTCTATCACTGAATAGCTCAACTTGTATGCCGTTTTCGTCTGCAGACGTATTGCCGACCTGCTCAACAACCAGCCCCAGACCTTGTGATCGGGCGAGTAGGGGATCGACATCACACTCTGCGGTTCGCAGTCCGAGTCCAACTTCTTGGAATTCACCCTGCCCCGTCGCGACAAGAACCTGCCTATGGAGTCCTCGACCTATAACAAGGCTCGCGCGGATAGTCGGGTGTAAACGTGGTGTGCCTACGCTAGCTGAACCTGGCCCTCGCCCCGAACTCGTTTTGGTTGAATTGCTCCGCCTTGTCACAATGATGCTAATGCGTGTAAGTCGGGCAATTGAAATGGGAGCTCTCATCTTGAGCTTGCCGTCATGGAACGTGAGGGGAGAAAGCTGGGTGCGCAGGCGACCCGCCGCATCCGCAGATACGGGAGTGATGGTGCATGGCACGTCAGACCCAATGCGTAGCGTGAAGTCACCTATCTGTCCAGTCTCGAAGGTAGAGCACACAATGGTGTATGTGCCAGCATCGACGCTGGGAATCGACGCGAGAGCGCAGCCGCGGCGGTAGTCGCCCGACGTCGTGACAAGATCACGGACCGTTATAGCTGTGACGCGCTGACCGTTAGCCCAGACGAGATCTATATGCACTGGAATATCTTCCTTGACGGTCGAGAGCAAGATCGAAAGGGGCCCGGCAAGCGGAAGGGTGATGCTGAACTGCGGATTCGTGTAAAAAAGGGGTGATCCGGAGTTGCCGCCGCTTGTGCGATGCGTCCATCTGTTGTGTAACTCAGTGTAGTGTTTTAGATCGTGTAATGCGGGAGCAACATCAAGTGTCGTGCGTGAGAAGAACGACAGGGTGAAGGAATAGTTTGGCAGGGGCAGTTCCTGGGCCGCGACTACAACCGTATAGCTGACACCTTTCTTTGCCTCGAACGGTGCAAGAGTTTGGGGTGAGTCCACGAAAGGACCTCGGTATATCGACTTATCCCCTAACTGAACTCTCCGGCCGTTATTCTCAAATATATATATACTCATGAAGCCAAGCATGTTAGACACAGCG
This sequence comes from Xylaria venustula, assembly GCA_022578775.1. Lineage (NCBI taxonomy): Eukaryota > Fungi > Ascomycota > Sordariomycetes > Xylariales > Xylariaceae > Xylaria > Xylaria venustula. Next base: position 587,375 of record MU389337.1, on the reverse strand, counting down.
GCCATCGTGGTATTTGGTCTTCGGGAAATCTCTAGCTCTTCGTCTTGAAAGTGGCGGCTCAGCAAGATCCACACCTGGCCGTCACTCTCAGCTGTTAAGGAGTATTGGGGGTTGTGTGCAAAGGAGCCAGCCATGTTGGCCTCGGGCAGTTGCCAATTGAAGTGATGATCCTGGCGGTTGGTGAATAGGCTTGGATTCCAATTCAAGTAGAGCGACTCGAAGTTCTGGGTTACATCGTCGAAGCTAATCCAAAAAGACCCTGGCTTAAGCTTCACAGGACGATCACCGGCTGTGTCTTGTGTTTTCGACGAAGCTGACCCAACCCCTTTCCAGACAAGTCCGTCATGCCAAGGATTTTTGACCAAAAGCATCCTACTCTCAGGAGTTTCTGACATATCTAGAACTGCGTAGTCATGCTCACCAGCCAAACCAAGGGTTTCCTCCTCATCCCGTGATAAACGCCCTGTACCAAGAGTAATAATGACATCGCCAAAATCGTAGGCTTTCTTAATTCGTTGCCACGTATTGTTCCAATCTAGCTCGTCACTCTGCAAGAATAACTGTTGAGGTATCCAGCCCATCAATATGCTTAGGTCAGTGCCAGAGTTACTGCCTGGAAAGTCATAGCCACCCCGGATTTTAAGGTACGCCTTCTCGACCAGGGCGGGCCAGACTAAACTGGGATTTTGGCGGTCGACAACATAGAGAGTACGTTCGTTAGAGGAGACAGGTAGGCGGTCGTCGACGACAACTTTGCGGAAGCAGCCATTAAAGAACATTCGAAAGACATACCGGCCATTTGCAGAAACCCCTGGGCGCCCATCCTCTGTACTCAGCGGGAACATCAGCGCAGGGAGTATTGAATTAGGACCTGGTCGGAGATGCTTCATACTGGCGCACAAACTGGCTACTACTGAACAGTCTGTCGTTATATCTTGCACAAGGTCATATTCTCCCGTGCTTTCTGCGACGCCATTTTCCGTGCTTGTATTACTCCCGGGCATCTTCTGGATGATATCAACAGGCCGCTTCCAGCCGGCTAAGGTGGCTTTCTGTCTAGGTGATAAAGTGAAAGAAGAGGGATCACTCTCAACCAGTCAGTGATCTTGGCAAATCTGCTACATGACACGGGGGCGCTACCTGTAGATGTCCCCATGAAAGTAACTTGGGTCCGGATCAGATTCCCATGGGGGGAACGTATTTCCATGGAGGCGGGAGTTACGGTACAAGATATTCTTCTCGCTTGTTGGGATCTGGCGGACCTGTCGCGGTACTTTCAGCCTCCTTTCTACAATACTAACACTGTCTGTCACGCGACTAGATTTGAGGCTCTCGGCTTTTAGAATCAGCTCCTCACACTTCCTGTTCATGCGTTTTTTATCTACCGGACTGACTGATTGCTTGGCGGCTTTCATGTAGAGCTCTGCGGCCGCTATGGCATGATCGAGAGCCTCCTTGCCAGAGCAAGACGAGGCCAGCTTTTCATGCTCCTGTTCCCAAATTCAATTAGATTTTGTGTGGAGGCAAGTCGAGAGGTGCGAGTAAGCTCAATTACCTGAGCTCTGGCCTCCATGCTGATGATATGGATGTTGGGTTAGGCTGAGAAGGCGTGCTATCACTATTGTTGCACACTGGATGCAGGTGAGGGCCTGCCTCTCGCCTCACGAGACACTGCTACTGTAGGGTAGAGGTAGTGGCTATCGTGGCTACTACTGAAATGAACAGTAGTAGAGGGTTGTGTCGACGCATCTGAAAAACGGCCGGTCCCTCAAGCCAAGCAGGACAATAGCTACGGCAGCCCACTACCGGCGTAAAGTGAAGATGTCAGGCTGAGAAATACTCCGAGACTAAAGAGACCACTATAACTTATATGGCTCTTTACTCTTATAGGCGAGGGGAACAAGCATCCCACATAGAATGATGAATATTAATCAGAGAGTATCAGTCGGTAGAAGTTGAGATGCTGTGATAACGATGAGGTAGATTTACAGCTGTACACCAGGCAGAGACGCTTATTGCCTGAATAGTATTAGATTGTCTTAGAGTAATACTTTTACAGGGTATATATTCTCTTAACCTGAATAGGTAGTATATGCAGTGGTAGGCACTAGACCAGGCTCCAGATAAGATTGCTTGCCGGAAGTTCCACCCAGAATTGGCCGAGGTCCAAATCCATGATTTCACAGGCTCGCTCGGCCAGATGCATCTCACTCCGAGTCGGCTATCTCTCAACTGCGACCTCTCGTCGTAGATGATTAATGCCACCCATTTCGTGACGGGCTCCGACGAACACTGAAGACGTTCGTCCTTCAATCCTGTACAGAATTAATCCTAATTGTTCTCCATAGCGAACGTCAAGTGCTTTGTTCTACCGGCCGTTGTTTGAGGCGCATGCATACATGCATGCTGCGGTATCGTCTCTAGTTCCGGCCCGTCAATATAACGGTTAAACAACCTCGTCCTCGTCCAGTCTCCATCGCGCGAGCAGAATACCACCACCACTGACATTCGCGCTGACTTGCATGCACACAACCTCCCTCCTTCGCCTCTGGAGATACCCTTTCGGCGGATTTGCCTGACAACAAGTTTATCCTCTAAGATGGGCGTCCAGTCCAAACCCGCACCTCTCCCTCCATGGGGTGCTGCTGTAGCTGGCGCTACTGGTGCCGTCCTCGCGAATACGCTTGTGTATCCCTTGGATATGTAAGTCGTATCCTGCCTCCTGGATCGCATCGTCGAGTCTTTGTCCTACTCATGGATTACTGCGTCAACCTCGCTAACCACCTGTGCCCCTTGGTAGAGTCAAGACCCGCCTCCAAGTCCAAGTAAAACGAAACCCTGGAGATGTGCACCATGACTCAGAGCCGCACTATACCTCAACATGGGATGCGATTACCAAAATGGTTGCCGAGGACGGCGTTAAGGGACTCTACACTGGAATAAATGGAGCACTCATCGGAGTCGCTTCGACCAACTTTGCGTACTTTTACTGGTACTCGATCGTACGCGAGCTATATTTTAAGTCGAAGAAGGTGCCAACTCCACCTTCGACAGCGACCGAGCTGGTTCTAGGTGCTATTGCTGGTGCTGTCGCCCAAGTCTTTACGATTCCCGTCGCCGTCGTAACAACAAGGCAGCAGACCCAGAGCAAGGCAGAGAGAAAGGGGTTAGTAGAGACGGCTCGTGAAATTATCCATGGCGATGATGGCCCGTCCGGCTTGTGGAGAGGATTGAAGGCCAGCTTGGTTTTGGTCGTCAACCCTGCCATAACATACGGGGCATATGAACGCTTAAAGACTATCTTCTACCCAGGGAAGGCTCGCTTAACTCCAGGAGAGGCATTTCGTGAGTAAATAAGGCCACCTTGAAAGTCTAATTACTGACATAGAAACCGTAGTACTCGGCGCCATGTCCAAGGCACTGGCTACCATCGCAACTCAACCCCTTATTGTCGCCAAGGTTGGCCTACAATCCAAGCCTCCGCCGCAACGCCAGGGAAAACCGTTCACGAGCTTCGTTGAGGTGATGCAGTTCATCACCAAACACGAAGGGCTCCTCGGTCTCTTCAAGGGTATCGGACCGCAAATATTAAAGGGGTTCCTAGTGCAGGGAATTTTGATGATGACCAAAGAACGGTATGATTATTACAATTTTGCAAGGAAAATCTTGACACTGACAAAACTTTGGACAGAATGGAGCTTGTTTTCATCTTATTGTTCCGATATGTTCGCAAGCTCAGGGCAGAAAAACTCGCTAAAGCAATTGAATTGGCCGCCAAGGCCAAAGCTACGTTGCCGGTCACCACTAAATAAACGGAGTCTGAGAGGGGCACTTGTGCGTATTCCTGTATAGAGAATAAGCAGAAGCGAACATACCTCTACCTCCGGATTTGTTGAGATTGGCGTAGATAGGTATGTGTGTATATAGATGTTGCAGGGGCTTATAGATCAACAATTGTGTTTATATGCGCTTTGGGATAAGCTGTCGGCATTGGTATTTGCATCTTTATGTATCCGAGGAATATTCTGTTATTCTCAATTAGAAGAATATAGAAAGATAGTAAGAGTATTTCCTACAGATTACTGCGGGTATAATAATTGTATGTTGCACTAAGATGGTCTCTGTACGTCGCCAAAAATATAGGTATTGTACATGAAGTGGCTACACAGCTGGCAGCAGCTGAGGAGAGCTGCTGCTTTCAGGTGTCATTCAACCAAGAGGTAGGTACAGGGGTACCCACCGAGCGCCCCCACCAAGAATGGCTCTACCATTTCGCTTATTTTTGCACCCACAATTGAGAATACTCATCGTGTGAACGACCATTTGGGAGGCTCTTCTCATCAACTACACTACCGTGGCATTCCCCTTTCCCAGAGCACAGAAGCCCATCAACCGTTGCAATGGCGAGTACGTATACTTCAAGATTTCCTTTTCATAGTAACGGCACTATCATACTAATAATGATGCTCTCCAGAATCAAAGAACTCGTCCCAGCACAACCAGTCGAAGAAGGCTCACCGTAACGGGTATGTCCTCATCCTCGTTCGATTAAACCCTACCTATACGGCGTTGCAATCTCGATTTGCCACATGGAAAGACAAGAAGGCTACCAGGAGACTGGCTAACACCCGACTCGCAGTATCAAGAAGCCCAAGACCAACCGATACCCGTCGCTGAAGGGTACCGACCCCAAGTTCCGACGCAACCACAGATATGCCCTGCACGGAACAATGCGCGCCCTAGTACGTCAGATTCTCCCCGCAAACGAGGCGCAGTATAGAGTGACTGGGCGTATGACTAACGATTGCATAGAAAGAGAAGGCGGAAGGCAAACGCGAAACGGTTTAATGAATCCACTGGACGGTATTGGGGTTACGATGCTGCGGATGGACAACAGGGCACTTTCGGAAAAACGTGCGGACATGAACATGGAGTCAACGGTCTTGCATTTGTCTATGGGCGACACGAACGATTGAGTAGCCAGAAAAATGAAGCTACCGTCGAGCGGAGCCGTCTCCTTCTTTCGCCCGGTTACATTCAGTGACGAAGTTGTCCCCCGCGCCTGCAATAGTCTGTTTCCTCCCACCCGGGATTCTCCCTATCTTCCCATGTGAAATATTCCCACAAAACGGCATTAGTGTGTACAGCTCTGGGCTTTCTTCCATGCTCATTTGCTGAAGGATTTCTTCTCGTGCCAAGAGTAAACTCAACCCGTCTATTACCAAACACCCGTGCTTCCTTCTCCTCCAAGGCAAGGGTGCATGGAGACTCGGTTACATGTTTTAGCATCGATACATATGTATTGATGCTTAAATAGTGTTTGAATACCTATGATGTTCTGCCATGCATTTTCAGATGCTAATCGAAATTATCTAACCCGGGATGCTTGTGGCCTTGGGATGTTCGTGACTCACAGCTGCGCTACTCGGCCGAAGCTGGAGCTTATAATGAATGCTCTGCTACCGGTCTGTATCTGCGACGTAGTATACTTTGTGCGGATCAAGAATGCCGTATGAGAACCGATCAGCTCGGATGTGCAAGCCGATCGGTCAGAGAGATCAAATCAGATGAATCAGTCTCCCGTCCTGTTTGCCCCAAAGCACGTTTCAGGCGTGGGTTGTTATTGGAGATTTATATGTTGGTTACTCTGGTATATTGGACACATGAGAATAGACATTTGCGCTGGGCTATTTACACTTCCAATCATATTCCCTATTCCTTTTACTAGTGCTTTTCCCCTTACTTTCTTTTTCGCACCTTTCACTTTCACTTTCACTTTCACACCGTTCCTAGCCTCTCCGATTCAGTCATTCACAAACCTTACGAATATGTCTGTTGTTCGTGGTGCGCATTTTGACCTTGCTAGAATAGATCAAGGCTGTGCACTGGCTCTGATACGTAGACAATCTTAGGTTTGATTGTATGTACATCTGCCCAACTCCGGTAAACACAATTAATTACCTGTTCGCCACGAGGAATGAGCATTGAATAAGTACTAAGATACTCCGTATACCTATCAGATATGTTAATCTTCCTCCCTATGTATTCGAAGTTATATACATACTTCTTTGTAGTAGCGGGAACTCGCGCTTACGACAGCTTTTCGTTACAGTCGAGTCTGACGAGTTCTGACTGGACACCGTCACTAGGACCGTTGTTTGGGAGTCCACGGGTCCAGTTTCAACTCTGCTCCCTCCGCCGCGATGTGATAAATTTGGATCATGTTCACTGTACCATGTACAGTACCTCCATGCCTTTGTACCTGTACTTGCCAGCCTCACTGAACTGTGGTCAGTGCCGCTAGGCGCCCTTGGATCCGGCCCATACTATGTACATCGGTTATGTAGGCAGCTGGTCCGTTTAACCTAAAGCACCCGGGTAGCACTACAGCTTTTCAAACTTTTATTAAAGCTAAAACCTGTTATTCCATGAAATAAAATTGAAGCTGGTTTATAAGATTTTTAAACAATGAACTTTCTAACAAGGCTTAGTAGTGAAACTGATAAGCGCAGGGACTCGAGAACGATGGGCGATCGATATGGGTAGTGTACACAGTAGCCCCATTTATGCCCACGGCAATGCTGCGAACTGGAAGATCTATTGGATGACGAGCTCGCGCTGTAGCTCGCCAAGGCTCTGGGCACGCTACATCTAGGTGTATACATACATGTAGGCATCAAGAGATACTACCTACCTGTACTACGGACATGTACGGAGTACCTTAAACCCCTAGGGAAGCTTTTTGAAATGCATTAGCTTAGCGACCCGATACACGGCCATTTTAGGTATCTGGTTCTGGCTCTAGCGTGCTAGATTGGAGTGCTAGTGGCCGGCCCTTTATGCTCCCTCGCAAGCCTCCAACGCATCCTTTTGTCTACCTGTATACCTACTATAAGTACAAGAGGTAGATATAAGTAATCCTCCGTCCATCAGCTGGCCCGCGACCGACTGGCCGTAACCCGCTTCCTCTTCTTCCACCACCCCCAGGCCACTGGTCTGTCGACACTCACTTCCTACCTACCTCCTCCTCCTCCTTCTTCTACGACGTGCTCTTTCCGCTACTCCATTCGTCTTTGGCGATCTACGTGCCATCACGGTCTGGCGCCGAATTAAAAACGGACTGGTCTGTCAAACTTTCATTTTTGGGTATGTACAGCTATCTCTATTTGGTTCTGCCAGTACAGATCCCCGTGCTCTCGTGGTGTTGTTGTTGGCTCAGTGCAGCAGCGATGAGCTAGGCAATCAATGGATTCATTGAGCCTGGTATTTGTCGTGTCCTGTACACGGCGTACGGGTTATCGGGACTGCGTGGTGTGTTGAATTGCCAAAGAAGCATATTGTTCTTCTTAGCTTCCGGCTAGAGAGTCCAATATGCCCTTCTTTGTCGACATCTACTCCCCTTCAACTCCTTGTTCCAGAGGTCGTGGCACACATTAAACACAAACTGCTGAGTAGCCGATTTGCCTTGCTCATGTCTCACTTCATATTCAAAGATTATCAACCTGCCACCCCACTCTGACTGACATGGGTCGAGGGTCGAGTCTCGAGGGTCAAGGCTCGAGGAGGAAGACACATCTTTTTCGAGAGTCTGTTGCTAACTTTTCTCCGCCTCAGCTACGAATTATCTAATTACTCGTCGTTAGCGATAACATCTCCCTTTCAGCCTGCTCCCTCTTCTCGACAACTCCTTTGAGGTCAGCAGGTCACTGCAGGAGTTTATCGAGACAACCCTATTCCGCCGCGTCCCGCGTCCTGCGTCCTGCCTGAAGTGCTAGTCTACTGGAAACATCGTCGAAACACTTCATCTCCCTCTCTGGATTGCGCTCCCTTCGGCTGCACAACACTCGTCTCTAAAGACGCTGCATCTTGGCTCCACGATCTCTGACTCACATGCCTCGATAAAAGAAGCTTTGGTGCATTATATTTGTATTTGACTCCGTCCGGCTTACTGGAGACCCTTTTCCGAAGCGGAAACTCCGAATCGTCTTGAACTATCGGCAAGCATTGTCGCGCACTTCGGCTCAGGCGGTATCACTACCCCGCTCATCCTCTGCAGCCTTTTTGATATAGCCATAGAAACGCTTATCAAGTCGAACTCACACGTTACGATCTATAGAGACGGAACATTGTGGGTTTCGTCTGCCGATTTTGGTTTGTACAACTGAAGCAGATGAACAGCCCTACTCTTGAGGGTACTCAGCTCGCCACCTCTGCCCAATCAAACTACCTACAACGGGGATACACTTCAGGACCGGGCTTGGTCTTCAACATGAATAACATGAATCGTAACAGTACCCCGGAGGCTACCACGGCATCCTCGCTTCGTCCGCCAACCACTCGGGCAGTTGGAACCGGTTCCAACTTACGTGCCTCTGCTGACATGGCTGCTCTTACTGGATCCTCCGCGGGTAGTCGTATCCGTCCATCTTCAGACTTCTATGGCCAACAAGGTCAGAACCAGGGGGTTGCGGATGTCGACTCGCCGCAAGACAAGATGACTCAGCAATGGATTGCCGACATCGACCAGTACGAGACAACGTTGGAAGAGATGGCCGCTGCAACCTTGGACCAAGACTTCAAAGATGAACTAAGTGCTATCGAACAATGGTTCCGTGTTCTTTCGGAGGCGGAGAGAACCGCTGCCCTCTATGCGCTATTGCAACAAACCACTCAAGTACAGGTTCGCTTCTTCATCCAGGTCCTTCAGCAGATGGGTAAGAAACATCCCATGGCAGGTGTTTTATCGCCCGCCAATTTTGACAAAGGTGAAGCTCAGAATTCATTCAAGAGGAACGTGCTTATCTAATTACCTGTCGAAGCAGATCCTATGTCGAATCGCTTGAGCGATGCTATGAGTAAACTGAACGTCGGCTCCGCACGCAACTCTCTTTCGCAGCCACAACCTTCAACGAAGAGGCATTCGGGCCTTGACCCTTCCGCAATTAATTCTATGTTTCCCGATGCTGCTGCGGCCATCGCAACCGAAAAGGCTCGGTTCACCCAGCAGACAGGAAATCAACCTCCATCAAACCGTAACAGCGCTGCTGTTGATCCTCGTAGCTCCCTAGCTGCACCCACCATTTCTGCGCCTCCTGAAGGTATTGATGCGAATGGGCAAAACTCAAACTCGCTATGGGGTAACAACCATGATCAAGGACCATCACGACCCAAATCCTCATCCTCCGGACAACCGCCCATGGGTCAGTTTGTACAACCGCCTCCTTCTGCGGGTCTAAGGTCACCTCGTCCTCAACTCGGTTCCAATTCCAATATCCAAAGCACAACACTCAACGCACCTGACAAGTCAGCTTCCGACTTGCCCTTACTTTCCCCATATGGCGCTGGAAGTGGGAACTGGGCGTCGATGGTGAACACACCTATGAATCCGACTTTTAGTCCCGGCAATGCGCCTCATCAAGCCGACATGGTTGCAAATGCCACAGCCATGAAACTGGCAGCTATGTCTACTGTTAATAACCGCTTCGCTCTTGACGATGTACGCAAGTACCGCCGGGCTCGGTCTAATGATGCAAATGGTCAGAATGCGGGTGGTGTATCTGCTGGTCCTCAGGTGCCCAATATTCCCGGAACGAATATCGTAATGATTAATGAGAGTGGACAACTACTGAACAGGGATCAAATTCTGGCCCTGCAAAATCAACAGGTAATGGGCGGGTTTGGTGCTCATCGATCGCGCCCGAACTCCCCTGGTATCGCAATCCAACAAGCCGGATTTGCGCAACAGATGCCGTTCGCCTCACCTCAAAATAATGGATTTCTGAGTGCATTCGATACCCAGAACCCACTCTTATCCGGCGGTTTCCCGGGATTGAGTATGGCGCAGCTTGGCGTAGGTGTCCATGAGGGATACCTATCAGATCATTCCGACATGAATCGCGGGCGATCGCCTCGAGGACGGAGGGGTACCTCAAAGCCGCCAGAGGACCCCACCGACCCAACTCTGCTTCAAGATATTCCTGCGTGGCTGCGAAGTCTCCGTCTTCACAAGTACACTGACAACTTGAAAGATATGAAGTGGACAGATCTGGTTGAGCTCGATGACGCGGCATTGGAGCAACGGGGCGTTAACGCTCTAGGTGCGCGTAGAAAGATGCTCAAGGTGTTTGAACAAGTGAAAGGTAAATGAAATAACCAAATCCCTTGCACCGCTTGAAGACGTGCTGATTTTCGTATAGAGGCAAAAGCCGAGGGCAAGATCTTGGGCTAAGCAACGCTTGAAGTCTTACTATACCCGCAAAGTAGTGCTCATGAATGTGCCAGGTGTTTAGGAGCACGGTTTCTGGCTAGAATATTGGGGTTTGCTTGAACTATTTCAACTAGTTGTAGTGCTTCAAGTAGACCTTATACTTTTTACCATGTATCATGAGCCATGCAATATGCTCCCCTTGATGCTCGGGAGCTAGGGTTTGGAAATTGAATGAGTGATTTTCGTATCATATATACAAAGCGAGAACGGGAACTGAAAAAATTTGGCGATCTTTTTATTACTTCAAAACTTGTACCTGCATGCAAGACGCCAGTGAAATCTGGGCTCTACACTATCCATCATATTATCTAAATCGGTACGTACGTTTCTGTACCAGTACGTCTAAAGCAAAGATGGAGGTAAGTACCTACTACGATGAGGTGCCCAAGTGCAGGCATATCGCCTCTAGGTTGATATAGACATGATAAGAGGACAAGTTCATACAAACCATGCCGCTTTTAAGACTCAGTTGGACCGACTTCCTAGGAAGTCGTTCTTGTAAAACTAGTAGTTACCTAAACAGTACAGCTATGTAGACTCTAAACCATTAGAATTGTACGGATTTCAGCTAAGTACATACTTAGTACATACCTACACTTTGCTAGTTAACTCGTGTGGTAGGAAGCTAAGCCTAATAAGGTAAGATATAATTCCCATTGTATTTGTACATTACAGAATAAACTATAGAGGTAGGTACTTACCCAACTCTGCCTTACTTTTTCAAGGCTTTGAAGCGGATGCAATGCATTCTCACACACCTCTGAGCTTTTACAGATGCGATATGTTTTAATCTCCTCTGGCTCCTGGTAACCGTCAATGGGTGTAAAAGGCATTACCTTTGGGCATGGCATTGGCATTGGCTGTGACGCCAACCCACTGAAGGGAGATAAGATCTGTTCAACACAGCAACGCCACATCATAGTCGCGAGGAGTTTTGATGCTAGTGACCTGATCATATCAAGTCTCAATAGTATTGATTCATCTTGAAGCTCTTGCTCGCCAATATGGGCCGTCCAACATCGTCGGCGTTCGACGCCCTACAGGCACACTTCAAGAGAGGGCTACAAGAGTCACCATCCCACCACTCTCAAGCTCAGCCGGACAAGGGAGGGGATGATGATGGTGATGATAACAACGAAGATGTTGACCATTTTCCTCTCACCTCACGAGCCTCGCCGCCGTCGAGTTACCTAGATCCACTCATTCTTGCAGATGATGGTCTCCATGGTCGGTTATCTTCTCGTCAACAAACAGACCCCCTGGGAAATGATGGTCCAGCGAGAACGTCGACGACAAGAAGAAATCCAGTCTCTATCCTTCCAAAAATAACACCTGCCGATAAAGCGCAGAACATCTTGTCGGCTGCAACCTGGAATAATAAAATAGATATTATGCAGAAAAGGAGAGCCGAAGATGATCTGATTGACCCCAGGTTGTCCAAAACACCACGATACGATACTGGTTCTACTAGTACAGGGGGGGCCCAAGAGCAACTAGATCAACACGGTATAACTGCAGACTTCGTGCTTGATACGCATTTGACTTCTGGTGCTCCGACGTACACTTATCCAGCACCTTCTGAATCATCCCCAGTACCAAGTTCAAACGCCAGAAGTTTTGACTATGGACCGGATTCAGTATCTCAAAACACCATAGGGACTCACGAGCCTTTCCTGACCTCAACCGTAGATGCCGACGGTCACCTTATGGATTCTGCCACTGATGCCCTTTTAGAGCGGCAGTTGGACTTACAGGCAGCGTCAGATGAGGATAGTGAATCGGATAATCGGCAACAACGGCCGTCGAGATATAATAGAGATGAAAATGAACCGCGACGCGGCCGCCGTGCTCGAGGACGTGGCCGAGGTGGCGGTCGGGGTGGTGTAAAAAGGGGCCCAAGAAAAGCCGCCGAGCCCACTGGCGATGTGAAGTATCGTCTCAATATGGCGTCGAATGCCTATGTAAATGGTCGACTTGACGAAGCTATCAGATGGGTGGAAGATGCTATACGCATCAACGCCGAGACCTACCGAGCATGGACGCTACTTACTTCGTTCTTCGAGGAGAAAGGTGATCTGAAGAAGAGTTTCACCGCTCGAGTATTCGCCTGTAACCTTCAGCCGAAAAATGTTGACGGCTGGCTTAATTGTGCCGAGATTGCTATAGAGCTCCGAGATCAACTTCCGCAAGATGCAGCCGAGTTTCTCGAACAGGCCTCCCTTTGCTACTCCGCAGCACTAAGGGCAGATATAAATCACCAACAGGCCCGGTATAGTAGAGCAGCTATTGCGTTCGAAAAGAATCAGTTCCGTACCGCAGCAAAAGACTATCTCTATCTTCTAGAGCATGGTGGTGAATACGACGTGCATGCTCTCCGGGCGTACGCTGAAGTGACCATCATCCTAGCAAACTCAGGAAAACGTGGCTTTTATGAACCGAGTAGTGCTGTCGACTGGTACGCTCGCGCATTTTCCCATTTTCAGGCCAATGACCTAGATGTTAGTCATCCCTTCGAATGGCAGGACATCAGTATTTTTTCTGGACTCCTTGCATACATTGAGCATACAAAAGATGCTCTCGTTGAACTCAAGTCATTAGCGAGGTGGCTGCTGGGACGATCCGAGGAAGCTTTCTGGGACGATTGGCAGGACGACGATCGAGAATGGGATATAGACAGTCTGCGCCGAATAGGATTCGAAGATTTTCAATATGGAAAATACCCAGAGTCTTCCTATGGCAATGGTATTCCATTAGACTTGCGAACAAAAATGGCAGTCTATCGTCTAAAGCTAGGAGATATGGATGAGGCCCAGGTAAGTTTGCAACTCAGTATACGGAGAATCAACCATCTAATCAGCTCTAGCTTCATATCGATCATCTTGACCCTGAAAGTCCCAGTGGGATTCAAGCACTATCTAACGAGCCACACTTGTTAGCAGAAGTGGGCTCTGCTCTTTACGAGTCGGACCTCCGATCCAATGCACTTCGCTTCTTCGAACCGCTTTTAGGGATTCCGGAAATTCTCGACTCTGCTGCTCTGCTTGCAACAGGACGCTGTTACCTAGATACTGGTGACAAGCGACAGGCAGAGGAATGTTTCACCGCAGCCATCGATGTGGACGAGTCGAACGATGAAGCAGCAATCGATGCACGGTTCGAACTGGCACAGATGTACGAGGCAGCAAGGGAAGAGCAAGAAGCTTATATCCTCGTAAACGAAGCTATTCGACTACAACAAGCGTACGACGAGGCTGAAGGAGATGAAGAGGACAGGGCTGAATTCCAGGGCAGTGACGACGATGCTCGGAATCGGTCTAGAAAAGCGCGACCACGGAATCAACATGGTCCCCGTCGGCTCAAACCAAGAGTGTCGAAACCAGCAGTCCTCGATAAGGATGGAAATGTGATTCGCCGGCCACGGCCACGGCGAAAAGTCTTTGGCCGAAGTGAAGAAGTCACACTTGAGGAAAAACGTAGGGCCGAAGAATTGGCCGCTGCTTGGAGAGTGGTTCATGAGACTCGGTCTCCTGCTGACAACGACAGTGGGATTGGACCTTCAGATACCTTCATGCGAGCAGCAAAAGAACTTGTTGACGATTTCAGATCATGTAAAGGGTTCTATTCCTGGGAGAAATACCTTATACATCTGGGAATCGATGAAGACAAACAGGTGTACGCCTCCGCTAACCGCAACCTAATCGAAATGAAGGAGCGATTATCACACAGTAAGACATTCCTGACTCCTCAATTTTGGGGCTTAACTAAATTCATAACAGATTTGAATCCGTATGGACCGAACGCCGAACGGCAGCTTGGCGAAAGAACTGCCGTCAGCTATCGTGCAGTTCCTTTTAGCCAGTGGCTTGATTTATTCCTCGAATACGCCGTTAGCCTTGCTCATTATGAAAGATTCCAAGAAGCTTACCAAGTTTGCGAGTCTGCGCGCGATGCCGAAGTTTTCAACAAAAATAGGGAAGATATGTTTCTTATCCACGTAACCTGGGCCTGTAAGAACACTCCATTCAAGTACTAGCATGTTGCCGCTGACACATGATCAAGCTTGTGCGTTGCGTGCCCGAGACGAAGAGACATGTGTTGCCGCCGCTCGGTTCCTTATGAGGGACAGGCAGTTTGACACAGACCCCTTCCGTATGTTCGCTGCTTTATGTAGACTTTGTCCATCTCCCGCCTCATGGTACGCCTCCGGTCCAGTGCAGAAATATATGCTGCGACAGATCAAACTCATGGATCGCGCGCTTGTTTCGGGAGGAGGGGAGGATAGTGAAGAAGAAGAGGCCAAGGCCAGCAATGGTAGAGTCTATTCCTCTAAGGAATTAGACGTTACCCTCCTCGTGCTTTACGGACACATTTTGTTTGTGTCCAATAGCTTCACATATGCCTTGAGTGAGTCCGCCGCTATCCGCACAAAGCTAACCTTCATAGATCACTATGACTCTACGCGCATGCATGCTAACTAAATTACCAGATTACTTTCTTCGAGCCTACAGCGTAGACCCCACAAACCATATGATCCTCCTCAGCGTCGGCCAGTGCTACATCCACTACGCACTAAAACGGCAGTCGGAGAACCGGCAATACCTCCTCATCCAAGGCTTCGTATTTCTCCATCGCTACTACGACCTCAAGGCCTCATCCGCCGAAGCGGCCGAGCGCCAGGAGGCGCATTATAACATGGCCCGCAGCTACCACGCCGTCGGCATCCCCCACCTCGCCGCCGAATTCTACCAGCGCGTGCTGCGCGATACGCTAGACGACTCCGAGCCCTCTGTGCTGGGCAACAACGATCTCTCGCGCGAGGCCGCGTATAACTTGCAGCAGATATGTTGGGCAGGCGGGGATTTACAGGCTGTCAAAAGCTTGGGCGAGAGGTACTTGATTTTATGAGACCCAGCGCTCGTTTGGTTCAGGGATTAAGGCAAAGAAAGACGGACATGAGCAATCTAATGGTAGACGGCTTGTTGTTACTATAAAGAGTATCGGTGATATGACATCAGTACTTATATTGCAAGTTCGAAAACATTAGCCCCGCATGGATTATATCTTAAGTGTCTGCTGTATCACATGCTGGCTCGTGATATTCGAATTAAGTATGTCAAGCTACTATTCCATATAAGAAAGGAATCAGGTACCTACCGACAACGAAAAGACATTTTTATCCCATTCCATGTACTTGATAACTCAGCTTCCTATCTTTCTACAAGCTTTGTCATAGATTTCGCCATCCAAAGAAAATATCTTGGTGATGTGGTCCGTGTTGTACTTCGGCGTCACAGAGAAGGCAAGGCTTCCGAAAACAGCGTATATTGTACTGAAATCTAAGCATGAGAAAGAAAGGAAAGCTATGTATGGGAGTGGTTGAGAACTACGCGTTATGTATGTGTGCGGTGGGGGGTGCGCCAGGTGGCGCCAGGTGTAGTGTAGTGTGTGTAGCGTAGTGTTGGGTTGACAGGGCTTGGCTGGCCACCAACGCGTGACTGTCCGTAATGCTTGACATACGCATCCCTGGTAATTATGAGAAGTTGTAAAGTACCAAAGCCCTTAATAGCTTCAAACCTTAACTTATCACAAGTTGACCGCCGCCACGGTTACCTTAACAGGGGCGTGCAATACGTACACTGTAAACCTTGAGCCAGAAACATGCAAAACGATAAAAATGAACAGGGTGGCGTAAGATGTGCGGCACGGACCCACGTCTACCGGGCGAGGCCTTGCAGGGTAGGATCTCACAGGGTGGGCGCAACCTGTTGAGGCAATGTTACTCAAATACCTTATCTAAAATATTCTCCCATTGGGCTGTAGACATTGCTGAAATTTACGAGAAATAGGATTATTACTATTCCGGGAGCAGATATCACTAGCGATCTAATTCTCATGGAGCCTGAAAAAACCATTGCCATGCTTAGACACCAGTATGTATCATTCGACATCTAGCTCTATATATTCGATTAATAACGCTAATGATTCGGGAAAATACAGCCTTCAACAATCCAGACCATGCATATAACTCAACGCCATGATATGAGGAGATATCTATCGTATGAAGAGCGATGTATAACAACAGAAGGGTATAAATTGAAACAGAAAGGCCCCCATGTAAATATACGCTGCGTATAAACCGCTTGCCTAAGATTATGTATAATGTTCTTCCTCCTCAAGCTCACGCACGTACTTGACGAATCGCTTCTTGTGTGTCTGTATGACGATTAGATATAAGTGTCATCTTACGAAGAGGGCTGAACTTACCATGCCGGCGTAGCGTCCATCCTTGAGGACGCAAATATACCGAAGGCCGAGCTTGGCAAAACATTCATGAACTAACTCTAGCGGAGATTTTATATCCAACGCCACCGGGGCTGGGTCAATGTATGGTGTGAAATCCGTAGGGTCCGGACTGTCACCGTCTTCGTCATCTATGTTCGGGATGTGTACCATCAGACACAGACTCGAGGTCTCGTCCTCCAGATTATCTAAGGCGTATTCAAGATCTGGAGCTGGAATGAGGCCGACTAGAATACCATCTCTCAGTATAGGAAGGCCTCCATCCAGCTCTCCTGCCCTATGCAGTAGTTCCAACTTGGCCCTCAAGCTCGTAGCTGGCACAAGAGGAGAATTTGTAATATCAATGACTCGTTCTCGACGAACCCGAGGCACAATGTCTGCGAGTTCGCCGGTGAAAATTGGCTTGTGCTTGTTGTCTAGGTACGGGTAGGAGTTCATCATAGTCAAGAGGTCGTAGATACTCAGTGGCTCCAAGGCATCCGCCGTCCATTTGGCAACCAAAATCGCCAGAGAAAAGGGGAGCACGTAATCCAGACTACCGGTGAGTTCAAACAAGATAACAGCAAGGGTAACTGATAGCCGCGTTACACCACACATTGTCGATCCAGCGGCGATAAGAGCGTATACTCCAGGCTGAACACAAGTAGACTCTTGTAGCAGCGGACAGGTACCCCACAAGGTCCAATGTGGGAATCGAAGGACAACCCACTGAACGAGGTGGCCAATGATACGGCCCATCAAGCCCCCAACCACCATAGATGGAACATATATTCCAGCAGGTAACTTGATGCCGAAAGTGATAATAGTGAGGAACCCCTTGATAATGAAAGCTGCAGAAAGAAGACCGATTATACCTGGTATGTCATCGATACTCGAAATACAAAGCCCTAGCTCGTCGTCCCTCTCGTCCGTATCGCAAGGAGCGGCGAGATTCAGCAGAAGCTTCGCAACGGGCAATCGAGTCAAAGCATTCCAATAACTGATGAGCGCAGTGACCAAAGCCACTAGAAGAACCTCGATAAGAGGATATTTCTTGATAACATCGATCTTTCGAAAGCTCAAAGCCCAACGCCGAGAGGCCTTGATAAACAGAGCGCCGGCAGCACCGCCAAGTATACCCACGACAATGAAACCAGCCAGTTCAAACCACTCCCAATCGATCTTATACCGGACTTCGAACATGACGATTTTGTGGGTACCGTAAGGATTGAGGAATTTCAGAGACAAGGCTGCCACAATGCAGCAAAAGAAGGTCCGAAACAGGGTTTTAGCAGGGAAGAAGTAGGCGACCTCTTCTAGCCCGAAAAGGACGCCACCGAGAGGGGCGCCGAAAGCGACAACCACACCAGCTGCGGCCGCAGCGGACAGAACTTCTCTTCGCTTCGCGTCATTCTGGTCGTATTTCTTGAATATTCGACAGCAGATATTGCCGATACATGTTGCAATATGCACATATGGGCCCTCCTTTCCAAGGCTGAGGCCTGAGGCGACACTTATGATGAGACCGACAGATTTAACGATGAGCGTCTTAAGCCCAAGGAAGCCGTGCAGAACAAAGCCGCTGAGGATCACACGAACCTCTGCCACCCCGCTGCCTGCGGCGGAGTAATAGACCATGGAGGGGGGTAGGGGCTCATCCTGGCGAGTCTCTGTCGGGCTCACCGAGCCACTTCCCTCGTCATTGTCATTCTCCGCGGGCATTCGGGAATGCTCGGCGGCCAGGTTCTCGTCAAGCGTCGACATCCGGTAGGCAGATGGAACGATGGTCTTGGTGGTCAACGTCATAAGGCAAGCTAAGGCAGAGAGACCAACGACAGCAAGGACATATATCGTAAACTGAGTCCACTTGTTGCCGAAGGGATATCCGCCCAATACTTCGGACCAGGACCTCCAGTCTGTGCACAGTCCATGGGGACAGCATTGCTGCGAAGACACAGATTTAGCATGACAGTGGTAAAAAAAAAGTATATCTCTGAGTGAAGACGACTCACCTTTTCTCTAAGATACCATGCTCTTTTACAATATCCGTCCTTGTAGTCGAAGATGGTCGTCTCGGCCACGTTGACGCAATAGGCGAGCACGGCGACCAGGACGCCGACAACAGCACTGAGTATCCAGCCCTGGGCGCCATCAAACAAGACGACGAGCCTGCCCCACCAATCTCTGCGGTTCCGCAGCTGTTTTACGCGGTGTGCGTCGGCGATGCCATCGTGAACCCAGTCGGTGCAAGTGAACTGGTCGTACCAAATGCGTTCGTCAGAGGCGATGGACAACTTGGACTCGGCCATAGGGTCCTGGCGATCTGTGAGAGCCTGGACTAAGCGGTGGCCCCAGGATCCATGGCGGCTATGGTGTCTGGTAGAGCCGTAGTAGGAAGAATCTACCCAGAGAGTTAGACACTGTCTTGGACAGTAGCTCGAAGGAGAAGGAGAAGGAGAGGGAGAAGGAGAGGGAGAAGGAGAGGGAGAAGGAGAGGGAGAAGGAGAGGGAGAAGGAGAGGGACGTGGCTGACGGACTTTGGTAGCTCTGGTTCCGCGAGAGATAGCCGGGACGGCTCGGGGTATCGGCGGAGCCCTGGATGCGTATACGGGAGCGGGAAGGGCGCAGAAGCGAGGTGTTCTCGTCGGCGGGGTCGGAAAGGCTGTTGCGTCGCGTGTGTCGCTGGTGCTTCCGACGGGGATTCGGTTGTGGAGGGGTAGACGCATGCGAGTCTCTCAAGGGGGACACGGGGGCATGCCCTGAGCCGTTGTCGGCCATATCGAAGGCTGTGGCGGACGGGACGAGATCTATCTACCTGGACAAGCCCAAGTGTGAGGTGGTAGCAGCATCAGAGCTGTGGCATAGCAGGATGCGACGAGAGGAACAGCATGAATGTGCAAGTGCATGCGCAGGTGTATTCGTAAGTGTAGTTGTAAGTGTAGTTTGTAAGTGTAGTTTGTAAGTGTCCAGGTGTTTACCTAATGTATGTATGTAGGTATGTGTAAGTTGTAAGTGTATACCTCGGAGGTAGCGTCCGGGCAGTCGAGTCCCTGGATACAGGGTCTTAGGTACCTACCTAGGTACTTCTAAACGGCCTGCAACTTGCCCAGTGCACCTACCTACTTCACCCAACCGTATTCTCTCTCCTCTACGTGGTCGACACGAACTCTGACTGGACTCCGATACTCTCTTCCCCGACTCAGTCGCCAGATGAGCCGCCTGTTTGCAACAGAGCCTGACAAGAATCCGACCCACGCTTGGAGGTGATCATGTGTACCGCCGTGTGATGTGTGAGGTGATGAGACTCGTCAAAACTTGACCAGTGGCCGCTACGCTAATGACTTACTTAGTAGGTAGCTACTAACGGTAGCGTCATCTGGGGTTGCAATCTTGCTCTAAAAGCCATCAGCAGTTGAAAGTGTGGGGGGACCTGCACTAGTGGTTTGTGGCTGCGCCAACTGTATCGCCTCAGTGTCCTCCTCCAACATGGAAACCTTATACGTATTCATTACTTACGGTACCTAATCAGCCACCGCCGTTACACTGCATGCAAGTCTGCACAGATGTAGGTACTTACAGGTGGTAGGTAGAGGTAACACATGTGATAGGTAGCATCGTTGTACTGGATCCACCAAACACATCCTAGGACATATCGGTTGTCGCGTCGCGCGGGACAAACCCTTTGTTTTTTTTTTTTGTTTTTTTTTTTTTTGATAGCCATGAAAATGGACATCTCATCGGCTCATGAGAAAGGAAAGAGACCAAATGTGCCCAAATTCGCTTCCTTCAAACCAAAAGCCTCTGGTGCTGAGCCACGCGCCGAGGAACCAAGGCCTCTAAAACATGACATTACTCGGCGGGGAGGCTGTCGCCCTTCTGCCGAAATAGATGCGGCGCCCAGCTCTGCTCATCGTCTCCCCGGGGACCCACCGACGGAACGGAAATCAGACGGGAATTCCTGCTATTTCCTTGATCGGCGAGGGGACAACCTCATTATACGGTACGGGAGTAATGATCAAAGTCGTATTCCCAGGTATAGGCGTATCGGCGCCGGTCGAATCCTGGGGATCGATGGCGTGATGAGAATCGAAAAGCTCGGCAGTCGAGACGAGTTCTTCATCCGTAATTACTACGAGATCGGCTCCTTGCTTAGCAGTGACAAGAAAAGTCTCTTGGCGAGAGGTTTTCGCTCGGATTCACAGCCTATCCGGATACGGCGGAGAAACTCCGAGACCGGTGCTGCCACGGAAGACTATCTACCACTCAAGACGTCTAGGAAGCGGAAACGAGATGGTAGTCTCTCTGAAGAGCTATCCGGTGATGAGGCGCCTTCTTATAGATCGATCTACGGAAAGAGCAAAAGGCATGACGACTCTGACACCGACGAGGAGCATGATAGCGATGCACCCGAGCGTGTATCAAATGAAGATGTGAGTGGTCCACTGGCCATGCGATCAATCGAGCTTTCGAGGAAAGTGCGCCAAAACCCGGGAGATGTTGAGTCTTGGCTTGAGCTGGTTGATCACCAGAACGACTTGCTTGATTCGCAGACAGGCTCTCGCGCCCCAACAGCGGCCGAGATGAAAAGCTTCGCCGACATCAAATTGTCTTTGCTCGAGCAAGCTATGTCACATACTAGCGACGACGAGTGTCGCGAGACGTTGGATCTGAAGAGGATGGAGGAGGGACTCAAGGTATGGGAGTTCAAGGTTGCTGTCAAGAAATTTGCGGACATCATGCAAAAGTATCCCAAGAGCTTGGAAGCTTGGAAATTATACGTAACCTTCATGCAAACCACGCTCTCAGCCTGTCGATTTGATGAAATAAAACGGCTTTACACCGATAAAATGCAATCTTTAGGCAAGGAGCTCGTCAGTCTCTCCAGTGTGCCAGCGCAAATCGAGTGCTCCAAGCAGATAATATACGTTTTTTCACGCCTGACGCGGTTTCTGGCGGACGCGGGCTTCGTGGAATTAGCACTGGCAGCATGGCAAGCCAGTTTAGAACTAAACTTCTCACGACCATCTACACTACCAAGTAAAGGATGGGAGATTCCTATAAGCTTCCAGGAATACTGGGAAAGCGAAGTCCCACGGCTAGGCGAAGATGGTTGGCGGGGATGGGCCACCTTTGTAACCGATGTTGCTGCTCAAGAGCCTCCTAATCCCAAGATATGTGAACCACTTGCACCACCTAAAACTCGTGATGGATACGCAGCGTGGTATACCACCGAACACTATAGCGCTCAGCACGCCTCAATACCTGCCCGGACTCTGGATGAGGGAGCCGAAGACGATCCGTTTCGAGTTGTAATGTTTAGCGATTTCCAGGATATTTTATTAAACTTCCCAGCGGATATTATCCCCTACATTCAGCCACAGCTACTAGACGCCCTCTTAGTATTTTGTCACCTTCCACCCGGCCTACAAGACGGGAATTCTGTTTCAGGGGTCGCGAATGACCCCTTTCTGGCCCGCAGTACACAAGATGTTTTGTTCACGAACCTCTTCTATAAGAACGAAGTTCTATCGTCTGAAGATCAGCATACCAGATCGCCTGAATTCTTCTTTGAAATACAGCAAATGTCTCTCACCCCCGAAGTCCTGTTTTCGTCTCCACAGTGGTTTAGATATTTTGGCCAAGTCCATAACAGGTTACCATTTACCAGTTATCAATGGATCGCGAGAACACTGAAGCAGCTAGCACAGCCACTGAGAATTGGCGGGCTCGCCCCGTATGCTCTAGCCTTTGAAGCTGTTAACGAGCCGGGGCACGAAAAGAAGAGTGCTAAAGCACTCCTCAAACAAGATCCCTTGAATGTGGATTTGTATTTGGGTTATTCTATTCTCGAACACAACCGAAAAAATGAAGCCACAGCTCGTAGCGTCGTGTCAGCAGCACTCGGCCTTCCATCTATATCGGTCCACGACCGGGCTCGCTTGGGCATTCAAGCTGCATGGCTAGAATTAGATGACGGCGAGCTCGCAAAAGCCGTCTTACAGCTGTGTCGTTCAATAGGAGATGGACTAAGCTTGGAGGACGTACAAGCTTCAGAACCTGCGGAAGCTACGCCGTCTCAAGTCCTGAAAACGGAACAGTTTTTAGTTACGAACCGAGACTACAAAATCTCATCAGGTGACGTCGCTCAAGCAGTCATCTACGCAGAGGGCTTAGTACTCCTTGAATATCTAACCCAACGGAGAGGAAAGGAAACTCGTTCTCAGAAGCAGGGTGATATTCAGTCGGCGATCGCAAGGATTTCTCAATGCTCCGAGGATCTCGTCTCTCGTAATCAGCAACACAGCCCTTCCCATGAGAGATTTCTCCAGTCTTCTGCTCGTCTGCTCTATTATCACGCCACTCACGGGTACGTTATCCCCCCCTTCACCCTCTCTTTCCCCGCGCATCACAGCCGGGACCAGAATCTGACAACATCAATCTACAGATCTTTTCGTTCGGGACTCCTCCGCGAGCAACTAACAAAATATCTGTCCTATTTCCCCTCCAACACCATATTTCTCTCCCTCTTCGCATGGCGCGAAGAGCGCCTAAGTGTCAACGACCGCGTGCGCGCCCTCCTACAAGATAGCATCCTGACGCGTGTCAACGAGTCTCTACCCAGCCACATCTTTGCCATCGCGCACGAGCTGCGTACAGGCAACGCGCACTCGACGCGCGCCGCCTTCGAGCGCGCCCTATCCTCCGACGTCTGCCGACACCACGTCGGCCTCTGGATTGCCTACGTCCGCTTCTGCCACGGCCGCAGGGAGCTGCGCGCTAAGGCGAAGCCCGTCTTCTACCGCGCCGTTCAAGCCTGTCCCTGGTCCAAGGCCGTCTGGTGTGAAGCCTTCGCCACGCTCGTCCGGGAGATGGATTCGGCAGAGCTCAAGAGTGTTTATGCGACTATGTGTGAGAAGGGCCTGCGCATCCATGTTGATATGGACGATTTTGTTGCGAATTGGCGGAAGGAGATGAAGGATACTGAGAGGGGGGATGTGGGCAGGTCTTCAAGGAGGAGATAGAGAGGTTGCATGGATTTGGGGTTCTTAATGGAACAGGCCGTCAGAGACATTGTACCCCTGTTGTTATTAAATATATGACGTCTCGTGGAAGCTTATTATCGTCGCTTGGTTTACTTGACTCTATCTACCAATTCATATCACAATAAGGATTTCCCAGTACACGACGAAGAAGGGCAACACGCTTTGTAAATGTAGTACGACAATGTGCACTATGATTATTTAGCCGCTTTGTATATACTGAATTA
The DNA here is from genome assembly GCA_022578775.1 of Xylaria venustula. NCBI lineage: Eukaryota > Fungi > Ascomycota > Sordariomycetes > Xylariales > Xylariaceae > Xylaria > Xylaria venustula. Next base: position 563,562 of record MU389337.1, on the reverse strand, counting down.
CGCAAATGCCAAGGTTTTATTCTCAATTCGTTGCTCTTATATCTATACAGCATCTTTACAATACAAACCGTAAGACAAACCCCATCAAACACCCTTCCACTTTCCGAATTTGCGGTATTCAGCGAACAGCGCCCTGAACACGGCACGTCCGCTCGCATCGAGGCTCTCATTGAGAGATTTCCTGGAGCCTTCGGTAGTGATGTCGAGGACGGCGAACACGCCGACCTCGAGCGCCTTGCGCATGTCTCGGGGTACCTCAACCTCGAGCTGCAGTTTGATGTACACCTCAAGCACGAGATACATGTACTGGCCGGCGGCGCGCTTGGCGACGTCGGTAGCCGAGTCCAGCTCGGACCGGGCCCGGGATCGGGCTACGGAGGCGGCGCTCGGCTCGCATATCAGTGTCAGTAGTCGGGCGAAGCGTTCCGCGTGGCGCGGCTGGAGGCGCGTGAGTAGCCAAGGAGGTTGCCGGGATTGCGCAGAACGATGGTTTGATATTGATGAGTTGGGATCTGTGAGGAGAACGTTTAAGAGGGCGCGGAGAACTGTGAGTAAGATATGGGAATGGCCGCTGAGACGGAGACGGTGCCGTTTGATGATGAGGGCTACTAGCTTGAACAGCGCGGTGAAGACTTTGCCCGCTGCTTTGGGATCTTCGATCTTGGGTCCGCTCACAGAACATATTTCGACTACAGTGGTCAATGTCGCCTCGATGTTGTATTGTGTCATGGCATTGGCGTGTTTGTCGAGAAGTAATAGCATAATTCCTGATATGTGTTCAAAGTGAAGGAGAGATCGAGTTTGGCTTAGTTGTGAAGTGAAATGCTCGTGCACCAGAGCCAAGTCCAGGCTCCCTTGTGTGCTTGCTGATGCGTCATCGGTATTCCGCCCTGGATAGTCGTATTAGAAATTGCGGCATATCGCCAATATTTTCGACCAACGTACCTTGATGAAGCTCAAGCAATCTTCGTGCAGCCAGCAGAGGTCCGATAGAGCCCTCAATAGGCGTCTCACGACCTATTAGCTCATTAAGCAATTGGTCTCGAATTGACTGGCTTTTTCCTTTTACATAAGCATCTACGAAGTTATGTATTAACTTCTCCTCGGCTTCTTGGCCAACTTCGTCTAAGATTGCGCTCAGAGACTCCGGAGTGTAGCGGTCTGCGCTTTGGTTCATGAGAAATGACCTCAATTTCCATACAACAACGGCGTCTTTGGATGCTATAGCATTGCCAGCTCTCTCTAGCCGAGTGAGAGTATCGCCCGGTAGCTCAATTTTCATTTGAGAGGCAGCGTCGTTATTGATGACCTGTGCGGCATCCAAAACGCTTGATAGAAAGTTGAGCTTCTCGTGGCTCAACGGAACACTCGAAGATTCATTCGCCTCTGAAGCAAAGCGGCTGAAGGCCCGTTCAACCAATTCAACAAGCTTTTGCCCGAAGATATTGAAATCTATCTTAAGACGCTCTAGGGAGCTATCGAATGATCTGTGGTCAGAGACTGCTGTCGCCAAGCTTTTCAAGAGGAGGATTTCAGTGCAAGCTATTGTGCCCTTTCCAGGTTTAAGACTTTTAGCGTACTGAGACGCGTTGAGGAGGTAAGATTGTGTGAGCTCGTTTGTATTCGTGAGGACTTGTCTAATGGTTTGTCAGCAAGTGGAGGAAAAACTAGTTAAGAATTTGATTATTTACTTGATTGTATTGTCGACAAATCTCTCAGCTAAAGATAAAATAATAGCATCGCCAGTCGTCGTGGTAGAACAAATATCAACCAAGTCGATAAATTCCATATTCTACACAACGTGTTAGTAAGGTTCTCAGAAGATCGAACACGTAGCGAGTGACCAGTACGAGCATAATATTAATATTTGAGACTTACCTCATAAAAAGTTGGCTGCTGCATGATCTTTACAAGTAGCCTTAAAACAACGACAGCATATTCTGAATCTTTAGACGCACGAGAGTTGACGGCAGATTTTTGTTTCTTCCATGACCTCATTATGCGTTTCCGGCGACCTCTCGTCCAAATTTCGGTTGGAAATTCAAGCAGTACCGAAAGCGTTTTAAGGCTTTGCGGTTGTGTCCAACCAGACTGGTTTTCTGAGTTATCCAGCACATACAAAAATGGCGAGACTAGGGCATCAACCATTGGCTCCTCATCAGCCACATCATAATTCTGTACTAATAGCCGTACATGCTCCAGATGTTGCTCGTTCATTGGCAGTGGGAGCTTATTGCTCATAAACCAAAATAGTTGAACGATCTGGTCAGTTAAGGTGTTGACTTCTTGTTTCGGCTGCTCAGCAAGTCTGGGAAGATGATTAAAAACCAAATCCGTGTAATGTCTCAGCTGTTGGAGATCAGCGTCAGCATTCACCGCTGAGAGCAGCCTTCCTAGCATTGTGCAAAGCAGCTTGGTGAGATCTTCTTCATATTTGCCACCAATGTGATTGGAAAGACATAGTTGGTAGCAGCACGAGAATGCTTCAAATGTCTCAGCAGAATCCAATGGCTTTTTCTTTATGATTGGCTTCAAGTCAGATTTGACCATTTTCCACAATTTGTTGCACCCGTCTGACTCTCTCCACGAAGCCAGACAGCCAAAAACCCGCCACCTCAATGCAAGAACTTCTGGGGAGTAATCCTCCCGTTTCTGATCAATCAAAGTAATTATCTTTGGATCAACGTTCGTTATAGTATTTTCATCGGTGAGCCCAGAACAAATACCATCAAGAACAACTAGGATCTCCCCCTTCTTTCCCCGTATTGATTCCAACCCTTCTAGCAATCGTAAAAGCTGGGTGCTTGAAAAGGAGGCCTGTATGATAGTTGCCAATTGCTCTCGAATTCTTGGGTCAAACCATATAGATTTCTTCATGGAGTCAGCTCCACACAGGCTCATGAGCCATTTAGTGATGAAACCCGCTAAATCTCGCGCGTCGGCAAATGCGATTTGTAGGGGAAGGATAACATCAACAATAACTTTGTCCTTTACTTCAGTGTCTTCGCTCGAAATCTTGCTCACGCTATCGAAAATAGCCACGCAGTCCTGATTAGTAAGAAATACGTCCGCATCGCACGCAATGATCTTCGATAGCAACGTCCAATCCGTTCCAGCTTCATCAACTGCATTTTCCTGGTATAAAGCGCGAAGAGTTTCGGTTTGGGGGATTGATCGGGTCTGTAAGGCAATGTCTAAAAGCCTTGAGAGTACCTCATTCTTTCTTTTACGGGCCAGAGGCTGCAGCCCGTCTACCACTATTTGAAAGACACTCTCAACCCAGGCGTCGTGTTCGATCTTGGACTTCGGGTCACTAGAATCCCGAGGAATCCGAGCTGCTATACCCCACATGGCTGTAGCTGACGCCACAACATCTTGCTGGGCTATTTCTAACGCCAACTTCAGCATGTCTACATTCTTATCCGCAGCGAAACGCTGCCTTGCGGGGCGAATAAAGTACGTGCTTAGAAGTCTCCGAAGTTGCGGCAACCAGATCTCACGGCAAGTATTGTATATATGGTTTGAAAGCTGGCCAGAATGCCCATCTTCAAGTTTAGCTAGCGTAAGAGAGGCTTGTTCGTAAATGTACCTAGCAAACTCGAGGCTGTCGTCCTTGCTGTGGAGTCGTAAATTCCAAACCATAGTCACCGTGTCAATCCAGGACTGCTGGCCTTTTACCAGTCCTTCGTCAGCCATGGAGAGCGCGTCGTTGCATATGAGTAGCAGCCTCGCTGTTATATCTCTAGTGTCATCGCCGGAGGATGAGAAAAGAGACTTGACATGCTCAGCACCAACTCTTTTTTCCGGAGTAACGCCGCCGGACTGATGAGTGCCCTGCTCTAGCAGAATGGCTAAGGCTTCAAAAACCTCGGAAGCTGACCTCAAACGTCCTAGAGAGCTACGAAGTTCTGCAAGTGTGGCAGGCCAGCCCGCGCTTCTCTTCCTCTTCTTGGTCGTTGTCGTGTCTTCTTCAGTGCCTGGAGTGCTGGGATGGTTACCCTGGTTGGTGATATCCGCCAAGGTCTTGCTGAGAATTGGCACAAATCGGAGATACGCCAAGGACCTGCCCAGAGACTGTGCTGGAATCTTTGGGAAGACGTGGCCGAGGATGGTCCAGGTGAGAGGGTATCTTCGGACATGTTCGGCGCTGTCGGTGTTGCCGCTCATCTGCTTGAGCAGCCATCGCAATATACTTTCTTCAACACCATGTAATCGGGTTTCTTTAGCCGCTGTAAGTAGAAGCCAGAGCTTATGGATCTTTTCGGGCAAGGCCACAGAGCTGTCTTCGTCGAGAGTCCTGACAGCCCTTATAAGTGCCAACTGCTGGGACTGGGGACGTGTATTAGTATTTTTTTTCTACGTTAACAAATTTACGTGATCAAAAAAGAAAAAACAAACCTACCTGCCCGCCCTCGTCTACTTCCATAGCAGACATTGCAAAGCCAACAGCGAATTGGCATCGCCAAGCAGTTAGGTTGAAGTTGCGATAAGTAGGTACATCTTGGTAGGGCAGTCTCCAAACCTCCCCTCCAAAAAAATACTGCCGTCCTACTATACGCTAGTGAGCCTCCGATAAGATAACACTCCAGTGCGTACCCAAGGTACAGCACTCCACCGCCTTCCATTTTAGGTCTCAGATACGCCAAGCTCGACGCATGGGGAGCTCCGTTTACAATTCGTTGCATCCCGACTTATTGAGTCTCGTGCCGAAATAAACGTCACCATCCAGGAGCCATTAGACGCCCTCTCATCAACACCACCAGCACATACTCAGCCCAGTCAATTCCCACCAGGTACGCGCGACTTTACTGAAGCTATGTAAAACCCAATTGGTGCAGCTTGCTGACTGGGTTTCATGGACACAGTCTGCCCAAAATGCCCGAGACAACGACGACGACGACTCCGGTGCCCTCAAGCGCAATCTCGCGACCCGTGAGCGAGGCGCTACTAAATGAGAAGGTAGGCCCAGACTCTATATCCTATACGTTACTCCGGACCGTTCTGCACACAAATCATTCGCGACCAGCGCCATGTGAAAGAGAGTCAGGAGAGGCTGCGGAACGCATCGCAAAGACTTAATTACCGCATAAGCAACAACTGTGCTCAGCCAGTATCATGAAGCGAATTGGAGGCTAATGACTTGATATCCTGCCAGTGGGACCGCTGCCTCTCGAACATGCTCATCAAATCCTCTCTCGGTCTCGGTTTCGGCGTCGTCTTTTCCGTACTGCTGTTCCGGCGGCGCGCATGGCCCGCCTTTGTAGGTGTCGGTTTCGGTGCCGGGCGCGCGTACGAGGAGTGCAACTGGAGCTTGAAGCAAGCGTCGCGGGATCTCAAGAAGTCGACATAAAAAACGCACCCGTTTTCCCCCTTGATCAATTCTACGCGCACATGCCGAATCTCTTCTCATCAGCTCTGCTAAGCGGCCCAATAATCACCATAATACAATGTACCACCCCACAATTTCAGAGACGAGAAGGAACCAAACGGATGTTGAGCTAGCCCGTACAATCGAGATGGATATAGCTGGATTTCAAACGCGGCCTCGTATAACGTTGCAGGCAAAATAGACCCGGGGTAGCCGAAGAGCGAGAGCGAGCATTAGACCTGAGGGAGCATCATCTTTTTGTGTACATATGTACAACAGCAGCATCAACACTCGATAGATAAGACAAGGTTATATCAAAATAAGCAACAAAACGGAATAGGGTCAATCTCCTGTTTGGTGCAGAAGATGAATCAGGCATGCCAAACACAAGGAAGGCTCTTTTGTGCTGTGACTATCAAATTCTATAAACAGGCCTGGTTTCTCGATTGCCTTGATTTTTTAAAGTAGAGTCTAAAATCATGATTTTTCTCGTCTATTTCTCTTTCTCCAATTCACGTTTGGATGAGCCTCGCCCAGTCACGTCAGTGTCGGCACAGCCGATTAATGAAAGCCATTCTCCACGACTTTCCCGTAGACAGTGCTCTCTGAAGCAGCGACTGTCTGCTATACTAGAGTAGCCAGGTAGATCTGAGAGATCATCTCGTGCGAAGTGCCGCCTTCTTCCCGTCTTCAAATACTCGGGTAGTTCTGATGGAGCTGGGAATGCTCTCGCACCCCAGTACCGCCCCTTAATAATCGTACCAAACACTCTTCTCGCCCCTCGAATCCACATCATCATCCTCCTTTTCCAAAGTCCCCATCTGCCCGCCCCAAAGACGTGGCAGAGTAGTTTAAAAAAGATTCACGGGAGTAGTTTCTATTCTCTTTCGCGTTTGATTCCCTGCATGATGTAGCTGCATTGGAAAGGAAAATACTGGTGTCCGATTTTGAACTCCCGGCCTTTCCCATACCCAATGCTCTATATTTCCATATTCTAGAGCTTAACATGGAGTCTGGCATTGGTAGTGGTTTACGCGACAATGGTTTGCGTCTGGCTGGGATCTGAGTGTAACAGTATTGTTTCGTGGTGGCCAGTGTTTCCCATGGGGTCTTCGTACGTGTATCACGGGCCGAACTCGTGACGTATGGTGTTCTAGAACTCTCTTGTCTACCGCCATAGCTATCATGTGGCTGACTGGGAGCGGTGGTGAACCATTTGCGAACTGGTCTTGGCGCTTCGCTTCTCTTTCTAGGCATCTCGATGGCAGACGAGGTATGCCACAACGCCCGCAGCCCGACACATATCAGATGACAAAGGAAGAAGGCGAGGAGGGAAGTTGCAGTAGCGATTCCAAGAATCTCGATGTCACCCGCCGGTCGTAGGTCGAAGCTTGCTGTGGACATTTGTCGGTTTGCAATCCCCATCGATATGGTCGCTCCGAGAGGGTCAGTGATCAGCTTGTGCTGTATCATTGTAGAGATGTATCTATACGGATTGGATGTAGAATTTCTCTCGAGAATCTACTCGTGTTTCGTCAGTGATAGGCATGTTAGTAGAATCTGATGTTGTAGCACGCCATTCACAATAGAGAAGAAGGTCTAGGAAAACATGGTGGGTTGACACTATATGATAACTCTCACAACTTTCTCGTGTCCGGTCAAATCATCACACTTACATTTGATGAGGCCAGCGTTTGTAGCCACGAGAAATGCGGGACTGTATGCTTCGCATCCATGGGGAGTTTTAAGGAGACAGTGTCGCGCAGAAAGCGATTCCCGATATGTATGTACCAGCATCCAGCTATCTAGTTGCTGAAGCTCGAGAGCATGGTCATAAAGGTCGAGTGATATTTGTATTCGTGAGTAGTGCAATAAATCATTCAGCATTTGGTTTCCTGAGAAGGTGGCTAGTCATGAATTGAGATGTCCGAGGATGATTTCAATCATCGTGAAGCCACAGGTCACCTACTTACTTAGGTAGGCAAATAGGTGAATAGGCAGAAGGAGAAAGTGACCAGCTATATGTTTCCAGAAGAAACCACTACCCATCTCCGCAAGGCTAGGTATGAGAGGGAAAGAATATATGACCCAAGACGTCAATCTACCATGTAGGCACATGATGTATGGCATCAGAAGGAGGTAGGGAGATAGACTACTACCTATAGTACCGCTTGGGAAGCGACTTGCTGGCCTAGACCTTCAACTTTTTCACATGTCTGTCCATCGGCCCTACTTTAACAGCATCGCTCTTGCTCCTTGTGTGCTTGGCCCCATTACGACCTTTCGAGGTGTGGTGCGATTCATGATCGGCATCATCATCAGCATGTTCTCCCTCATCATCGGAACCCTCCATCGCCCCAATACCTTCCATCTCGGTCTCCCCTGCTTTTTCAAACAGCTGCTTCCATGTCCCGTCTTTGACCGCTTCATCATTTCCATGCAGACCGATCGAAAAGGCCCGTTTCATGGCAGAAATACAGACGTCTTTCCTCTCCTTGAAATCAAACATGGCCGCTGGATATACGCCCTCTTTGCCGCTGTCGCTCAGGCCATCCCCTTCAACTGTCACCCCAGCTTTATCGAGCGCTGCCTGCGGCGCCTTCCATGGTTCGTATATATACTTCGCATCGAGATGTTTCAATTCCGGCACCCACTTCCGAATAAAATCGCCGTCTTTGTCCCACTTTTGCCCGAATGCCACGGGACTGTAGCAGCGGAAGTACTGTGAAAAGAAGGCGGTGCAGCTCAGCCATTGCCAATTGCCCGCGTTGGAGGCGGGTTCGTGGTCGATGAGCAGCTCTTCGAAGACGTCCGCGCCTCTCTCCCAGTGCACATAACAGCCACCTCTGGTCAGGAAACAGGCCACCATGTGACGGCCCAGGTGGTGAATCCATCCCTCGGTTCGAAGCTGGCGCATCAGAGCGTCCACGAAGGGAAACCCCGTAACCCCGGCTTTCCACCGTCTAAACCATTTGTCAGCTTGCGGCGAGTCGACGTGATACTTGCCGCTGACAGCCATGGTACCAGTGTCAGTGTCCTCATGCTTCGATGGTAAGTGCCAAGGGATAAACCTCACGTAGGCATTGTTCAATGTCTGCACGTAAGGAGAGCCTATCGCGGCCTGTGCTGCGAAATACATGTCGCGAAACAAAAGCTGGCCCGTCAAGCTCTCGGGGGGTACAGACGCCCTTTTACCGTACTTCTCAACCACGTCACGGGCCCGCCAGTAAAACAGACGAGGGGAAAGAGCGCCAAAGTGCATATTAGGTGAGAGAAGAGTAGTTGATGGCTCAATCGCCGCCGGGCTAGTCTTAGGTTTCCTAAAAGTAGCTGCGTATTCGGCATCGGTCATAATTTTGTCGAGCTCCTTGAGTGCCAAGGTTTCACCACCTCGGTGTGGCGTAGTAGCTGCTGGGAAGCCCAATTCCTCTAGCGTTTCAATAGCGAAGTCGCCCTTAGGACCGGCGATGCTGTGATAGGTTTTGTCGTCCTTGGTACGGTAACAAGCATTTAGATCGACTGTTTTCGAAGCATGCCCTTGGTGGAAATCAACCGGCATGTCCCCAGGATCAGGCAGATAGTCCGGTGCAGAGATAGGCCTTGGAATCTCCCCAATCTTACCGCCAGCAGCTTGGAGCTGGGTAATGGACATCGTGGGTTTGCCTCCATTCTTTGCGACGATCGTATCGCTGTCCCATAGCGTTCTACCATAACGCGTTATAACTTTTACGCCGGCTTTCTGAGCCGCATCAGTGACCACTTTGTCTCTTTGGCGCGCATAGGCATCAGTATCCCTCTCAAACACAAGATGTGTAACTCTCCAAGCAAGAAATAACTTTGGGAAAAGAGTCTGCGGAGCCTCTCGAATCACGAAGAGCTTTGACTTTGGATTAAGCTTCTGAATCGAATCTGAGAGATCTTGCTGACAATCGAGTCTTGCAGTGTCATTAATTAGTAAACATAGCAGAAAGATGGACGACATCAGCCTACATATACTGCCATCTGTTCGAGCTAGCCTTGACATGGTAAACATAGTGAGGGTCCCATGTAAAGATAGGCCAGAGTACATCAGGGCCCAAATCGAGAGCTGCTTTCAGTGCCGGCGAGTCGTGGAGACGAAGATCAGTTCGAAACCAGTATATCACCCTTGGTTTTGCCATAGCCATTTCCTCCCGCTTTTTAACGTGTTATGTAAAAAATAAAAACATTACATCGTAGCGCTTGACGCTATTGCTTTGTGATGTGTCACATAGGCATCTAATCTGAGACCATCTCTAGCTCCAAAATCCATGATGTCAGCATCTCAGCCACAGCCCAGCAGAGTTGCACAACCAAACATATGAACATCGCAGCCTTGAGTATTGAGCTGCATCTTAGCGACCGTTAAGAGGTTGAATATGTATCGAAGCATATGCCATGCGCCGGTAGTAAATGTCTAGGAGTGCTGCTGTAATCTTTTGTGCGATCCGTAGTGCAGTTCACCCCTCGCCACCATGCCCTTCGCGAATCTCAACATCAATAATAAGCATGTAATTGCCGCATACGGGCGTCATTGGAGGAGGCTTGATTCACCTCGATGAGATAACCCTCGTCCTAGCCTGTTTCCTCAACATTGTTCTGTCAAGCAATTAGCCTCTCGTAAAGATCAATACAATATCAAGTCTTTCTGCTAGAAAATCTGTGCAGGAGGTGTAATCGACCTGTTACTGTAGATAATTTTTTATTTCAATTGTACTAGACATGGTCTGCTTTGTTTCTTCAAGTAAGGAAGTGTGAACATCGTTTGGAGATACGGAGATATGACTATTCGTTCTTAAGTCAAGATCTTTCCACCAATCAGCCTCAACCTGCTACTCTCTTCCTCGTCTTGCTTGTCTGTTGCGTTGACATCAAAGGACGTACATACCGCAACTCTATTGAAACAATCGCTTTAAATAGTTGTTGAGCGCTACTTAGCTCGTAGTGATCGCGCGGAATGTAATTGAGGACTTCCCTACTGCCCAAGTACTAGTAAAGAAGCAATTGTCTACTTACAGTAAAGATAGAATCGCAGTATAGCCGGTACAGAATCGGGTCCTAGGAAGAATAAGAAACACGGAACAGGGGAATTACCTGTCTAGTGAGGTCCACCAATCGGCCGAGTATACAATACATACGACACTTGCTACGGAACGCCTAAAGATTTTCCTGGAGGCCGTCGCGGATGATACATGAAGATCGCTAACGGAGTAATTATAACGATGCTTACAAGTACCCGTGTTTTTTCGTTTTCCTGTCGTTCGCTATGTCCTCATGCTTCTACCAGAACTTTTAGCGTCGTATCTCATCTTACAGAACTCGTAATATGGCGACATCATTCAGGATGCATCACCTTCTCACGAGCACATTAGCCACAGCCGCCATATTCTTTAGCCAAGGCGCTATTGGGGCATCAGCTCCCCTGGTAACGCCGGCGCCACGCCTCGAGGACGCCCTCGTGCGCCGTGCGGACTCTTGCACATTCAGCGGGTCTCTGGGCTACTCGTCCGCAAGCGTGAGCAAAGCGTCATGCTCGACGATCGTTCTCTCTTCACTCCAGGTTCCCGGTGGAGAGACGCTGAACCTGGAAGACTTGAATGACGGGACGACGGTAGTCTTTGAGGGGACGACGACGTTTGGGTACGCAGAGTGGGAGGGCTCTTTATTCTCCGTCAGCGGTAACGGCATCACGGTCAAGGGAGCTGAGGGCAGCGTGCTCGACGGCCAAGGGGCACTATATTGGGATGGACAGGGTGGCAGTGGTGGCGTGACGAAGCCCAAGTTCTTCAAGGCGAATCATCTGAATGATTCTGTGCTTGAAACTATCACGATTAAAAACGCGCCTAAAAATAGCTTCAGCTTGAATTATGTCTATAACCTCACCGTTAAGGATGTCACCATCGATGATCGGGATGGTGAGTCTTTGGGGAAGAACACGGATGGGTTCAATAGTAAGTTTCCTATCTAGCAATCTGCGACCTCGATGCCCTCCCCCTATCATCTTAACATTCATCCTACAGAGATAGAATGAAGTAATGGAACAGGTTTAGTTAGATATTGATTTTCATAAAATAGTTAACAACGCCGATGGCGTGACCATCACTGGCGCGCAAGTATGGAACCAAGACGACTGCGTCGCCATCAACAGCGGAAGTAACATCTACTTTGGCTCGGGGTTCTGCTCGGGCGGGCACGGACTCTCGATTGGGTCCGTAGGCGGACAGACTGTCAATGTAGTGTCTAACGTTACGTTCGCCGACAGCACGGTGCAGAAGTCGCAACAGTCCGTGCGCATCAAGACCATCTCAGGGGCCACGGGCACCGTGGAAGACATAACGTACCGCAATATCTTCCTCGATGGCGCCGGTGTGGACGCCGACTATTCCGACTACGGCATTATCGTCACCCAGTCGTATAACGGCGACGCCGGTGAGCCAACAAATGGCGTTCTTGTCACTGGCCTTGTGCTGCAGAATGTCACTGGTACGGTTGGAAGCGATGCGCTTGATGTATATATTGAGTGTGGCGTCGGTAGTTGCAGTGATTGGACGTGGACCGATGTTAGCATTACTGGTGGCAAGGAGAGCTCAAGCTGCTTGAACGTGCCGTCCGGAGGCGGCGTCTCTTGTTGAGGACTGCGAATATTTAGTGATTTAATTGGAGGTTTGTTGCTCATATATTACTGTATCGAGTTTGCTGATGAATACATGACTTTTGGCACCTGCACAAGGGGAAGATGAAAACTTAAAGTGCGTCTTCGGTAATATCACAAGGATGATATACTAGTCGTTCTCTAGATGAATATTTAGGTATCACTGCTCCCCTTTAAGCCAGGACCCATTGGGATGCATTTTTTACTCGAAGCCTTGATGCTTGACCAAACATGATTTTATTCCAGACTTGACAACCTCATCATAATGAAACTTGGATAACACATTTTTGGTTGTTCATGTTTCAAACAATGGGTATCATTATCATATACTAAGTTGAGAGTAAAAAGAGAGGTGTCGACCCCTCTGTCTATGTTCGCTAGTCATCGCACACACACGTACGGCAAAATCTGATGTATATAAACAGTATTTCTATGAGATAATATTAAATAAACTCTGTGTCGAAAGTTTGGCTCGAATTTGATCCGAATTCTGTCAGCTGCCTCTCAATAGCAGTGTTGTGTCAGGTCGTGTTACGCAATGCTATTCACAGAATTTAGCTCACCATTCGACCTTGAGGCATGTAACTTGGTGTGGAATGCTTAGCTATTCCACGATCTATAGTATCTGAGTTATACATTACTAGCACCCAGAAGATGGATATCTTCAGTGCCTAAGCAATGTGTATGTACTGCCATCTTGGTCTCCCTTTCTTAATCACGTCGGCTGGATACGATTCTTTCCAGACGTGGCTGATACAGTTCATACCCAGTCGCGTATATGTGTCTTTCTGCCCTGTTGGTTCCAAAAGCAATACTGTTAAGTTGAAATAGATTTCATCTGTCCACACATTGCTGTGTTTAAACCCCCCGCGTTCTGGAAACCCTGTGATTATAGCAAAGGTCTCGAATGGCTGTGGTCTTGGACTCGCACCCTCTATGGGGAAAAGAGACTCACATCCAGTTCGAATAGACCAGTATTCGATTTTTTCAGACCTGACTCGTTGGGGAAGAGTTCTCCTGATTATTTCCAAGGCAGTTCCAGTACTCCCTAGAGCTGCCAACAAATACTCTTCTGGATCAGTAGCGTCACATCTTACAAGACGTGCATCAAATACAAGAGTTAATAGGTGAAGTTTAGGTAACAGTGGGATAGATTTTGAATTGTGTGGTAAGCTGTCCATCCAGGACCGATCCGCAATCAGCTCATCTGACAGTGGTAGTCCAAAGAGAGCTTCTGTAGCGTTGTTCTCTGTCGGCAAGCCCAGTACGTCGTGGTTCAGAAGTTGTGTATAATGGAACCAGTGGTAGTTGTTAAGCAGGCTTCTTCGACTTATTAGAAAATTTACGCTTTGGCCCGGATAAGCCCAACTCCAAGATGGCACACGAAGCACCTTACTTGGGTCCGGGTTGTCTAGTGCAACGAAAGCACGTCCCCAACCCAGGAGAGCTTCGAAAAAAGGCAACGGGTGTCCGTGCTTCAGGAATGCCTCCTCGGAGACCCGGTCCATAGGGCCCATCGCCGATAGAATCACACCAGCGAAGGCCGCCATTCTATCCTCCTTGACGCTCAAACTACGCCTCGAGTATTCTGCTATCGTTTGCAAGAAGAGATCTGTGGTGAGTAAATCCTCTGTCTTGGCTTCCTTGCTATGGAATAGGGCTTGCAACATTCCGGCGTTGCACGTTCCACTTTCGTGGAACAACCACCGATTGATACCGCCTGTGTTTTTAATTATTGGGCGGCGGCCCATTGACTCTCCATAAGTATACCTCTCGCAAGTAAAGAACATTTCCGATTCAAAAGCGAAGAGTAGACGTTTTGAGAATACGTATTCTTGAAACGTCCAACCTCTCTTACTCCAGATGGAACTGTCCATCATATTTTCAAACGAGTAAGATACGGGAAGGACAGCAACCGAAGGTCCTAGAAGGAGTGGTTTTTGGGTCTTCCTTTGGGTGCCTTGGGCACCAAGAAGCCCGTCTTCAGCGCCTTCGCCACAAGCAGCGACAATAGTTAAGTCGGCCGCGGCATAGATGTCCTTCATGTAGGGAATGAGCTTCGCCTTTTCACTGTCACTGTCCTGGTCGATACAGACTCGGTCAACCCAGAGCCATTCATAACCCAGAGAGTGTGCAGTAGCAATAGAATCCCGTATAGTCCGGGGGTAATCCGACACTAAGCCACCCTTAAGAGGCGGGTTCTTCGCCTGGCCGGAAGTTGAACCCCAAACGTACGATAGAGCGACGAATGTAGGCAGCGAAGCCAGTACCTCGACGAGCCCGGTGGAAGTGTGTATAAGTCGGAATATCCTGTCATCTAAGATGACCTGCATCCGTGAGCGGATGATGTCGGGAATATTCGGGTGCGAGTGGTTCTTATTGCAATGCATAAGCCACAGTTTCAGTAGTTTGATGTCTGCTACTGGGGAGATGGCCCGTCGTCTTCCTCCAGGAGGTCTAATCCGTTTGACATCGTAGGTATCTACATCAACCATATCTAGCAGTACCTCTCCCTCGATTGGTTGAAACTCGACCCAAATCTGCTGCTTATGAATGATGCTCCCTTCTTTTTTAACGTTAGTCGACCAATCGAACCTTGGTCTTAATGTGCATATACACCGCATATGGCCCAACCATCCATCTTGGTCCGTTGCATCAAGACAGGAAAGTAGGAGTGCACACATCGAACATCTTAGTTTTACGATTTCGGCCTCTTCAGGTGAGAAATCATTGATTTGTACAGCATATCTCTTCTCCAACTCGTCTAGATCTTCGTTCTCGGGGTTCTCGGGAAGCTCAGAGATGTCCGGAGGGCTGGCCATCAAGGGACGTAGGTCTAGCTTGCGGCTACGACATTTGGGACAGAGCGGCGCTGTTTTGTTCCGCCAGTGAGCGAATAAGCGCATCACGCGGCGTCTTTTCGATTTTGGTTTTAGTCCATCTGAATCCTGCCATTCGGGCCAATACAGGAAGAAACGTTTTCTTTGCGTAGTTCGCGACGATGAAATCATAGTGATGTTTCGAAATTATTTTAAAAGTGAATATATATTTTCCGACGGGAGCAGGGACGAAGAAGGGTGGCAGCATACTATTATGTATAGGGTATCTATCTTCACAGGTACCCAGGCGTAAGAAACTGTTGGTAAGGCGTTATGCGATGTGCTGGTGGCTGCATGTTGGTCGCCATGAAACTAAGCAACTTCTTCTCGTACCTGATGTGTAGCAATGTGGATATTGATGTTATTTAAGAGATGGAGTAATTGACATGGCACCCACTGTGAGGGGTATTCTTATAGCACTGTCCTTCGTACCTTCCACACGGCCAGACCTCCCAACCCGAGCACCGACGAGGATATCACCAGACCTCTGAAATATCGCGATAACTTTCATTTCAACTGTTCAAACGAATCTTCAACATTCCGTCAATCCCTAAACCCGTATTTAGTCAACTGGACATTCCAGGACAACGCGATATTTTTGGCTGCCGCAAACCACTGTAGCTTGGCTAACAGATCAATTGGACCCCTCAACTCGGCTTACGCCACTGGAGAACTCAGTCAATCCAGGACTGCGCAATACTTTAGCTGTCACAACTTCTGTAGCATTTTCAATCCGACAATCTTTATATTCGTTGGCCGCAGCCAAATATGATAAATTAAAAAAGACAAAGGGGTGGTCTGTGTATATCCGTCGTAGCGTTTGGGAGTAGGTGGCCCGAATGCTTAGGCGGCGAGTCGACACTCAAGCCGTACGTACTAGGAGAGATCTTTCAACCAGGAGAATTGGATGGTCCATCTTGAATTAGGCGTATACGGAAGAAAACAACATATTTGGGAGAAAACGACTGTATTACCGCAGTAAAAGGAACCAAAAGGAATAGCACGAAGGCTGCGAGCTCTCACCAATCGATGTGTAGCAATGTGGATATTGATGTTGTTATTTAAGAGATGGAGTAATTGACATGGCACCCACTGTGAAGGGTATTCTTATAGCACTGTCCTTCGTACCTTCCACAGTACCCACCACCTACATACATAGGTCACCTGGAATATAACTAATACGAAGCAGTTGCATCGCACGGTTGCTGTAGGTTTTGGAATTTATACAAGACGCATGTTGCTCCGGCGAAGAGTATGCCCAGTAGGTACTCAAGTTGCTGATGATTGATATAATGCTGTTATATATCTTGATAGAAAAGGGGGAACTCGAGATACCGACTAGTCCAGTAACAAGACCAGGTTTAGCATGCATGTTCAAAACTGTAAGTAGTTAAATGGGTCCCTATTAAAACGCACAATATGCCTTACCATTTTCTTGTCTCATGCTTGGTGCTTAGAGCTAAAGTGTAAAAAGCTCCAATTAGAAACGAAAGCATGATGGGTTGTTTCTATTGACCTACTAGTCTAAACCTGTGAAGGATCAATACTGCCTATCTCTGCTTCACACACAGCGATGCATGGTGCTGGTACTCACCTCTCTTGCCGCAAATGACCCATGCATATGCATGGCTCACAACAGAGCGCGCGGTTAGAGGAAAGCCACGAGTACCCTTCATTTACGAGAGACGGAACTGCACAAGTCCAACCCATCTTGAATTGCGTGCAGTTCTAAAAGAACTTTTTCTCTTTCTCTGACAATGAAGTTTTCAGGATGTACAGTGTCCTGAATTGGTATCTACTTCACAAAACGACACTCACCTAACTAAATTGTTCATCTATCGAACAGAGAAACATATGCTGACATTCAAAGTTGCCGAGTTTATATTGAAGCTCATCAATTATTAGTTGAGTTTTCTCCTATTTCATTTGCGATTATGATTTTGAACTTGCTCTCGGTCATATTAGATGCAGCATTACTCGGTATAACTGCTCTTTGCTGCAGTACTGGTTTCGCGGCTTGACTTGAGGTGCGAATACCCATGCTGGATAAATATAGAGGTTTATACGTTAGGTGCTTCTTCGCAAACGCTCCAATAGCTGTACACTTGTTGAGATGTCAAAAAGTAATTGAGGTTTGGTCCAACTGATAACCATCATCATCGCGATGCTTGGACAATACAGTTTTATACTAAATATTGGTTGATTTATAAAATGCCAATATTAATGAGTATTCAACATGGGGACTGGCTGCTGTATGTAACTCCAAAGATAGTAACGGGAAACTGGAGAAGATTAGCTTAGCGACTGGACTTGTTGGTATGCCTGTTGGTTGTTAGTTACATTGTAGCAAATTATGCTTACCGGCTTGAGGTTAGTAGACCGCAAAAGATACCTATATAAACGCTGAAGGTTTGGTCAATTTGGCTTTCTCCTCAAGAAGTCTCCTCTCCAGCTTTGCCGATGGATATACCCGCATTATTTAGCAGTTTCAGTTGTCGAGCGCCGCCCTTGTCACTGTAAGCATTATATTTGTCTATTACTTGCTTCCCGACTTGATCGTGTCTATCAAATATATATAGAACTCATCCACAAGATGTTCCCTGGTATGTGGCATATCGTGTCCTAGACTATGCCTGAATTCTCTAACCAGCCAATTGCAATGTTGGCTTGACCCGTTTTGGTTACACATCTTCAGACATATGCTCACATAACGGTACAGCAATATTTCTTGAACAGCCTCGTGACGAGCTGTTCGATGTCACCATCTTGGTTATCTTGCTGATTCTGACCACCATAGCTTTGTTCACCATGATTCTGGCCGCCGTAGTGCTGCCCCTGTTGACCGGGATATTGGTGGCCGTGAGGCTGTTGCTGATGACTTTGGTGCGTGGCATGGTACCCGCTGTCGTGCGGCAACGCTGGTACATGTGTGACATCGTCGCCTTGCAGATTGACATAAAGACGTCCTTCGTTCTCCTCCGTCGCGTACTGTAGCCCGAGGTCCTGGCATAGTTTCTCGATGGCCGGCTTGATCTTCTGGACGTGGTTGGTGCTGTGGATGCCCTTTCCAACAATCCTGCGGTCGGCGATATGTTTAGTTAATGTGTCTTATGTCCACGGATCCTCTTGATAAGAAAGCTGAAGGATTCCTACACATGAAGATGGGTTTTGCCATCCTGCTGATCCTTCCGAATCCTAGCCTGAACTCGTTTCTCGGCCTCTGCAACAAATAGTCCATGTAGGTCAATGGTGTCAGGAGGAGCGCTTTCAGGATTGTTTGCTCGGAAAATGGTATCGTTCGCCTGACTGAAGTAGTGGTCTGCCTTAGCGGCGTGTCGCTTTCCCTCATTGCTCAGCTGTTTAGCCGCGGCGCCATCACCACGCTCATACGCCTCGTGTGCCTGTTCTTCGTTTAAGGGGGCCACGTCAACGAGATGTGGATGAAGGTATGCCAAATTCGAAAGCACTGTTGGTGCCGAAGGCATCGTCAAGGGGGGGCTCGGTCGTAGGAGGGTGGATCAATGTAGACGGTAAACATACACGTTTCATGCATGTCTCTCGCTTATCGGCTTCGTCCCGTCCTTTCTGGATCAATGTCTCGTATTTTGATTTTTCATCGGGCTGAACGTCGCGGCTGAAGGCTGTGGCATGCGAAATCAATGTAAGCGGTCGGCATATGGAGTATATATGAACCTATGTATATGGCTGACACGTCCTAGTATTTCGGTGATTCGGGTAATGGAAAAAGGCAACAAAAGAGTGTTCACCGTACCTTTCCCACCTATCCTATCGAAGCCCCTGGCGTAATGATCAAGCTCAATATCGGCAGACATTGTGTACGAGTGGACGTTAAAGAATGGCCTGTGAGTAGGAATGGATGAAGGATAGAGCTATCAGGGCAATTGTCGTGTTGTGATTTGGCGTGTAAGGCTTGATTCAATCCAGATCGTGGAGAGATCTGCCACTAGACAAGCCTGCAACCTACCATTCCACCCGATTGACCGATTGAGCACCAGGTAATGTAGGGGTCAATATGCGGACTGGGTTTGTCTGGCTAGGGCAAGGCTTATTCTGAACCTGTCTTGGGCTGACGCCTATAGGCGGCGTGTAGCGTAGTGTAATGAGATGACTCATTATGTACAGCACCTGGAAACCTGCCGCACCGGCAATGGATAGGAATGCAGGCTGTCCAAGTGCTATGAGTCTAGATTGAGTCAAGTAGGTAGTGCCAGGTACCTAGTTATATGTACGCTTCGGGAATTGCGGCGTCTGCAGATGCGCTGGAACGGTGCCAATTGGAACTGTCACATTGTTCGGATCGCTCAACGAACTACACAGGACTTCAATTACATAAAAGAAACTCAAGAAACGGATCTTTGATCGGATAAGATACCAATGGAGACCAATGGTGTAGATACTAGACTAGGCGGGAAAATAGATGGAGGTAAAGATCCGAGAGTTATAGCCATTTCGAAACTTTAAATTGGTTGAGTTCCCCCTAAACTACTGGTAGAAGACTCCATAAGAGAAGAATGTTCCAATTACTGGTATGATTGCCATGTGCTGTTACGGTAAAGTGCACTGTTCACTAAGAATGTGCCGGTAGTTATGAGAAGAGGAAGCTAGACGTAGCCAGCAATTAGTTGCCTATACTATCGATCTTGATATAAGTCCAATGACTATAGTTCACAGTCTAGAACGAGGGCACAAACATCGTGGCAAAGACGATTAACCCCTTTACTAGAACTTTCTCGTCTTGTTAGTGGTTGCAGAGACTTGGCCACGTTTACTACGTACTGCTATCTTCATCATGGGGTCGTATATTATACTAATACGCACGATTAGGCATCTGCTATAGAGTCTAAGCTCGTAAGAACTACCGTAAACAATCTAGATCTCTCTATTCACTCTTCACAGCTTGTCTACTGCAACACCTACCTACAGCACTACTAACATCAAGTTCTGTATTTTACATGTAAATTTTCACCCCCCTGTTATAGAAAGCGGATCAGCGTAGCATTCGTCTCAAGTCTATTGAATCGCGCTGTGAGAGGCATGTTTCGTGGTGGGGTGTTTTGCAATTCAGTCCCGTTGCAGATCAGTTATACCAAAATCTCAGACTGGGTGGATTCTATCCTGACGACTCGCTTCAGAGGATCGATTCTGCGCGGTGCTTTGTTATGTGCTCGGTAAGATTACCACATACACATAGGTATAGACTTTACTGAAGTAAATGAAGAAAGACTCTCCTTAAGCGACCAAGACAAAGACGTTATGAGCCGTTAGGCCTAACTGGTTTAGTTTAAGCGACTTATCGACCTGGAAAAGCTGGCGTTCGCGTTGTAAGCCGAAACTGTTTTAGGTAGTCTTGCGCGGCAATTCTGCTAATGGCATAGTTGAAGAAACAGACTCATAACGAATGCATTGAAGAAAAGTTTAGTTACCTGGTTTGGCCTTGAAGATGTTTCACAGTTGCTAGGATGGTGATCTTGGCGATATCTACCTTACATCCCACCTATTGACCTTATAAGCTGATTGGGCTTCCTTCTGCGCCATCCTTGAAGGTTTGAGAGATCGAGTAGTGTAAATATCTATTCTGCTAAATCCCCTTCTTCTCTTCCTGCCCTACGATCCGAGCGCAAAGCATCCGAGCTCATCCTTCCGTTGACAACATGGATCTTTTTCAGCTGCATCTGCCGAAACCCGGAAAAATTGTCAGCCGTTACCCTAGGTACCTAGGTGGGCTACTTATGCGCAGCACTAGGACACTGGAGAAAAAAAAAAAAAACCATACCTATCTGTAAGGTAATACTAGCTGGCGGTATGGTGTATATACCGGTACTCCTTTGTTGACAAGTCGTCGTCTTGTTCAGAATCTAGTGTTTTAGTGTCTTAGTAGAGTCTTAGATGGTATCTAGCAATTCGGCACGGCCGGGCTCCGGTTTTGCCAACCGGCACAGGCGATTGGGTAGACGTAGCTGGGCTTGGTGTAGGGAAGAGGGTGCAACCATCTGTTGAACCACACACCCTCTTCTGCCTCGTGGAAAAGGCTGTTTGTTTTAACTGCCCTCCTCCTATGTAACCTATCTACCTGTGTCTTGAGGCAGTTCGCCTGCTCGCAACACATTAAACCCCCAAGTCGGCAGGCGGGGAGATATAAATAAATATGACGCTGCTGACACCGCTGGATAGGTGAGGAGCTCTCGTCTTTGATAGGTTCCCATGTCGGTAGCTCTGGAGGATTACCGACTTATTAGGTCCCGTGTTGAGGCTTTTTGTCAGATCAACTTCCTTGTCGGGTGGCGTCGACAGACGTCTTGCTGCACGTTGGTTCAATGCATAACTTGCTTCTTACTGAGTAGAAACCTAGAAACAATCTCACACCATCCTATCGTTGCTTGAGGACTCGCCCCGGTATGATTGGTACCTGACCAACATGACTGTCTAGTCCAAGCGTGACACGCAAACCATTATATGCCTTCGCATGGAACAGGAAGGAAAGGAGAAAGCGAGGGGGAAAGAGCATCACTACCGTTCGGATAGAAGTCTACATTCTTGAGCGGGTAGCTGTGGCACACACAATGCCAGCCGGTAGGCGGGTAGTCTAGTCCGTAAGATTGTAAGCATCCTGCATCACAACCAGTAGCGTTAAGCGGTTCTGAGAGGTCGAGGGCGTGATGCTGCGACTTGGTGGCGTAAGTGAAAACAACATGGCTGAGAAAAAGAACACTTTAAAACGCGGTGGTCGTTATCCCTTCTGAGTAGTAGTGGTCATAAAAAACGGTTCCCTTGTTGTAGTACCTACTGTACCGGCGGGGAGGTTGGGAGAAGAACTGCGCACGTGGTTTACCGGTCGACTGCAAAGTGATAGAACATGATCTTGCTGTCCATGATGAGACTTTCAGAAGAACTGTACCATGAAAACCAGTCCATCGGTCTTAGGGATGGCCATCCTCGTCGGCAGTCAGCAGAGCAAACGGGCAGACACCGGGCAGAAGACCGGGCAGTAACCGGGTATAGATCTCGCAGGGCCAACGATAAGCCTAGAGAATAGTCTTTTGGGTTCGTCAGATCTCGGATTTCAATGCGCTCTGGTCAATTCAAGCTGATGGTCTGTCACCTTTCCCACGTTGTACTTATAAGCCGAATGTTAAATGCAAACGAACCCCATCGATACCTGTCCATGCATGCGGTATGTTGTAGGTAGCATGCCGGCAGTAATATCACTAGGCATAGGTATCAGTAAAGGATACATAGGTACAGCGCTCTATTTACAATATGATTTCGTGTCTCTTCTCGTCGAATCTTTATCGAGGGTGGTTGCTTGCCATTGCGATTTTGAATCATGACAGCGGTAAAAAGTACTAGTACTAACAGAGTCTGAGACGAAGCTCGCCTCATCAATCTAACGCTTAGACATTTACATTCGTGAGACACAAGTACCTCCATGTATTGTATGTACCTCTAACCCGGGTTTGTGTAATGTCGGTGCTGCAGTGTACCAGTAAGTTATCATGTAAATAGCAGGTAGGTTAGGTACAGTACATGTAGTATACACTGAGTAAGAGGTATAACTCTCCAGGCACTCCTATCTGATGACTCGTGGTTTATCGTGCGATGCACAGCAGAGCACACTACTGTGAAATACCACCTGGGGCAGCTAGCGTCAAACTCCACTTTTTTGCAACGCCCTGTCCCTTTTCTGGAGATATCTCATCAACCAACAGCACCACTATTCATTTAGCTAATTTTTATAGGCTTAGCGTCCGCGCTCCTCCTCGCAGTTTGCAGCAGCTCTTCACAACATGACACTTGACCGTTTTAGGGTAGCAGTCTCTAGACCCCTGAAAGCCTTTTCCAGCCATCCTCCTGATCAATTGTGTGTGCACCTGTGCATGTACTGTCTGATCTCACCACCCAACAATCAATCGGTTGATACGATTGAGCTTGGTAGGTGTCGTGCAGAATGAATTGTAGCCATGGTTCACAAATCTCTCCCTTCTGTCTCAGTCCAAAGGGGGACACATCATGTACTAAACCCGCAGTAGTCTTTGATTTTTTAAACAGCACAATCCCATCATACAGTACTAGGAGATAGGTGCATACTAAGTAAGGGTACCTATCAGTAAATGTATGTAAGTAGGGTAGCCTGCAAGTGAAAGCATTGAACTCGTCCCATAGCGTATTAATGTAGCATATAGACAACTCCTGATACCTAGTCCAGTTATGCTGCGTAGGGGCAATCACCGATAAAACTTCCCATATTGGATTAGGGGTTTGAGCTGAAGCGTCAGGGATTCCCCGTTAAATCAGTCCCTACCTACCTATACATAACACAAGTACCTACTACCTAGTGGTCAGTTCGTGTCAGTACGTACAGTACTTTTATAGTGCAAGAGCTGCAAAGTAGACTAGCAGACAGAACTGACCGTACGCTACTGTACGCCTGTAAAATTATCTACAGATGAAGTGTACCTACCTGCAGGGAGGTAGCGGCCGCCATTGGTAACTGATTAATGACCTCCAGTGGCTAGCCAACTGCACTAGCATGGACGCTCCACTCACGCCTACCCAGAGCAGCGCAAGATACATTGTATTCTCAGCAAGACAAGGCCCTTTCCTTGTACACCATCCTGCACGGTCTGCCCAGTCCATCTCCGCCCCCGGTCTCAATCTCGCTCAACCGCCCTTTTTTCCTTTTTCCCTTCTCGCCGTCCATTCTCATCAACTTCGTCGCTCTCTCCTTCTGGTGGTCCATCATCAGCCTATCCCTTTGTTTTCAACGCCTCCCCTTCATCTAACGGAGCCGCTGCTTTGGTAAGTTATCATCAGCCCCTTTGCTACAACAACTTGTTTAAGGTCACCCGCCATCATCATCTGCACATCCGCATACCCTGCACACAATCCACAGCGCGTAGCCACTGAGGTCCGCGTCGTCTCTGCGAAGTTGGTCAATAATAACCAGGCTATTCACTTCAACGTCGAGTATGCGCTTCGCAGCCTGACAATTCTCGGCTACCTGACCTACTGGTGATTGCTTTATCGAGGCCTGCGACATTGTGGTTACATACATGCACATTGCTTTGTATCCGAAAACCCAGTTGTGACTCAAAGAAAGAAATCTGGATGTGTTACAAGACGACTGGCCTGCGCAAATAATCACGTCGAGAACATCCATCATCTCATCGCCCAGTGCCGCTCATTTGCAATAATCTTTTCTTTCTCTTTTCGCTCGCTAACGGGATTGACTGCGTAGCACAAGACGACGGCTTCTCGCACTTACTACCTCTGACGCCTGTGCTCCCGACCGAAATACATTGCGAATCAATATCTTGCTAGGATCCGTACATAATTGCCAAGATGGGTTGTGGAATGAGCACGGAGGAGAAGGAGGGCAAGGCCCGTAATGAGGAGATCGAGAATCAATTGAAGCGGGACAAGATGATGCAGCGCAACGAAATCAAAATGCTTCTTCTGGGTGAGTGAATTGTAGACGCAATCTAGGCCTTACCGCTAACGTCTCGCTCAATAGGTGCTGGTGAATCCGGGAAGTCGACAATTTTGAAACAGATGAAGCTGATTCATGAGGGTGGATATTCACGCGACGAGCGGGAATCCTTCAAGGAAATCATCTTCAGCAATACTGTCCAGTCAATGCGCGTCATTCTGGAGGCTATGGAATCGCTTGAACTACCCCTGGAAGATCAGCGAATGGAATATCACGTTCAGACCATTTTCATGCAACCCGCACAAATCGAGGGCGATGTCTTACCTCCGGAAGTAGGCAACGCTATTGAGGCCTTATGGAAAGACCGCGGGGTTCAAGAGTGTTTCAAGCGATCCCGTGAGTATCAGCTGAACGACTCAGCAAGATAGTGAGTACTGGCTTCCAAGAAGTTTGTTGGCGTTGCTAACATGCTTTTGAAGCTATTTCGATAACATCGTGCGTATTGCGACGCCTGATTACATGCCCAACGATCAAGATGTTCTACGATCACGAGTCAAGACGACTGGTATCACAGAGACGACCTTCATTATCGGTGACCTGACCTACCGTATGTTTGATGTTGGTGGTCAGCGATCAGAGCGAAAGAAGTGGATTCACTGCTTCGAGAATGTCACGACCATTCTCTTCCTGGTTGCCATATCCGAATACGATCAATTGCTCTTTGAAGACGAGACAGTCAATCGTATGCAAGAGGCTCTGACTCTTTTCGATTCTATTTGTAACTCGAGGTGGTTTATTAAGACCTCCATCATCCTGTTCTTGAACAAGATCGACCGGTTCAAGGAGAAGCTTCCTGTGAGCCCGATGAAGAACTACTTCCCCGATTACGAAGGTGGCGAAGACTATGCTGCGGCTTGCGATTATATCCTCAACCGCTTTGTCAGCTTAAATCAGCACGAGACGAAGCAAATCTACACAGTACGCATTCTTTGGCTTTCTATTTTCTTTCTCAATGATTTCCAGTCTTCTGGATCCTCAAAACGAAATGATAATCATTCCTGCATCATAATTGCTGACTTTCTGGCTCCAAACAGCACTTCACTTGCGCGACTGACACAACGCAAATTCGTTTCGTCATGGCCGCTGTTAATGGTAAGATATACTTCTCGGCTTCCGAGATTTGAGTTCATGACTGACTGATTTCTAGACATCATTATCCAAGAAAACCTTCGACTATGCGGTCTCATCTGATCAGCTGATGATGCATCGAAATCAACGAGGACACAATCCGCAAA
The DNA here is from genome assembly GCA_022578775.1 of Xylaria venustula. Lineage (NCBI taxonomy): Eukaryota > Fungi > Ascomycota > Sordariomycetes > Xylariales > Xylariaceae > Xylaria > Xylaria venustula. The sequence continues at coordinate 537,902 of MU389337.1, read as the reverse complement.
AATCTTTACCAGCGTATAATCCACAGTTGCCAGTAATGTTTTAGACCTGGCTAATGACTGACCCGCACTACCCCAACCAGCCGGCAAGCCGATCTCTATGTGTTTTGTTTTGCGCCGAATTGTCCCACATATTCATCCCTTCTTTACCCATGTTTTACCAAAGACCGTCTTCTCTGGCTTCGCAGGAAGCTCCTGGACAGCGCCATACCCACATGAGATTTGAGACACGCCGTGAAAGCGGGAGAATACTGCATCTGATGGCCGTGGTGGACCGTATATCTTGTTTAATTACGAATCGGCGGCGACGTTGACCCCTTTCTACCTTGATTTTCTTTTTTTGTTAAGGCCTCCGGAGTGCCTCTGTGAACGCATAAAATAGGGGAGGCACCGCCATCATATGTTGCAATATGGGGGCTTATGGCGCGAGAGTATGGATGATTGCAACGAAGTTATACCAAAGACCCAGCAAGAGTTTTCGGAGTCGGTGGGAAGCTCCGAGGAAAGGTTGGATTGTTGATACAAATGAATAAACCAACCAATGTTCTATATATCCAAGGAAAAACGGAAGATTAGAAAACGACGACGCAGACCCGCCATTGTGAATTGTAATCCATAAAAGCAGGGACTGATAATCCTTGATTGGAACCTACTTGGCTATTTCACTTTGGTCGTCAGTTACAGCCTGGATAATAACCATAGCTGCAATTCCTGAGCTGGACTTTTACTTGACGGTCTTTGGGATATGGAATGTCAGTACTGCCATTGTATATTGAGTGATGATATAATTATTTAATGTTTATATATGAATATTCGGTATATTTTACACATGTGCACTGAAATTCCGAGTCGTCGTAGTGGTTGGGCAGTCTCCGTAAAGTATTGCTTCGAGCACTAGCACCGATGCAAGACGTATCATACTAAGAGGGTATATTATACATTACAAGCCGTCGCGTTGCTATAGCTCCTTGAGTTCGCACCGTCCTACCATCATGCTTCACTCGCGTTCTTCTTCCTGTAGTTGACTGGATGACCATTTTTCTTCGCATATTTCCTGATCTTGCTGTAGATGTCCGGAAGAGCAAAGACCCAGACGACGGCGACAATCCATGACATGATGGTGTCGACAACCCAATTGTTGCGAGGCGACCCTCCGAGAGAGCCCCATCGAAGCACATTTCCCAGGAAAGCAACAGTGATGGAATGATGGCCCTTCTCGAGACCCGCGATAGCAGCGGCGGCTACAACGTCGGGGGTCTGTACCGGATCGCTCTCCTCGAGGATCTTTGTGATCTCGGGCTTTGACTCATTCTCACGCTCCAGGCCGGGACTCGAGATGGTGCCAGGGTAGACGATGTGGACCTTCACCTTCTGCGGGTAGATCTCGAGCTCTTGGGCCAGCGTGTCGGCCAGACCGCGCAATGCCGCCTTGGCGGGCGTGTAGGTGCCGTAGCCGACGAGGGGGCAGAAGGCGACTACGGACGACGTGAAGATCAGGTGCTTCGGCTCGGGGACCACAGGGGCATTTGGAGCACACCACAGACGCAACACGGCGTGGGCCAACTGGGCGCTGCCCCAATAGTTGAGTTCCATGTCGTCCCGCGAGACGGACAGCGGGGCCTCGGCCCAGAAGTCGGGCGTCGACCTGCCGGCGATGCACCATACGATGTCAAGGGGCTTGTCGTCATTCCAGGCAACGGCTTCCTCGAGAAGGGGGGCGGCATAGTCGGGCTTGGAGGCGTCGGCAGTGATGTAGCGGAATCGTTGGGTCTGTGGGTTGCGTGCGGCGGCCTGCAATGCGCGAACGAAAAGGCATGAGTGTGACTGTTACCGACGGCAGCATTCGAGGGCGGCGCACATACCTTGGCCTCTGCCAGTGCCTCGTCCAGCTTGTTGGCTGAGCGCGACACGAGAATGACGCTGGCGCCCTTCTGGGCCAGCTGTCGAGCGACACTACGGCCCATACCCTCAGATGCGCCCGTGATGAGCACCGTCTGCGGGGCACGATCGGGGTCAGCAGCAGCACAGGTTTCGATCGCCCATCACTCCAGCTATCCATCTACCCACCCATTGAAGCCAGGGAAAGCTGTGGAAAGCTCAATCACCACTTGTACTTACTTTGCCCTCGACGGGCATTTGATTCTTGCTCCAAGCTGAACCCATTGTCACGGCTATCAAGAGCACAGCAAGACCAGCGAAAATGGCAATCCACACAGGTTGTGAAAAGGCATCCATGAAAGATGAAGCCAGGTTTGAATTGCTGTGGGTGGGCAGTTTGAGGAGGGAAGGTTCCAATGCCGTCCAGCTGGAGGGTTTTGTTGTACAAGCGACACTGTCATCCACTGCTGTTGGTGCATACCAATTTCCAGGACCTACAGTAGTGCAGGTAGGTACCCACCTAATAGATCTCTTTACACTAGCCCCGCCCCTTGCAGCACGGGCGGCTTAGGCGGGGATTGGTGGGGATTGGTGGGCGCGATAAGGAAAAGCTTGATAAGATTTCTTTAACAAAAAGTTCATATTCTGTCTGGGATCAACTTCCCTAAATGGACTACATCGGCTTGTATAAGTAAACTGACGCACTATTTCCCACACCCGCACACACCCACAACCTCGACGATATGGGAAAGAAGAGGAAGGCGACTTCGGCCGCCAGGTCATCTGGTCCTCGGGAGTTTGACCCTAAAGATAGCAAACTCGGCCCGATTTCCAGCTATAGAGATGTCATGGACAACCAGGACCGGTTCGAAGAGGACGATGACGAGATTCTATTTGACCAGGGACCCAAATCTAAGCGCCAAAGGGCCGAAGAGCTGCTAGAGGACGACGACGACGAAATCCTGGGCTACTCTGAAGACTCCGATGATGACGAAGACGACAGCGCCCGGCACAGACAACCACGAAAGCAAGGCAAAACTGGAGGCAGACACGACGACGACGACTCAGACGTCGAACAAAAGAAAGACGATGGGGAGCAGGATGACGGCTACTGGGGTTCGTCGAGGAAGGACTACTACGAGGCCGATCAGATTGAAACCACAGTCGACGCCGAGGAAGAGGAGAAAGAGGCCTTGCGTTTGCAGAAGAAGAAACTCGCCAAGATGTCTGAAACTGACTTCTTCAACGAAGACGAATGGCTGGCTGGTGAAGCCGAAGATGCAGACCAAGACGAGGTCGTTACCGAGGTGCTCAAGGAGGTCGAAATCCCCCCGGACATGGGCCCAGAAGAAAGGAATAGACTACTGCAATCCCGCTACCCGGAGCTTCCGTTCCTTGCCGACGAGCTGCTACAACTACAGCCTCTATTAGTGGACCTTCAAAAAGAAGCCGACGGCCAGAGCCCGGAAAGCCTGGCCGTTGTGAAGTGTATGTCTAACTCTGTTTTGTACTCTTGTTTCCATCGCCGATACTGACACAAATAGACCGGGTTCTTGGTGCTTTAGTGGCTACCCTAGCCATGTATTTTGGCATATTAACATCACTGGCTAGAGATGGCAGCGGCGTCGCAAAAACCTTGGATCCATCCGAGTTGCGAGAACATGAAGTTATGAGTACTCTATTGGAATGCCGAAATGCCTGGAAAAGGGTGGAGCACCTGAAGGAATCAAAGTCTATAGAACCGGCTGATACGCTGCCATCGCCGCCGGAGGACGAGGATATTGAAATGGTCGTTGAGGATACGGTCTTGCCCACACAGTCCAAGGAAACTAATAAGGCCAAGCGAGCCAAAGCGAAAGCCGAACGCAAAGCCAAGGCAATCGAAGATTCGCTAGCTGACCTCGACTCTTTACTCGCTCCTAAGAAGGTCACCAAGAGAAAGAGTGCGCTCAAAGACGGTGAAGAGGATGACAACTCGGATTTCGGAGAAGAGGACTACCTCGACAGCAAAACAGCCGCTGAGAAAGCAGCGCGAAAGAAGAGTCTCAGGTTTTACACTTCCCAAATTGCACAGAAGGCCAATCGCCGGGCAGCGGGAGGTCGTGATGCTGGTGGTGATATGGATATTCCATACAGAGAACGTCTCAGAGACAGACAAGCTCGCCTGAACGCCGAAGCCGAGAAACGTGGCAAGAAAGGATCAAACATCGGTGCCGATCTCGGAGAAGGCAGCGATGACGAGGATCACGAGACAGCTAGAGCTATCAGAGACGAAGGAAATGAGGAATACTATGACATGATTGCAGCAGCCTCTAGCAAGCGGAAGAGCGCAAAGACAGCCAGGGCGGAGGCTCTTGCTACCGCTGGTTCTGCTGACCGAGTCGTTGAAGTCGACAAGGTTGGACCTGATGGCCGTAGAGAGATTACTTATGCCATCAAGGCAAACAAAGGCCTGGCTCCCAAGAGGAAGAAGGAAGTGCGAAATCCAAGAGGTATGTACCATTCGTTATTCATCTTCATTTGCACTCTACTTCAAAAACATGCCGGAAACCATAGTACTTAAGTCTGGTTACTGACCTTTCCACCAGTCAAGAAGAAGTTAGCCTACGAAAGCAAGATGAAGAAGCTCAAGAGTCAAAAAGCAGTCTACTCGGGCGGACCAGGAAAGGGTGGTTATGCTGGAGAGAAGAGTGGCTTGAAGACAAACCTTATCAAATCCACCAAACTCTCATAAAGACGGCGCCAATAAGAACTGGAATTTTGTAGAGCTAAGTAGATGTAAACAAGAGTTATTCTCGTTCTTATAAGAAAGCTAATGCATCTTCGCTACAACAGTGTAAAAGATGATAGCTTGCCTATTCTTGCATTATATCGAAGTTTCTGCTACCTACCTAATCTAGCTAACCAGGCAGCCTTGTGAATACGCAGCCTAAACATCCGGAACAGGCAGCCATACTGTGTAAGACGCAAGATTCACTCTGTTGCTCTGGTTATTCCCCCTGTTACCCTGGTGCAACAATGACCAGCTCTATGACAACCTACCTATAACAAAGGGAGACGCGGTAGATAGCCCGGGGTGCATGCCAGCCTTGCCTATCATTACCTCTTCACATAATACATCCCAACCTGATTTCTACACCCATCAATCATCTATCAACCTATCAGACTGTCCAGTACAGTGGTGTAAAATATTGCCAGGATGGCACTCACGGGCTCTCTAACCAACGACATAGCACTGCCCTCTGACAACAATGATACCATCCAGTCTCTCTCATGGTCTCGCGTCGCCAATCATCTAGCTGTCGCGTCATGGGACGGCAGGGTGCGTATCTACGATGCCGCCTCAAAACGCGGTGTCGCTGCCCTCACTGCTGAGGCACCTGTCTTTAGCTGTGACTGGTGTAAAGTGAGTTGTTACTGTTGTTGTTGTTGATGCAGCACGCCTGATCCTTTCTTCGTCCTACATATCTCTCATCTCTTTCCGTGACTTATATCAGAATTGCATTTCTGTCCTGGGTCAGCAGCAACGGCCCTGCTTCCTTTCTTAATTCTTTGATTCCCCCCCCTCTTCCTATTCGGTTGTTTATTCAGAAAAGAAACATCCCAAGCTAACGTGTCATGCACCAAGGATGGAAGTCTAATCGTCGCCGGCGGAGCTGATAAGAAGATCCACGTCATGGACGTAGCGACGGGACAACAGAAAGTCATCGGCTCGCACAAGGCTCCAGTGCGCGGTGTCCGCTTCGCTAATGTCCCGGGGGCCAACGGACCCGTCGTAGTCTCTGGGTCGTGGGACAAGACGGTCAAGATATGGGATATGCGACAAGAGCCGCGCGACGCCGTCGCAACGCTGTCGGTCGACGAGCGCGTCTACTCGCTCGATGCGAAGGAGGGTCTGCTCGTCGTTGCCACGGCTGATCTCCTCATTCACCTCATCGACCTGAAGAACCCGACGAAGATCTTCAAGGTCGTCCAGTCACCGCTCAAGCACCAGACGAAGGCCGTCGCGGCTTTCCCGGATGGGAAGGGCTGGGCTACGGCTAGTATTGAGGGGCGCTGTGGGATTAATTCTCTCGATGACGAGGAAGCGAAGTAAGTCGTATTATTTATCTCTAGTACTCTGTATTCACCTATCTCATGTCTAAGTATATACATATGAAAATTGTGTATATATGATACTCATCTTTCCCGTGGAAAATAATATCATCTCCTGATACTCCCCTTATCTCACCTTTCAAATCCCAAATCCACCAGACCAAGGGCTAACATACTGGCCTTCCTCTCGGTCTTCCCTCTCACAGAGCTAAGGACTTTACATTCTGCTGCCACCGCGACGTCAGCTCCGAGGTGACCAAGATCTGGGCCGTCAACGACGTCCAGTTCCACCCGGTGCACACCTCGACCCTCGTGACGGCCGGGTCAGACGGCACCTTCTGCTTCTGGAACCGCGGCGCGCACCAGCTGCTGTGCTCGTTCCCCAATGTCTCCTCGCCCGGCACCCCCGAACACACGGGAAAGGCGCCGCCGGCGCAGCCGTCCGCGGTCACTGCTATCTCGTTCAACCACGATGGAACCCTCCTCGCTTATGCTGTCGGCTATGACTGGAGCCGCGGATGTGTGGGAAACACGCCGCGGACAGAGACTAGAGTCATGTTGCATGCTGTTTCGGATGCAACTGCCAGGCCGAGGATAGTCCCTAGTTCCCTGGGTGGATCGAGTCGGAGGTATCGCTGATGGTGGGAGGACGAAGGGTGGTGGGTTATATGTCTGCCGTGCTGAGCTGGTCTGCGAGTCTGAGCTCGTTTTCGTTCTAGGCGTTTTGAGAGCCCTGCGCAAGACATACGGTAGCGGGATGGAGCTGTGACATAGGTGAACCGGGATTTCATGAGACATGAACGACTGAATGAGTCAACGAATTACTACACCCCTAATTGACAGTGATACCAACCCAATACCAGATCTGTGCCGCGTATTTTTGTGTGAAGCTATCTATGATTATAATTGTTTCTCTTTTCTTGGATTATGGGCATTTCTTGTGAGATGAGGTAAGATCTGGCGCGTCCGAGGTGGTTACACATTGAAGGCGATCAACTACTGTAATTTACCAAAACTTTGCAATGAAGATAAGAACAACGAACACAAAAACAAAAGCAAGATAGAAGCCATATCTCCTTCACATATTCCGGTAGTGCTGATAAGATCATGCCTGATGTTCGAATACGCAAAGTTTCTATATGCAGTGCAGAGCAGGCTATATACAAACTTGGGTCATATGACCCAGATGATGCCGAATGTGATATATACATAAGCGAGAGACGCGAGGGGGTGATTGAATATGCAAATATCGTAGTGAACGTAAGGTATATGCTAAGAGCCCTTCCTAAAGTCCATGAAATAAATGATCGAGCGTGGCAAGTATGTAACCGCCTTTGAATTAATAACGAGAGATTCAGCATCCCTTCCAGAGGGATAGCCTGGGGTTAATGAACGAGGAAGAAGGGCCGGGTATATATGTATTGTAAAGATGGCCGAACGAAGGACAGAAAGAAGGACATTGGTATAGCGAGAGAAATTCCAAATCCATGGATGATGCCAAAACGAGTGGGTATATCGACAAAAAAGAAAAGAGAACACAACAATCCCGAACTCCAGTGCCCCAGATGGGAGAAAACGAACGTGGGTGATAGTCTGGAAACGACCTCGCGAGGGAACCCAACCAGCGAGCTCGAGCAGATCAAAAGAACCAAACCGTAAAGCGAGTGTTACCATTCCATCGCCACCCCCAACCCACCAACCAATCCTCTCTTTCACTTATGGAAAATCCCCTTAATAGCAGCCATGATCTTCTTAAAGAAATCCGCAAAATCAAACGTCGACTTCTTGGACTTCTTTCCCCCCTTCTCCTCCTTATCCCCCTGTCCCTGCCCCTGCTTCGGAGACCCAGTACTCGCAGGGCCGCCAACAGTAACAGTCAGCAGCGCCGGCGATCCATCGTAGACAGTACCAGCAGGATCCGGCCCGGTAGCGCCGCTGGGGACGACATCGTCGTAAGGGAAGGCGTAGCCCCGTCCGTCGAGGTTGACGCCGTGCACGATGCGCGCGTAGTGGTTCGTCGGGCTCGTCGTGTAGTACGCGTTGTCGGCGGACGTGGAGGGCTGCGTGGCGTTGGCTACCAGTGTGGACCGGTTGAACGCTGCTGCCAGCCGCGCGCCGATGGCACCCATCTCGTCGCGCGTCGCTGCCGGGTAGCTCCCGAAGGGCCCTGTGCTGCAACTGAAGATGTCCGAGGCCGATGGCTTTGCGAAGGTGCCGGCGCCGCTGAAGCTCAGCAGTCCGTCCGAGTTCACCCGCCCTGTGACCACGCCCCACGAGGCCTGCGTGTCGATCTTTAGGTCTTCGCTTGCGTATTTTGTCCAGGCTGCGTCTACGTACGGCTGGTAATAGCCGTCGAAGATATTGCTGTTGGCTGTAATTCAGGGTCAGGGTTGTTAGTAGGTTATTCTGTGTGTATTGATATACAGAGGGCACGGGGGAAAATGGAAAGTCGAGGGAACCATGAAGAGGCTGCCTGCGGTGTACAAGCGGGCTGTCTTGAGTCGAGTATCGATCATGAAAGTGATGCTACAAGAAGCTTAGACAGACTTACCGATACGCCCACTGTTAGGGCTCATAGCACGCAAGTTCTTGCCATCGTCGCCCTTGACGACGAGCTGGGCCCAGCCGGCATTCTCAGACGCGCCCTGCTGTGTTAACTGTGTGCAGATCTGGTCGAGGCCGTCGGTCGGGAGCCCCTGAACAGTTTGAATCGCCCCGGCCGTGTTGCGGAGTTCGAGGGCGATCGGGAGAGCCACGAAGTCGACGTAGCTGATGTTGACGAATAGCTGTTCAGTGTTGTCTGATTTGTTTGATTAGTGAACGTCGTTCATCTTAGGTAAAAGCAGTAGGGTTCCTAGTTGCCAAAGGAGATAGGTCGTTTACATACTACATGTAAATAGTGTTAGCTAGCAGTGTCTACACTCTTTCCAGATGATAAAAAATAAACTTGATCAATATAAATCCATAAAGGATGACAACGGGAACAGGAACGAGTGTCCTTTCCACCATTCATATCCAAGACATGACAACTAGGGAGGGTGTCAACTCACCAAGTGAACTCGGCAAACGCCCAGTTGAGTTTATAGTTGACATCATCCGTATTCGTGACCGAAGGCTCGACAATCGCAGGGCCGGGGTTAACGTAGAAAGTAAGCTTGTTTCCAACGACGAACCAGATGCGGCCTCCAGCGAGCTGAGGGATTGTGACTGTTGTCGTGGTGCCGGGGGCACCTAGCGGGATCGCACAGTCGGCGCCGAGGGGCTGAAGTGTCGTCGACGGTGATGCCGGATAAAACAAGGTCTTGCCGTCGGGCTGTAGGAAGGCGTAGGCATTGTTATTGTTGATATCCAGACCCGTCACGTAGGCGTACACTGTTGACGAAGTCGTGGTGTTCTTGAGAGCGAACTGCGTCGTTGGATTCGTCATGGTGATGATGGGGACGCAGGCCGAGTATGGTGGCGAGATATATACCTTCTGTCTGTGAACTTCAAAGCGAGAAGAGGAAAGCAAAGAGGGGGTTATTAAAGAGTGAAGAGATATCGTGTAGCAAGAACTGGACCAACATAGGCAAGTTGATTCAGTGAAAAAGAGAACGTGAAGAGAAAAGCTGTCAGAGAGAAAGGTCTAGGCCGAATAGAAAAGTACGTCTTAATAAATGAAAAACTTATACTAGTCCATCTAAAGATCATCATAGCAACGGAGGGAAGAAGGGGATATCTTGTGAGATGTCCATAGTATTGCGCCTCGACCATGTGCTTGATATGGGCAACTTGTGACCGAAGACGATCATCTTAGGGGTTACAAAAGGCCGAGACGACAAGCGTCAACATGACCCAAATATCGTTTGGGGCTCCTCTACGTATAATAAGGGTTTCGTGGTTCAGAAAGGTGTGTCTTGATCCAGCATGATAATGCGCGCGAGAGAGAGGCTGGTGGGTGTCTTCACTTCCCGCGAGTTGGGACCAAGCTTGTGAAGCGAATCCACCTGCCATGAGTATTTCATGAGAGAACATGAATATGACTGCTTGTCAGTCTCTGCTACTTAATCGTGTGTTGTCCGCGGCACGCAGTTTTTCGCTGTGGAGTTGACTGAGCACGTCGTTGGTGACGCCGTCCATAAGATTGATACAGTGGCGTCATGGCTTTATTAATATTATGATATCACACACTTGTCGGCAAGAAGCAGCCTCGTCAGGAATCAGTCAGGAGAGAGCCACGATCAAAGAACATGGCACATGTATGAACGAAGCAGGCTTTCCAATAAGGAGAAAGCAAGAGAAACACGCGATGGAGTGGGTGCTAATGCAAGTAAGCAGAGCACGATTCGAAAAGCTAAAAGACGGATAAATCGTCGTGTATCCATCCCCATGTCTCAATCAAGGCCTTATTGTTGGGGTTCAGGTTTCCATGTGACTGCACACACAAGGCGAAGATCACCAACAGCAATCGCTTCTATATAATCCCCCAAGTACCGTGACATTGCGACGCAAAGCCATACCTACACGTTCTTTTGCATTGCTTGCTCCTGATCGACAATAAACAGCCAAGCCACGGCATGCCAGGGCCTACGTCAGCGAGGAAACAGAGCCGCCGCCTATCGTTGGGTTGTCGCGGAGCTCAGAGCCCAAGAGGGAAACTCATGTGTTGTAACTCTTCCTCTCTGGTTCGGTCTGTACCACATGTCGTCGGAATAACCTCGCTTTTATAGCAGCAGGTGACTGACTATAACAAGAACCAACAGCGCGTAGCTCGCGACTTTTCTACGCCAACTCAGCCAGTAAGCCATGTGTTGTCTCACCTGCACGCACGCACACACGCACGCACGTTCGCCCGAAACAAAGCGAAGGTGAATATACGAGATCTTTCAGGTCGCTACTTATTGGCATTCCCATTTGCCCAGAAATAGATGAATAAACAAAACACACGTAGCGCATCGACATGTTGGATGATGGCACCCCATGAAACGCCAACATCACGGGGGGGACCAGTCAGTGCTTAATATCTTTGTTAGCAGGCGACGATGACAAAGCGAGCCATCTATCTGGCTGAATACTTAAACCTACCTACCCCTCCCAGGTTTACCCAGTCCCAGTATTAGTCTTTCCCCGTATTCTCTTCCCTCTCTTCCTGTCCTCGTCTCCATATACCTAGTACCTACATGTAGGTAGGTAGATATGGATAACTAAAGAGAATCATAGCAGCACTGTACTTGCAGAATTAGGTAGTGAGTACCTAGTGGACTTATACCAATGGGAGGTCAAGGCAAGGTAGCATTCTTTCCCCAAGTTATCAGCAGATCTAGAGCCAGAGCCACTCACCCCTTTCCATCCACAGGATGCGGTTATATTAGCCACATACCGTAGTGCACTTTTCTTCCTGTAGGTACGTATATGTACGTACAGTGCGTTAGTCTAGTCTAGTCCAAGGCATCAGTACCTACAGTACATTCTGTAGTGGAAGTAGCTATGCGCAGCAGCAGGCATACCTACTATACTTACAGTAGGTAGGTACGGTAGGTCGGCAGCTTTGACCTCTCCACCAATATATGCATGCATGCATGCCGATGACCTCCCCCGCCCCTCTTCCCCAGCTACACTACCCAGACTTATGTACCTAGGTAGACTAAGACGACGCTTTCTTGTAATTGGGGATCGACTTGCCCAGGCTAGTACGCATCATGACCTATTCTTGGTACATGGGCTACCTTTTCTGCCTTGCTTACCCCGTCTTTTCCCCAATTCTGGCTTCAGATGGGGAGGAGGTGTCGTGACCTATGTATGTACCGGTAGTTTACCCCCGCGTCTCCGCTTCGACGCCTTGCCGACAACTGACTTCTTCCGAGTAAACATACACAGTACCCATGCATGCGTAGGTACCCAAGCTTCTTTCGGCTTTCCTTTTTTCTTTTTTCTCTAATTTTTGTCTCCTTCTTGACGAGAAAGCTCATGTCAACTTTCCATGGAAGTATGATACATAGCGGTGGTCGCGAAAGGAATGGGAATTGTGTAGACTAAGTCCATAGGTACTACAGGTGTTGATTATATGGTATTGGTATACTTACATGTACGTGGAAAACGCCAATGCAACACTATCCCGGCCCGATAACAACTTACACCACCGAGGTGTGCATGCACCCCCCAAGCGAAACAGGTTCATCCCATCCCGCCTCGTCTTCATCTACATACTGTATGTTACTGTACGGTACCTACTCTAGTATGGATATATAAATTAAGTACATAATATCAGCAAATAATATGTCAGCAGAAGTAACTTGGACAGCAGCATTCCTGTGAACCCGTTACGCAAGCACCGCATAAACGCGCCGGAGCGGTCCGAACGCAACACCACACCAACACCACTACTGTAGGTATATTATGTACGTGTCTATATTTCACAGCAATACCTGCGCTGCGCTGCGCTGCGCTGCGCTACGACACGTCGCAGATACACATGCATTCAAGCTTGCTTTCCTGTTTACTGGCATGGTGCTGAGTGCTCAGTGATGGCGGTTAGTTCGTAAAAAGATCAGTGTGACCAGAATAACAACATAACAGGTGATCGACAGGAGGTAGGTATCACGAGCCTCTCCTCACATGCCAACTTGCTCAAAATTCCACAACGGCTGCCTGTCCTGTTCTTGCTCTTGCCTAGATGGCTCTCTCTCTCCCCACATCAATCGCAATGGTTGTGAACCCCTAAGGTTGCAATAAGCTAAGTAGAAGTTTCTCTCGGGTTACTAACAAGCATCTCGGCGATAACAAATACTGATACCTACCTCTCCGATCTCCTATTCGGGCAACAAAAAGGGAATCCGGAGCCAAACGCGCAGAAAGTATAAGAAACTGTAAACACCCGATCCACCCCTCATATGTGGCAACGAATACGCCATTTTAGAAAAGAGAGGCGGGAGTGCAGCTTTGTAAACCTGCGCCCATACCAATCTCCAGCGCCTTTTGCCTCTCCGGCTCCGAACCATGCGGCGCAGACCTCCATTTAGCCCAAAGAGGTAAATAGAACCACTATCACAACCCAAAAAACCCACGTCTGCGCTCTCAACACACCGGCGCTATTCTCCTCTCCACCCCCTTTGTCCTCACCGTCGCCTGAATCGTCGTTGTCTCCGCCATATGCCGTCTGATTTGGCGTCAAGTTGTCGCCGTAACTAAAGAAAAATGTGGCATTGTGATCGGGGATGGCACAGACCGCACCGCTTGCTGTGGGGTCTTGGCACCTCGACGTGAAGTCCTGATGCCGTTGTTCGAGGGACGAATTGAAATATGCCTTGACGTAGCTGACCGTCGTGACCGCGTCGGCGGTTGGCGGCCCATGCGACCAGCCCGGATTCCCATTACTCCAGTGCGATAGCAGGAGATGACCTGGTGTGGTGGGTACGGCAGAGCCGGTCGCCTCAGCAAGCAGATTACCATCGGCGTAGAAGTATACCTTGTCCGGCAAGAAGTCGAACCGGTACTCGTGGAAATCCGTCGATGGGTCGAAGGGTAGATTAACTCGATGCAAGCCTGTTGTATTAACGGCATCGTACCCGGCTGCGGCTGCTTCCTTGGACTGGAGGACTAAGTTGACGGGGAACAGGCCCTTCTCCTTGTCAAACTGTGCAGAGAGGAACTCAATATCAATCTCCTGCGTGTCATTCTGATACTACAGAAGAACATTGATTAACTAAGGCCCAGCTGCTATATGGTACCGCGCAAACCTACCCAGAAGAAAGCACTACATGTCCCGGGCACATCGGTCGTCTTGATGCCGGCCCGGAAAGTGCCATAGAAATAATCCAGACCGGTCGTGGAGAGCTCGGCCACTGGAACCCTGTCCTCTTGCATGACGTCTCGGACGAGGAGAAGCAATCCGGCATCCAAGCCAAGAGTCCCAGGGCCCTTAAACATATTGGGGCTTTTGATGGTGTTTGACATGACGTTTCGCACGGCGAAGGACTCACCAAATGGACCACGGGACACCTGACTCGATATGTTGTATCCCTGCGGTGCCCATCCATGACTCGGACCCCCATTCCCATCGCCTGTGATGTCGACATGGACGAAATCAGTCTCGTGCAAGTCGGTGAACACATGCTGGATGCCGTCAGAGCTGGTAGTCATTGAGTATCCACATTCGCAATCGCCGTTGGCCAAGCCCAGCAGAAGCGATGTCAAGACGAGGATCCAAGACGAGGCCATCGAGGCGTATACTGACGATCGGAGCCTCATGGTATTGGCTGGGATCCATGTGCTATATGACCTTGTACAGCAGTAATGGCGTATACTGCAATCAGAAACCGAGACCAGAAACGAGCGGCAGGTGCACGAGCAAAAGAACGAGCCTAAGCGAGCACGAAAAGGGAAACAAACGAGGACAGAAAACAGCGTCTTCACTGCTAACAGGTTACATGTCCAAAGAGAAAACACACAGATACAGGAAAAGACGAAAACAGCCGTCAGCAAGGATAGAGACGAGTCGGAGCAACAGGCCTACCAATCCAGGCAAGCCGCGATGTCTGTGCAGGAGCACTGCAGACCTGAAACCACGACAGTTCAGCGAGAAAGGAGAAGTGGAAGAAAGAAGAGACAGGGCAGGGCAGGGCAGGGCAGGGCAGGGCAAGGGACAGTGAAAGAACAAACAAGACATATTAGCGGGGTGGTTCGTTCGTCCCACGGAAAGACGGACTGGCGGGAGTAGACAGAGGATAACATGTCGGAAGCCAGCTGTGGGCCGGCCAGAGACGAGAATGACCACACCGAGGCCCTGAGGGAGAGAAACATGAAGGAAACACAAAGAGTGGATACGTGCTGTAGAGGTAGGAAGTACATGTATATAGACAGAAGTCGGGACTAGCATGCAGACAGACCCGAGGTGGCGGGCACACGCATTGAACATACATATATGTACCTGTCTACTCGGTGCCACTGTCTGGGTAGGCAATTTCCACGTCCACCTGTTAAAGGTACCTTACATACAGATATGTACATCCATAATGCAACAGATAGGCAGGTACCCGTCTACGACTCTACGACTTACACCTTGAGGTACCTTCCGACCCGGGCGATTCTCGAATATACCTACATATCGTGTTTGTTGCTACAATAGCAGACGAATACCTAGGGGTAGGTTTATATATGCTTGATTGAGCCTCATATTACTCATCCAATATGGCTTTAATACCAAGAGCAATATCATCTGTATTACTTGCATTAACTTATTCACTTATTCGAACTCATATACACAAATGACCATAGCTAAGCCACTGGAGATGGCGAGAAGTGATGAAAATTCATTGCAAGACCTGCGCAATATGGATCTATACATTTGAATAGAGCAGACTCCAAGCGAGTCGAATATCAAACAATCTGATGCGCGCAGTGCTTCCTTCCGCTTTGCTGACCCGCCTCGCATATTCCCGTCGTAACCCTCACAACCAAAGCCCCGCCCCGACCGTCAGCTCTATTACGATATGGAAGACAGGTGAAAAAGCTGACCAAAAAGATGTAACGGTCCAAAGAGAGGAGAACAAAGGATAAGCAGAGTTGCAGTAACTATGTAGAACAAGGTATAGGACAAACTGTCAAGAAATAGCAAAAGGAGAGGCAGACAATATGAGAGCGACAGGAAAGAAGATGGAAATTGGAAATTTGACGCAGCATTAGACAAAAATACGAGTGCCGTAGCTAATAGAACAGATGGGAAGAGAAGTTCCGGAAACGGACCAGCCAGTCCTGCATCAGACATTATGTGCGCATGCCGCGCTGATATCCCTTCCGCCAGGTCACCGAGAGAGCCTAGTCTGCCATCCCAGTCCCCCCCATTACCAGTGACCCTAGATGCAGACGTTGGATGCATAGACAAACAAGACACAACGGAACTCCGAGTCGACCACCACCGGCGCCTGTCCTTACGAAATCGAGCGAAACGACTAAGAAAACGACCAGGTATATGCGCAGTTAATTAAACGTTTCCCATCCGTAGGGTGCAAGGAAAGAGAGATACAAAGAAAATCGTGGGTCTCGTCAAAATATTAATACAAGCTCTCTTCGTCTGCCCCTTGCGATATCATCGACGGTGTCGAGACATTGGAAGATGCCTCCACGTCGTCAACATAGCCGATGAGAGCTTGGGAGTGAAGACGGAAAGATTCGCCCATCAGTCTCGTGATACTAACACCGAAGTTAGCAACCAAACTCAAGCAAAGTGAGTAGTACAGATAAAAAAATAGGCAAGGCTTACCCCCAGACGACCACCTCATCGAGCATAGAGCCCCAAAGGTGAGCGACGGTACCACTGAGCTGCGGCGAATTCAGGGTACCCTCGGACTCCTTCTCAAACAGCAGTCGGACCTTGTGATACATGGCCATCTCCTCCTCTGTGGCGGGTTCCTCGTCATGTTCCAGACGGTACAGCCACAAGGTGAGCGTGATCATGAGGTCCATGCCGCATAGCGGGTGCTCAATGCTCCAGTTGGTGGGTGATGTACGGGCTACCCAACGTACGCCTTGGCGGACAGCGGTTTCGATACAGTTATAACACTCCTGAATGACCTTGATCATTTCACTGGATCGCTTAACACGATCTCGAGCCTTTGACATCGCCGCAGCGACCTCGTAATGGTCATGGTATCGGAGTGCCTCTTGGACGCCCTTGAGGTCAACTTCGAGTCGCGCACGAGCATTGCGGTACATTGCTTGAGCGTTGAAAATCAAAGGGTGACCCTTGTGTGGTGCACTCAGGGGAACAGCGTCAACCTCAGGTTCGCAAAGATCAAGAGATTTCTCCCATGTCTCCAGGGCAAGCCGAAGTTTATACTCAGTGACTACATCCTGTAGAGCTTCAGGGCTACGCTTCTGATACCACACTTCAAGGAACAACGTGTTGATCATGACACGGGTTGCAAAAGCGCTGTACTTGAGTGTTTCACCTTGAAAGAGATGATCATGAGCAACCATGAAAGTGATTCCCGGAGACGCTTTCAATTGTTCATACCAGGCACTGTCATCAGTGACTTTCGAGTTCCAAAGCGCCTCTGATGATGGTAGCTGTAGATCTTCAAATTCGTTGAAACTGATGGCGGGAGTGTGGTTATATGTCAATGTCAACAGGCCAAAGAAAATATACACCGCGTAGTATGTTCTTCGGCACCCTTCATCTTCTACCCACTCAGCACGCGATGGGAGAGCACCGTCACGAGCGTCCTGACGTAACTTCAACTCGTAGCGATTACCGGCGACCATATTGGCTAACAGACTCTTGATGGAGCAGGCCCACTCTAGGCCTTTGGGATCACCGCTCCAACTAGCAAAAATCATGTTTAGCAGTGAGCTCTGCATTGTCCACAAGGGACATTTTCGAGAGCTAAAATTCTCTTTGTTTTGCAGGAACTGGTTCACTAGGACCTTGGATCCAATATGCAGCATATATGCCTGATCTTGGTCAAAGGCATAAAGGGCGCCGATAGATAGAACTGCGAGTAAGATGGCTGGGGATACTTGAGTGACACTGAAAGATGATGGGTGCAGAAATGGAAGATGATGATGAAACAGACCAAAGTAGGTCGCAAGATACCGATTCATCGAGCCCAGATTAGGAACGCGGAACCCTTCCGGGATAGCGTGTTCGCTGTCATGAGCTTGAATATTATCTAATATCTTGTTACGTTCTTCCTCGTTCAGAACCTGAGGAGCCTTGAAGCCAGCCGAGGCCTGGAAAAGTTAGCGTGTGAAATTCCACAAGTTGGTTCAGTAGGTTTGCTTGGAGCTGAAATTTCAATGGAACAAGAGATCGTCGCAAAATGCAGTACAGATACGGGAGTATTAAGATGTGAATGGTCGCAAGAAGGGAGCGTAATACTCACATTAGCGAAAGATTGTTGAGACTCCGACGAACCAGAACCAGAACCAGAGGACGAAACTGACTGAGCTTTGGCTTCTGTCGCGGGCTGCGACATGAAAGCATCCCAGGGAACGCTATGAGGAAGAGGAGCATTGGCTGGTGGGTAGATCACGGCGGGGTCCATCAAAGGCGCACCACCCGCAGGATAGGTCACAGCAGGACTCGAAGCGTATGGGCTTGCAGCACCATTGTCTCGCATGGCGGCGGTAGCTTTGTGGTGTAGGTCGGCAACTAACATGGCGGCGTGCTCAACGTCGAAGACCCCTTCACCGCTAGCTTCTATCTGCTCGCTCAGGGTGGATGTGTCGAGAGCAATGGATGACTTGGAAGGACCGGTGATGGCTCGAGCCTTGGCACCGCCGGCGCGACGCTTCCCGTCGCTGTGAAGAGGAACGCCTCCATCCTTAGCATGGACAGTTCGATCGTGTCGAAGGAGGAGATCCCTTCGTACAAAAGTACTCCGGCATTTCATGCATTTGAATGGACGTTCTTTTGTGTCTGTTTGCGATAACTCGTTAGCTAAGTAGATTACACGTGTGCATGAATCATGACCCTGAGGGGTAGTCGAGTCGCACTATCGGTGACATCGAGTTCCGAAGCAAGAAGAGGGGTCGAGAGAAAGAGGGGTGGTAGGATAAATCGAGTAGACACTCAGGGGACCAAGAAAAGATTCGCGCCACTTACGCGACCGCTCGTGTCTGCTGCGGTGTTCACTTCTGCTAAAAGCCCTTGCGCAAAATTGGCACTTGTATTTGCGTTCTGGTTGAGCGAGTGAGGTCTTTCGGGCGACTGGAGTGGATGAGGCGGAGGTGGGAAGAACGGCCACGCTGGCGCCAGGCATCTTGGCTGATTGTCGCGTTGAGCTCGGATGCGTTGACTGATGATGATAATAACGCGAGGGTATATCGATCGACGACGACAACGAAAACGACGATGACTTGACTTGGCTGGATTGCGGTGGTGGACAATGACTGCGGTCGGCTACTCCGAAAATACTGTGCTATTTCTGACCCTTCTTCAGACTGATAGTTGAAATCGCCTGGCTCCTCTACTCGCACGCACGCTCCCGTGGGATTTAAAGTGTGTCTTGTTGACTCGACTGGACGTAGCTGGTCATTTGAATGGCTATATGGATCATGGGATGCTGTGGGAAAAGATGTTGCGGCCTGTGCCGTGGGTTGATCTCGATACTCGACGTATCTGAGATGTTGCGATCGTCCTTGGAGCTGGGCGACGCGGGTTGCTGGGAACACTGGGTTGATGGGGGAGTGGGAAGAGGGGTTGGTGGTGATGGGAGATAGATGAATAAGAAATGCAAAAAGCTGGAAATAAAAAAGGAGGGGATGGGGGGGAAGAGATGAAGAGGGGACAAAAGAGGGAGCGAAATTGTGCTGCGCTGTACAGAAGTCCAGGGCGCTGGATGCTCACTGTCGGGGATGCTGGCTGTCCTGTTGCAGAGTCAAGTGTGCACAAGGCACAAGGAGCGGGCAGGCGGGTCTAAGGAGGGGAACCACTATAGCGTAGGTATCTTGCTTGGCCCCATAGAGAGAGGGGTGGACTGGTAATGGTGGTTGTATCCTGTTCTAGTATGTACAGTGTAACAAAGCTCGAAAGAAAGAGAGGTGTACGGATACAAGTACCTGAGATGGTTTCTAGTACGAGATATTGGGCAGTAGGTACTTCTAGACGGTGTGAATGACCGACCACGGTATGGAGACTCTTTGTGCACAGTGTGGACCGATAATTCTTTGGCAACTTGGCACGCCTTGAGCGCGACGACGCGAGTGATGGCTGGGGTGGGGTGGCTTGGGAGGCAAGTGTGTTGTTCGTGGGAGTGAAGCTGGCAAGACTTGGGTGGGGTATTGGTGTGGCTTCGGCGAGTGTCTCGATCGGGTGAGTGTGTTCAGATCAGGAATGGGGCGGGGCAAATATCCCAGTGTAGGAATGGCTGGTTATTAGTGTCCCCATCGTACCTACACTAGTCTCCGCGTGTTTGGACAGCGAGACAGCTGGATATTACTACTTACTATACTTAGTATGTCTGCTTCTTGTCACCGACTTAACTGCTTTGATTCTGCTAGTGGCCACGGTTAGGGAGATGGTTCTCGAACTCAGGAAGTTGTTACCATTTCTATTGCCTTCGTTGGTGTACAACGTCTGTGCTACAAGGTACAGACGGTAAGTATATACTCCTCATCCGTGTAGAATCTTCAACAGATCGAAAATGCAGTCCACCGCATAACGTGAACTCGGAAACCCTTGGCGGGGTCACAGGGCCATTGGGTTGGGATTTCAGTGGAGTTGAACAACTCGCCAGTGGGCTCATGGCCCCTAGAGGAAGCGCCTACGTGTACCGGAGAGGATACTCTACGGAGGGGGAAACCTGCCCCGCGCCCCTCTCCAGCTGCTATCGCCAGGCGGTCTGCGGTGTTCTATATCTGAATAGGTAAAGCACCTACATATGCCAGAGAATTCACCTTCACCGCTACGGATTACGGATCAAGAACAAGCGGTATACTGGTGCAACAGATAGGAATCAACAATAATGCACGAAGTTCGTCTCTACCTAGACTGATGGAGCTGTGCTATGGGAAGGGAAAAGTCGGGCTGGAGACTGTAGTGCGGTGTCAGAATAGATAGGTGGATTGGAACTTGAATTAAAATAGGTATACTACAGTGCGCGATCCTTTGCACGATAGTTTATTGCAAGAGGGGGTTAAGTTGGCGGGAATGCCGTCACGCAATCTCAAAGAGGGACTCGGTCTTTTGGTGTACATACTAAGTAGAATGATATTGATATTATACGCTGTGGCCACCGCCCTGCGCTGACCATTATACACTGCAGTGCACACTACTTCATGATAGTGTGTCATCATCTCAGTTGTAAAGGAGCAGGATAGATTGCGCACAGATAGTAGCAGGTCTTCTTTAGTAACTTATGCTAGCACAGTTTATCAGTTTAATAGTTAAGGATTGGCACTGTGTGCGTAATGAAGCCTGCTGCAACTTTACGGCTCGTGACTCTAAGCCTGGACAATAGCTGGGTACATAGTAGGTACCGTATAAGTAAGCCGCGTATGGTGTAAAACTGGTACCTATCCAGGTGCTCAGATGCAATAAGTTCTGTCCCCAATTGTTGCTGTAATAGGAATAGTGGAATCTGCAACACCATCCGAACCATGTCTGCAGTTATCGTGCCCATCCCCCGTGCGCTACACTAGGTAGCGTAGCTATCCGAAGTGAAATTGTATGTGGATCTTTCCTAGCTTGTTCTTCCGAAGCTTCCAGTTGGCCGGTTGACAAGAATTGACAAGAATTCACCATCCGCCCTGGCTTCGGCTAGCCTATCACTTGAGCGACGTTCTCCTGCAATTCTGCAAGGCTACTAGCGACAGCAAAATATGTACACTACTCTACAGAGTTCATGCTACTCCGGAGTGGGGTCTGCAGAAGTCCATGTACCAAAATAGGTATCGGTAGGTACCTTTCAAGAATCAACCACGTTACCGGTATCACTTTTCTGGCTTAAGTGCTTGTTCCAGCACATGTTCGCTTTCCCCTCGCTCCCCTGATCGCTCCATGTCCTCTGCAACGCAATTGTCTTGTAAATACCATGATGACATCTACATGTATAATAGCCGCCCTCCTAGTGTATGAGGTATTAGCCAACGACCTTGTATAGTGTATCTAGCTACAGTGTTCATTGCCAATACTACGGGAGTGCAATGCTCCTCATGAAACCAGCCACTATGCGATCGATAAGGAGAGCAGGGCAAGATGCAGTCCACTGCCTACCCAGTAATAGGAGATTGAAGTGGACTTGCGACTCCACGCTATTTTATTACCCAAGTAGGCTTCTAGAACTCGGGATACACAATATACATTTTATAAATATGTACTTGAATCTTATGGGCTCCTTGTTGGCCTCTTCGTACTAGGAGCACATACACTAAGAGCTGGGTCCTCGTCCATGTTAAAGAGTTTCATTATTCTCTGGGTAAGATAGAAGGGATAGAGGGGGAGAGGGAGAGAGGGGTTGTCATGTCCAGACTGGGAGGTAAATACCTGTCGAGGCGGTGGAAGAAAAGGTTGAGACCCCATAGGTGGTGTAAGCGGTGTAGGCTCACCACTACAGGGGTCTCAACTTTTTCTTCCAACGCCTCGCCTGTTAATTGATAGCTAAGGTGCAACTGAGGGGTCTCGTAGTTGATCTACGAATAAGAACCCCTCATCTTATTCGGGAGAAGGGGAAAAAACACCAGGTATCGATTACACGTTCTGATCGAGCCAAGATCAGATGGCGTGCTGTAGTGTAGGCCCCTGATGCTGATCCAAAAAGGGGGCTGACAGTGAGGTGCTTGCTATTGAGAAGTAAGAAACCTACGCAGCCTAGGCACTTGTGTACACAAGAGATGGTAGGAACAGAGTGCCTGGCATTATAGGTACACTACACTAGGTACCTTGTTTACTGGTAATCGATTATCGCATCCCTACAGTAGAGAGGTATGCAGGAAGGGTCAAGCTCTGTTTCACAGTAACGGAAATTGGTCAAGGAATTTAAGGCAAGTCTTCTTTTTTTTTTTTTAAATCCCTTTTCTAGGGTCAGATCCGTCAGCAATTGAGATTTGTCGCCCCACAAACGAAGCAACGACCCTTGACATGGTCTATTTGAAATAACCTTCCAGGTTAAAAGGTCCCGGGTCCATCCACTCTTCTAGAAAAGCCTTGGAATTTCGAGCGACGGAAGACCCGTCCCCAAAAGGTAACGGCGTTAAGTGGTCGCATGAGAGGCCGTAGTTTAGCGATTAGTGTAACACATGCTCGGTCCTGTTGAATCTGACTGGCGAGACTGGCAGCAGCAGTGAGGAGTATAAGTATGTAAAGGGGATACACCGGCTATACGGGCACAACAGCGAGCGAGCGCAAACGACTGGTTGGTTACGAGGCGAGCTGGGTTGCCACAGGTGGCTTATATCTTCCTCTCTAATATCTGTCTGATACACTACACCAGGAGGCAAGGAGTCTATCATTTCGAAAATGGTATCATCCCCACGTCGCTGTGTCCGAACCACTCAAACACTAGTCGCCTTGACATCTCGCGCTCGCTGCCCTGGGTGTCGAGGGTGTGTACGCCGGCCAATGCTCATTGCTGTCCGTTGCTCTACCGACTAGCGACCTTGAAATGTCACGACCGCTACGCATGACAGCATATGTGGAGGCATCATCTCCGCACCGCGATAGTTGATACAAGTCACGATACACCGGCCCCAACCTAGTGTATACATAGTTAGAGATGTTCCCACTCGACTGACGTGCCTGCAAATGTGGTCGGTCTGGAAAGTTGGGAGTTTGGGGGTCAGGCGCATCAAGAAGCTTCGTTTGTATACGTCCGGGATATATATATTTATTGAAAGCCCTGGATACGTACAAGTCGCGCAGAAAAAAAAAAAAAAAAAAAAAAAAAAAAAGCTCTGCGACAACGCGATTGCTTTTCTTTCCACTGCACCAAGGGAGAAAACTGATCTATCTCGCATGATGTGGGATTATTACGAAGCACTGTATGGGGACAACCATCCAGGTACCAAGACCGCACAGTACAGCGAGAGCATGGGTGGAAAACCAAGAACAAGGTGTTGGAGCACGCGGGGAGCTTCCGGCTGAGCTCCACGTGCGCTAGGACAGCTATTGTCGTATGGATACCTGGCCACGTTACCACATACAGCCAAGGCCGCCCCACCACGATGATGTCGGCGCGGTATTGCCATCTGCTAAGCTATTTGTAGTGTAGAGCAAATTGCGACTAGGTAACTCTTGCTGCAGCAGGTACACTATAAACGTACAGTAGTACTTACTTTAGATACGGCATTATCGCAAAGGATGCGGCTATGATAACGTCCTTCGATATAGAATTCCACAACGGCTTCCACGGAACATTACGGCCTTTGACAGGACAAAATTAGTGTCCCTGTAATTTCGCAGGCTGATGGTGTAGTGTCGTATCTGTACCCAGTATTCAAGGGGAAATTTTTTTCTCCTCTCCCTTCGGTCCAGGAACCCGAGCGCCTGGTCACTGCTGATGATAACCTCGATCTACGCGTCTAGGCTGGCTTTTCTCCTGACGATCGGTCGGTTCCTGCGTGTGGCTGCACGTCTTGTCGCCACTCTCGATTCTGAAGCTTGTCTCACATCGTACCTAATTTAAATATGTGTCAATTTAATAATAACAACAAAACGTCCGAGATGGCCAGAGATGACTTGCAGCAGTCCACCAATCTTGCTTGCTCAACTGCTAACAATTCTTGCAATCTTGCATTAGTTCGTGATCACGTTATTTTGATTCACTTCACCGTCTGTTACGGTACGGATGAGAAGAAGCTGGCCCATCTCTGCTCGCTTTCCGAGCTCTTCCAGCGAATGTGGCGGTCAAGATTGGGCTCGTCGCGCTAAGCCTGCCAACCACGTCGTATCGCCCGTCGGGCAAAATTCCGTATACACCTGGTGGATAACTATCGATCCTGCTAGTGACAGCTGGTTGGTCCCTACTCAGTGAGGTTGAGAATCGGAGCGGGCGCGACGGTCCGTCTCGTAAGTCTTACCGCCACATTCACATTTGGGACACGAGAACTCCCGAAGCCGCTCACGCAGTCGCCGACTTGCAGTCAGCACAGGAGCGACCGGGTACGCCGCTTTGTCAGATAAATGAGGAATTTGTGAGAACGCTCCAACCATTCTTCGAAGTGACCCTTACGTGAGGGTGATTTGATGAGCTAATACATCCTAAATCATACAATATCGTCTTGCGTTCCTACACTTTTCTAGAGTGATTCGGTCTCTTACTTTTTCTTACCCTGGCCATACGAGTAACCTTTTTTGGTATAATGCAAAGAGCTTGCTACACTGGAATAAAGACCCATACTCGCCATATACGCTACATGCTGAGCTTATTAACAGAAGGCGATCAATCTGCTTCCATATCTCTCAATTATGTTGTTATGAGTTTCCAACCAGATATATACTCATGCCGCCATATTCTCAGTTGATCTAGACGACTGTATTACGAAAGAAACAATTCACTAGGTACCCTGGCGATAAAAGGCGAAGAACAACGGATGGTAGTACTATGCAATAGCACTAAGACTCTCAAGAGTTGACTACTAATATCGCGAAATCTGATATTCAGGAGAGAGAGATTATATAGCTGAATGAATATCCTCGTGCCATGTTGTATCTAACCAACAGCTTCGCAGGAACCGTAACGAAATTGATCCATATGTACGCTTCGACACCCACTCACCTTTTTTCCAACGAGTGTCGACATATTCTATAGCATCGAGAGAAAACAATCATGATGAAAGCTTCGTCGTCTAATCTCAGTCCGATAATCCAACTCATAACCTTACCAAGCTTCTACCTGCGGTATAGAATCTGTTTAGTGTATGCCCCATGATCGATAGGCATGTCTCCAACATGAGACTGAATGATACCTACACAATTTCCAAGATAAAAATTATTTAGGAGGCACTTAAGCAGCCAAGATCAATATTACTGTAGTTTTGATAGTCGTTACCGCTATCAAGCGAGAACTCAACAAGACGAGTAATGGACACAAGAAACCACCCGGATTTGAACGGGAGCGTAGTTACGCGAGAAGAGCGTCTAACCTCGGTGTTTGGCGAATGCCCTACGATTAACGACATCTTCTTTCTAAACGAAAAGCCAATAATTGTCATCCAAGGAACAATCAGTCACAGATAGACGAATGATAGATAATAATACCTGTGTTTCAAAGTCAAATCAGACTCGTACCTGAGACTCACTGGTCAGCTCGGGACTACTTAGCATCGGTACCATAAACTGTGTCTTCAGAGGACCGTGAAGCACATTCTCCAGGACGGGACCAACAACTACTTAAAATACGAAGAGGGCAGAGACGGGCTATGCCCCGTTGTGTAATGGATTCACCATACAGTAACGGATTACGGTGTCGTAGTGAAGTCCTCGGGTGGAGGTTTGCTGTACTATGAATTATTGATTGAATACAAATGACAGTGTTATTACAGGAGCTGTCACAATTGCGTCGCTCCTTTTCAAAAGCCTCGGCCAATCGTGCTCTTGGAAACAACTTCCAAAAGACCTACATGTCCTAAACCTGCCGTGTCGGTCAACTCGTAGCTGGAGTGAGGGATGATTGCTACTCTCCTCTCTCTGTTTCCAGATTCTCTTCACGGCTCATACCGGTTTGGGGGTCTATCTTGTACCGGTAGCAGCCAAGCCCAGAAGACGAAGACCATGATATGAATACTGGCGTTATGGAAGATATCGATATTGTCTCCGAGATCACAGGATTTAGTCGGGAACTGTATGCGGCCCCAGCTGCTTAGCCGTGAGACCGGGACTTATTGCTGTTGACATACCATGGTATCGCAACGATTTTACCGTCAACAACTTTCAATATAGTCACAATAACAGTAAACATAGCAGAAAGTTTTACTTGGAATAATTTATCTGCGGTATACGTGATCTTTCCATTGGGACAAAACGACGAAATGGATGTCTCTGCCCACGGTATATTCGGCAGGACAACACCAAGAGACGCCGTAGTTGTGACCTTGGACTGAAGCGGCCCGTCCAGGAGATTATAGATCGAAAACTTTACGCCGTGATTAACTAAGTAACTGGCGCTTCTTCCGCGTGCAATAATGATGCCATTAGGTATTAATAGCCAAGGGAGCTGTGGGCGCAGGCATAAAACTCGGCGGATTATATCTCCAATCTGCTCTGCGGTGTGTCGTCGCTCGTCACGTCCAAAGCAGGGCAGCGTAGAAGAGACGCTCATATTCTGATAAAAATAAAGCGGCAACGAAGATTGAAGGCTTGTGCGTTTATCTAGCCTAGCTGTATTGACATGGTCTAGTTGGATAAATAGTTTCGGTCTCCGACCTCGTGATGATGTGATAGGCAACTACCGTAATCGCGTCTCACTCGATATTGCAAACCATTCTCATGAGGCTGACCCCTATCAATGAAATACGGCTTTTCTCTATGACCGCGGCATACGATTCGTGCCTTTCAAATATCAAGGCAAATAGAACAGCCATACAAATGATCAACGGGCCGAAGGCTCCTCGGCATCCCGACTGAATTCATCAATATTGATGATGGTATCTTCGCAGTCCACGTTGTCAAAACGTCGACATATTCTTATAGGTAAAGGAACGATGAGTATCGAGAATACTCCGCGTTAGCAAATTTGGATATGAATTCAATCTTCTCTTGCTCTGGATCCCTTCAGAGTACAAGGCCTTCCTTCAATGTGCATCGTCCAAGCATCTATATTCCTAAAGCACTCAAGGAACATGTTCTCAGTTAGGAGAACTGAGTATTGCATAGCGGATGGCCTACTGCAATCTTCTGAGGTAGGCTGCTAGTTCTGCAGTCTTATTATTAAAATAATAGAGAGCCAACCACCTGTAGATGGCCTTATGAAAAATTAAATCTAAGGGAGCAGCCTCTGCGCAGTGGAAACCCTTGGAGGATTATCTGGGCTTATCCATCAAATGACCGATCATCCAAATACCACCATCATGTAGTCAAATCCTATGTACGCAGAGAGGAGTACATGAAGACCCTTAGGAACTACGAGCGGCAACCTCTCAATATGAAAGTCTTGAGCGCGCATATGTCGGTTGCGCGGAAGCCACCGCGCTTGATGGTTTGACCTAGGTATTAAGTTCCTTCTTGTGAACAATCATAGTGTTATACGTTCAACTCCTCGTCTTCCTCGAAGGATGCCGGCCTGGATCCCTAGGGATATCACAGGGCCCTTGGTTGCCGGTAGTCGCACAGGCATTCAGGCTGGTATACTCGAAGTTCTCACGCAACCCATTAACGTGTTCCGGGGGCGTTGACTGATGTTCTTTCTCCTCTCGCAATCATTGGTATCATTTGCGTGGGGCATAATTTTCTCGCTCGACATTCCTTAATAGCTAGGTTTTCACATGATCCGCACCTGAGATCGCGATTGTCGCCCCAACCACCCAATATGTATAGTCACACTGTTCGGTAGCAGAATATTCGACGTCGAACAAGTCTCATTGGATTCGTAATGCATCGAGATTCAGTCCGAGAAGAACAGGTAGGAAAGAAAATCTACACTATGCGAGGTATAAGGCTAGCAGGGCGGATATATAACCCTCAGCTATCGCTAGAGTGCTTACACAGAAGTTATGGGGACGTGGAAAAAGAGATATGACTGCCAGGTGGAAATTTTCACCACTCTCCCCTGCCAAAGTTGTAAAGCGCCCATGACCATGGCGGTATTCATGCATACCTGCGAATGTACTGTCAAGTTTGGTGCTAAACACGTTTGATTCGATTTCTTGTACATCATTCAAATCTAATGATTGGAATAGGGAGTCAACAAGGATAGTATATCAATTCCAGCATACCTGGCTTACGATGGCAGCTACCAAGGCACACAGCAATGGCAACTTGCCCGGCGAGTTTGAGTAGGATCTGATCCGGGTGACGCGGCTCACGTATTGGGACCGCAACGGACCGCAAAAGGGGTATCTCTACTTTTAATGCCCTTGGCGAGAGGGCCATCTCGCGAGGCCAGAAGCATATAGTAGACCGAGCGATTTATCAAGAGTGACTGCCAAGTCGACGGACGCTGTCGTTTGCGAACTTCAACTCGTTGTCCAGCGCGGGAACAGGAAGCGTCAATGACTCGCTGGCGACGATGTCAAGTTCATCGGAGACATCGAGGATGATGACAGATGGGATATTACTGAGGGCCCCTAATAAGTCATTCAAGAGTACTAGTGTACCTATAACAAATCTTCAGCTCTGCAAGAACAATAGTCCTATCACCCCAGATACCTTTGACTGATCTATTTAGTTATATAAGACAGACTATACCTCGATGGAAAACATTGCGTGGGGAGAAAGTGTTTTTATCATCCATTTGTCTATTTTGCTCTTCTTTGTCTGGCAACATCTGGCGAAGCCTCGGATCAACCTCCGGCCTAATAAATTCTTGATTGGGTCAAAAAGCTAATTAAGCACATCTAGAGTGGTCTTTGCTAGCATCTGGTGTTGTAGTGGCGCAACGTGACCAAAGAATACTCGCGTTTCGGGGGGGAGAAGAACCCCGAGAACCGCCTCGTGACTCTCCCTAGTGTTGCGAGCAAGTACTGGCGTGCCGTCGAGGGGTGATAAGATGTGAGTAAAACTAGGAGTTATACCCTTTTATCTTGAGTAGTCTTGGGCTTTTCTAGGCTAGAATTATGAATCGCTTATAGAAAATGCTCAAATTCATAATAACTAATCTGGGCATTGAGGTGAACGCAGGAGATCAGAGTGAAAAGCGATAACGAGGCGCTACGACACACAAATATGTTTGGTTCTCAGTTTCTAGAGGTTCGTGACAAACTGTGGGAGCAACTCGAATGTGTCCGCGCACCCGGGCAGACGACAGGACTACAGCCATAACTGCAACGGAAAATTTATATTTGTTCGGTTCTCGTGGTGCATTGGAACTATGCTTGCCGCTCTTCTGAGGACTGTACACCTGACAATATCTATTGTAACAACGGGCCGTTCGCCGTGCTAAGCATCTCGGGGCGGCTAGTGCAAGTATAGCTTTACGGCCTATTCGCGGATCAAGACGGCTGCATAGCTGCGGCGAGTACCTATCACGGACCCCAAACCCAATTTCGGCCGCGTTACGACGTACCAGACAGCCGGGACTATCGCCGGGTGGGCCTCAGTCGAACATCCGGTTTACCAGACCGTTGACTAGTCCAAACCTGATGGGTTAATTGTCGCGCTCGTCGCGGCAGTCAACAGAAAGGTGAATCGAAGATGACTCCTAGGTATTTCGGCCCTCATCTTACAGCATATGAGGTGTTATAGATGCGGCCCATACAGACCCCGGGATTTCGAAACTAGTGTAGAGCCAGGAACTACTAGGAGTGGATTGGTGCCGGAAGACTCTTCGGTGGTAAGGTGGATCAAATATATGCGGTGACGGACAAGTCGGGGTCTGGTTGGTTTGCTTTATTTACCTATGCCAGGATATTTTTTTATCCTCTCTTCCATGTCACGGCGCGGGGTCTGTTACTCAGGAACAGAGGGCTAGGAAAAAGGGGTTTGGCGTATTACATGCATATCTATTACATACTGTAAGATCTGATTCTTACTCGCGTCTTGGCGAGGCCGTGAAACATACGATACCGTTCAGGTGTTTTCGACGTTGTACAGCAGCGTCGGAATGAGGTACACAAGAAGGCTGTGCCGACGGGATCTGAACAGTAGGTATTCTCATTGGGTTGCAAGGGCCTTTCGTAATGGCTGGATTACAACCCAGCGTAGCAACGCGCCGCACCCTTGAGAGGTGCTCCTGCGAGTCTCGGGCATTTGCATCGTCATGCCTCGTCGTTCTCTATGAGGGTGGGCATACATGGTGCTATCAAACCCAGCCTGTTCCATTCCCACGCAATGCATTACAGTTCATGCCGCGTGCGTTTATCCCCGCGTTGTTCGTGTCAGGCCCAATATAGCATAAACTCGTGACAGCTCGGCTGCATTCGGATTACCAAGCAGCTGGGTATTTTGCCGACATGCGTAGTGTTCGTACATATCTGTATGCCTTATACATACATCTACGTGCAAGTGCTGGTTACACATTATACCCACACCGCCGGTGTAAAAGCTGTGTATCTCTATTCATGCCAGCGAATATTGTTCTCCCCCCTTGAAAGCGGGAGGTCTCGAGGGCACAAGACAGAGCTTAGGAAGAGGATTCGACGACCTCGACACGGGTGTCCAGGGTCCCGAAACAGCACGCAAACAGAGATAACGACGGCGCTCGCCGCCCTTTGGCCATGGCGTTGAATCCCGCATAGGTATATTTCTCTACAGTATATTACCCGCGTCTACTTAGTATGCTTGTAAGTGGTAGGAGAGATGGGGGGGGTGCATTACGTTGGATTCAGAGTGCCTGTCACCAAGATGTAAGATGTGTTCTTAACCTCGGCTGTGTCCCAGAATCTCGATCTGGGGAAAAGGAAGTAATCAGTTTGGAGTATCAGCAGCAAAAATAGGTCAAGTACGAGAAGATCGTCCATGTAGACGCCGGTCCGACTCACTATCGAACTCTATGCTCCGTGGTGAGTTTCTTGCGGAATGTTGTAACAACATGGCTCCCTCTCTAGAAGCTTTCTTCTTCTGGTTAGAGTGATGCAGGTGATCCCAAGCCGGTGAAGCAGGATGGCTGTTAACCCACGTTGGTTTAGCAGCAATGCCTTAGCTTGCTCATGCCCATGTTCTCTTCCAAATTTTCTTCAGCGAGTGTTGCACCGAGTTTCGCCGGGGCCCATTGTTTTATTGAGTTGTTGTTGTTGAATAAAACACACATTTTTGCAGCTATTTCTTTGAAAAGAACAGAGCATCTAAATGATATTTTGAGCTCCGTGCCGTTCCATTCGGTCGCTGAATACGTCCCGCACGTTGGACCCAGGCTCGCCAGGAACCTAGCCTCCATAACGTGAGGCATCGGCAGTATGTAGTACGGGATTATCTTAATCCTTGCGATGAGAAACGGTCCCTCGGGTTCTGCTCGAGCTCGGTCCATGAGAAGAAAATGCGGAGAATCTAGTTACGGGCAGACTTCCCCGGTGGCTCACCTCAAGCCTAGCGCGTTCTATTACATGCTACAGTACATACATGTATACTATTATGTGCCTGCAGTATAATACTGTAAAGTAAGTATACCAATACTGTACCTGGCGAGCCCGGTACACCAGATGGCCAGACCAACATACTGTAATCAAATGATCTTATAAAGTAGAATCGGTCAAGGCTGGCCAGGCTCCCCTTGTTCCCCAAGAGGCTCAAGCGTTTCCAAAGGAAACTTTAGCCCAATGAAAGGTGTATCGCATTATCAATTAATACGTGCTATATGTAGGACGATGTTCAATTGGTTCAACGAGGCCCCGTCCCTTGGTAAGGCTCGTTTGCTGTAGTCGTTCGCCTTCACCTTCTTTTTATACTTCTTCCTCTTTCTGAATTTGCCTTTTCTAACAACGGTAGAGACTAGGTACTTAACAAACCTAGATGAGAGAAAAAGGTGTTTCTAGTCCTGGCAAGCTGCAGTAGTGTAGGTAGGTAGTTCAATACCACGTGTGATTTGCTGGGTGCTGCTGTCCATATTAGTTTAGAGCAAATATGTTTTAAGACATTCGCATGTACAAACAACGGCTTCCACCCCACCAAGAATCCTAGCCATGTAAGTTAGTACATCTATTATACGTAGCATATTTAGGTATGCTGGAGGCTGGGCTGTACAAAGCATACCCTGGCTCGGGGAACTTTTCGCGGTTTAAACTGCCATTGCGCCCTGCAGAAAGACATACACTAGACTACAGTCTCCTGTATTACCGAAACGATGCCATAGAAGGAGTGTAGGGACAAGTCGCAAAGAACCACGGGCCTGATAGGCGGTTCATGAGTTTAAAATGTTGTAGGATTTTCATCAAAAAACTATCTCTCATTGGCTGATGAGCCAAGTGGTTGAAGCGTGTTGGGAGCATCCTTTGGATCAATGAGCATTCCATTGGTCAATTGGTCAAGATCCTTTGTTTATTAGATGTACTATATCAATCTACTAGACGAGATTGCAACGGTCGTTGTTAGAATTTGGTGGTTCAGAGCGAGGTTGGAGAGGATCTACCCTACACAATCCTACCTGTTCACTTGAGCAGATTAGATCATGATACAAGTTCTCAAAGCTTACTTCTGGCTTGGTCTGTGGCGCTGGTTGCTCCAGCTGCCGAGATCAAGCACTCACAGAAACCCGAGTTCATCTGAGCGGGATCATGAATGTACCCTTACACATGCAATCCATACGCCAGCAGCTTGCACACAGCCCATGCCAGTTCAGCAATTCTCGCCGCTCCAAAGAACCGAGCATCCAGGGCGATACAGCTGCATTCTGCAGGACCCAAGAAGTGATGGATGCTTCTTTTGGTTGCATCCCCGCCTTGCTCTTTTTGTCAACTCCTTTGACTTGGTTCGGAAAAAGTACGCAGCGCCCTGGACGCCTCCACTCACACCTTTCTCGGACGAGCCTTACAATAATACATAGGCGGTACCTACAGTCTATACTTCTCTCTTAAAGGACAAGGGCTTTGTAGCTTATCCCAGCTTGAATAGTGTAATTATTAATGGGTTTGGAGGTTTTGGTAAATGGGCATCAATGAGAAGCCAAAAAGCCGAGACGAAGGAACGTGTGTGAATTGATTGGAACTTCAAGGCTTTGAAGAGGGGTGGTGCGGTGCAGCAGAGACGCGGAAGGGTTTGCCAGGCTCTTCCGGGACGGGAGGCTGATTACACTAGTACCTAGGTAGGTACTAGACTCATAGTGTGCAGCACTGTAAAGATACCCGTACTTATATACTTTGGGAGCTACCGGTACTTGTGTGGGCGCTTAGTATCTGGAAAAGTGAAACTACCTAACCTACAACTCACTCGGGGATAATCTTAACCCCTCGACCAATGCAAAATTTGAGGCACAGGTAGAAACCCATGAGTTCAAGATAGCACGGCACTGTGCTATACTCTGTAATGTTGTTTACTAGTAAATAGTCGTCTCAGGTGAAAGTGTTTGTGCACGTACCAAATAGCTGGTCCCAGAGCAATATCTACCGTTAAGTTACGTGGGTAAAAAAGCTACACTAAGGTACCTCAATACAGTGCCTTAGGTAAGGTACAACAAGGTAGGTATGCATATCCTGCCAGGTGGTATACCTACTATATACCTAAACATAAGTATCTATGTAACACAGTGTAGGTAGATAATACATAACGCAAGGAGCATACAAGCCACCTGCATTGTACACGTTTATATTAGGATGTCCTTTAAGCGGGGATAGGTAGCACATATGTATGTACCTATTTTACCTAGCTTAAAGTAACATCTACTTCAGTGTACTTATAACAACCTTGTCGGCTAGGTATATATAGGTATGTTTGCTTATTACACGCTAATATGCTACATTTATCCAGTACCACCTTTACTGCAAGCACTGCAATAGCAACATATTGTTATGCAGGTACAAACTAACATGTAGGTATGTTAACTAAGGTAGTGCCTACCTCTTACTTAGAGGTATTTACATGTAGGTATATATTGTACTAACCGCATACATTACATTGAGCATATCTGTTATATACAAGTATTTACTCACTTGCTTTACTATATCCTAGTTCATGCATATATGTTTTCCATATTACCTATTTGTGGATTGGCAAAGTAGTTTTTTATTCAAAGGCAGTATAGTACTAAAAATTTACCGTTATCTAAACTGCTAACTACCTACATGTAGGTAGTGCAACCTGAGTTTACGGCAGCTCAATACTGGACCTCGATAGCGTTGTGAAAGATATAGTGTACAGTAGGTATTTCAGTTGCACTAAGCAGCTAGTGATAGGTGAACAGGCTGGCTCTAGTCGGATACCAAGCCCCAAGCAGCTTAAGGCGCTTTGGCCTCTCTGGGGGCCAGCCGATAAATACAGTCAGGAGGACCAGGAAGACCCCTTGTCCTGAACCCTGCGCAGCTAACACACACTACTACAGTAGCACTAAGTACCCAATCCGTAGTGTATGCCATACAGCAAGCAGCATCGACCTCCCTCTCCTCGAGCAACCCCCCAATAAACCCCCAGTCAGCATCGGATTCCTCTTTTGCCTTTACCTCAGTGCCTACACCACGAGTCGCCCACCGAGCAGCCAGGGCGCTTCTTCCACCACTCAAACCTCTTCAAACAGGTGCTCAATCCTCGACTCGACATCACTGACCAGCCCCTCCCCCGTATAGTTATGTTCATCTAGTAGTGTATATTTGCAGCGCTTGCGAGCAGAGCCGACCGACAACCAACCAAGCACACGAAGCCAATTAATTATAGCGTTATTGACGGCGACCTTGAGTTGGCTCCGTCGCACTCCGCCTTTTCCCCCCTGTCTCTCATTCATCAGCCTATCGCGCTATTGTACCGTACCTCCTTTTATCGTCAACTAGCACGCACGCTCGTTGCTCTTCCACCTGACAGAACGTCTCTGTTGTTCTCGGCCTGATTATCTGTTTCTGTTCCACGAGGGCTGAAGGCTTGTTTTCGCTCGCCCGACCAGACGGCCCGGCTGCGGTCTCTCGCCTCAGACGATCCAGTCAATTACTTTGCTTGTTCTTAAGCCCGGCAGGCTATGACTTGAATCCGCCCGCACCCTATTGCAGCCTCGCCACGATCGGAAATATCACGATGCTTATGACACAGTCTCCGGTAACTGCACTAGGCACTGCACAGGAACCCAATACCTACAACTCACGCAGCCGTTCTCGCTCCAATACGTACGACACCAACCCGGACTCTGCCATCGATCTTTCCGCTTCGGCGTCATCGTTGGGTCGTTCCAGCGGTGATCGCAACTATTACAACTACACTCTGAAGATGAATGGACTAATAGGTGCCTCGCCCCCGGGCACCCTCTATGTACGGGCGCTCTACGACTACGAAGCCGATGACCGGACAAGTCTAAGCTTCCACGAAGGCGATGTCATCCAGGTTATCACACAGCTGGAGAGCGGATGGTGGGATGGAGTGATAAATGGTGTCCGAGGGTGGTTTCCCAGTAATTATTGTCAAATCATCGCAAGTCCCGACGAAATTCCAGACCCAGCGCAGAACGATGTGTATCAAGGCGATGATTCATTTGGGGAACTCGGTGATCCGGAATATGAACCCGACACTGGAACAGACTCGGACTTAGAAGATTATAACGCACTTCCCCTGGAGCGGAACGTAAGCAGTAGATCTGGCGCAGATTTCTGGATTCCCCAGGCTACACCTGACGGCAGACTCTTCTATTTCAACACAATGACAGGCGAAAGCAGCTCAGAATTGCCACTCGAGTCACCCACTTCGCTTAATGAAAGTGGTCCACGCGATAGGATGCATGTAAACATCCCAGAGAAGACGAGGCCGCCACCTGAGATGATGGCACGAGGTTTGACACAAGACGAAGACGAAGACTCCGAAGCTACTTCAGCATCCGAACTGGATGGCGAATCATTGATGATGAGTTCGATGAGCTCACTAGTAAGTATAGTACACACAGCATGGCTGACTTGGTATGGCTACTTACCTCGAATTTTAGCCCTCACGGCAACGCCGCGCGTTCGTACACGAGAATCTAGGGATATCCCCTTCGCCTTCAATGGACTCGATCAATGGCACGTCAACAGGAACAAGATCCCGAGCCGACACGGGTTTAACCAATACTACGATCCCAACATCTGCGGGACTGGGTCCCGCGCCGGTACTTGGCTCTGCGACATCTTTTACAGGGACCGGCTTCTCTCTGCCACAAGCTGCCACTATCCCCCATTCTTTTTTCGATGATGGCAGTGCGCAGCCTTTGACATGGCCCTTGCTCGTAGCCAATATGAAGAAGGCTATAGACAGGTACCGCGAGGCAATCTCGAATGAGCACCGGTCTGAATATGTCAGTCGGGCTGAAGACATCTCGGACCATCTGCGACTCCTTCTTGCCGCCGGCTCAGGTACAACTGATAATCATTCTGGACAACCTTCCATCATCTCCACGAACAAAGCGCTTTACCCACACTTTCGTGATATGATGTCGAAATTTTCAAAACTGGTCATCTCATCACATATTGCAGCTGCTGACTGGCCCAACAACGAATCCGTGCAAAAATGCCTGCAAGAAGCCGAAGGTGTTTTATTTGGAGTATACAGCTTTGTTGATGTTGCGAGGCAGCAAAGAGGCGAGGAAATTCCTCGGCTGTTCCCTGGTTTCGTTATTGGGAGCACCACTGGCGGAAGCTGGCAGAATAATGCGCTTGGCCCACGTGACCCGTTCATGTCAAATTTCTTGGACGATGATGAAGGCATGATTGAACCTACGAATATCCTGGACGGTAAACTTCTCGAACGACTAGACGAACTGAGGCGAATGTTAGTCTCAAGTATCAGAGAATTGGAGAAGAACCTCCTTATCTCGGACAAGATCGTTACACCTTACAAGCATGAACTTATCGCGAATAATGTCTGCTCGGCTGGCGGGAAGGTTTTGGAAATGTTCAAGCCTTGGTTTGCCATGATTGAGTCAATCGACCTTTCATCTCTAGAAAACAACTTTCGAACACCCCAGCTTGCTGATTTTGCCATTAATAAACAGAGCCTGTATGACAATATTGCCGATATAGTTCTGGCTTGTGAAGCCGTCGCTGGGCCGTTGGGAGACGAATGGGCTGAGGTTCGTGGGGAGCCTCTGGACCTTAGATTGGAAATTACCCGGCAGTGTGCGAGAGCCCTGGAAACAAACTCTTCTCATGTCACATTTGCATTACAACTTCTTTCCGAGCAGGTACATGTCAGCCTTCAACAACAGCAACAGCGACAACAAGAGCAGCAACAGGCTATGCGTACGCGCGAAGATCTTACACGAGACCTCCGCAGGGGTGAATCGATGCCATATAATGGTACGACGCATGCTCGATCCGATTCTCGCAATATATTAATCCGGCCTCAACTGCTTGGTTCGCAGTCGTTCACCGAAGGGGAGACTACTACACCTAACAACAACTTTAGGAAGGGTGACTTATCAAAAGTTAGGAAAATTTTGGGAGATGACCCCACCCCTCAAAGTGCCATTCAGCAAGCTAATGAGCCATACTTACGCCTGGATTTGGAACATGACCTGTCTTGGGATATGAAGACTTCACCGCCTACAGTTAAAGGTGGTTCGCTGCTAGCTCTTGTAGAGCAACTCACCCGTCATGATAAGCTTGAGCCCAATTTCAACAACACGTTCCTCCTAACCTATCGGTCCTTCACTACATCACGAGAGCTTTTTGAGTTGCTCGTCAAACGTTTCAATATTCAGCCTCCTGAGGGCCTGAGCAACAGCGATTATGAGGCGTGGAGGGACCGGAAACTAAAATTCATCAGATTCAGGATTGTCAACATTCTAAAAAGCTGGTTCGAGAACTTCTGGATGGAGGAGCCTAATGAAGAATCCATGCAACTAATCCGTGATGTTCACGCATTCGCAGAACACACTCTCCCGTCAACAGAAACGCCAGGAGCTAAGGGTCTAAGTAGCGTCTTGGAAGCACATCTTACTGGTCAAGAGGTCTCCAAAAAGCGCTTGGTACAGACATTTACCAACAATATCCCGACGCCGATCATGCCCAAGAATATGAAGAGGCTCAAATTCCTGGATATCGATGCAACGGAGTTTGCGCGTCAGTTGACCATTGTCGAATCCAAACTTTATGCCAAGATCAAACCATCAGAATGTCTTAACAAGACATGGCAAAAGAAAGTCACCGACGCAGAACCAGAACCTGCCCCTAACGTGAAAGCTCTTATCCTTCATTCTAACCAGATGACAAATTGGGTTGCCGAAATGATATTATCTCAAACGGACGTCAAGAAGCGGGTTGTTGTTATAAAGCATTTCATTTCTGTGGCGGATGTAAGTTGCTATTTCTTGCCTATTCCGTAGTTGGTTACTAACACTCGTAGAAATGTCGTGGGATGAACAATTTCTCGACCCTGACATCTATCATTTCTGCTCTCGGCACAGCTCCTGTTGCTCGCCTGAAACGAACATGGGACCAAGTACCTGCTCGTACTAATGCGGTTTTGGAGAGCATGCGACGGCTCATGGCCAGCACAAAGAACTTTGCCGAATACAGGGAAGCTTTACATACCACCAACCCTCCCTGTATTCCTTTCTTCGGTAAGACTTGTTCTCAACCAATTGAGATTAATATACACTAACAAGATCCACTCTTTAGGTGTGTATCTTACGGATTTGACCTTCATAGAAGATGGCATTCCTTCGATATTGAAGAAGACAAATATGATAAATTTTGCCAAGCGTGCAAAAACGGCCGAAGTTATACGCGACATTCAGCAGTATCAAAATGCACCATACTCGCTGCAGCCAGTCCCAGAGTTACAAGACTATATATTGAGTAATATAGCAGGTGCAAACGACGTGCATGAGATGTACGACAAGAGCTTAGCTGTCGAGCCACGTGAGCGTGAAGACGAGAAGATTGTCAGGTGTGTAGCTTATCCTTGCATAAACGCAGTCACTGGACCCTGCACCCTGTTACTGCTTAATACTGAGTCACGCTAACACTACCGGGCATTCAGAGTTTTGGCTGAATCAGGCTTCTTATAATCGAGTCCACTTATCTCAGCATGGTCATCGATATAGGCATCAATACTCGCTTCAAACACCAATTTTCAAAGCGAAGATTTGAAGATCTCTTCCTGATGCCATGTGGGCGAACCCCACTCTGCCCATAATCGAATTTCATCTTGCCCATGGTTGAGATCAGGAAACGCATGGTTCAAATCAGAAGTCTCGCACGCGAGGCGGGCCTATTATCAAAGCATCAAGAACACAAAATGCGGAAGCAACTTGAATATAATTTGCAGGTTTCGGTACAGCCCATGCAGATTTGTGTACAACCCAAGATCACACGGGACAAGATGTCGAATAGGCATAACTCCTGTTTGTTATACTGTGGTTCTTATGTTACATTAATCACGATTTGTGGCGAGAATCCTATTTTCGCCAAAATCAAGCGCATAAGGTTCTTGCAGGCGAACGGGTTGAAATATATATATGACTGCAGAGAACAGGATCTCACACGGCATGTTGGTCATGGATCGGGAAATATAATTATCCCCAGCCGTGTTCGATTGGACTGGAAATTGGCGGGAGCAACTGTTGATGGAAACAAAAAGACCCCTTTGTTCATGATAACGATGGAAGAAAATGTAGTTAGGTCAACGAGGCATGACAAATACTTTCGGCATAGCACAGGATTTGTTCAGTCTCGATATCGGAAGTTCGGTTGCCGCACGGTGTAAGGGAAATCACTGTCGGTATTAGTCTGTTTTCTCTACAAGGTCTAGACGAAAGCTTAAATTATCTCTACAATCGATGTCTTCGTAAACAACTTGATTATCACTTGTTGAGGTTAGAATGCGATGTTTTGCTATTAGTGATTACACATCGTTCAGTAACTAGCCACTAGCCAACCATGTACTAATTTGTAACGATGATGAAGATTATCGACGTTACTACTCGCTACTCATGATCCGGAGACATTGAATAATGCAGCAGAGCACCAGCTTACATACAGCTCTAATAAAACACAGCAACTATACCAGCTTAATATTCTTTCGTATATGCAAACCCCTTTATCATTCTGTTCTTTTTGCCAATGACAAAGAGGGCGCCCAATGAGAAAAATGTGAAAATATGTACACGCTAGGAGGGTCGGTTCAACTATGTACAGTAGCTCCAAAAAGGTCTACTCTATGACTTTGTAAGGCCGGAATATTTCTACTACACGAGCATAATATATACGCCAATCCTCAACTAAAAACTGCATGGAAAATGATAGTTTATACATTAGTTATTCTTATATATACTTTAGAGTCTCTTCAAATTTATTGTACTTCGAAACTAGCTATGCACGGCATTTCCCGTTGTCAAAGGTACCGTATTTCAACCTCAACAAAGAACGGACGGGACTTTTTTGAAGTAACTGTAGTAAGATCGACGATTCATGATTGGACGGCTGCGCGGGTTGGCGGGACGCATCGTCGCGGCACAGGGCTTACTTACATAGGTATCAAGAGACAGACAACTCCGCCCATAGCGTAAGCTTGTCATGCTCAAAGTTCCTTTTTTGGTTTTATTTCCCCAGAGACACATGCTCGGTTACGTTCTATGTTTGGAAACATTACCCACTCACCCACCCCTACTCGGTATGCTGCACATGCAGAAACTTCATGTCACT
This sequence comes from Xylaria venustula, assembly GCA_022578775.1. Lineage (NCBI taxonomy): Eukaryota > Fungi > Ascomycota > Sordariomycetes > Xylariales > Xylariaceae > Xylaria > Xylaria venustula. The sequence continues at coordinate 497,123 of MU389337.1, read as the reverse complement.
GTTGCATTTTAGTGGTGTTGAATGGGAGGTAGGCTATTTTCGGCTGTGTTCGTGCTGTACACCGATCTTTGTTGTTGGTGATATGATGCAGTGGTATAAGTATGTGTGCGTGTTGTGATCTACAGATCCCAGTCGGTCTCCGGATGAAACGGGAGCTGAGAGTCAGGGTGACATGACAGAGGGAAAACACATGTCTTTTTTCTTTTTCTTCGTTTCTTTTCCTCGGCATGTGGGAACGTAAGGGAAGTTGAAATAAGTGTAAATAGAATTATGCGATCTCTATATTTGCCCCATTTGTACGAGATAGATTACGATGCTTCCCCCCTCTCGTTCCTCCCGACTCATAGTCACGATGACCGACCTAAAGTAGGTAATTGGAATCACAGTAACCATACCTGACTATCTGTACTATTCATACGTATATATTAAAATCAAGGCAGCCGTATAAAGACGAATAGGAAGAACAGGAGTCTAGATTCTAGATAGAGACTGGAAGTCCGTTGTGCATGTCACTCACCGATTCAGGCGAGACAATCCACTACTAAGTGGCCCCAGTACTCCATCTGCCTATCTAGTGTGGGATGCTGTCAGCGAACTGCTTATTGTTTTTGAAACGAAACAAGGGCAGGAGTACTCCAAGTGCAGCAACATGGGACAGTAATGGGAGAAAGGAATCGGGAGGAGGGGAAAGATCACGTTGTGTGGGGAATAGCAGTTCCACGGGAAACAAAAGTTCGGCACAGATCCTTTGAAGGATTCATATCCTGACATAAACTCCGTTGTAGAGGAAGGACCATGCATGAAACGTTGCTCGGGTTATTGTAGACCTAGTGTAGTGTATACCAGGTGGCCCGTTGACTTTTGCATTCCGGCGCAGGAATGGCGAAAACGGTAGATATGCCTTCTTTTGGAGGATGTACCGTGGTGAACCGCATGGGCATACCTACAAATTGTGTCAGAGTCCTTCCTGCACAATTGAGCCTTTGGCATGCGGCTTACTACTAGGTACCTACTATAAAGTGGGTTACTTTTGGAGCAGATGCATGGATGAGGGAACTGTTGGAGTCAAACAGTTGACGGCTCTGGTGTGGTAGGGTATGATGTAGGAATCTTCATTCTTGACGGAATAAAGAAGGACGTTGACACGGTAGGAGTTGTGAATGGACGGATAACTGATGGGAAATACTAGTCGACTTCGAGTCGGTCTAGTTTCATTTCCAATATCTTTAGGGCACCGTGGCATACTGGGTAGGGTTATGAGATTCTTCCCCTGAGTTTGTATGTCTTCCGTAAATTCAATGTCACTGAGGACATTAGTACGTACACGGCGTTTTCGAAAACAGCTGCTGATTTGCTTGACTAGTCATGAAAAGACACTGTTCACTTTACGTATCATACTCGTAGGTACAGCATATCCCGTGAAACTCGCTGCATGAGAGAAAAACATATCGGCTTGTTATACGTCCTGAGGATACTAGACCGTGAATTGGTTGTGAACCTGTAACAAGCACGGTCACTTCTCGCCAGGCGCCATCGGCTAACATAGGAGAGGATTGTGATGAAATGGAGACTGGGAAGCCTTTACTATGGATTCTAAATGGGAAGAGGGGAGCGTCTTTTCCTGCGAAGTCAGCATAACAATTTCAGTTCTGTTTTCCTTTGTGCATAGAGCTTGCATCTTACCTATAACTATTTTAGTCATGAGTCCTGGATAATACCTTATAGTCTCACTTATACCGTTTCGAAGCCCTATAAGTTGTTAACGTAGACTTGTTACTTTCCGTCCCTACCTGAGCATATATTCCAGTTTGAGTCTGTAATAGCTTTTTAATGTCACATTCGTCCACTGGCATAAACGATTCATATTATTTTAGGATGAGGAAAATGGTAAAACTCTAGTGAACAGTATCTAGATGAAGACTTACGGCAACGCTGAACAATGAGTACTGTGTATGTCATCTATCACACGCCGCAACGAGAATTGGGTGAGATGTGCAACTCACTCTACGGGTTCAAGAAAGAACTTTGATCTGATTTCCAGCTTGGATTGTATAATTCAAATAAATTGACAGTTTTCATGAGGACCATGTCCAAGTCTACCCCCTTCACCAAAGCGAGTGACTCTGTACAACCCTTACACTTAAAGCAGATTCACATACTGTATATGTTAAGAAGCCTGATCCCCTGAAAGGCGAGGAAATTCTAGGACATGAAAAGAGCCCCGGCTCTATGAAATTATCTTTCAGTTGCTCCTTAGTAGATTATCGTTAATCGAGACTATCTCTAAGCCTTCTGCGCAGCCCCTTCTGATACTTTATGCCACGACGATCGGTAAGATGGAGACTTACCATACACTTATGCAACTATACGCGGGTCAACAAGATATTCAAAATCATACATGAATAACATCAATACCAATAGATGACCGTTCTTAACGTCTCTTATGACATCTCTTAATCGATAGCGCTGTATTATGAGATAAAGCTTCCTCTTGCAATCACACGGTCTCGCCTACCGAGCTGCTACGCAATGAAGTGAAATCGTTGCCCATGCTAAGCGCTACCAGAGTAATAATTCTAGAAAATCTGCATAAAGAAGAACTGGCGCAGTTTGAATGATAATAACGACTAACGAACGCGCTAATTTATCTATTCATTAACAAGAGACAATAATTAGGAGCAGTCGATTGTAAGGGATCCTTATACCGATACTAATAACAATATAAAGCCCCAATTCAATTGAGACATATCTTTATAGATAAGTCTCGAATAAAGATAAGTCGTTGATAATATCACTAAGGGATATGTATGCTGATGAAACCTTCGCAATCAACGTGTCGTAGGGTCTTTCGAAATACCTTATGGCTTGACTCCTACTATGTTGCGCCGAGCTAGAGTATTTTTGATTCATAGGGGGCCTAGTAGGCAGCAGACGGAACTCGTAGGAAAACGTCCCTTTGCCCGCATGAAAGAACGAGGCTGGTTATCGCGAAGCCATTGATGAAACACATAAACTGGGTACAACACAGTCTGTCATGCATTCCATGTCCCTAGGCGGGGTGCTGTATAGACTCTTTAGACAGTCGTTTCCCAAGTAAGGACTAAACTAATACGCTAATTTCTCAAAAGATCAACCAGATATTACCACTGTAAAAAAGGGGGTGTAGGCATCAATAAACTGGACGGTGTCCTAGAGTAGAAGACAACTAACAAAGAAGGACCCTCGAACAGAAAGAATCATCCAAGGCGTGGAATTTATCTACTCTAGGTGGCAGTAAGATTTCAATCAAGCAGTGCTGGCACATGTGAAATAGGGAAACTGAGCAAAAAGAACATAAGGCGGTACAAAACTCTACAGCCCAGCTTCAAGCTCCCAGGCATGTAGTTCGGACTAATGTGTTACATCGCAAATTTCGTACATTTCCATGTTTAAGGTCTCATGTATATGGATGAATCAGTGTCACCAACAACAAGTTTACTGTATAGTGTGATTATATACAGTAGTACAAGCGAGGCTGGATGTTGCTGTAGGACAAACTATTGCGAACATAAAGTCGTAACTGATTAGGCGTGTGAATTAAGAGCTCAAAGGAGCAACGACATTACTAATACAAAAACGCCTGCGCAGTAGTCACGCTTGATCCCGCATTTAATTACATTTAGTGTCGGTGCAACTTGTCTTTAATCTTTTGGCCAAAGCTCTTCTTTCCTGAAGTCGGGCTACCACCGTCTTCGGCGTGGCCACCAGATTCGCCAGCTGAGGTATGTATGCCTTTCTCTTCCATTAACCCTTTCGAAAAGTGCCACGTTAGCAATCATCAAGTTGACAAGAAGCGAGGTGGGAAAAACTTACGATCAGCCTCTCTTCCGGCGCCGGGGTTCGTAGCATCAAAGTCTCCACCATCTGCTTGCAGACCACTGCTTTTGACGTATTGCTCCCCGGTTCCTTCGCTCTCGTGCTTATCTGCTTCAGCGTCCTTGCTTTGTTCATCTTGGCTTGTCTTGCCCTCTGAGGATGAACGGTCGTTGCCAGCATCACCGCCATTCTCTTTGGCTACCTCCGCGACAGGCTTAGGGCCAGGACCTTCGGGTTGCTGAGCCTCATTAAGCCCCTCCTCGGGGGCGTCGTTGACGTCTGTTGGGGCGGACTTAGGGTTGGTCTTGGGGTCCTCTGGAGATCTCGTGTCATTCTGGCCCTTGGTAGAGTCACTGGGACCGGACTCTGCCTTGAACTCGGACGTCGGGTTGTTGGGAGTATCATCACTTTCGGTAGCGGTACCAGTCGTCTTGGCGAATTTGGCATCCTCGTGGGTCTCGCCGTCGACACGACGCTCAGCCGTGCCATCGCTAGACGCTACATCACTAGACGGTACATTGCTGGGCGCTACTGTTCCAGTGCTGCCGCTTATGGGTTCTATGGGGTAGATGTTAGTACCTAAGATACCAACAAACACTAGTAGCGAAACATTGTGGTGGTAATCGAGTCTCTGAATGACGTCACAAAGAAGAAACGACGAGGGCGACGAATAGTTCAGCGTACATACCCAGGTTGCCGGCGTCATATGGCTCGCCCTTGGAGGTATCGCCGTAGCGGCCAGAGACGGGCTCGTCTGTGCTTGGCTTGTTCTCGCCCCAGACTGCCCTTGCAGCAGAGGCGGCCATATTGTTGATTGTCTCCATAATACAAAGTCTGGACTGATGTTGGGATGGTGAAGAACAGATATGCTACGAGGTGTTTGGATTACAACTGGTTTGCTAGTGGCAGGGTACGAGTGAAGTCTGAAGTTATAGGGAAAAGATAGTCATGAATCCAAGGTCTTGGAAGGAAAGCTTGTGGTTATATATTTGGAGGAGGATAGATACCTAGGTTGGTTCTCTTATGACACGGCAAGAAGCTCGGGCAGCTCTGACGTCTTCTTTCCCTTTGTTGAAAATCGGCTGCACCTATCCGAGCCGCAGGATATTACATGGGGGGGGGGGGGGGACATGGGACATTACCTATCTCGCCTACCTCTGGGCTCAGCTATGTTGGTAGCTACCTACCTGGAGGAAGTGCCTAGGCTACCCTTCTGGGAGGGACAAGGCAATCTGATAGGTGAAACAGGTATTTCCTCTGCTCTTTCCCTAGGACGAATGGAACCTGCCCCCCAGCTACGGGCCGGGATACTAACTGGCTGACGCAATGCCTATTCTCTCCCAGCTTGTTGAATCTTCCTATAGCTTACAGCTTGCTGGATACATGTGTGACGCGGGCAGTACGCGGGTTTGTGGCACCTGGAACCCTACATACATAGGTAGCTACAGCCTGTCGCAAGGATAGTACCTTTTTATCATTCGTTGATGCAATCGTGTACCATAATTGTTATAGCTGTACCGACAGTAACTGGCTTAATCAAGTTGTGACGGCCAGTGTCACTACCTAGGTAGGTAGTTTGACCTGTTCGACAAAGTGGGTGCTTGAGAAGCAATGACGTCGGTGGGGTTTGCAGCCGCTATTATCGACGTCATCGTCGGTTTTATCAACCCTTTGTACCACATGCGCCCCGATATCATCACCTCGTCCTGATAAGCACTCCCCTTCTTGTTCAGAACTTCGTGCTAAGTATCACACAACATTGTACTATGCCCAAAACAATGGCGTCGCAATCAGTTACCTAGGTACATATGATATGGCGTGCCGACTATCCGGTCCTAATACCTATCGTACGAATCATGGGTGCGCATTCGGCCACAATGAAGGCTTTCCTTATTACGGCCAACTCGAGGTTTATAATGAATGGTGTAAGAAGGGCAACTCAGACCTCTTCTACGAGCAAAACCATGAACAACCGAAGATATTGGGTTAATCTTGATATCTGACGAATGCTGTATGGCTTACACAGAGATGGCAATGCGATACCGGAATCCCAACCTTTCCTGATTGGCGCCCAGGTGATAAGTGGTTCGGGTTTGAGTGATTCTCTCTATGTTTGTTTTCGTTTGTTTTCGTTTCGCTATCAATTGAACAAACTGTCCGAGTTGCAAAGTGATTGGCCAAAGAGTATTGATGCATTAGGGAGTTGTTATTATCCAGCCGCGTGGACGACCCTCGCCGTTTTCTCGACAAAGACTTGCACTCTGCTGTGTATGACTCTATGTTGAAAAGGGCCATTGCCAATGGTCAAGTTTGCGACCGCCTTTAACATAGCATCGTGGAATTCACATTGGACCCTCTAGCATCGAGGTAAATTTGTCCCAAAGTTAAACAGTTTCTGCGATCTGCAGCTGCAGCTTGAGTTCATGGAACAGTCCCGATGGGAGTAAAAAAAAAAAGCTTTATTGATAAAGTTTCCAGTCAACTACCTACCTGCTAGACATCTAGACATCTAGACAACTCAAACACCACCTACTAAGTCTCATCAACAAAAGTGCATGGAATTTATACGACAATGAACGCAATATCGTTGGAAAGGAGTTATAATTGTCATATGGACAGTCCGCCCCTACGACCCTACTCCAGCCACTCTGAGTAAGCGAACGTCGCCTGAAAAGGAATACCGACCTGTAATATTTTTTAGAGACACAGATGAGCTTGATACGCCTTTTGTCAAGCTTTGCTCTCAAACTACAGTTAAATCTTTGCTCGACCTTGTATCTCACGACCGAAAGCGAATTAGACTCCACGAGTAAACAAACTAGAAGTGGACTTTTGCTTCTGAGCTTCGCAAATAGGTACTGGTACTGCACGTTCTCATGAAATCCGATTGAACGCATGATGAAGCACATGTGGTAGGGCCAGGAGAAAACTGGAGGTATACACACCATTATCTCATGCGGTATTCAATTGACGTGATGATACTGGAAGCCGATGAAAGCAGGTCGGTTCAAGATCGATTCAAGATCGATAGATGTCTCGTATTGCATGTAGTACGGGACCTGACCAAAACCGATCATCTCTGGTCTGGGCTGAGGTGTAGCACTGCCGCTCTCTACATACTTAGTAGGTAGGTAAGGTACCGTAGTAAGGATCTCCTTTCCTGGCCTAGGAAGCCGGATTAATGAAGGGGATGAACAGTGGAGAGATTATGCTATATTTGGTATTAGCACTTGTAGGAGGAAGTAATTATAGAAGGTTGGGGATACGTGCGGGCAGAACAACTCGTCCAATTGCCGCAAGCTAACCGCACAACTCCTTGCCAAGAGTTTAGCTGCGGTGTTGCTTACTTAGTAATGTAGATATTATTGTGGTGAAACTCAAGGGGTCTAATATGCAAAGCTAGCTAGGCTACTAATTATCCATTGCAAGCGATTCTTTCATGCTACTCATCGAGCAGGATAGAGACCGCATGCTGTGCCTTGAGGTTACATTCTCTACCCGAGCGCAATGAGCCGCAACCTCTCACATGCACCTAGCCGTTGACCATAACCTCGCTATCTACCTATTTTCGCAGCCGAGATTCTTAAATCCCCTGCGACCCGAGGAACCGAGATCTTCTGACGTCAAATGATCGGCCATGAAACGCCCCCCTTATGGTAAGTCCTCACTTCACGGTAGGGCCGAATTAGTCGACGCCAACACTTCTTGCGACCTGCCGTCTACATACATCGTCCAAACATAGTGCGACGTTGTTTGCCGATTCAAGAAGAACCCCTAGGATTCTCCTGTAGCATCAAGTGCTTGCCCTGCCGAGGCCACTTGCCAGTGAAAGCGATACGCTTTGGCCGCGGCCGTCCTCGACCTGCCTCTCTGAGAGTATAAGGAACCGGCTTTAAGCTTTGATGCAGCTGTGCTGTAACGTCGACTGCCGTCTGCGTATATGTTCGGGTCCCAACGTCTATGGAAGTAAGGTACGAGCCGGAGCATTATTCATCATGACAACGCATTGTAAAGAGGAAGGTGAGCCTTCACCGGCTGGTTCTGATATGACGAGCCGAGGGTGTACAGGAAGAATCCCACTGGTGACTCGAGGCTACGAACTAGAAAGTGTTCATTCTAGGAATCCTCAATGCTACACAGCCCTGTACCCGTACTAAATAGGCTATGGAATAAGGGTGTACAGGATGAATTCAGACCATCCCATCCGATACCTAGTGGATAACGGGGCGTGCATTGCCATCCCCATTCCTTCCTGCAAGGTCACGTTACAGACCTGCTATTTTAGAGGATCTTCATCAACTAGTGTAGGAGTGGCAGGGATGGAGCGGAAACACCAAGCAATCTGCCAATAGGCATGGCCCGATGATCGTGTCAGATCCAGCGCCGGTTCGGACTTCACAAGCGCGCAACTGAATGACTTTCACAGTATAAGACACCGCGCATACCCCGCGTCGTCGCGATGTATTTGACATGTCAGCCTTACCCATCTGATCGGTGTGGCTGTCTGTGTCTAGGCATCTGTAGGTAGATCCGAGCTACGAAAGCCCAGTTCCTCAAGATGGTGGCCTTCAAACCTGCAACCTGGTTAGCCACAACCTTCGCTCTTCTGGCACCCTTCGCTGGCACTGTTGCCGCCGACGACCACCGCGTGGTGATATACTATCAGACTGGACTGGGAACGGATACCACCCATGTCTCGTTGCTGCCTCTTATCCAGGCCGAGGACACAATCTCAGTAACTCATGTACTGATTGCGGCTCTACATATCATCGACGACGATGGCGGCCTCCATCTGAATGACCAACCCCCAGATGATGCCGTCTTTGACACGCTGTGGAGCGAGGCTGCGCAGCTTCAGACTGCAGGTGTTAAAGTCATGGTTATGGTTGGCGGGGCCGCAGCAGGGTCTTATGAGCGCCTTGATGGGGACGACGCTTCGTTCGAGAAATAGTGAGTCCCCTGGGGTCAATATCCCTCCCCTTTTGGCAGGTTTTGGGCCTCATTGCTCTTGGATGCTCCCGAAACATTGCTTGATGTCCTATTCTTTACGGTAATTTCTAACTGGCATACTAGCTATGGGCCGCTCCACGATCTCATCGGTGCCCACAATATCCAAGGCTTGGATCTCGACGTAGAGGAGAGCTTCTCCTTGAGCGGTGTCATCCGCCTAATTGATCGCTTGAAGGCGGATTTCGGCGACGACTTTAGTACGTACTTTCACGTTTTCAATCTCCTTTCTGGCATGACTTTTGCTACCACATGCTCTCATGCCACCGGAGACCTCAAATATAGCTCATTTTATTTTGTTGGCGGTTTCTGACAACTCATTTTGTATAGTTATCACGCTCGCACCCGTTGCTGCTGCGCTCACAGAGGGTGGTGGCAACCTCAGTGGCTTCAGCTATTTCGACCTCGAGGCACAGCGTGCCAGCTCGATTGCTTTCTACAACGCTCGTGAGCTGACCCCCTTAATCTTTTCTGATCCATATTGCTATTGCAGGATATACTCAGTATCTGCTGTGCTACTACTTTGTTTTCGTGAACAGCTACTGACCTATTGGACCCAGAGTTCTACTACGGTTGGGGCAACGCTGGAAGCGCAAGCGATTATGAGAGCATTATTGACGATGGCTTCGCTGCTGACCGGGTTGTGATGGGTCGTAAGTACTCCCCGCAGGCATTCTTTTCCTGTTCCAGTCCAGTTTGAGAGTAAAGACGTCTTCTTGCTCGGGGGCAAGGATGTACCCAGAAGACTTTGCACGGTCTTAAGTTCTTCAGGTATTCTTATTGACATTGGAGTTGCTAACCGCAATGATTGCAGTGCTGAGCAACCCCGACAATGGCAGTGGCTTCGTCGCTCTTGACTCGGAAGCACCCGTACTACAGGAGCTTATCACGGAGAATGGAGCCTTTGGCGGTGTCGCCAACTGGGAATACTTCAACTCGCTACCTGGTGGCACAGCTGCTCCTTGGGAATGGGCTTCGTGGATGGCCGAGCACTTGGTCGCTGCTAAGAAGATGGCAAGAAGAGAAGTATCATCTTCGGAGGCCCTCTGGCGCGGTGTGAGAAAAATGGGCCGTCGGGTCCGTCGCGAGGCCAAGAAAGTGTACCACAACTACATCGCATAAGTAAGGCGCCGGATTGGTTGATCATGAGGGATGCGTCCTCATTCGTGCCGAGAGAGGTGGGATGGGGGTACCTCTGCAGGGGCAGCAAGCCTTTTGATGTATGCCACCTCAGATTTTGACTTTGTTGAGGCTTGAATCCATACTTCTTGAAAGGAGACTTTGAAATTGCATATTCCGTACCACACCCGCGTCCGCTGGACCGCTGACTTTCTGCGGCGCATGAAGTGAAAACAGCTGTCAGACTCCTGCCGCTATTCGCGTTCCTCGTTCCGTTCACGACGTCCCTATCCGGGGGAATAAACCCGTCCACCCACGTTTGTCTGACTCGAGGCTGGAGGGGGGGGTTTTCTCCTGTCCCTTTCTCCCTTTGCCTTACCACCTTCTTGAACCATTTATGTAATCTACTACGTATTAACGGCCTTGCTTTAGTTCCCAGACGGAGACCGGGACGTCGACAAGGTTCATCCTGATAAAAGTTCGGGTGTGGCATCAATGCATCAGCCACAATGCTACGAATGCCGCTAGCCAATAGAGACGATTCATTCGGCTGGGACTTAATCGCATTCCTCAGCCCTTACGAAATATGGCAGCGGCTTTGTGAGCCTCAAGTCGTCTCTTAGGTCCTGTGTATCGCAGTGTTAAGATACTTGACTTACTTGTACCTAATTTATGGTAGAGTAGATGTTTTTACTTTCGGGAGCGATGTTTTGTAGAAAACTACTGTACATGTAGGTACATGTAATCGGGGCACTCTCCCCTGTCTGGTTCGCGTGTTAGCGTGTTGGCGTAAATCATAGGAGGCGTATGGTACATGATACAGGCCTATAAGGGCAATTTCGCCCCGGTTTTGTTTCAGCAAACCCGGACCCACCCTTCATTCCCATTCGATTATCACATTCGTTGGTTTGTGAGCCCCCAGTCCCTTAGCTCTGGTCTCAGTCGAGGTCTCAGTTTATGGCTGGTGATGGGACATTTTATATTTTTATCTACCTGCCGAGCTGCCTACCTACTTCTTAGTCTGTACAACCAGTAACACCCGCCTCTCAAAAGAATTATTGGCTGACTGCCGCTTGTTGGTCTGTACACCCTGAGGCAACGGTTTTTTTTTTTTTTTTTTTTTTTTTTTTTGTCTCTCTTTCTTCGCCAGCCACATACTCAGAGTGCCCCCAGTCCTTGTAATGCAATGCGTCTTGAGAGTTTAACTGCTCGCTTCGCTTCGCTCCTGTACACTAGCCATCCAAGACCTGCCGAGATCTGCGCCAACCCAATCTCAATACTGGGGCCGTGCCTTCGATACCACCCTCTGGCCACCTCGCACTAGAGGCACTAGCCCATCTAGCATTGGATTGCTTGCACGGGCAGACACGGGGATCCTCGAATCCTGGCCAGCGAAGTTATTAATATTTGCTTGCGCAGGACACACCACACCACAGGACAGAACAGGACAGGACAGTGCATACTGGACAGATCATTGCCGTACCAGGTCTCCCAAGCGTCGCGCGTGGAAGAAAGAAGCGAAGAAGGAGAAGAAGAAGAAAGACAAGACCCGAATCACAGTCCCGTTCCGCCTCCTCCCAAGTCCCAAGTCCCAAGTCCCAAGTCCCAAGTCCCAGCAATCCCGGCAGTCCCAGCCCCTTGCAAGCCCATCCAATTCCCAATTCTCCCAGCAGTGTCCCAGCACCGGCCAACGACAGGGGCTCGTTAGTTGGCATTGTCTACGAGCCCAAAAGGAAACAAATTTTACTCGCGCTCCCGATTAATGAACCGATCCATTCATTCGACCTCGCTTTCCTTGAGCCTCTCCGCTCTGGTCTAGGTTCATGCCACTGGTTCTCTCTATCACTTGCTGGCCAAGATGACGAGGCCCCAGATTATTCGTGCCGGTATGTTCCTAGAAGCCCCCGTTACATCGCTGATCGACCTGTCGCCGTTTCACCCAGGGGGATTTGATTACTTGCGCCTCGTACCAACGACGCCGCTCCTCCTTCCCACCTGCGCATCCATACCTGTCGCGTGCGACTCGCCTTAGCCCGTCTCGTGCGCTTGCTAATCCTGCTTCCTCCTGAAACAGATTCTATCGATCTTCAAGATCACAACGCTCCTTCTGCCAAAGACCACAAACTTCCCCCCTCGAAAGCCATTTCGAACTCAAACGCGAACGGCTCGCTCGCGCCGCACCAGGCCGGAACGATACGTGAGGTAGAAGAAGAACGAGCCGAGGAAGAGGCACGGAGCCCGAGGGTCTCGTGGGCTAATGGTGATGGTGATAACGACCGCGATCTGCAACTGTATGCCGAGGAACTTGCCTCCGGCATCGTCAATTCTTTGAATGGCAGCAAGATGCAGCAGCAAGATGCGCTGGCCATTGCGCAGAATGGAGGCGCTGTGGGACAAACCGATGACGATGGCGATATCGATGTCAACACGGACGACGAGGACCTAGACGATGATATGATGGATAAGATTTCAAGTTCGCCTTCAATTGAGGATGGTGGGTGCACCCTTCCGCCTGTGTGGCCTGCGCGCATTGATTCACTGCGCAATTCTCTTTCGAACCGTGATTTCTCCAGCTCTCCGTCAGTCACCGAGATGCGCTCTTCTTCACCATATCTTGAACCCCCTGAACACATTCCCCTCCAGCCCTCGTGCCAACAGTTAAGCAAGGCTTCTGTTGATACACTGAGCCCTGATCATCTTCTTCTTGGTGGGTATACTGGAGCGAATGACTACGACTACGACCACGACCACGACCGCGATGTTCCTAACCACGAGATGCCATCCGATCCCGAGCCGAAGGTAAAAAATCCCGATTTTGAAGAGACCACTACAGAAAATATAGATGAAAGTTCTCATGAACATGATCCCTTGACCCAGGACCGAGATTCCGGGATTGACCTCAGGATCGAAGACTTCTCTCTAAACCGACCAGCTACTTTCGAAGATGAACCCGCCGAAGACGATATTATATCCCCCTACGAATTCCTGATACCTTACGTATCCTCTGATGATGACGATGAAGAGGAAGAAGATGACTTTTCTTTTACTGATGACTGCAGATTCATTGATTCTGGCTGGGGTGGCGAGTGCTTACAAGATGCAGAGGATATCGATTTCGAGTTCGTTTATGCCTTACACACTTTCGTCGCTACGGTTGAAGGTCAAGCCAATGCTACGAAAGGCGATACGATGGTTCTGCTTGACGATAGCAATAGTTACTGGTGGTTGGTTCGAGTTGTTAAAGATAGTAGCATCGGTACGATTTTTCCTCACCTCGCAAAGTGCATAAGTTCATGATTTTCCCCAGGATATTTACCAGCTGAACACATTGAGACACCTACTGAAAGGTTGGCGCGACTCAATAAACACAGGAATATCGACGTAAGTATGCCTCATACCTATCGGTCAATAATGCATTCTGAATTCTGAATAGTTGTCTGCAACCATGCTTGGCGACCAATCTGACAAGGCGAGAAATCCTATCATGACAGCCATGAAGAGGCGCAAGGCAAAGAATGTTTCCTTCGCACCACCCACTGTAGTGAATTATGCTGAGATAGAGTATTCCGATGAAGAAGGTGAAGAGGAAGACGGTCAAGATCTACAGCAGGCCTCGCACCAAGAGGACCAGCAACAACAAGCTAACTCCCAGCAAGCTACGGCCGATGTTGTAGAAGAAGATGAATCCGCCAAGGTTGAGCCATTGAAGCCCCGGGCTCAGAAACAAGTGAAGGTAGAACCTGCTAGATCTGAGGAAGCCGATATCAAAGGTGAACCATCAGCCAAAGAACCAGCCTCTAGAAATAGCGACGAAATTTTTGACGGTAAGACGGAAAGAACTACGAGAAACGGAACTGTGAGGAATACAGACTCTTTTTTCAGAGATGAGACCATTGAAACTAAGAAGATCACCCTTACTCCTGGATTACTACGAGATGATAATGAAGCTCGAGCATCCAATGATTCTTCTAAAGATCTGCGTCAGCGACCCAGTCTCGAAAAAGAGTTGGTGCCAGATAAGAAAGATGACAAGAAGAGGAAAGAGAAGGAAAAGAAAGACACTAAGAAGCCAAGCGCTATTCGAAGTTTTTTCTCGCGGAAAGATAAGAAGAAGTCCCTTGATGATGACGACGAATCATTTGGCAAGCGGTCTATGGATGCCGGAACCGGATATGGGGATACGGACATGGCGGAGGAGCCGGAGGAAATGGAAGCTTCGCCACCCAAAAGCCCGCAACGGAATCCAAGCAAGCTTCAGAAACAGCAACCGCGGACCGAACTATCACCTACTCGCAACCCAGGTATCATTTCCACCGTGTCAACAGATTCGGACCGTTTTGCTCCGTTGGCTGCAGAAGTTAAGACGAACAACGTGGCCAGCGTCCCTCCGGCGACTGTGAGAATGGTAGACTCGGAGCAACCGGAAAGTCAAGGACTACAAGGGCAAAAGGATGAGAACGGCAATACCGGAGCACCCAAGGTGTTATTGGCAGATGCAGAATCAAAACCGCTAAATGTCACGAAGGCGAAGTCGCGTGTTGAACTCGACGAATTCGATTTTTCCGCAGAAGAAGACGCCGTGCCAGCGCCAACCAGAGCCCCCCCTGCTGAACCGAAAAGAGAACCTACCGATGGAGAATTGCTGCGGCCTAGTCTCCCAGGCTCATTTCCAGATAGCTCCACCAGCATACCACTGCAGAGCGAAGCAACAGAGGTTCGGCCATCAGCAGAAGACTTGTCGGAGTCTCCTGTTCAAGTATCCCCTCTTACGCCTTCTAACCCCCCTGCTCTCGTGGGCGATAGTTCAAGCCAAGATGGCCGCGCTTCCCCTATATCCTCACCGTCACCAGAGCTTGCAGATGCGGATAGCAGCACGCCCAGAAACCAGGATTCCGTGGCTCCTTCAGTTACCGCCACGAACAATTCAACATGGAACGATGCTAACCTGCGGGCTTTCTTTGACTCTGGATCAGAGATCCGCGACTTATTGGTGGTAGTGTATGACGATAAGACTGACGTACCTCCTGTTGGCCCCAACCATCCTATTGCAAACTCCTTATTTCGCGAGCAAAATGCTAAGCTTGCTGAGATAACAACAGTAAGCCTCATGATCGCCTTCTAACATATTGGGTTTGACTAAAATCATTATAGCAATTAGACAATATGCTGGGAGATTGGTTGGCTCGAAAACAGCGCCTAAGGGGTACAGTTTAGTGCAAATCCATGGCATACCATTGCCATTAGTCTACTGTATTTCGGTCATAGCTGGCTGGTCGGAGCATATCGGAGAGCTAATTCGATTCGTCTATGTCACTTTTTACGGACACTTTATACGGAGCATTTTATCTTTTTCCCTTCTTCCGTTTTCAAGGAGCGGCGCACTGGTGAAGTGAAACGGGCTTTCTATCACATAGGGGCGGTTTGCTGGATGCAGCCGAAATCACGGGGTCAAGCGCTCGCACGCATTGTTCGATCTATTTTGTTTTAGAACGATCTACGAGCATGATTGCTAACGCACGATGCGTTTTTGTCTTGATGACACATTTGACACGTGGAGTTGTCGCAATTTCTCGCAGGGGAGAGGATGACTAGGGAAGCCTAGTCTGCTGGGACATGTAACTTTAACGTGTATATATGACCCAGCTGTATATAATGGCTGCCTTCTAAGCCGTGGTCCCTGTACATTCCCTCACTTTGTGCTGAGCTGGCGACCGTAACTACAAAATTCAGAAAGCCCATATTGGTTTCTTATGTGGCTAATAGGTATCCTCCAATTTTGATACAAGAGTAAGTCACGGTGGTTTGGCTTCGGTAGGTTCTGATCTCATCTTGTTGGCTTGGTAGTTGCTCTAAAGGCCCCTTTATCCCCGTGCGAGGGGATCTGTCAAGAATTAGCTCAATTGGGAAGAATAATTTCCATGATGGTTGATACGGATGCACTCCAAATAAACTGCACAGACCGATACAGCTAAGATGACTGTGAGTCACTGACCATCTGCAGTATAACTTATGTGAGGTGAAACCCGGAACTCCATGATCTTTGCTTATCGCATACCATAGACAACAGCGTATGAGTAACTCTGCGGATTTCCGGTCAATCAGTTCTACCACAACCGGCGAGTAGATTGTATCTTTGAACATACCGAGTGAACAAGAAAATGCGGGAATAACGCCCACGACGGCTCAAGGAGATTGCTTCTGGTCAACTTATAATACTTATATCTGTTCGCAAGACGGTATCTGTCTTCCCTTCTTTTCTTCGCCAGCATCTTGGATACATTCGTGACTGTACTGGTGCAGCTTGACGACTCAATCATTCGCACTTTGCATCTTTTGTTTCATCACTCACCTCGTTCTCTCTGTCTATCTGTGTGATATATCAATAACAACCATGCCCGTCTCCCACGTATCACTCGCCACCGGCGCTGCGCACTTCGCTCGTATGCGAACCTTCTACCTCGAAGCCCTTGCACCGCTCAACTACGTCACTTATTTCGACCAAGCCGGCTTCATGCTAGGGCTCAAGCCGGCCGGGAAATTCCCCGACTTCTGGCTGCACGCTGGAAGCGGCGAGCAGACTGTTTTCCCTGCCGACGGCGATGTGGACAAGCGGCCTGGACGCACTCACGTCGCTTTTGATGCCGAATCCCCGGATGTTGTGGATAAGTGGTATGCTGCAGCGATGTAAGCATAATTCATTTTTAGTTCTTTCCCCCTCGCCCCTCTCTATTTTGACTTTTGGCTATATCCTTAGCTATCGTCCTTGGCTGGGTGGATAATTGGATGGGATGCTAGATTAAGAATGGATCTGTGGCTATCCCGGCATCACATCTCGGTCATACATTCATATCTTCATTCATATCCGCCGTCGGATGTTCATATATCGATCGCGAAGATTCGATCCATACGTACTGTATGAGACCGTGTGGTAGGCTCGATGGAGGGAGTTACACATGACGTGGTACTGACGACAACTAACATCTCCTTCTTAGAAAGGCTGGCGGAGTCTGTAATGGAAAGCCGGGGCTTCGAAAAGAGTTCTCCGAGCCGTACTACGCTGCCTTTGTCCTGGATCCGCTAGGAAACAATATTGAGGCTGTTCATTATCAGCCCACAAAACCGTGGTGAAGGCAGAGAAGGGAAAGAAGCTTCGAGCTAAGTGGACTTTATTAGGCGGTTAGTGGGTGAGTGGGTGAGTGGTTTGGCTTTTGTCATCACTATGGATAGTCTCGCCAATGAGAGATTTAGATGTTGAAATAATGAGGAATAGTAGCATGTGAGGATTATATCATGAATTATATCATGGATGAGAATGTCCAGACCCCTCGCACTATTTGTTCATATGTGCATTTAGGAAGCATTGGTGACGTTGACGCCAAACTCTACGACTCAGCTTCCTGTGAGGGGTAATGTCACCGACATATAGAGACTTATATAAACATATTATATTCTCGTACAACTTCGGGTTCTCGAGCTGCTCACTCAACCTATATAGCTTATTTTTATATCCACAATATTACGATCTATTCAACTTACACTTCACCATGGCTAAATATTCAGAAGGCGAAAATGTCCGATACAAGCCCGTGGGTGGTAAGTTGCATCCGCTATTCGTAATTTCCTAGCTTGTTCCGAGCATTTCTCATTCAAGGGAGTCAGAGTTTACTTTAATTGACATGATCATGTGTGCTAGGGCCGGACTCCAACTCTTCGGAGAGCACTGGCGTGATCAAGAGTGTCCTTACCGAGCCAGGCAGACAGGCCGACCGCAATGTGCAAGCTTCCGCCCGAGAGCCACGTTATGAGGTCCGTGATTATTTGTCGATCCAGTTCCTCTTATTGTATAACTCTAAACGTGTTTACTTGGTTATACCTCTATACATTCACATGTTGTGGCAACTAACTCTGTGAGCCCTAGATTCAAAACGATAATACTGGA
Source organism: Xylaria venustula (assembly GCA_022578775.1). Classification (NCBI taxonomy): domain Eukaryota; kingdom Fungi; phylum Ascomycota; class Sordariomycetes; order Xylariales; family Xylariaceae; genus Xylaria; species Xylaria venustula. The sequence continues at coordinate 479,203 of MU389337.1, read as the reverse complement.
AAGGTGACCAGTATCTACGAGGCTAACATCCTTGGTCGCGCCTAATTTACTCACATCCCGTGCGTGAAGGTTGAATCTGGGTTACGGAGACAGGTGATGTTCTGTACCACAGTATTTAAGCACCTATGTATATAGCTCTCCGCAAACAGAGAACGAAGATCTATATGGAATAAAAACCAAATAATATATATATCAACCTAGTCCACACACCAATTCCATTAACAATTTGACATACATGTGCGTCAGCATTTGGTTTATATGAGACAAAATCTCTTAATGATCTCTTACACGAGTATTATTGAGAAGTAAGCGCACTCACTGACTTTAGACCTCAGCGAATGGTTATAAACACAGCTGCAGGCTCTGGTAGGAGAAATAAGAAATAATCAATATATTCTTGGATATTATTATTTATGAGTTCGAGACGAGCTAAGCTATGCTTTGTTTCGCCGACCGTCTAAGATAGTGGCACTGATATTGATTGTTAACTCGTTCGACAGGACAGCGGCTAACAACGGGACTTGCTGTGCCCTAACCTGACACAAGTTAAAGAAAGAGAAAGGCTTACATAAGCGGAACGGAAGCTCCGATAAAATGGAAGGAGACATAGGATATAGCCGACCGCTTACGGAGCGACCGATAATTCGGCGGAATCACCCTCCTATTCCACATCGTATATGTAGAGCACTGCACAACACTACTTATAGGCGTCGTATAAGTCGGACCTCCGTCGCACTGATCCTCTCTCACTGTCCGCTGAAGTGCAGCAGCTCCTTTTGCTGGCTTGTTAACTATCATGTCAGCACCCCCTTCAGGCTTGTCACCTGTTGTTTCTGTCGCCGCCGATCCTAAGGGGACCTATAACCCGCGGAAAAGGGGTCGGACTGCTTGTTCGAGATGCAAGCATAGGAAACAGAAGGTCGGTGCTTTATATGTCTATGCGTCTCCTCACCGTGCTGACAATCGTGCCGACCGGTCCGTAGTGTGATGATCAATGGCCAACGTGCTCCAACTGTACCAAGGCAGGGACGGAATGTGACAAGTCTGCTGTATCTGAAGACGAGCCCCCCGCAGCGTATACTCGCGCGCTCGAGCAGCGGGTTGCTCTCTTGGAAGCTCGTCTTTCCGACCAGGTTCGCCACGAAGTATCAGATACAAGCGGCCCACGCACTCAGTCTAGGAACAATGTTCTCGCCGAGGCAGTCGAGCTGCTTGCTCTTGGGAACATCGAGGCTCCTGCCTACGTCGGGGCCTCCTCAGGCCTGAATCTGGCATTAACCCTAGGTGAGATGGTTCAAGCAACTGTCTGGAACAAGGCATTGCCTCTCGATATCGATGGGTCTCGACCCGGCACTACTGACAGCTCTGGGATTTCTAGAGGAGCTCGTGCTATCAATAGACAAGAAATGGTGGCTCGAAGTGCCGAGCCACCGGGCGATGAACACGGCACTGCCCTCTTGAATGCATACTTGAATCAACCACAGTACGTATCTGCACCCTCCTCCTGACTTAAGAAACCTTTTTCTTTTATCAAGGTTTCATGTACGATCCTTGAGAGACAGAAGCTTATTTTGTGTGTGAATTCACTATTGGCATGGTATTCAAGCTCTTTGACAAAAGCATGTTTCTAACGGCATATCTTAAATAGAACACGATATCCCTTCCTTGATCAGAGAGAGATTTGGGACCTACACGCAAAACGCATGACGCTGAATACGACCCCAGTACAAGAGCTTACTAAACCTGAACGCTTTGGTCTCTTTAAGTTGTACATGGTTTATGCTATTGGCGCAATGTTGATACAACTCACAGAAAGAAATACACCAACCCCACCAGAGGTATGGCGACCAGACTGATACGACTCGCTACAACGGACTAATACGTGAAGGAAGAACTATTACATGACTGCGTTGCAGCATCTGTTTACCGCACGAGAATCTAAGACAACCCAAAATGTAGAAGCCATGCTACTTCTGGTCTTATACCACATCCGGAGCTCAAGTTACGGCATATGGTACATGATCGGTCTGGCTATGCGGAGTAGTATTGACCTTGGATTGCATACGAGACGACACGAGAGCAACTTAGACTTTTATACCATTCAAATGCGTCGCCGGCTATTCTGGAGCGTCTACTCACTGGAACGAACCATTGCAATCTGCCTAGGACGACCACTGAGCATACCAGATAGACAGATTGACGTAGATTTGCCATTAGACCCTGAAGATGAAGCCTGGGCCGAGATGGCAACCCCACAAACGGCAAATCCAACCAGAAAACATTCCCTCTCCATGGCGATCTGGCTATTCAAAATGAGGAGGATTGAGTCACGAATCCAATTTTCAATTTATCGAGCAGATAAGCCTCTATCTGCACTCACATCCAAGATGAATCAGCTCTATCAGGACCTAGAGTCTTGGAAAACATCTCTTGTAGAACGCTTCGGTGATATTGATTTAAACTACCCCATGTTGCACTACCATCGCGCTGTCCGCTTGCTAATACAGCCGTTTCTACCATTGTTACCACCATCTGATCCTTATTACCTAATCTGCCTTCGGGCGGCTGGAGGCGTTTGTCAAGCACATAAGAAACTGCATCAGTCGCTGGAATACGGCCATTCATTCATCGCTGTCCAGCACGTGTTCGTCGCGGGCATCACGTTGCTCTACGGGCTGTGGACACAACAACATGCCATCTGGTCTTACAGTCTATCGAACGACATCCGGGCTTGCTCGCTGGTGCTCTTCGTCATGGGCGAGAGAGCGCCATGGGTGAAGAAATACCGCGATGCATTCGAGGTCCTCGTCAATGCGACCATGGAGAAGTTAGAAAACGGCGTCAACAACCTGGCCGAGACGGCAGCGGTTCAGATGAGGAACGTGACGAACAGCAACACCGACTTTACCACGGAACAGTTCGATAGCTTGGCCGATGGCGAAGAAGGAGACGCCTGGAAAGTCGTTGCTGAGTTGGCTAACTGGATCGATCAGCCCGAGGGCTCTTTGGTATGGATGCCGGACTTTGAATTACTGCAGAATCTGTCCCCTATGTAACGATGGGCGCATGATAATGAAAAAATACGAGAGAAAAACAATATCATGACGCTTCAACGATCGTCTGGCACTGATCGACAGGTAGCTTGTAAAGCACCAAAAACGACTTGACTCGCCGCTGGGGGTTCGAACCCATGAGCTTGAGACAAAAAATCAATAGCAGCGGAAGTCAGCTTGATTTCAAAAGTGAAAATAAACAATGGACGATATACGATTAGATTTATTCGGCAATGGGGTTTCCTCGGAGCTTCGGTTGTCGACATGGGATATGCTCTATTATTCTTCCACATTAACAAGAAGATAATCTCAGCGGCTTGGGCGATCAGCCCCAGCAACGGGGTCGTCAGGACATCGCCTGTCAGAACCTTGAGACAAAAAGATCGGGATTCAATATAAAGTAAATAGAAACTCGCTATTTACCTACCTAAGACAACTTATATCTTGGCATGATATACAATACAAATGGCCATTCCATGACAAGTGTTGGGCTGAGGTTTGTCTAAAAGCCATTGACTCTAGTCTAGGTATGTAACTAGGTAGGTACTCACTGAGTATGCTCACCGCTATCGGTAACTGTGGGAAGGTACGAAGGACAGTGAAGGACAGTGCCTAGACAAAATAATACCCCTCACAGTAAATACTTTACCAAGTCTCCATCTCTTCTACAACATCAATATACATCAATATCGACCCAGTGACACACCATCGGCATTGATAGGCGGGATAGGCGAGGCGGTGAAGGAAAAACTTGGCACTCCTGTAGGTGCAGTAGGTGTGTAAGTGGTGTAGGGCACCACCTACAGGAGTGCCAAGTTTTTCCTTCACCGCCTCGATAGGGTAGGTAACTGAGGTACGTACCCAGGCTACCAAGAATGGCCTAGCTTCGAGGGTAGCCCCCAGCCATCTACCCCACAAGGCACATTACAGTAGGAATTCTTTATGTTGAGAAGTTTCCGCAGCTGCAACCAGCTGCTCTCATCGCCATCTATCAAATCCCTTCATCGACCTGACGACCAACTGTCAGCCAGCAGGCCAGCAGGCGACATCAAACCCAATACTTGCTAGGTGGTAGTGATGAAAGGCATCATCACACCTGCGCGAGGCCGTCCGGCCAAGGTCACCAAACCAACCGCCACCCCGCGAGGCCGGCTGGTGCGCCGCGGCGACACCGTCCCCAACCAAGACCCTGATCTCGAGGACCCAATTGTAGAAGACGAAGACGAGATCGTTGACGGCGACGTCGATGTTGACGCCGAGAACGAACATGACCACCCAGAGGACGTCGGACACCAACATCAGCACCAGCAGCAGCACAACCCGCATCAACACCAACCACACCTGCAACCTCAGCACTTAGAGCCGCAGCACCACGCCGACCACCATGCCGAACACCATACCGAACACCATTCAGACTTTGACACGGAGGCCTCTGCGGCTGCGGCTGCGGCTGCGGCTGCCGTCCATCACCAGCAGCAGCAGCAGCAGCAACAGCAACACCACCAACAGCAGCATCACCAGCCGCTCGACTTGACTGCCGCCAGCATTCTCGCGAGCAGCGTCAACAACCCCAACGACCATCCACATCACCCAGATCTTGGCGGTCCACACGGGCCTCCCATGGAGGGGCCTCCAGCCGATGTCAGCACTACCGAAAACCTGGCTCGAGAGTCTGGCTACACCAATGTGGTCGTTGAGAGCGCTCTCGCTAAGCGTCTGGCGCGGGAGCCCGGCATGAGGCTTGCCCAGCAACGCCGTCCAGAGCAGGCCCTTAACTTGCAACGTCGTAGCAATGTCGAAGCGTTGTTCGCCCACATAGCTGGCGAGGCGGCTCCTATACCGTGCAAGAATTGCCACAAGGGCCATGGACCGTGGACTACATGTGTTGTTGTGGACGGCCAAATGTGTGGTAGTTGTGCCAATTGTTGGTTCAACGCCTCGGGAGCCAGGTGCTCTTTCCATGGTGAGCCCCCCAATCCAGTTTGACTTTGAACCGTAGTCCTGACTGACGGCTTAGAAACCCGGAACCCTGCCACTCACGGGGGACAGGTTCTGGCAGGTGACGCTATGGGGTATCAATTACCTCCTGCGCCGCCTCAGGCTATGGCCCCCTTCAATTTCGCATCGATTCCGGCGTCATCCGACCCAGTTGTCAGATACACAGTCGAGCAGGCCATGGCACAAGTTCGAGGCGCTGATAAGAAAACACGGTATATGCTTATGATCGAGGCGGCGGCCCGCCAACTTGCTTTCCAAATTGCCATGTATGAAGATACGGTCCAAGAGGAACAGCAACAGCAAGGCCCTCCCCCTGCTGTTATGAATGATCCAGATGCGCCTTAGAAGGGCCATTAATCCAATCAGCAGGCATGAGTAGTATGCTGATACTGATTTCATATTTGGCCCAGTTGGTTCTTCGTTGCTACTTTGGGACTCAATGAGCCGGACTTCGCTCGCCCCTGCTACATTTATCAAGCACAAGTTTAGCGGCTTTGTGCACTATGGTTTCTCGACATCGCCCCGACATCCAAACATCTGGACCTGGGACTTCGGCTTTCACGTAGAATCGTTGTATGGAGTCAGATACGCCAGTATCAGATCCTATTCTGCACCCACCAAATGCCTGGTGGAGCGTCATATTCACCATAGGTGGACGAGTAATGTCGTCTCTACCATAACGCCACCGCATTTAGCGTTGGTATTGTTCGCACTCCATCATACTTCTTGTTCTGGCCAACTGTGTTTCCCGCGTGTCCGGTAAAGGGTTTATGGGGGGTTTTTTAAAGTCATACTGCAGTGAGATCAGAAAAGGGCTGTTCTCATCTGCTTCTCACTTTGTTATTGATAGGGTTGTCGATGTTACATGACCCCCCCCGCGCTGTGGTTGACAAGCATGGTTATGCGATGGTATTATGGTCGGAACTTGTTTTTTCATAGGGTTGCAGTAAATGAATTGATTATACCTCATAGGGTTTCGTCTCAAACTGTCTTTCATTCCTATTTGGAGACTTCACGGTTACCTCCCTCGCAGAGACACCGCATAATCGTCTAAGCCATCTTTTAGTACACTAATGGTAGGATCAATTGTTAGGTATGTCAGCCACACAGCCACACAGCCACAGGACCAATTCAGTACTAGGTTAGTACTGGGGCATGTGCTTGAGTGATTGGTCCAAGCGTATCTAGAAGGATGCTGCCTGTTCTACTAGGTACAAGGTGAGTAACCACGAAGTATTAATGGGCATACCATGTCAGCCCTCGCCTTCGACGACGATGTCGACAGCCTTTTTGGTCGCTTTGGTTGGTTTCCCCTCGTGGTAGCCAAAATTCAAATGAATGCGAGTAGTATCAGTCGAGCTTAGTCTGAACATGTATGCCCAAATCACGTTCATCGCTGTTGTCTTGTCGTGCCATATGGCTATATGTGCCCTTGAACAGCAGGTTCTCAAATTCTTGGAGACCCAGCATGTGCTCGAAAGTCCTGGCGCCCAAAGTGAACAGGTATCTGCGTCGCCCGTGTTTCCGGGATTTCGTTCTGGCGAACCCGATCTCAGCACTGGTTTTGTTGCGTTCGGAGATTCGTACAGCGCAGGCATTGGAACCGGCGTAGAAGGCCAGGAGGATGCTTGTCGCCGAGGGATACATGCTTATGCTCAGCTAATAGCCGCCGACCATGGTCCGATGGCCTTTCAGTTCCTGTCGTGCACAGGCGCAACGACGAGCAATGTCATGACGGGAGGCGAGGAGAGCCAGATTGACCTCTTCAACACTTCCCTCCCTGCTGACTTTGCGCTTCTGTCCATCGGCGGTAACGACCTCGGTTTCTTCGAAGTGATCAATTCATGCGTCTTTCGCTTTTACAACTTCTACTCGGGAACTTGCGAGACTGCCCTTGCCCATTCGCGCGTGCTTCTAGAGAGCGAAGACTTCGAGATCCGGCTACGGATTGTGATCATGGAAATCCTCGACAAGATCCGCTGGGAGAAGAAGCCGCAGTTCACCATCACCATGACAGGCTACGCGAGGTTCTTCAACGAGCTTACCGATGAGTGTAATGACATGAGCTTCGGCGTCTGGTGGAACGGCCCGAAACTTACTAAGAGGTTACGGTCTGAGATGAATGCTCTCGTACTGACCGTCAACGCCAAGCTTCGCAAGACAATCAATGCCATCAATGCCGGCTTCACCCAGGATAAGGTCATATTTATCGATTACGACGCCGCATTCGATGGCCACCGCTTCTGCGAGCCGAATGTTACGGAGCCAGACTACGAACGTGCCGACACGTGGTTCTTCCTCGTGGGCGGATCGGATAACGCAGGGAACGGCACTGAGTCTGACCAAATATCTGATGCCAAGGCTCTGTCCCCTGCTTCTCCCCTGGTCGACCCCTTGTCATGCCTGGCCCCGGCTCGGAGGTCTGGCGATTGGGGTTTGCTCGCTCTATGTTATATGGCCATGGCAAAACATCGTGACCCAAGTCTCCGACCCGCCCGTGAAGATGCTTCAGCATTGAACTCGATGTGGTATGTCCCCACATACTACGGTAAAACATTCCATCCTAGAACCCTGGGCCACGAGACGATACGGAGGAAGATATACGAGGCATGGGATTTAGGCAACAAAGGGTCTCCAATATAGTCTGCCGTCTTCTACATATAATATGGGAGGACAGCTAGTAAATTGCCTTCATACTTTACGCACTAGAAATTTTATGAGTAACACGGTGACCCAGGAATAGAGGTCGAGTTATAAACATTCTAATCGCCTAGGTAGCTCCACTTCTACTCGATGCTGGAAACCATGCTCTATTGGACCAGATTTGTATGCAGGAGAAAGTATCCCGTTGATATAAGCTACCTAGCAGTAATAAACGAATTCCATCATCTCCGAATAATAGGTACTTGAGTATGCTAACTTCAAGATCTTTATAACACGGCCGCTGCACGACCTCCCCTATGTATGCAGGCTAGGTACTGAATAGGTCATCAATATTCCCTATTTAGGATAAGGTGACAAGGTCCATAAAAAATACCGACTAACTTCGCTAATCGTAGGGGCTTTTATTAGCAGGGTGTATGCGTCATTCGGCCAATGTGCCTTACTTACCGGGATTTGCCATTTGATACACTCACTCATTGTTCATTATCCATCGCTCTCTATTTGGATTTCACTTTCTTTCCCTTGCATACTTAATATAAGACAAACTGGATTCGAAGGTACTGACATGTGCGCCGCCGAGTTCTATATTTTATGATTTGGCTTGGGACTGTGAACAAGGCCATACCGGTAGCACCTACCAGACTGGTTCGACACCCATCCCTTTGTAACTTATACTAATCAGCCCGCATTCACGTTTCACACTTTTTAGCTCGTGTTCTTTCCCTTATTACTTATGGGCAAAGCTCAAGACCCGAGAGGTCATTTATAAATAGAGAATACACTGTGGCTGTGTTCTTTTAGGTCGATCGTTGGGTGACGTCGATAGCAGCCATCCATTCCCCGATACGTTATCCTCGTTGCCGCTTGCTCGACTTGTCGATCCTACCTATCTATATCCAGTCGCCGAATGCCGCAGTTTCGAGCCTCCTCTTAACTCTACAAGCCGCTGTTCAGTATATCACTGCTGAAAATGGGGATGGGTGATGAACAGCAGTCGGGCGGCAGCGCTCCAGAATCCGCAGACAATGCTAGTGTGGAGGAACCTGTTGTAATAGATCAACCTGCAACATCGGCGCCGTCGGCTCCTCCCGAGCACACTAAACCCCGAATTGAAGAGAAAGAGAATAAGAGTGACAATTGTGAAGACGATAATAGCAAACCGTTTGATACACTAGACGAGGCGTCCGCCCTTAAAGACCTTGCTGCAGATGTGCGCGACCAGGATGACCTGGAACGGGACATTACATACCAAGCCAGCTTGGCACTTAATAGTGCAGAAGACAAAAGAGATGAGAAGCGTATTGAGAAGGCCCGGAGCAACATCACAAAATTAGAGGCGCAGAAAAAAACTCAGGAGGAGCGTTTCCGTAAGGCTATCGGCAGACCGGAACTCAAGCAGAAGATTCGGGAGGAGATTGCTCGAATCGACTCGGAGCTTGACTTAACAAAAAACGATATCATCCAATTCGAGAACCGTATCGAGAAAAGGCACCACGAAACCCAGGAGGCAGATCACGTTGCAGGGGGCAATAAGAAACTGCCTGGAGAAACCTACCGTGAATTCTTGATACGAACAGGAAAGATAACGCCGTTTGATATTAAAGCGTGTGCGCAAGGTGTTGGAGGAGAGCTGGCCGAGGTCTTGGCCGATGCGGAGGAGGAGGCTGCGGCAGATGAGCTGGAAGAGGAGGCTGGATATGAACCTAGGTCACATCAGAATCTACGTGCCCCTGGATTTGCCGAGGATACCGATACAACTACCACGGCAGTAGAGAGTGAGTTTTCGTTAAGACCTCGAAAGCGACAAAGGATTGTCCGAGACGAGGCATCATCGGATGAGTATACTCCCCAAGTGGTTGAAGGGCCCGAGGGGGCGTTTTCCGAAAGTCAAGAGTCGGAAGACTATGATCTAACAGAACGCCCTGCAAAAAAGGCCAAGAAGATCTCTAAGGACGAGGGAAAGGTCGATCTGAGCAAACTCGACGATGGGATCGAGGCTAACTACCAAAGGCGGCTCACAGACTGGGTTGACAGGCGAAGTCGTGCAAGACTGCGGCGTGAGCATGCTCGCCTTGAAGATGAAACTGCCGAAGAGCAAACCCAAGCAGAAGATGACGAAGAATGGTTCAAGCCATCACCCGACGAACCAGATCATCGCCTGAAACATGGGCTGAAACTGCCAGGCGACATTTACCCTGCCTTATTTGACTATCAGAAAACTGGTGTTCAGTGGCTCGCCGAACTGTATTCCCAGCGAGTTGGAGGAATCATCGGGGATGAAATGGGGCTCGGTAAGACGGTTCAAATCATCTCATTTATCGCAGCACTTCACTATAGCAAACAGTTGGAGAAGCCAGTCCTGGTAGTCGCGCCAGCCACTGTTCTGCAACAATGGGTGAACGAATTTCATCGTTGGTGGCCACCGCTACGTGTCTCAATGCTGCATTCATCCGGATCTGGTATGTTAAACATGAGTAGAGAGAATGAGATTGAGGATGAAGACAGGAGCTGGGATAGAAGAGATGGGCCTCAAGTAGTGAACAAGGCGGCGAAAAGAATTATCGATCGTGTTGTACGGCACGGTCATGTTCTTGTTACCACCTACGCAAGTGTCCAGATCTATGGCGACATATTAGCTACCATGGACTGGGGCTACGCAGTGCTTGACGAAGGGCATAAAATTCGAAATCCTAATGCCGCAGTCACTATCGCGTGTAAGGAACTATGCACGCCGAACCGCGTGATTCTTTCTGGAACGCCAATACAGAATAACCTAGTTGAATTGTGGTCACTGTTCGATTTTATCTATCCCATGCGACTAGGCACGCTCGTCGACTTTCGAAAGCAGATCGAAATTCCCATCAAGATTGGCGGATATGCGAATGCCTCTCACCTGCAAATCATGACAGCAGAGAAGACAGCCGAGGCGCTTAAAGAAAACATCAGCCCATATCTTTTACAGCGACTCAAGGTTGACGTTGCTGCAGATTTACCTAAAAAGAGGGAACAAGTTCTTTTCTGCAAGCTTACTAAATTGCAGTATGAGAACTACCAAGTCTTTCTCGACTCCAAAGAAATGGGTGATGTCCTTAAGGGGAAAACACAGTCCTTTTTTGGGATCGACAGACTCCGCAAGATCTGTAACCATCCTGATTTGATCGATCCCAATATTAAAGCTAGACATCCTCAAGATTGGGGAGCGCCTAGTAAGTCTGGAAAGATGCAGGTACTCAAGGCCCTTCTGGGGATGTGGAAAAAACTGGGCCACAAGACACTTTTGTTCTCTCAGACAGTGCAGATGCTTGACATTCTCGAACAATTTGTTCGGAATCTTGGCGATATCCAATACTTGCGAATGGATGGCAAGACACCTATCAAAATGAGACAAGTACTCGTTGATAAGTTCAACAAGGACCCCGATATAGACCTTTTCTTGCTCACCACGAAAGTAGGCGGATTGGGAGTGAATCTGACTGGCGCCAACCGCGTCATCATCTATGATCCTGACTGGAATCCATCTACAGATGTACAAGCTCGCGAGAGGGCATGGCGCCTGGGACAAAAGAAAGAGGTGACCATTTACAGATTGATGACCGCTGGCACGATCGAGGAGAAAATCTATCATAGACAAATCTACAAGCAGTTCTTGAGTAACAAAGTGCTGAAGGATCCCAAACACCGCACGACTTTCAACCTCAACGACTTACATGATCTCTTTACATTGGGTTCGTCGGATGAAGCAGGGACAGAAACGTCAAGACTCTTCAAGAACACTGAGGTGGACATTCACACAACAGCATCACCACCCCCCGCAACGGATTCGAACCGCAATACCGTGACCAGTAGCGGACATAACGCGACGTCCGGCAGTGACGAGCACAGTGGTTTGCAGCGCATTGACGGTGTTGCTAGCCTAGAGGATTACGAGGTCGGTGAGGAGGCAAAGTCTAGTAATAAAGAGGAGGATCGGATTATGGAAGGACTCTTTGCTCGTTCTGGTGTCCACTCGGCGCACGAGCATGATGCCATTGTCGGTGATAGGCAGAAGCCCCGGGCAGACCGCGCCATACTTCAGCACGAAGCGGCACGAGTCGCGAACGAGGCAGCTTCGGTGCTCCGCCGCGCCAAAGAACAAGCACGTCACGTACCTATCGGCACGGTGACGTGGACAGGCGAAATAGGCGAAGGAGGCCGACCTTCGAATATCCGTCGCGGACGCGGCGGTCCCAACTCCGCGTCCGTTCTGTCGAACCTGTCGAACCGGCAGGGACTCTCGCCCTCCGGATCAGAGAGCCCGCGGGCCGGACGCCCCACAATGCGGCTCAACGATTTCGTCAAGGCCATCCCGGAGTTCATCAAGCGCCACGGCGGCAAGGTCCCCACCAAATCTATCGTCGACCACTTCAACCCACACTGCAAGACCCGTGAGCAGACGGCCGAGTTTAAGGAGGCGCTGAACCGCGTCGCCAAGATGGACGCGCGCGGCTCTTCTATGCGTGGCATTTGGGTGTTACGAGACGGCTAGCTTGTTTACTTCCACAGGTGAATATGACGACGATCATGATAATGAGAATATATAAATAACGACAAGATGGGGAAGACAAAAGACAGAGTGGTATTCATACACTCAACCAGTCTCGGATCAAGCAATTGAGCGCGAAGTCCGAAGGGATCAGGTAAATTCTATAAATTACCGACTTAACGGCTTAGCAACGTATAAAATCTGGAATTTCGGAGACGGGCAGGTGCGTTTGGGATAGGTTCGGTCTTGTTTCGTGGGAAAGAGTGCCGACGATATCCTGGTACTCGAATATGGAAGGACTATTCAATCCTATGTATTATATATGCGATTGCCCTGGTATCCGTGATAGGCGTTGGGGTTGAACTAGGCTGCGTATCAAGAGCTCAAGCGAAAATAGGGGTAAAGACACAGGTGGTTGGCGTTGATTCGCAATTTAGATAGGTAGATATATTGGCATTGCTGCACTTGATTACAACTAAACCATTTACCTAGGTAGTTTATGCATTTTTATTTATGCAGCTAGTTCACCCTCTACGTTAGTTAGAGAGGATATATCATGAGTCATTACTAAGTCCTACGCTTTTAAGAAAATACATTCCAGCTGAAGGGTAATTGATTGCTGGCCTGTTACACTTATTGGGATAAAATGCATGTCTGGGTGGTTCTCGTGATTCAACGTTTCATTTCATATCTATCTACTGTAGCCGTGCCAGAAGCATCATGTGACATTTTAACAAAGCCATACCCTAAAGGGAAATTAGAGACCAGGCATGCTTTCTCTTCATAGAGATGCACGCCGTTCTCCTCGTAAGTGTCAACGCCACAGAGACGAGGACTATTTCAAGCCCAAAATGTGCCAGAAACCGCGTGATCCTCTCGAGAACGCCTGAAGAACTGCCCAGGCCACAGCCAAACCCATACCAACGGTAAATCGATAGGTGAGAGAGGGTTGGATATGGGGCGATCACAGACGACGACCACGGCGACCGCCCTTTCTGCGGGTGCTGTCGGAGGGGGTAGGAGTAACATCCTAGTAAAGGATTATATATTAGTATGGCAATGCTTTTGAAGGGGTAGAGAGGCAACAGAGTCAAAACCCCTAGATTCAGCCGCAGGCTGATGAATGGGGAATGGGTATAAAGACTGCAAAGTACTAACCTCGATACGGCCGATTCTCATGCCGCTACGAGCCAGGGCACGGAGAGCAGACTGGGCACCGGGGCCGGGGGTCTTGGTACCGTTACCACCCTGTTATCGTTATTAGCTGCGTCCAGGGCTGTAGTCTTCAAGTGGAACGTACGGTGGCACGGATCTTGACGTGGAGGGCGGTGATACCCAGGTCCTTGCAACGCTGAGCAACCTGTAGAGAGCGAGGGTTAGTCATATTCGCCAGAAGACAAGCAAGTTGTCCCGAGGGGAATTGCAGAGCTTACGTCCTGGGCCGCAAGCATGGCAGCGTAGGGAGAAGACTCGTCGCGATCAGCCTTGACCTTCCTGTTGTCTAGTCAGCACTGGGTTCTCGAGAAGGAAAGACTTGTAGGCAGAAAATCGTCCAGCCGAATGAGGCCATCGACCTGTGGCCTACAGCTCAATGAAGGGTTGGCCAACTCACATTCCACCAGTTACACGAGTGATGGTTTCGCGACCTGACAGATCCGTCACGTGGATGAATGTGTCGTCTAGGTTCCATGTTAGCTCAACCTGCAGAAACCTTGTCCGAAAGAACTCGGATCGCGGATTTGATGTACGGGGCGACTCGAGGGCCGGAGGTTCGTATATCGAGTCGAAGCGCAGAGGAGCTGTGTAACGGCAAATCGAGAGATGGAATGAATGGGGTACTGACTGAAGCTGGCAAAGATGCGGCAGCAGCCGAAGACAAGCTCGCCTTGAAGACAAATGTTAGTTTTTTCCTATCCCAAGCCTGGCACTTCCGGCGTTCCTGGGGTTTCCACTCACCCTCTCTAGCATTCTATAGATCGAATAAATATTAGATTTCCATCTTCGTTTCACAGACCGGGTGGTGATCGAATGGGTTCACATACAGGGCCGATGGAGATGTTCTCCTAGAATTCACATTAGTAAACAAACCTCGTTTAGATGGGAATACAGCCGTCACGCACCTTGGGGGCGGCGGTCTTGGTCTTGGGAGGCATGATGGCGGCTTCTCTGGATGTTTGTCGTTAGTACTGCGGAAGAGAAGACGATGAAGGTTTCGCGGACACAATTGAAGATGTGCGGTGATGCTTGGTGGGGCAGTCTTCAGAGGCGGCAGGCGGTCAGCTTATCTAACAGGGGCAGAAATCCGGTAGTGGGCGCGATAGGTGAGCCCTAATAATTTTTTTTCCAGTCTCGGCGCTTTCGCTTGAGAGGGTTGTTTGGTTCACAGCCTAAACCCCAAGAAATGGGGCAGTGGTCCGAGCGCCCTGCTGGACCCGCACTCCCACAATCTAACTAATATCTACGTGCATTCGAACTTTTTTTCCCCCTTCCTCTCTCTCAATACTCAACGCCCAACGCCCAACACCCGAGTCGACAACACGATATCAGCCTCCCGCCAATTCGACACAATGGCTGCCTCCACGTATGCTACCCTTCCTTGATCTTATTCTACGCTTCGATGCACGCGGTTGATTCCGTTCCCGGCCCCTGGGTTGTTGCGGATTGTCGTGGTCCTCTCGGCTGGATGGCCTGTTTCTCGCTGTACACCTGAGATATGGTGTGAGAAGCTTCGCAAACCAGCTCGATCTATCCCGAGCTTCTCCCTCTTTTCTCTAGGCTTGAAACACAGCTTGCAGACTGAGAGATGTTGATTGGGGCGTTGGAGATGAAGGCTTTGTCCTTCTCTCTTAAATTCAGTTGCCATGTACACAAAACGCTTTCGGCTGGATGGACCTCGTCCACCTTCCGATAGCTGTGCTGTGTCGTGTGCATCTTGTCTTGGACTTTGTTCCGAGGTGTTGTCGGATGAGGGATATGCCAAGGAGAGCTTGTGTTCGCATCGTGAGTGTGAACACGCTTTTCCAACGGCATCTCACCGATTAAATGAATATCCTCGAGTTAGCCACCGCTGAGAATGTCGCACGCATTCGGCAATTCTCCAACCGGCGCTCCTCTATACATGGCGACATGTATGCTGTGGACTATGCACTAATCTGAATAACAGTACCGTCCCCACCAAGGACCAGGTTCTGGTCCCTGAGACTCTCCTCAAGAAGCGCAAGAGCCAGGAGAAAGCTCGCGCCGAGAAGACTGCTGAGCTCGAGCAGAAGAAGAAGGTTTGTATCCCTTCGCATTTACTTCCATCGTGGTGCGCGTTATGATGTATAAAACCTTTTTGCGACTAGACAACGTCAATGCTGTTGCAAAATTAACCATCTTTCGGGTCTGATTGGCGATGAGAAAACAATATCTGCTTGGCTCTCGTATAAAGGATGCTTGCACTAACAAGCTGTCTTATAGGCCAACAAGGAGAAGCGATCGGTCATCTTCAAGCGTGCTGAGAAGTACGTAAACGAGTACCGCGATGCTGAGCGCGAGAAGGTTCGCCTCAACCGCATTGCCAAGCAGGAGGGCAACTTCCACGTCCCTGCCGAGGAGAAGTTGATCTTCGTCATCCGCATCAAGGGTATCAACAAGATTGCCCCCAAGCCCCGCAAGATCCTCCAACTTCTCCGTCTCCTCCAGATCAACAACGGCGTCTTCGTCCGTGTTACCAAGGCCACTGCTGAGATGATCAAGATCGTCGAGCCCTGGGTTGCCTACGGTTACCCCAACCTCAAGAGCGTCAAGGAGCTCATCTACAAGCGTGGATACGGCAAGGTCAACAAGCAGCGCATTCCTCTTACCGACAACGCTATCATTGAGGAGAGCCTTGGCAAGTACGGTATCATCTGCATTGAGGATCTGGTTCACGAGATCGTCACCGTCGGCCCCAACTTCAAGCAGGCCTCCAACTTCCTGTGGCCCTTCAAGCTCAGCAACCCCAACGGTGGTTTCCGCCCCAGGAAATTCAAGCACTTCATTGAGGGTGGTGACTTGGGTAACCGTGAGGAGAAGATCAACGCCCTGATTCGACAAATGAACTAAGGGCTTGGTTTTGTCACAGGTTATTGGGTCTGGTACTGGCGGGTATTGTTTCTGCATGGTCGGTGGCGTTATAAAAGGTTTCGGAAGCTATCAATGAATTGAGATTTGTGATGATTACGACCTCTCAGTCCCCATCCCTGATGATCGTGCTGTACTGAGACGCTCATGCCTAGTTGCAACAATACCATGATCATTACATTCAATCGTCGCTCTGGTCTTTTAGTTCCACTCTGCTTTGCTACCCCTCTAATCCCACCGGTGAAAGCTTCCTTGTAGTGAACCAAGTCCGTAAAATTCCAAGGTGAGTGCTCGTGTTGGTATCTATCCTATAAATGACATGCGGCTCGAAATTTTCTCTCACACCTACCAACATCAATGCTTGATGTTGATGGAAGAACTAAGTAGACATCATGGGGCAGATTTTCCTCCCGTGAACGGTATGGTACATATGTTAGTCAGTAGACCTGCCGACTCAAAGGCCGCCTCCTTTGGTGTCTTAGTGAAATAAAGCCTTTCTGCTAAATAAGGCGTCTAGGATGCTCTCTGCTAAATACTCCAATAGTCAATATACAAATGTCCAGCTAAGAAGGTAGTGACCAGCAAAACCCGCGTCAAAGATTGAAAGCAGTTCATCTATAAACAAAACCTTGGTTCCTTTTGAACAACAATGGTCAAGATGAATCGTGAATTTTCAAGAGGCAGCCACATAAAAGAAGCCTAGGCTGGGTATGCATGGCCTTCTTTACATCTTAATGTCAAAGCTCGTTCCGCACCCACAGCTGCTCGTAGCCAGGGGGTTGTCGACGATCTTGAACTGGCTGCCAATCAGCTCCATGGTGTAATCCACCTTGCTGCCCTTCAGGAGCTCCAGACTGGGCAAGTCCAGGACGATCTTGGGGCTCGTGAGCGGGGGCGTGGACGACTCGTCCTCTGCCGAGAAGGCGAAGACGGTGTCGTCCTCGTTGAGCGCGGGGGGCGCGGGGCTGCTCGATGTCGTCGTCGAGGGCACGACGTCGTCGGCTACTTGCTGTGCGCCCAGGGCTGCGTCCGGCGGCGACGCCGACGAGGGAAGCATCGTCAGCGACATCAAGTACTGGAAGCCGTGGCACCCGCCCGACTCGACCTGGATACGCAGCGCGAGGTACGGGTTCCTGTCCTTGGACATGATCTGCGAGAGACGCTGTCGAGTGCGTTAGCCGGACAGGCTCAGCCGCGTCAGGTTACGGATGGACAGCACATACGTTAGCGGCACGGGGCGTGATTTCCAGTACCATATCGTTCCCGTCTTCGTCCACCTGTGGATTGTGGATGGCGAGGGTCTTGGCTAATGGTCGGGACGTGGTGAATGTCCGGCTGGCGCCCACCACGGCCCGGCGTCGCGCATCCGCGGTCGCACCGATCTGCCTCGCTATCGGCGTGGTAATGGCCCGTCGGGCGTTGTTACCGCGGGCTGCATTGACAGAGAGGACTCGTGCCTGCGTTCTCGGCGGGAGCAGGACATCGAGGATGGTGCTTGGTGCGCTCGGCGTTGCGGCGGAGGAAGAGGTATTATTGAAGCAGCGGCGCGAGCAGAGCTGTACGAACAGCCTTGCAGCTGATGGGGGGTTTGCGCAATGTATGGGGCGCATTTTTCTCAGTGGCTGTTAAGACGAGGGGAAACAAACGACCCTCAGATAGACAAAAGTGAGAACTGTTGGATGATGGTTTCCAAGCTTATTAATTTATTTTTTGGAGGTGAGATGATGTCAAATCCAGGCTTTAGGATTGGGGCCCACCAAGGCACTCTAGCACAACGATACTTACTTACCTAGGTAGCTACTAACATCCCTAGTATCTCTTTAAATGCCTCCTAATTACTACCTCTTTGGGGTTGTATGTACCTAGATACCGGATACAGTCCTAGTTTAGGCCTAGAAGGGAATGCTTCGTAATGCCTGAGAATCAACGGTTATATCCAAGTATTAAAGCAACTATAAGTACCCCTCCTATATATATATCTACAGGTAGCGTATAGGCGTGGTCTTGAATGGTAAATAACTGCTACCATTTACAACAAGTTCTGAAGATTACCTAATACCAGTCTAACCCTACCTACTCGATAAAGTAATATATTATTTGCTCCCCGTCACCTAGTCTTATTAATGATTGGAATTCCCGGTGTAGGAGGTATGATGGCTGGCTGACAACATATCATGGCACACATGACCTGGCCTTTCCGACTTCCAACTTCCAACTGATCATAGTCGATCTACCGCTATGCCACTCCGATTTGCCATAAAGGGTGGGAATCTGAACATGACTCTTTAGTCCTCGCTCAATTTCTTCTTCACCAATGTCTCACTGTGTTGAAGGTTGATTCCTTAATTGTCTCTCTCTCTCTCTCCGCCTCCGCCTCCGCCTCCGCCCCCTTTCTCTCTTTCTCCTCTCTCTCTTCCTCTGTCATCGCCTGCGACCACTTTCGTTCCACAACACGGTAGAGAAATTTACGCCGGCTTATCGTTCGTAAATCACTGAAGGAGCTAATCATCCTCTCCCATTTCGAATCAAATGGAAAAGAGCAGCTGCCCAGGTTATGCCATGTCGTAAACGTAAACTGCAGCCCGCCCGGAACAGGTTGATGGATATCAATCCTGCAGTCAGTGTCGCAATATCTGCATAAGTGTCGACTGTGGTGACCAGAGTTGTGTGATAGGGCTGAGGAGATTTCGAAGACCCTGTTCTTCAAAAAAGCGATACGCATCATGCGCTGATAGAAATTAGTAGCTATCATGCAATGGTTGCATATTACCGCATTATTCTGAGAGATGAAATGTTCCAGAGCTTTGAAGCTCACGTTTCTCTTCTTCTTCTTAAGGCCGGTCAAGAAGACAGTCCTCGTGCGCGATAGGAAAAGCTCGCCGTCGATCCATCGGAATTTCCATGAACCCTCGCTGCGCATGTGGCACTGTCGCCTCATGAAGGTCATTTGTCTTCTCCGAGTCCTGAACTCGTGATCCAGACTCGACAGGGCCAGGCCGTGCCGAGGCCCGAACAGCTGGTAGTTCCGCATAAGCCGGACCTGCTCGTAAGTCACTGCTGTCCAGGTGTTCATGACCTCGCTGACATGGATTATAGGTCTCATGCGGAAATTTAAGACTGACCGAAATATTTCGTTTTCGTTGAAGTGTGCTGTGTCTACCTTGCCCTTATAGTTATAGGGCACGAGCACCTTCAGGAACGGACAATAGACGAGCCCGGGGGCGCTCTGCTCCAGCCTGGACAGAAAGATCTCTTTCTCCATTATGTTGTACTGCAATATATCCGTGATTTTTTCCATGTCGTCTAATATCGTGAACATGTTCTTGCAAGTCAGCGCAAGACACCCGAGGTCGGCAATTGATAGAAATTCGCCAATGGCAAGGATCGTCTCGACTGGAAGCTGCATCAAGTACGGCTGGTCCCGTCTGAGATTGGGTTCTGCCATCTTGTGACGTCCCGGCGGGCGGTTCGGGTGCAACTGAAAGTTGGTGACACCTTATCAGCCAGATTCGGAGTTTACCGATATTCGACTTTGTTCTTTAACACTTTTTGATATTCCCATTGCAAAAACGCGTACAAGAAAGAAACTCAGTAAGGAAAGAAGGGGACCAAGTCATTAATACCGTCCATATCCTCCTAAAAACTTTTCCGGACATCGCATTTAAGGTTGTATAGTATGCAAGACATTAAAGCTTCTTTTTAGGTATATAATACCTGCAGCAAGTGGCTTACACATACGGCTGAGTGGGTTTAGCTTCATAACTACGTTAGACTCCAGGGAAATATGAACAGAACAGACCGGATGAGATGTGTCTAGATGGCGACAAGCCTAATTTCGTGAGTCATTGAACCTAATCCAGTCAAGACCACGTATTTTAACTTCGGCGATATAGCGGCCTCGGACAATCTTGGAGCTTTGGTAGCTATCATATTGGTCCTAATCTGAGACTTTGGTGAAAAAGTTCTTCGAAATTACTGAGGCGCCATGCTTGAACGAACTTTGATACATGGCTGTGGTCTTACTAAAGCGAGAGGACTTACCACGCGCTGCGGTTAGAATGAGTACACAACCGGCCAGCCAGGTTATTCTCGGCCTGTTGAGACGAAGGAGAATGATGGAGGTTGCTCCTATGTCAGTGCTCAGCTTCTAAGCGTAAGAACACCTTCCAATGCAAGAACATCGCCTAGCTCTTTCCACAGGCTAGTCAGAGCAATTATATTCATGTCACAACTAAGACATAGGCGGTAGGATGCATTCAATATATAAAGGCACGATGATACGGATCCCTACTGGAACTGGAAATCATGAAGTCACTTCCTGCTAGTCGCCCCCTACTCAAATAGCCGACTAGACACCAATACATCAGCGTATCCAGCAAGCCCCTATCCGCATCTCCTCCTAGCCAGTAGGTGGTCAACAATCTCAGTTGGTGAGATTTCTGCACTGCTTCACATTTTAGTAATGAAGTCAGGGACTCCTAGTTCAATACTCTCCTCCAAAATCGCAACTCCGTCTCGGACGTTCAAGGGGTCGTCATGGAAGCGGCCTTCCTCTAGCTCCTCCATCATCATCGGCGTGATTCCTCTCTGGTCATCGTTGTCGCCCGACATCTGGGGTGCTAACGAAGCGAGACTGGCCCCAAGGAGTATAGACTGGGTTGCTGGCCTGAACGAACAGATAGACTGAAATTTTTCCATCTCATCTTTGTCCGGTTCCTGGTCCATGATACCAGCAATAGACTCGATGACTCGGCGACGGACTCGATCATTTGTCTTGAGAGATTCGGGACTTGAGATGATTAGTAAGTTGTATGGACTCTAGTTAAGATACGACCCACCTTCTACCGTCACATACGAACGGACATTGCTCGAAATTCAATGTACCGTTTTCTTGCCGAGCTATGCCTGTCCAGTTTACTGGAGTAGACGGAGGAGTGAAGGCTGGTCGGTGTTGTTTGAAAGAGTTGCCTTGTGGCGCCGTGGAAATGGCGCTATCCATTGTAGAGCCCTCGCCCGGTTCAAGGCAGGGTTCCGAGTCTACAAAATCGGACTCGCCAATCTGGTCCTCCAGTATATCAGACAAAGTCCAGGTAGACTGCGAAGAAGGCGAGGACGAATAGATGTGCGGCTCAACTCGGGGCTGTACGCGGTCAGTAAACTGCTTCGTGATAAGAGGGTAAGTGCAAATACCAATGGCACCGGTCGCAGTCCGATGTCTTTCACAAACCTGACATCGACAACCGGTCTAGTACCTAGCCGGTGGAATCCGAAGCCGGTAGCAACAGTGGGCGGGATTTCACCGTTCATAATCCCATCCAGGCTGAGGTAAGTGCGCGGCTCACAGGACGGACGACAACGATGGCAGTATTTGGCCTGGCATTCATCCTCTTTACGAGGGACCCAGGGCCTCGAGTCTGATGGCACTAGACAGCCAAAATCAGGAGAAGCCGATGAATTTCGACGGGAGCTTCCCGATGGGCAATACAGGTGCTGTGCTTTGCCCGAAGCTTGTTGTTCCTGTGAGACCAGACTGAGCAGCTGTTCAGATCAGCTTGGGTTGTTCGATGCATGTTGGCGCATGCTTACATTGTCTCTCTGCTTTAGTATGGTTGCCACTTGAGATGGCGAATACGTGCTCAACTGCTCAGCGGTGATTTCCTCTAGGAAACTGAGCTTATTCGCTCTTCTCTCCGGACTTCGAAGACCTGAGCTAACCCCATCGCACAACACACTGCCCAGACCGTCAAAGGTAACCTAGATGGTGGACGCTGTCTGTCAGCTCGTGACACTTGAGTAGGAATGTCTAGAGCGGAGATGGGCTTACCACTTGCTTCTTTCCCAGGGCGTCAACAATCAAGTGTTCCCGATCTTGCGTACATCTATACAGCCATCCCTACTGGCCAGGTCGACGACACAGGGAACAGGTCAAGTCCAGATCATAGACGCGTGTCATGGTAAGATGTGTGCATGTTGGCTGGAACGTCGTTGGTTTGTAGGTCGAGAAGGTCGAAACCGGCACAGACAGAGGCGTGGTCAACGGCGGGCGAGGCTGCTCCGGATCCATAGCCAAGTTGGCAATGTGTATTGCCATATTCTCGGTTCAACCGATTCTGACGTGAGTGTCTCTCGTTCCGCAAATCTTTAAGGCAGTTCTTTAAGGTAATTCTGGTGTCTGCCTATGTTCTTGTCACCTGGAACAACCGGCCTTGCATGGCGGGCTTGGTTGGAAGAAAGTTGTAGTCTCCGGGATCATAATATGCGTTATTGCAACTTAAAACATATGTATATTGAAAAAATCATGAGTCCTTAAAACCGTCACCTCGAGCTCACAATATCAAGGTATGCAGGCTAAATAGTGGCGCGATACCGGCGAAGTTGGTCGGTTGCCTCTACAACGCAGCACCTAAGTGAATAATTACAATATTAAAGTAGGTACCCAAGGTAGGTAGGTACTTAGCTCCAACTGCTGTAGATGAACAGTCAACAAACATGTAGTGTGCCGGTGCAGGCTGTTCTTGCCATTGTTTAGGAAACGAATTTAAAGCCAAAGCACCCAAGCTTACCTTGACCCCTAACCTTAACTTACACAACAGTACCTAGGTAGGTATGTAGGTGCCTCATGCAGCCCCCATGAAAACACGCAGGATCAACACATCTACAAAGAAATAACGTAGTAACTAGGATTGGAGTAATAGACAAGCAAATTCCTCTTATACTTCAAAAAAGAAAGTGAGAAAGGGTACAGCCTGAGATTACATCTTACGTGGTATTGTCCATACAAGGCTGTCTGTGTATAAGTGTGCTGAAGATTGACCTCGGAAGAATGTAATCACAAACACCAATCAAGTGCTTTGAATTTTTCTAAGTGGGGTCTCTCAAGTGCAAGTAAGCAGCCTGTACGTGCCATCAAAACTCCCTACGCAGTACATGCGTTCGGTCTAACCCAGATAAGAGGTACAGTTAGGCTTGTACAGATTTGAGCCAAAATTTCATCTCCTATCGAAAGTTTTTGTAAGACTTTTCAATCGTTCACCAATTCAAGTCACGCTGCAGAGCTTGGAAACTATTGAGAAGAAAGAAGGAAAAAAAAAAGTAAGGTTTTATTCCGACTGCAGATCCGCAGGCGTAGGGATTTTCAATAGGTAGCACATGTAAGTGGGTTATAGTTCGTGCAGGTACCGATGCCCTATATGTAGGTAGGTAGGCATAAACAACTCCTAGTACACACTTAGGTACCTACATATGATTCGTACTATTGGAGGCAGGGAGCTCTAGTGGTGAGAGGGACATTTATGCGAACATCAGCCAATGAAACTTGGCGATCTGAAACTGGGGTACGGTAGCTGGGAGATGGAAAGGGTAGGAAGCTGACAGCTTTGGCTAGCTCTGACGGGCTAGTGGTTGTTGTGCAGCAACAGATTGGCCCCTAAACATTACACGGACCCACAACCCACGTCGCGCGCGACAACGAGGGCAGCTGGGTGGAAGGCAGTAGCGACCGACGCCCCAGCCGCCCTGGGGCCATCGTCCAACCTCGCCCAGCCAGCCAACCAAGCGACCAGCCTCCCCCCTTCCACCCACCACCGGGCCCATTTCCTCCCAACGACGACAGACAGCGACGACGACGAGCACGACGATACCGATGATCATCGAGCCTCGCCACATCTGACTACGACAGCTCTGTGTCGCGACTGCAAGATTAATTCCCTCGGGTGCCGGAGGGCGCTTGACTCGTTGCCACGGCCAAACCCAATCTTTGCCGAGGCTTTCCTGGCCCGTGTAAACAAACCCATTGGCCCACACCGCAGCCTCTTCACGACCGAACACGCCCGAATTGACACGCCCGCTCCGCGTGACTCTCGCTGATCTCCCTCTGGTCTGGCTCCTGAAGCGGCTTTCTGTGCGAGTGCGATTGGTTGTTCCATTGATCAATTGATTGATTGATTGTTCGCGACCATGTCGGTCAAGATCGAGCGGGACACTGTCCGCAAGGTGACCGAGAGCGTTGCTGGCGGCGCTTCCGCCGCCGCCGACGCTGCTCCCGGCGCTCCTCGCAATGGCCCTCTGCCAGGTACCAGTGGTAAACACCCTTTGGCCGAGGCCATTGGCACCGCTCTCACGGGCGGAAAGAAGAACGCCGGCACCAAAGGTTACCTGATGGTAAGTTGTCCCGGGCCCCCTATTATTCACGCTTGCTGTCAATGGCCCTGGGAAGTATCAAGCTGACCTCGGGCAATGCAGGCATATATCAATGAGCTCGAGAAGAACCCGCTGCGCACAAAGATGCTTACGTCCGGTACTCTCGCGGGTCTCCAAGAGTTCCTTGCCTCGTGGCTTGCCAAGGATCGTAACAAGCATGGTAACTACTTCACCTCGCGGGTGCCCAAGATGGCCGCATATGGCGCCCTCGTCAGCGCGCCACTCGGCCACTTCTTGATCTGGTTACTGCAGAAGGCTTTCAAGGGTCGCACAAGTCTGAGGGCTAAGATCCTACAGATTCTCGTCAGTAACTTGGTGGTAAGGACCCAACCCTCTCCTTTTGATTCGGGCTTCACTAGCTGACACGGATTGCCTTGTAGATTGCGCCGATCCAGAACTCCGTGTATCTTGTGGCTATGGCCCTTATTGCTGGCGCCCGAACATACCATCAAGTCCGCGCCACCGTTCGTGTTGGCTTCATGAAAGTGATGAAGGTTTCTTGGATCACGTCACCTATTTGCCTTGCCTTTGCCCAACAGTTCTTGCCTGAGTTCGCCTGGATGCCTTTCTTCAACTTCGTCGCTTTTGTTATCGGTACATATATCAACACTATCACAAAGAGGAAGAGGCTTGCTGCCCTGCGCAAGAAGCATTTCGGTGACGGCCGCCCAACGTCCATGGGCCCTCCCCCACCCCCCCAGCGACCCGAAGACTACCCCCCTATCGGACCTAACCCACCTTACTAAATGACACTGCGACCTGACAAAGATATTGTATAATGAAGAAGGCTAACACTGGGTAAATATCGAAAAATGTCCATGACACTGAATATGTTTCGGAACAGTATGTAGTGTTAGATTATGTGGATTCTGGGCGCGGAGGCTGGGGTGTGTCAAAGGAAACGATCTTATCACGCTCAGGAATATTTACAATTGTATAGTTGATTTTGTCGCTTTCCACCAATGTTTAGTATTTCTTAAGTATATCTACGTGGGGAATGATGGAAACTCGGAGAGATGTCCTTGTTCATCTTTCGCCATGGCGATTCAGACTACATAACAAAAAAAGGTTACATTGCAAAACTCATCTCAAATGCCCATTCATGGTTGCTGACGGTATCTAAGCCTCAGCGACCGTGAAATCGACACAAGACTCGTAGGTCTGTTTGGCCGCCGTGCCATACCACCACCACTGAATCACCTAACGCGCATCTTTGTTAGCACAACATCATCATCACAAAGAGGTTCAGCTTGACTTTGGAATCAGAACCCGGACGGACTTACACAGTCACCGGCTATAGCACACTTGCCACCCAGCGTCGTCGGGATCGTGACGTTGAAGTCGGTCTGGTTCGCCGGCAGCGTCTTGCCGTAGAACTGCTTCTCGTCGGCGTAGCCCGAGGGCCAGCTCAGCAGAGGCTGGCCGACGACGGCGTTGGTCTTGGTGTCGACGATGGAGACGTTGGCGCTGCCAGCGTGCGGTATCGTCAGCGTGACCTTGACCTCGACCGTCTGGCCCGGGCGGTACGCCTGCACGTTGGCCGCGTTGTCGCCGAACTGGACGCCGCGGCACAGCCAGAGGTTGCACTGCGCCGCTTGGTACCCCGTGTCCTTGGCCGCGAGCTCCGGCAGGCCCTCGACGTGCGACGTCTTGTCGCGCACGATGTCCGCCACCACCGACTTGCCGCACGCTGCTGTCGTCGCGTTGCCTGGCATCCGCATCGCTGGGGAGGCTATGTACCCGTGTCCCTGGACGAGGGCCGCAAGGGCCGCGACGTGGAAGAGGGCCTTCGTGAACATCTCTGGATGGTAAATAATATGTCGAGTTTGCTCTCTTTGCCTTTCTCCTTTTTCCTCTGTGGTTCTGAGGTCTCGCTGTGGCTGGCTAGACTTGTCTGGATAGGTAGATAGGCAGATGCTGACCGCTCCTTTAGATTTATTCGTTTCTGCTTTACCAACTACGAGGTCATGGACAGAGAGTGCGAGCCAGTTCGATGACGGGGCTGCCGACGTCTTTTTGTACGAAAGCGCTTCCCATTTCATCGTCCTTCTAGCCCGTTTGCCCAACCATATGGGACGCAATATAGACCCCGGCGTCTCTGTTGGCCGGTTCCCTTTAGTGACTTGAGATGACAGGTATCAGAGAGGACAATATATTCACGATTAGTGGTTGGACACTTTTATTTTTCTCTGTTTCCCTTCTTTCTTTTTTTCATTTCGCCGGCAAAATCGATGGCGGGCGGGTAAAAAGAGTTGATAGACCGTCATTGCCCTATTCTGGAGATGCGCGCAATACAGAATAGATTGATCTTGCAGCGGAGTCCTTTGTTTCCGAGATCTTCGTCATGCTTGTTCATGATGGAGGGAGCGGGAATGGATCTTGAATGTATAATGCCGATCCCTGGGGTTCCCCGTGGGGGAGGCAGAACTGTCTTCGAGGTTTAACAGCCAAGATTTATCATATGTACAACCTGTAAAAGCCGTTGACACGAATATCCAATAACGTCTATTCTTGTAAGCTACAAATTTCTAGGCTAAGGGCGTAAATATAGTAAAGTGCTCAGTGTGACTATGTGTGGATGGTGAATAGTCTTTAATTGATAGGTTCTCTATCCTCGTTGCAGAACTAACTATCGTGATTCCTTATAATAGCTTCACGAGTAAAATCAACCTAACCTCTCTCTATAAATAGCTCAAGAGAGAGAAAGAAAAAGGACAACACAGATTTATCAAAAGTTTGGGGAAGTACAAAAGACGACGTAGATAAGTTTCGTACGGTTTTGTTCGTAGTAGTTAGAAACCTCAAGATAATCGTATATCTCTTCTCGTGCCGTTTATACACCGTATTTCTTTCTTCTCATGTTGCTGTACAGACAGACACAGGGACATATTCTATGTCGAAGCTCTCCTTTACACTTTAGTATCAAATACGCCCGAAGTTTTCCCGCTGATTAGTGTAGTGCTGGGTCGGGCTTGATGCCTCACCGTGTCGACCACAACATCTCATAGTACTTACATAGAATTCCGAACGGATAGCACCTCGTAAGGAAGAGCGAGTTGTTCTATCTCATCTTTACGACCCGAAATGAATGACCTAAGAAACCCCATGCTTGACCTGGGAATGATGTGAATCGGCTGCCATTTCACTAAATGCAACCATGCGCGCAACTAGGCTTTCAACGACACTCGCTTCCACAATCGGGTATCCATTCATCGGGGCACACCGTGTTTCCTCACGGTTTCTTCATTCCACGGCTCGGATGAGAGGCGTCGGTTCTCCCCGCGAGATTCCCGCGGAATGGCTGCGCCGGATCATAGAAGACGACGCCCAACCGCCAAAGTTGTACGCATGGACGCCAGAGAACCTATCACCTCGAGGCGAATTGGAATCAGAGTCCGTTCACGGTTCGAAGCCGGGAATCAATGGCAGTCGTAGTAGTGACGAGAATGAGAGCCGCAGGGTCTACATCCTAGGCGTTGGTAACATTGGCCGCTTATACGCCATGTGTCTCTCCGAGCTCACCAGCCGCCCGCCCATCACCTTGGTCGTACACCGCAAGGAGCTCCTTGAGAGGTGGATTTCCGAGCCTGGCATCGAGCTCACGCGCTACGGACATGTGCACAAAAGCGCCGCCTTCGATATCGAGTGGTGGACAGACGTGGCGCCGGCGTGCGGCGGCCGTACAGCCGAGGTGGCTGGTGGGGGTCGCATCGCCAACCTCATCATCGCGACGAAGGCATCGGATGCTATTGTGCAGGTTGATAAGGTGCGTAGGTACCTGAGCAGTAAGTCCACTGTCGCTTTCGCGCAGAATGGAATGTGCAAGCTCTGGCCGCCTCTTGGAGACGCGTACGTGCGGGCGAGATTTCCAGATGGCACTCAACCGAGTTTTGTCGCCTGTGTTACAACCCATGGCGTTACGTCTCAGGGCCCTTTCAAGAGCACCCATGCCTCTCCGGCAAATGCATTGGTTGGTCCTGTAATGGCGAATAGTGCAGACGGCATGGATGGGGAACAGATGCGGTATTTAATGCGGCTGGTCGCAGATGCTCCCGACTTGGATGCGCGAGAGGTGTCGAGAAAGGAGCTCTGGGTCGCACAACTCGAAAAGCTCGTCGTCAACGCCATCATCAACCCGCTGACGGCCATTCTGCGGTGCAAGAACGGCGAGCTTTTCGTAACCAGAAATGATGCCATGCCGGCAGTCATTGACAAACTGTTGAGCGAGGCCAGCGAGATACTCTGCGCGCTGATCTCGGACTCGACGACTGACGAAATCCTGGTCTCTGGCTCGGTGGACTATTCGGTGGACTATTCAGAGAACTCGGCTGCTGAGTGTCTGCTAGCGAACCGACGGCAGCTCTTGGAGCGGTTCGTCTTTGCTCGGCTTCGGGCTATGGTCCTCGGCGTAGGCGCAAAAGTCAGCGCCAACACGAGCTCGATGCTCCAGGATGTGCAGGCAGACAAGCTGACCGAGATCGATGATTTCAATGGCTGGCTAGTAGAAACAGCAAGATTGCTAGGCAAGGAAGTTCATTTACCGACACACGAGAAACTCATCAAGTTAGTGAAGGATAAGGCCACACTCACGAGGGCTGAACTCTGCGCTACGCTTCTCGTATGAGATAACTATTGTCGGCGTTGAGGACTTACTCCTGAAAATCTTCTATTAACCCTGTGACTTTGTGTGTTGACAACATAGAACCGAACATATAAGGCGCAAAAATCACACGTCGAGCTGTGTCGCCCTCTGCTGCCAGCCTCGTCGTCCGCGAGAAGATTAAACGAGAAGAAATGGTAAAATAATGGCCTTTTCCCCAACACCCTACGACACTCTGCTTTGCAGACTTTCTAGCTTCCAATTTGTGCGG
Organism: Xylaria venustula; assembly: GCA_022578775.1. Lineage (NCBI taxonomy): Eukaryota > Fungi > Ascomycota > Sordariomycetes > Xylariales > Xylariaceae > Xylaria > Xylaria venustula. The sequence goes on along the minus strand of MU389337.1, from coordinate 449,792 downwards.
GGATCAATTCAATAACCTTATATCTATACATCTAACCCCTGAGGGAAACGATGTTCTCTATATCATAGTTAACGTACGATGCAGATATTGCTGTCGTGGTATAATGAAAGATCATAAGGCTGCTATTTTTTTTTGATGGTCATATTGGTGGATTATTATAAAGAGGTAAAGCATGCGGACCGAGCCGCTGGTCTGGCACATAAGCATACAATATCAATTTTTCTCTACACTCTATGTGCAATGCTTCTTGTCGACCCCTTCTAAGGAATAAATTCTATGATATACTACTCGATTTGTACTCAATCCATGCTTAGATTTCGAGGCCTGTAAATCCTTTTTCTCTTCTCCTCTTTTCCGTCAATGTATATTCACAATTGGCTATACAAATAGTTACCAAGTGCTTGTCCTTGGAAAGAACAGACAATTGCAAATTCCAGAGTTAACGCATGAATTTTCAGGCTATAGCACGTTTGAGACCTGTTCTCTTAGGCGCACGTATAGAACCATCCCGAGCTGGGTAACTGTGGCCCTGGGGCTTTTGGGTGAGACTCAATGTACCGAATTTTTGTCAGCGCTGCCTACCCCTTCTGAATCACCTAGTCCAACAAAGGTATTCAATGCGAGCCAACGAATGGCGATCCTCGATGTTGGGAAAAGAAAAGGCGAGGGGTTAGGAGACCATCAAAGCCAGTAGCTAGCCAAGTACTGGTTTCATGGGCAAACCGAGCCTGACGGCCATCGCAGTTTCGGATTTTACGGCGAACAACGCGGTAACAGGTGTAAACGAGACATCGCGCTACAGCTGTTCATCCTTACCGGAGCTATGCCCACCAAAAATGCCATTATGTCTATCGTCTCTCTCCCGTGAGATTAAGCAGAACTGGGGCTCAGTTGAAGACATTGTCAATCATCGGAATATGCCGTATGTACTTGTTCAGCTCATTGCGGTTATGACGAGCCGTCATAGTCACAAGAACTGGTATGTATGGATATCGTCAACTGCTTAAACTTATGCTATTTGACCACTTTGGTGTTACTGAAAATTATGGCTCTTTTACTTCTTCACGAGACATGGGAATTATGAATTCTACCAAGTATGGAGTTGATCTTGGCCGTAAGGCACTACAGCTGTTCTGAAACCGCACCCCCCCGTCCCTCCGTATCACACGCTTACCCGACATTCACGGCAGAGAATTTTAGTTGTCACTGTTATGATCTACCGGCAAGTGAAGCCTAGGGCGAAGCCAGGGCCGTACGTACGTGGCGTAGGTATAGGGAGTTAGCTGGGTAAGTAGATGAGACTGGTTTACTTGGGCCGCTCTGGAGGAACAGGCAGGATCTCGATACACACTGACTTACAAATCGGAACCAGAAGATTCGCTGATTGCAGGGCGTATATTCCCCCTCACCGCTAACTCCTCTCGCATAATCTTGTTGGCGGGATGATGGGGGATGACCTGTTTGCTTCGCATGATACGCTCTTTTTTCTTGTTGTCGATGCGAGTCTCGAATGTGTCCAACCATTCCAACCAGCCCCTGTAAGCAAGCCGGCCAGGCAGGCTAACTCGGCAGGCGTGCGTGTGTGAGTATGCGTGTGTATGCGTGTGTGCGTGTGTGTGGGCAGAGGTTCGTCACAAGCACCAACACCGGGGGAAGAGGGGGCTTATCCGACAGCTGCTAATGTTTCCCTCTCGCGTTTCCTATTCGCGCCTTCGTGTTTATAATACCTCATCGATATAGGTAGGGGCTTGCTTGGTTGCTTGTATGCTGCTGACAGGGTCGACTTGATCATATGAGTCCTGTTAACCCCTTGTTCAGTGCCTACCTACCGCCCGAAAGCGCCCAATATCCGAGTATGCGCGATTGTAATGAGTGAATGTGCGGACGGAGCAATGAGCTTGCACCGATAAGGCACAATAGCGAAACGAGTATGAGATACTATATCGTGATCAGAGGTACAGACCTGCAACCCTGACCTGACCTGACCTTCCTCCCACCCACATTGGTCTCCGGCGCTTGAGGATCTTGCGACTAATAAGAATCCGCGTAACCAAGATGGCTAGAGCGCGTGTCCCGTCTCTCTGTGTGATTATATGTAGATCCTTGTAAGAAACCTATATGTAACCAAGTGTGGAGGTTAGCTTAGCAGTTTGGGACTACGCAGTATGGTTCTGCGCCTTGTTGTCTTCTTACATGTGCAACTTATAATGTAGACTATTCGGATGCGCGTCCATTCTCGATGGGAGATTCATAGAAATAAACGTAGTAAGAACTTTGGACGAAAAACAAGCTATTGAAAATCTCACACATATTCCCTTGGTTTACAGTATGGGGGTAATATCTGCAAAATTAAGTATATCGTAACCTAGCAGCAGGGCGTAATATTTACATCGATAGAATAGCCCAGACACCTATATACCAGTAGATAGTTTCCTCACGTATACATGTGCAATGACTTTTCCTAAACTAGTGTTCCCGTAAATCGCCTAATGAATATTGATTATCTGTGCACACCTATTCACCTTCCTCAAATCAGTCCATCAAGCTGTTATGGATGTCAGTGTACCTAGTGTACAGTACTCCGGAGTTCGAATCCACCATCGAGTCGAAATTAGCTATCCACCCACCGTTACCTTTTCAAGTCAATAGTGCGATCCATCCAGGCCAAAATGACCGTCCATCTCGTCATCTAGCAAGGGTGCCTCGGCCGTTTCCAACGGTCGTAAAACTCCCGATTGGTTTAGGGCGATCAACCAGGGTCACGGCCAACTCGTGAAGCAGACGAAATCTGGGCTAGACTCACGCTCTAGAATCATACTACATCAATAGTGAGGGAAACTTCAGCCATTCTGGCGCAAGTAGAGTGGCTGATGCGATGTCTACATAGTATATACTACAGTCTATAGTACACGACATTACACTACCTACTATCTACCTGACCAGACATGTTAGGATACAACAAACCAATCATGGTAGACCCAACTAACCGAGTTGTTCAATAATGTCTGTGCGGAGACAAGTACGTTTCGCTCTTGTGGATGAATCACCTATTCTGGTAAGAGAGATCTATCTTGGCATTAGAGACGAACAACGCGCGTTGTAAAGCTATGTCAATAAGAATTTACTAGTAGTATTGTATCGAACGTAGTACTACTCAACCGCAAAAGAATCCAGCGTTTTCACATCTTATTACCGAGCATAGGAAGATATCGTATATGTTTATATACATGTGCATTCGGATGAGGTTCCGTAGATTTGGAGCCTCACGTCATCCAAAACGGTTGCGGATATCTGGCATGAACGTGGAGAAATGGTCGCATAACAACAGACCGCTGATCGTCTCGTCTAGCCCGCTTAGGAATCCCTCCGAACGACACCTGCATTCCGCCAGAGAGTAGCCGGTAGCCTTGGGAGGGCTAATTATCTCGTTGAGATTCAATCACGCCAGGGCAATGCCGACAGAAGCGCCTACATATATGCTTGTGTATATATGTATGGATGTAAGTATGTAAGTATGTAAGTATGTACGCATATACAACACTAAATCCACTCGCGCGTAGGATATCTACGAGTGACAGGTATACCCGTACCTGGATTTTTCTTTTTGGCATGCCGTGGTCTCTTTGGCTTATATGTACTTGAACTGACTTGGCTTGTAAAGCGGAGTCATTGCGACCAAGCTCAATAAGTATGTAGCTCAGAGCAGATTATGTATGTAGATGGAGTTACCTAGGTGTAGATGATCTACATTACACCTCTATGATTCTACTGGCTCATACCTCTGTGAGTCGAACGAACAAGTCGGCTGGTGGCTCACCTCCCTATCCGAAACAGACCACGCAGCATAGGCAGGCAGTATAGGCAGGCAGGCAGACAGGAAGGTAGACAATGCGTATATTATCTAGATCGATCGCGGACGCATTTCGCGCATGAAAACGCAGGCTAGACCACCGCGCCTTCGTAGCGGCCAGATCCGGTCGCAGATATGCTACGGTACTGCACTGTAATGTATAGTGCCCACGATCCGAGCTCGAAACGGGTCGGTTGACCTTTCCGAGATACAATGAAGACCAATACAAGGCCTGTCCGTCTTCTTTCCATCCTCCCCTCTCCTCTCCTCCCCTCCACTCCTCTCCCGTGAGGTTAGGTATGGGTACTGTACTGTAGGTGGGAACAAATACTACCTCGGTGATGAACGCGTGCTGGTTGCAGCTTGGTCGCCAGGCCCGCAGGGACCTTGCACCAGGCCCTGTTCGTCTAGTCGACGCTCTCGAGAGAGTCCCTCTCGCCTCTCTTACCGTTGACTACCGTTGACCCTGCAGGGTACCTGGTCTCGGCAAGCATGATATTACGCCGTAAGCGACTCGCCATTGCGCCATCAAATTCCCCAAGACATGTTGTGCAACAGCCGTTCTGCGGACCTGACCCCTCACCGTAAGGCCGGAGCGAGAATCGAGGCAGACAGGAGCGAGATACCACCTACACCAGATGGACAGAGTACTGAGTAAGAGTAAGCTTGGGCAATATTAAACGAAGGGGGCGCCTCATCCACGTACCGTGCCGTAGATACCCGGTCCCCAGGCACCGAAAGATAAACAAAATAAAAACAACAATAATACATCTCTTACTATAGATACCTACTGTGTACACTAGTAGTAACCTGCTACTCGAGGAGCGCATGACTCGGTAACAACGCGCTTGTCGTCGCACCGGGGAAGTCTGTCCCTGATCTCTCCGGGTAGGTAGATAGATACTAGGCGGGAAATGCTACGCGAAAGGGGGCCAAGCTTGGAGATTCTGTAACGTACACTACGTAGTGCAGTGACCAGGGTGAGTGTGATCTGGTGCTCCTGGGGTAGCATTGCAGCTCTAAGTTCACTCCATATTTACTTACCGGTTCTCACTAGCTGACATCAAAACATCACCGAGCTTTACCAAGAACGTGAGAAGATGTTGCTAGATCGCCACTAATCATCCGACATACTGTAGGTAGCGGTGAAAACCCACATGTGGTTGGTGTACACAGGTAGACATTTTGCGTGCCCGAATTCACTCCCATCGTCCTATTCTCCTTATCAGCCGAGAAACAGACGGCCGTAGGTAGCATCAAGGTGGTTGTCGCGATGGAGACCGATACAGCTCTCACCATGATACGCTGTAAGTTGATTGGACCGTCTCAGCGGTGTTTGTTACCAATACCGGTTGTGCGACTCTTTCCTGGGCAATCGTTTGGCTTTTCGTCGAGAGAAAGCATTTTGTTGGCTTGGCGATTATGCCGCACTCAGCACACTAGCATACCGTACGTATACCGCACCACAGTAGGTATGTAGAGATACAAGGGGTGAGACCCAACAATATCCCACTCTAGGGAACGAGACCGACTTGTATCGGTAGTTAGGTCGATCGAAAATTCTCCGGACGAGGCTAAGGTTGCCGGGCAAAAAGAGCAATGACCCCCCCATCGTCCACTACACAGGTATAGGAATGCCTGTCCCTGAGCTTATTACAAGGTTACGATGCCCACACCACTACTTCCCGTGCCCTTAACTGTCCGAACCATGGTAAATAATCCCTCGGCTCTCTTCTCATCCTGCTATATATTACATCTGTTCTGCTTTGCGGCCCGTTTGGCCCAACAGGGGGTTGCCTCAGTAACTGCGGATGGGAGTACGAGTGACAAAAAAGTTCAACCAGCTCGGTTGCTATAGCTGCTCGAGGGACCGGGGGATTCAGGCTATAGTAGAACAGTATTAAGCGTGTGACGATGACAGCGCATACGCGCATCTTCACGCGGCACTAAACCCAGCCCGCCCTTAAGCAGTACTATGCAGACCGCAGTGTAGTGTGGTGTCTAGCACCCAGATACAGTAGCAAGATCTGCTCAAAGAACTGCAGGTCCTCGTTGTATCTATTCTGCAGCTAAGGGGTATCAACTATGTATGTATGGTCAGGTCAGAAAACAGCTTACCCCGGTCCCACCTCCACGTTTTCGTGCGTTGTGTCTAGTACCCTGTGTCGTCTAGCGAGTCGAAGCAAAAGCTCGTTTCGACCAATTGAGTTCTTTGCTTGTCATCGCATAGACATGTTTGTAACAGGCGGTCACTGACCCCTTTAGGTTTCCCAGGCTTCAAGGTTCTTCGCCTGATGGAGAGAAATTCGAGTGGCTGGTGATCAATACTACCCCTACTATAGTCACTTAGAGGTGAGGGAAAAACTTTGTTAGACGCAGGGTATCTAACGAGTATTATCGGCACAATGGGAAAATGGATAGTAGAGGGGCTTGGCACTGGAATGAGGCTGGGGCTGGCCGAGCGTTATGCTCGGCACTCTTGCCATCTACCTAATACAGCGGGTAATGTTGTCATTTCTATCCAGGTGAAAGAGGACGACATGATTACCTAAGGCGCCTATTCACCCAGTTAGAATACCATAGTGTGACCTTAGAAAACTCACCCTTCGATATATCAGGATCAGTGGGTCATAACAGACAACAGTGTATGTATGTCGCGTAGGGAGACGTCAATTTTGTGGATAGAAGCGGCACGGCAAGCGTGACAAATAAGCACCTCCAAAAGTGCCAGATCCTTCAGAGTTTTTCATACGAGCGTCTGGCACAGTCGGAATCAACTAGCGATGATCTCTCGATGCTTGCTGTCTGTAGACCTACCGACACGTACTCTTTCTTCCTATCCATCGATTGACTGGGTCCAAGGTGAGTCCTCTGAGACACACATTTTGCCTGAAACGCATTGCTGATATTTATCGCCTGTAATTTGATGGTACCTGCATCAGACCTGGATCTTCTCCGTATGCCGTATGCTCCATTCACTGCCGTCCTTGTGTTGACTGCCATTAATCAGCATTTTCTTCCCTTCCATCATCATCGTCGCTTGAGGGGTATCTTTCCTTCACGCCCAGCCAGTTATTAGAATACATAAGGTGTCTCTTTCCCAATCTACCGGCAACCCCTATTACAATGCAAGAAAGGGAATGAAAAATCCTGCTATCCCCTGAGAGATATATCAAATAGTCTGCTTCTGTAAAACCATAGTAACCAACTAATGAACCAACGATTCATGAAATAAACAAATGAGAAACAACAAAGGAAATGCTTCATGTTTATGTAACGTCCTAGACGCGTGCATTATATATATACTGAAGGTTATCGGGCCAAAGGGAAAGTGAATAACGCCAATCAAAACACACCATTTTCGTTTCGTCCCCGTCGTTTGTCTAAAACCCGCCGTGTCATCAAGAAGAAGAAGAATAAAGTGAAGAAGAACGTAGGCCTCGTAGCGTATTGTAGGCACCTCTAACCAAGAGTTACCATCTTATATACCGCAAAATGTAAAGCATGCACCGAGCCACCTGTCCTTCACCGCTAGAATTGTTGTACAGATAGTGCTGAAGTGGGAGCTCAGGGGCGAGCTGGCTGACCCGAACGTCTTGCTTATAAGAATGAAAAAGTGGATAGCCTCGTGGGCCGGTGCTGGGCCGGGACGTTGATTTTTTCGGTCTAAGGTCGATACTCGTAATTAAATTGCTCTTCAGATCATTAAAGATTTTGGTTGTATATTGCTGCCACCATCTGGCTGAAACTAAAATTAGGTCAGGTATTCGCGGTAGGGTAGATCAGTTGAATAGTCGTTCGATAGTGGATCGGCTCCAAGTTGCTGCTATCTCTTCAGCTGTTGAGGATAGATGATGTCCCCAGACGCAGGAGCCGAAGCGCCTGCTGGGGACCTTGATTGCTATAAGCCCTCTTCTGCTCCCACCTCTTCTGGCATCTCTCCGGACAACTGTGCAGCCCGCTCGCGACATGCTTGAGGAGTGAACCCTGGCCCGACCTTGTTCGAGACGTAACGCCATTTCTCGTTTTCGTAATCTTGAAGCGCTGTTCGAAGCTTTTGATCCTGTTTCCCCCTCCGTTAGTATTTCAGATAGACTTCATCCCCTCAAAGGCGGCCTTACCGTTTCGTCTGTCCACTGGGTTGTCTTGGCTTTTAATTTCGTACAGTAACGGACCTGGAGAGTCCCGGAAGAGCGCCCCGGAAAGAAGTCCGCTATTTGTTTCCAAGTCAAACTTTTGTTCTCCTTCAAATCGATCAGAAGCGCATCGTCTTCTGGTGTGAATTTCAATTTAGGGCCCCTTGGCCGAGGGGCCGGTGCTGGCATCCCAACCTGTCCTACCACGCTTGGCGCGCCTCCTACCCCGCTGCCCATGTTTCCCTCTCCTTCGCGCCTCATCATTTTGGACGGTGGTCCTTGATCCGGAAGTCTGTGGTGATGGTGTGTCGGAGCCGTGGCGGCAGCCGCTTGCGCGTACGCGGCTCCCATAGAGGACTGCTGCATGGGATCAAGATCGCCTTGCTCGAGGTCAGGGATTCCAGGAACAGAAAGGTCTAGGTCGTCCGGACGTGGGCGTTTCGAGCCTGCGCTATGTGACTGAGTTGGTGTCAAGGATGGGTACAACGGTGTCCCGACAACGCCATGAGGCGAAGGACCTGCACCGTAGTGCGGAGGCTGATGTCCCATGTGCCGGGCGGCCGGGTGTCCTCCAAGATGGCCCGGATCCATTAAGATCTGGTGGTGGTGGTGGTGGCCGGGATGATGTTGTGACATAGTGTGGTGAGAGTGTGATGCGGGTTGCTCATGTAAGCCGCCGTGTCCTGTGTGTTGCTGCATTGGATTAGCTCGATGATGGTGGTGCGAGTCGTATGCGTGCGGAGTTTGGCTTTGCTCCCCCGGGTGCGACTCTTGTGGAGAGTATTCGACATGGTAGTCTGGTCCTACTCGATAGTTGCCCGCCAGCGTGTCCTCGAAACATGGGTCCCGCCAGAGCGAACCGCTCTGAACGGTCGCCGGACTCTGAACGGAGAGAATCTGAAGGATGGAAACCCCTCGGGGTTTCTGATGCGCGGGCAGCTGTAACCCAGGTGGGCGTTTGTCGCTTGTCTTGACAAGAGCAGACGTCGTGATAGTTTGCCGTCGAGGTAAAGAGCGTGCGATATCTTGCGTGTCTAACAGCCTTGTACATGTGTTGGCGCGTGGCGACTCTCGTAGGTAAGGCGTTTAGAGCGTGATGCTGTAGGATCGTCACGATGGTGGTGGTAGCGGTGGTGGTATTTGGCGAGTGATAGGTGTCTACCAACACAAAGGAAGAATTAAAAAAAAAGAATTAGAGTCAAGGTACGCAGTTCGTTGCCACCTAAGCGCTCGAGTTTGGGGATTAGCCCTTTTTCTTGTTTTCCTTAAATGCTCTATTATATGGTGACAAAGTGTCAGAGAGTACTAGGGCACGCGGGCAAAGGTCTGCATTATATCGTCCGATTTCCCGCTTAGTTACCATCCTAGACTAGGATACGGTTGGGATTGACAAGCAAGCACCTGGACTAGGTCACTTTGATCCAAAAGTCAAAGCACTTGACCGGATTTGATCTGTGCGAGACGAGTATGGTTCCTGAACGGGTGTGCAGGTTCGCGTACCTTGGCGGACAACGACGTTAGCATAATTTGGGGATCTTATGCCATGGTCTGCCTGGCCGGATATAGAAACGAGACAAGGCCCCGGCCGGAGGTGATGATGCAACTAGGGGCGGACAACCACCTGGACGGATCGAGCTCAGGGTATAGCCGGTAGGGGAGGAAGAGACCAGGGGATCACGAATAGAGTCAAGCGCCGCGACCAAGGCTTGCAAGGTTGTACCCAAGCTAATCTCGGCGGGACTGGTGTGGCCCGACGATACTCGAGTTTAGAGAATGGCGTGGAAGACAAAGCAAGACTGCAGAAGGGAGAGGAGAAAAGCTGAAACAAGCCCTAAAATGCGGTTGGGCATGCGCGTAGAGAGGGCATGACAAGCAATAACAGGTGTCCCACACCTCAGTTCATAGCAACCAGGTCCCTGCTTAACACGCTGCTCAGGAAAGCCAAGGCGATGACAATCCCTGAAAGGTCAGACTGCCGTGATGGGGTGGCGCAACAAAGACCGGCTACTAAGGAAGCAAATGAGAAACAAGTATCGGGGAGTTGGGCCGTTCACACACCTCCACTGGGAGGCACTGGGAGGGATATAGTTGCGACTAGGGTGGTATAATAAGGAAGCAGAGAGCTCTGATGCTGACATGCCATAGGGCAGTGGGAACAGCATGGTTGCAAAGTAGCCCCAGGTTATGCCAGGTAGATTGCCGAGCAGAAAAGACGCAAGGCCAGGAAAACCGTCCTCGAGCCATTAGCGAGGCAAATTTGCCCTCTGTGTAGATACGCGGTGCGTCACACAAGGCTCCTAGACTATTTCCTGCGTAGAAGTCTGGTACTTGTGTGAGCCCGAGTCTCCAATGCGATCGCAGAGGATCCAGACCCGGTGGTACACAGAGGCGCCGGGATACTGTGGCGGTGGACAGGATACATTACGAGGAGAACCGGCCGAGACAGGCAACAACGCCTTTCGGCAGCGAGATTAAGACGTACAATTTCCTACGCGGAGGGGGAGGAAGCCCACAACCCCCCTTGGTGTAGAGCCCCTTAGGCCTGCTTGAATGAACACCTTCGAAGGGGGGCTCGGCAGCAGGCGAGGCGTGGGAGTGGGCGTGGACGACGCGTCGACGGAGAGACGTAGACATCGTGACAGTCGGCCAATTGCCCGTCCCGCATCATCGGACATGGCGATCCCAGCCATGGCTACCTATGTATGAGTCCATGACTGTTCCTGGCCGTGACTCAGCAAGGTGTCGAGCCGCGCTGGGAGAGGAGCAGCCGTGACCCATGTCATTCGCTGTGTTCTGTTATTGCGCAACCCAATGCGATGGAGCCCTCGAGGCCGCTTGTAGCATGGCGGGCGACGCTTCTGGCATCTGGGCTGGCGAGCTGAAAGTAGAGTCTCCCAAGACGAGTTGATGCATGAATCAGACGCGTCTCAGCAATTCAAGCAATTAAATGATGTATTATGCTGGACGGCCAGGGGAAATTTGCGGGTGGGTTCGGGCTTCTAGAAGGGCTCAAGGGCTTCTAGCTAGTGTACACCCCAAGGTAGGGCGTGACAGGGATGGCGAGCCTCACACACCCACACACCCGCACACCCACGTCCCCAAGCCACAGCGTGCTTCGCGATCATGTGAATGGAGCACGTCGTCGCCGGGTCTCTCACGTCTACGGTGCGAGTGGGCTTGTTTGAGGTTGAGAAAAAGGAGAGGGAGAGGAGAAATGAGGGTTAAAGCAGAGACGGCACAGCAGCGAATGAACGTCGAGCAAGCGAACAAACCTCAGCTATGGACATCGAGGTTCATCATGTACCTACCATACCTACCTCGCCTACATACCTACATGAACTAACAAAGTTTAAATTCAGGCTAGTACACACTACCTCATGAGGTATGTACCTAGATCAGACTAGGTAGCTAAGTCTACGTGTACTACCTACCTAGTAGGAAATAGCTATTAAGTACATGTAAAGTAGTACCTATAGACTTATAATTAGAGTAACGGGCCGCATGTTTAACCTCGCTTGCGTTACCGCTGTAATCCAAGTTCGTTTGGATAGATACTTGAATATAGATAATTATATAATAATGTATAGTGCGTATGAGACGACATGGCAGGGTAGCATCTTGGGCGTCTGCCAAGATAAGCATGTAGGTATACCTTTTGGATGGATTTTAACTAAAGTAGGGTAATTGCTAATTGTCGTTCGTGAGATCTACAGTATCTAACCTTACACTACCTACTAGTATGTAGGTACATAGGTATGCACTCGGCACTGTAGTCTTCTATTTACACTAGAACTATAGCCCTGTGCACACCCTACCGGTCCCTGTTCGCCGCCATCCCAGCCAACCCATTGGACGAGCTACATAGCATCTCATCAATACATGTGCGGCAGAGCAGGCAATGGCCCATTCTGCGACCTCCAACAACAACACACACAAAGTCCAATGATAACTGCTGAGCAGATCATATATGCACGTTTGCGGGACGACGGGATATGGAATGCTACACTGCTCACCTAGCTGGGCGAAGGATCTCTATCAATGGCCAATGAAGTTCTTCTCGACCACGCATGTCGTCTGAGGTGGGACGGCGCCCGTTCGTTCACCTTAGCGCCAAGGGAATGAGGCCACGACGACAACGGTGACGAGGACGCGCCTCGCATGCTCTGGAAATCGATCGGGTTTGTGACGTTGCAAACCGTTCCGGCCGAAGTTCCGAGTCCCTGATCTACGGAGCCGGCACCGAAGAGCATCGTCTTGCGCTTGTGCACGTTCGTTTGATCAAGGTCGCCCTAGTTTGAGCTGCACGCCTCGACAGGATTGCACTCGGCATCATACGATGATGTATGGAATGTTTAGCGGGGTATTCTGCTCTCTCTCTGCTCTCCTCTTCTCTTTCCGCCTCGCCTTTTCCTTCTCCTCTGTTTTCTTGGTCATTTCTGACACCGACGACACTTACCTCCCCCTACATGTTTCGGATCGGTTGCCAAATCAAACGGGCGGGCGGTTGCCTCTCCTCCAATGCCGTTCATTTAAAAGTAACTAAGGTTAGGTACTAACCAAAGGTGGTTCGAGACCTGTCGGCCTGCATAACCTCAGATTTCGACAGCAGCAGTTCGACCTGACTAGTTCAGTTCTAAGATTAACCTAGTGTATTCCCGAGTTCTTGGGCCGCCACAGTAATGCCAGGCCGATATTGGCTGACACAGAAAAACGTTTGGAACGGCCCCTGTCAATAATGCACACCCCTCGCAGCACCTACTTAGTAGGCACCAGGAGTGAGAGACCATGATTTTTTGACAGGTGGAGTTGCAGGCATTTAGAGAGCTTGCAGGGCATGATTCAAATGACGACTTGTATATCTACTAGGGCAGGATTCCCTGGCCTGGCTTACACTACCTACTTCCAGTGTAAGTTAGTGCTGGCGCTGGATCTGTATGCTGAGTACTAATGTAAGTGTGTGGTGTAGATGCTGCTTAACCAATCGTGGCTCAGTTCCACGGTTCGTCTTTCCTTGGGCGGTACGGAGTACCCAGAGATCCCTCTAATGTAAGTATGGCGCATCTCTGTATGTAAGTCACCTGTGTACACTGTAGCGTGCATTGGTGCATTGACAGGGCAATTTGCTGGTCCTATTATGCTCCTCGCTAATTGTGCTCAGGGTGGTATAGCGCCATGGCTCGTGCGTCACCTCTAACGCCAGCGCATTATCGCTTGAGCCTGGCTACCTATGCGCCTGAGAATAAGATGATGTCAACTGCAGGCTCATGCCTACCATCATCTCGAAGGGGAGGGGGCAAGACGGGAAAAAGCGAGGGACACAAAAATAAAACCCTTCTTTCTACGAACCCCCTGTCTCCTGTCCGTTTATTGCTCATATCCCTTCGCGGATCCTCCGTCCAACTCTCCGCCGGTACGTACTCGGCCGGTCATTCACTCCCAATTCAGCTCAACGTGGCCGGCGAAACCGAAATACGTCCTTTATGCTCTGCGCGCGCGCGCGCGAAGAGTTGCCCGGGATCCTGGTCATTTCAGACTTTTTCAAGCGCCTTTCAAGGTCCAGCCATTGTTGCTAGTTTGATCCAATCCCACGGCACACCTACCAACGATCCGACAAGGCGGTAGCTGGCAGGGACCCAGGGACGAGCTTTTCCAGAAGGTCTCCGAACCGCTGAACCTGGACGACCAACCTGGACGACCAACCTGGACCCTGTTGGAATGATAGCTGATGGACATGTGGCGTCATGTCAACTAATTAAAGACCAGCTATGCGACTGCCACCGCCACCTCACATGCCATGGATCTGCGCTGTCGTGTTTTGTTATGCCAGTCGAGCCAGTGTACAGAAGCATGCCGTGTATGACTCTTTACTACGCTACACGTACTCTCTGTACGTACAGCGGCCGGTTCACACATGATGTAAGGCGCTGGACTCGGGGGGTCTTGTCCGTCATCGTCCATTTGCAGCTTCGCTACGTATTGCTTGTTATGCAGAAATAGCTGGCGTCTCTTCTAACAAGATCGATAGACGCCATATCCTCGTATTTTCTGCATAACCGGGATGACATGCAATCTCCTATATCATGACCATTTGGTTTGTCATCATAGGCACGCTGGGCCGCTCGTGTATGATCGGACAGCATCTCTCTAAGGAACTAATTATATCGTTTCACCGGCTCACGTGTATAGACCTTGATGCGATCATCTGCCATCATGCTACACGAGTACAAGCAGGTAACTATGTCGATTACAGCATTCAATTTCGGATGTTCCAGCGGCACAGGAAACCACTCTCAGCATTGCTATCACCCTGGCTCGATGAAGTTGCTTTTTCCTTTTTCCGGTTTTTTTTCTTCCCTAGTAACCCATGACGTCGAAGATACGGTCTACAGTAAGAAATACTAGTTTAATGTAGTGAGTTTAACCTTGGGGAGATGCTGTGAAATGGGAACAGGCTCGACAGGATACAATACAGAATCGATTTTAAAAGTGATTAGCTCCTGTCGATGCTTGAATCATTCAAAACGTCATTATGATCTTATACTAATCAATCAACATGCCTATTCATAACATAGAACGAAGCACAAGACTGATAAATGTTTGCAGAGCGTTTGTTAAATGAAGTATGCCAACCACCTCATAGTTATAGGGAGTTTAGGAGACAGATCAAGGAGGATGTCCAACTCATGAGAGAAATTAAGGATTCGATACGTGAATTGATGATGAGTGTAGCCCGAATCTAACCTTGGAAAAGAATTACTTACCGTCCACGTCTCTCTATCTATGTACGTTAAAAATGTCAACCGCGAAGTCCAAAAGTCTACCGATATCGTCAGGACATGAAGCAACCATTCAAGGAGTGTTTGCAATAGACCGATACCATTTTATTTGCAGCACAATGATGTCTACGTACTTACACCAAAATGACGGGGCTAACTACCACTAGCACTGTTCACCATTTTTATTTGTAAAGCTTAGAAGCCACACGTCATGAGTAACGAAAACGTAGCAAGATGTATAGCTTCGGGCGCGGGAACTGAGTAGTATCAGTACACTATAAGCTCAAGCCTTTTACTCTTGATAAATGCCTGCACTAACACCGTATCGCATGCCAGATCAGACAGGAGGTAAAAATTTAGATGGCGAGAATAATCGCCGCAAGCACGCAGTCGAGTCAATGTATACATAATCTCATATGTGAACTTGAGACTATTTTTGACGCCCAACTTTTTGCGTTGTCAAAAATTCAAATACCAGTTTGGCTCTCATTTTCTTGTCTTTTTGAGAGGTCGTATCTTGATTCTTCCCAACATCATAATATAAACAGAGTGTATCATACTATAGTCTAATAACTTCGAGGCAGCTGCAGTACCTTTTCGCTGATATAATTCATGATCATCTCCCGGCTGACTGGCGCGATCCTAGGCACCAGACAGTCTCGTAACCACCGCTCCACGTCGTATTCCATAGCGTAGCCCATGCCGCCGTGGGTCATAACGCTTCTCTCGCAGGCCGTGAACGCCGCCTCCGCCGCGAGATACTTGGCACTATTGGCAGCGATGCCGACGGCGTCTTGCCGTACCGACTTGTCCTCCCCGCTCTGGTCGTAGAGTCGGGCTGCATGGTACGTCGCGAGCTTCGCCCCCTCGAGCTTCATGTACGCATCCGCCAGGGGATGAGCGATGCCCTGGTTCGCGCCGATGGGCCGCTGGAAAACAACGCGGTCGCGCGCATATTCGGCGGCCCGCTTCAGCGCTGCGTACCCGAGCCCCAGAGCCTCGCCGGCGAGCAGGCAGCGCTCGGCGTTCATACCGTGAAGGATGATCTTGAAGCCTTGGTTCTCAGCCCCGATCAAGGTGTTGGCGGGGATTCTGTAGTTGTCGAAGAAGACCTCGTTGGCATCGATAGCGCGGCCGCCCATCTTCTTGATCCTGCGCATGTCGAGGCCGGGGGCGTCCCTGTCCAGATCGATGCAGAACAAGGAGAGCCCCTCGCTGGGCTTCCTCACTTCTTCCAGTGCCGTCGTCCGCGCGAGCAGGACCATCTTCCTCGCTACTTGCGCACACGTGATCCATATCTTCTGCCCCGTAACACGGTACGAACCGTCATCCTGCTTCTTCGCGACCGTTCGCAACCTGAGGGTGTCCAGCCCTGTGTTGGGCTCTGTCACTCCGAAACACGTCCGCCACTCGCCTGATATGATCTTTGGTATCGTATTTTCAAGCTGCTCCTGAGTCCCGAACTTTGCCAAGGGCTGTGTAGCGTACTGTAGCCCTCAAAATCAGTTATTACGTTGTTGAGGATGCCCTACGAATATAGCACGCAGGAGGGTGGCAAGCCTCTGAAACATGGTTCCGGCACGAGGAGGAATCCGCATACGAGTAACATGGCCAAAACGGACATATTATCCCAAAATTTATCTGGATACTTACCAAGTTTGCGTGAATGGCTTGAGCACCAGCCATGCCAGCCCCCGACTCGGTGATGGTCTGCATCATCATGGTGGCCTCGGATATTCCAAGGCCGGAGCCGCCCAGCGACTCAGGCAGCGCAATTCCCAGCCAGCCATCCTTGGCCAGCGTGGCATGAAAATCTTTGGGATCTTCCTCGGTCTGATCGTGCTCTTGCCAATATGTATTGGGAAACTGCGAGCACACTGTACCCACGGCGGCCCGAACTGTCAGTTGATTCTCGCTGAATCCCGACATCTCCATGATGCTCCGGCGAGCCGTGGACGAGAATCCATGGCGGCTACTCAAGGGTAATGGTATGTGTGCTCTTTTGCTGCTTATTAGCGGGCTGCCGACTGTTCTCTTACAGAGTTGACGTCTAAGTACTCTAGACATGACTGCCAACGCTCCCTTGATAGACTAAGAGATAAAGGAAAAAGAAAAATATGAAAGATAATACAGATCATCCCCTTTTCAATTTCCTTGGAATTACAGTGAAAGAATTAAAAATTCCAATCTGGATAGCTTACATGTTAATCAATTATAAGACTTGAGGAACGCGGTCTCATACCATGGCGTTTAGAGCCGGAAATGCGGCGGGGATACCATTTTTTTCCCCACGGCCCTGTATGATTACACTCTTCTCTAGATAAAAAATGGTCTAGTACAAGATCTATTCATCAGATTCATTCGGAAATAGAGCGGATACACCTCTTCTCCATAGCCAAAAGGAGCCTCCAGGTAGACTAAATAGCCTCGCAGTTGTCATCGTGGGGCTATCGCACGTACGACATGAGGAGAAACAGACAGCCGCTCCGGAAATGCTGCGGATATATCATCTCTCCACAGCTAAAAGGTGTAAGTCTGTGGGGTAGCTCTTCGGACTTGGAGTAAGTGTCATGCTGGTGTAATTTACTCCTGCGCAACGTTCCCCAGTCTGCTGAGTCTTCATGTCTGTGCATGTAGATACACGGAATGCGTTTACCGATACCGGGACTAATGTCGTCAGTGTTGGTAGTACGGAGAGCACAAAATCTGAACTAACTCCGGCCGGTCGAAGAATGGGTAAGAAAGGTATCTATTAAGTTGGCGAGCTTTCCAGTAACCACGGCGTATAATGCCGGCTGCAACGAACTTAAGCCACCTGTTTCTCATGATTCGACAGACGTAGGTGATTACCGACTAGTCGCGCTGCTTGTTA
The DNA here is from genome assembly GCA_022578775.1 of Xylaria venustula. Taxonomy (NCBI): domain Eukaryota; kingdom Fungi; phylum Ascomycota; class Sordariomycetes; order Xylariales; family Xylariaceae; genus Xylaria; species Xylaria venustula. Next base: position 432,158 of record MU389337.1, on the reverse strand, counting down.
AGTGGATTATCTTGATTAGTGTTAACCATGGCTCCTTGGTTCTCACATCGCCTAACAGCAACAGCTTGTAGGACGTTTCCGTCTCTTAGAGCTTCAGCCCCTCCTTTATCAATAAGTCCGAGGAGACATAATGAGGCTGGAGGGCAATCTGCCAAGCAAAGAGTCTACGTCTCGACACGAAGCAGGGAACACCTTCCCCTTGATGGTATTACCATCGTAAGCTTAGAGCAAGCCATCGCCGCACCGTTTTGCACCCGGCAACTCGCCGATCTGGGTGCGCGGGTAATCAAGGTGGAGCGGCCGGTGGTAGGAGACTTCGCACGCGCTTACGACACGAGAGTCAATGGACTGGCCTCGCATTTCGTCTGGACGAGCCGCTCCAAGGAGAGTCTAGCTCTCGACTTGAAACAAGAGAAGGATATCGTTGTTCTGAAGAAGTTGCTGAAGAAAGCCGATGTCCTGGTGCAGAACCTCGCGCCGGGTGCGACCGATCGGTTAGGTTTCTCATATGCGAAGCTCAAAGATGAGCATCCATCTCTAATTGTCTGCGACATATCAGGCTATGGGGACAGCGGGCCGTACCGCGAAAAGAAGGCTTATGATCTGCTTGTTCAGAGTGAGGCCGGTATGCTCTCCATCACAGGCACCGAGACAGAACATGCCAAGGTCGGCATCTCGATTGCGGATATTGCATCCGGCATGTATGCATACTCAGGCATTTTAGCTGCGCTGATGAAGCGGGGAAAAACCGGTCAAGGCTCTCGAATAGACATCTCCATGCTGGAAGCAATGGCGGAATGGATGAGCTTCCCAATGTACTACGCGTATAAGGGACAGTCAGCTCCCAAGAGAAGTGGCGCTTCGCACGCATCGATATACCCGTATGGACCATTTGAAACCGGCGAAGGGGGCACAGTGATGCTCGGACTCCAGAATGAGAGGGAATGGACTAAGCTTTGTGTAGAGGTGCTGGAGCTACCCGGCCTTGCCACGGATCCTCGATTCGTCAACAACTCGCTCCGTTCGGAAAACCGCAAGGAGCTTAAGAAGATCATATGCGATGGTTTTGCTAACCTACCAGCTGAAGAAGTTTTGCGTCGGCTTGATAGAGCCCATATTGCCAACGCACAGGTCAAGGATATGGAGGGCCTATGGAATCATGAACAATTGCGAGCACGAGGGAGGTGGACTGAAATCGAGACTCCAAGGGGGATGATACCAGCGTTGCTCCCTCCTGGTATTGCAAGTCTGGAAGACACGCGAATGGACAAAGTTCCCGAAGTTGGAGAGCATAATGTGCCGATCCTGGCTGAGCTGGGTCTAGAACCCTGAAGGATAACCCTGAGGCTTGCTGCAACTATGCATGTGAGATGCAGTATAACCCGTCGTACTTTACAAGCGAGTGTATCATGGGTTTTCCGATGCTGCCATTGAGTCTGGTGGGTGAGTAACGTGTTTTGAACGCCATTGAGAGATATACATCTTGATATTATTTCGAATTGCAGCCACGTCAAATGAAACTCCCACCTTGTTCTAGGCTTCTCTGTCTAGATCAACGCATAATAGATAGAAGAAAAGAATCATCACTGGCAAAAGGACCTTTCTAATTTACACCGATTCAAAGATGCTAGCTCTACCAACCAAGTCTTTATTATGGATTTAAAGATCAATATACGTGTCGAAGCAGCGTGTTCAGGGGGAACTCAACGGCCCATAGTCTAATCACCGTTCTCCAAAACTCAATCCGGTAAAACCTTGAAACTCAGATAGTCGAACGGTTTGAATTAACGTGTGCATTACGGGCCGGCTTTCGAGTGATATGATGCCTCACTTCGTCTGTGCTTCGATCGTTGGCTTCTTGTTAACGTTTGCGAATACCTCGGCTTTCAACGCGACGTCTATTACTATAAGCCAAACGAACCACACCCCAGAACATCCGACGAATTTTGTTGCGATTGGGCATTCAAACTCTTATGGGATAATATAGAAAGGGGGTTCAGGAGATTGTGACACTGGGTCGACACGGGGAAATGAAGATAGGTTTGGGCACGCCATCGAGGTATCAGCTATACCACATAAATAGCTGGGGGAAATTGAATGGAATGTGATTTTTTTTCTTAAAGGAAACTATGAGAATGGTATGTCTCACTATTTTTGGAGGGTAGATCATATTGTAAGCAGCCGAGGACTCACAAATAAACCCGTGTTAATTCATGACGCGAGACTTATTTCGGAATTTAACAAAAACTACTACAGTTTGCCCTGAACACCTATTAGGCAGCGATAAAGGAGTGGCGATAATGATGACGACGAAATGCTGTCCTTCAGCAACAATCTACCAGGGGTGACTGGGTACTATCAAGAAATTAAGAAACCTGCTACAGGCCCCCAATATAACCGAGACTCGCGTCCAGCGCGTGCAATCCGTGTGTGAAATTTCTGTACCACAGATGTAGAGAACATGGGGGAAGAGCTCTGTTAGTCTTTTCCCACATACTCTCCTGTTTCATAACAAAGGACTGCGAGGTGCAGGTCGACAAGTACATATAGATATGGTTGACTATAGAGTTGATAACTAGCTGTCTGTTAAATAATACATTATATACTACGCTTGTGTAAATTGCTAGCGATTGAGCAAGAGCGAAACCAGGATGTTATAGCATGGGTTCAATAGATTTGGATGCAAGTATCGCAAAGTATTACTCCGATTAAATTACTTGCCTAAGGCAATGAGGCTATCCATAACGTCGTGTGACTGACCACCAACTGTATAACTAACACCCGATATTAACGTTAATATCTACCCAAATTATAAGCTTACCACCCACCCATGGTGTAGACGTATCAGTATTAATCCCCAAAGACAGAATGCAGCATAATTATCAAGCAGACCTGCTGACATCCTAGGAAGAATCAGACTCGTCTCCTCTCGCGTGGAAAAATGAACGAATGCGAAGAAATGCAACCCAGGCAATACGCCACAACCTTTGCCCTAGTGCCTGGGAGGAAATGTGTGGCTCATGAGGTGACTATTTCCGACTTTAGTTAACAACATTCTCTTCTCCCATGAAGTACATGCCTTACGGTTCACTGCCGTTCAGCTAGAGCAGCGCCCCAGGGACTGACAACCCGAGTCCGAGCAACACAGGATCAGCTTTGCTGTACATTGGCAGTACGGGATCGAGCTGTCGTGCTTCGCCTGGGGTTCGTGTTCTTCATTGATCATTGGTGGGAGGACTACGGCAGCTACAGCAGCGACTAATGTAGTGAAGACGATGACGATACGCATGTTGCGGTTGTTTTAGTGTTATAACAAGGAACCGAGGGCGAGATACGGTATAGTTAATGGGCGTCCGCGTGGTATGTCGTTGACTTTGTCTGGCGAAACTTCGAAGACGACGCATATCCGTCGACCCTTTTATACTTCCATGGCATACTGATAATCGCCTAGAGCCAAGCAATGCATGCGTGGCCATCAAACTGAACAACGCGTTGCCTTGTGTACCGCGGCTAGAGAAGCTGGACCATTGGTTTCAATAACTCAAAAACGCTGTCACACACTGATTCCAATATTCCTAATGAAGTGTGGTCCACTGTGATTCTCCTCACGGTCCGGCTTGTGTTGCATATCGTCTATATATAGACAAAATAGAACGGAGTCAACCTTTTAGGGCTCGTGCGAGCTGTTTAACCCCCAACATAAGTAATTAGATAGTATTTCAGTGTCGACGATATATGGGCAATTTGCCGTCCCTCTGTGTTGGCCGTGGAAATGACATTTGCCGGTAGCTGCATACTCAGGACATCCTACCTTCGATAAACAGCGGCAGGTATTCTCGACCCAACACTGAGAAGAGCCTCCAAAGTGACACAAGAATAGCTGACACCATCAGTAGTCTCTTTATAAGGCTGAGCGCAACGAGTCTCTCGGTGTGATCAATCGCGCCACCCTACTGTACAAAAGACCATGGTGCTACACCAGGGAGAGCAAAGTAGGCCAATCGTAGCCGATTGACCTCGCCCGATGAGGCAATGCGACGAGGCAATGCGACGAGGCAGAGGGAAAACGACCAAGAGAGAATCGGTTTAGATTCGGGTACAGCCCGAGACAAACTAAGGATATGTTTGGATCCGCGGCTATCCCGAGTGACACCGAGGAAACTCGCCTTGAAGCAGACAAAGCTATTCTCGGCCTAGTATCATCACACTGCCATGCACTGGGCCGTTCTACATGGCGTACCGTATAACACCCATTGCGCGTCGCTTAGATGTTCTCTGTTCGCCTCACAGGCCTTCCTACTGGCTGTTGCTAGCGCCGAGTGTACGTCGCCACGAGAGCGGCAATGGCTCGTAATGAAATTGATTGTGTTGGTCGCCCACGGCTAGACCGAGACGTCTCATTGGACTTGGAACCGAAAAGACTCTTATATGCCATACCACTAGCTGGTAGGCATCAGGTACTTGGTATTCTGCCCTAGCGATATATTTGTCTAAAAGTCATGGCAGCACCAGAATTCGAGCCCATTTGTCTGGACTCTACTGGACCTCATCATACAGTAGACTGGTCATCGAAAAATTTCCCGATGCGGCCAAGTGAGTGGAAAATAGACACCTTCGATTGGCTGATGGTGGAAGCGTTCGGTTAACGAGCCGCTGCTTGGCACTGTCTGTGATGAAGTATGGATACCAAGTCCCGAGTAGGATGTGTTGAGGTGAGCTTCTCGAGTCCCAGTTCATGATTGCAGTGTCAATTGTTTTGGCACCAAGACAGGAAAAAAAAAATCATTCGTGATTATGTAGAAGAAGCACCGAGACCAGATGCAGATCTGAGATTTTCGCACACCAAGAAAAGATGCCAACGTAGTGGTCTATTGGTTCATACAATACAAATCCACATCAACGCCTGGGCCTGAATACACACCATGATTTGAAACTCCGTCCCAGTCTCAGGCTAACAGTACCTAGTCTTGAGAACTAAAACAAGGCGTTTACCAGGGTATTCATTTGCCTTGCCAAAATTCCATTTTCTTCTTTCCTTACACACACAGCAAGCTATGCCCCAGAATGGGTTCCGGTAAGACCCGCCGATCGAACGCCATTAAATAAGATTCCCAGAAAAAACTTGACCCTTGCCATATCCTTTCATACAAGTACTTGCGGCAGCAGTGCCGTGACTTACAATCGAAATAAACTCAGCGAGCAAGACGAGGTCTATGCGTGCCAGAGATCATTCCCCGTCGCTGTGACCGGCAGTTGTACCCCCATTAATTTGATTGGAGCCATTGGTTACCAACTTTATCCTGGTGGTATTCGTGGACGGCTGTGGAGTTCCTGCACTAGTTGTAGGGGGTGCGGAACTGGACGGATCCTCAAGGTCTACTAGCTCCGGGTGTTGATTGAGCTCCTCTTGAGCTTTATCATTGAAGAATTTCTATAGCCATTAGTAACCATAAGCATAGGTCCAATATGACAAAACTTACCTCCATGAGATTGGCATCCGAGTAAAGCAGGCTGCCATCTTCATTGTAGGTTCTACAGTTGTTGCACATCAACGCTATATCTTTACGCATGTCGTTGATGCTATTGTAATCTTCCTTTTTGATCTTCGCCTGTATTTGATTCATGCAGATGGGGTTATGGATGAGGACATAATAATCGCCGTAATCTCGCTTCGACGGCAATTTCACAAAGGGACCAATGATGAGGCGCTTTGGTGGCTCTTCGTCTTCGTCCTCTTCAATAGGCTCGTCTGGAGGGAAGTCAACCTCCAGGGCCATCAGGCCATCAAATAGATTACGAAGACTCTTTTGAAGTATGGGGCGTACTTCTGCAGGGACGCGCGACTCAATAGTTGCCGCCCTTGCGCGACCCTGAGGTCCACGACGTTTCTTGGCTGGGGGGTCCGCGTCGTCATCTTCTGCTTTACGTTTCTCGATTTTACTCCCCGGTTTGCGACCACGTTTTTTGGGGGGTGTCTCAGCCTCCTCGGTGCTAGCACGACTTGCGGTGGGCGAGCCTACGCTAGACGCATTCGTAACAGCAAGTCGTTTGAGTTTGTTGCTCTCGCGTTTGTTTTTCCTTGCTTGCTTCCTGGCGGCGGCAGCTTCGGGCGAGTCGTCATCATCGTCAACCGCCATCAACCATTGCTCCTCTGTCAGTCCATCGTCATACTTCACGCGGGTACGCTCACGGGCACCGCGGCCAAGGGTTTCTTCTTGTTCGTCCGGCTCCGGGTTGCCTTCGTTGAGATATATATCGGGAAGTTCACTTTCGGCCATCAAACGTGGAATACGCTTTGAGTTAGAAAGTGTTCCGTAAATGGGATCCCTTGCCCGTTCTTCGTCTATTTTCTGGAACACACCATATTCATCTTCATTGCGAGCTAGGAGCAAGTTCAATTCCTCGTCATCCATTTCGTCTTGCTCTCCTGACTCTGTCATGTCTGCACTTTCTAAAAGCGTCCGCAACATGGCGTCGCGATCAGTCTCCGAGGATTTGTTATCGAAGCGACCGGCTTGAATAACTTTGCCGTCCAAATCAAGCTTATACCTTGCTCGTTCGAGAATTTTCTCCTCAACTGAGTTGGAGCTAATGAGCCGCAAAATACGTACTTCATTTTTCTGTCCAATACGGTGAGCACGATCTTGAGCTTGCAAATCTTGGTGCGGATTCCAATCTGAATCGTAAATGATAACAGTATCTGCTGTTTGCAAGTTCAAGCCCAGACCACCGGCACGAGTCGAAAGCAGGAACATGAAATAGGGCGAGTCTGGTGCATTGAAGGTTTTTAACAGGTCAGACCGATCCTCTGATTTGGTGGTACCATCCAGTCTCAAATATAGGATACCTCGAAACCGAAGAAAGTCCTCCATTATATCCATAATGGCGGTCATTTGGAAAAACATAAGAACTCGGTGTCCAGTTGCTTTGTACTTTGGCAGAATGCGATCAAGCAATTCAAATTTGCCGGCTGTGCGCCAGAGCAAATCGTTACTAGTATTCATAGGGTTCATCTGATTTTCAACCTCGTCAAAAACAAATGGGTGATTGCAAAGCTTTCGGAGTTGCATGATCATGTTACTGAGGCCGCGAACTCCAGTCTTGCCGCCTTTGCCATCGCTGACAGCGATTTTCTGGTGTGTGACCATTTGCTTGTAAAGGCGTGTTTGCAAAGCAGAGAATTTGCACTTAATCACCTTTTCTGTCTTGTCTGGTAGGTCCTTTTCCACATCCTTCTTCAGACGACGCAGAAGGAACGGCCGTAGAACCTTATGGAGACGCCGAATAACTAGAATTTGCTCTTCTTCATTTAGCTCCATCTTGTCTTGCCCACCCGTATTTGCAAAGGGAGTGTTGAACCATTCATCGAAAGTCTTCACAGATTTGAAAATGTTTGGCAGGACAAAGTTCAACATGGCCCAGAGTTCGGACAGGTTATTCTGCAGAGGAGTGCCTGTCAAGATGAGGCGGAAACGAGTGCTGTAATATTGGGATATAGTTGCACTCAGCTTTGAGTTTGAATTCTTCATACGGTGGCCTTCATCAATGATCATGTGGAACCACTTAATCTTGCTCAAAATAGGGCGATCCTTAATGATGTATTCATAGGTCGTGAGAAGAACCTGGAATGTGCCTTGCCGAATCTTTTCTTGTTGTTGTTTTCGTGCATTGGGTGGGCCCTTATACACCACCCGAGAGACAGAAGGGGCCCATTTCTCAAACTCCAAGTTCCAATTTGTTAGCGTGCTTAGAGGAACAATGACCAGATAAGGGCCTTGTTGCAACTTGCGTTCGATGAGATAGGTCACTAAACTGATAGTTTGGATCGTTTTGCCAAGACCCATTTCATCAGCAAGAATACCGTTGAGATTATTGTTATACAGTGACAACATCCACTGTAAGCCCTTGATTTGGTACTCCTTGAGAGTACCACCAACGAGAATGTTAGCCTGTTCGGTGACTTCTTCCCTAACGCGATGAGCAACAGCATAGTAGTCAATTTTGCGGTCAGCTTCGTCTTCTTCAAAGATTTCGCTTTCTTCTTCGGGAAGCGATTCTTCGCCGTAGCGCTCGGCAGCTTGGCGCTGCTGGGCCTTGACGGACGAAGCAAGCTGGTGTAAAAACCCGTCGGTTTGTTTAAGCAGGTGGGTGATACGAGTATCTTTGGCTTGGTCAAGGAGCTTGAGATAAGCCTCTTCATCGTTGGCCTTAAGAGCTTGCAGACGTTGCTTTGCCGTGCGTTCAATCCGCTTCTGCTCTTCCTTCTCGATATTAAAATGGTGGGCGTACATAGCGCGGCCCATCTTCGCCATCTTGCTCCTAGAAGACGTCGCGGTATTATGAATATCTGATTTATGATGCTGTACAGATTGGAGAAAGTCTATGTGTTTCTTCTTCTCGCGATGTTCCCGAGCATCCCGCTGCTGTTTCTCAAGCTTTTCTGTAATTCGAGCTTCTCTTACGCTTTGCTTCTTGGTTCTGCGGTATTGACTCCTATTAGTTGTCATGGCCAGGTTGTCGTAATGCATCATTGAACGACCAATCTTCTCACGTAATGCTCGTTGCTTCGAATATAGGCTGAGAGCTTTCAGCTCAATTATTGCTTTGCGCTTAACAGTGTCATCCGGGTCCAGGGTTTCCTTGGTTGTGTCCCAATGAGCAATATTACCGGGCATGGCTTTCAGCTCAGCATACCGGGCAGCCATCCGATTGTACACAATGATCTCGCGTTCGTGCATAAGCTGCTCAAAGTCAACTCCTGTTGGAAAGATGCTAGGAATCATGAGACGATGTTTGCGTTGGCCGTGGTCGAAATAGCTGATGTCCTTTCGTACAACTCCAGCTTCGTATGGTGACTTGATACTCTTCAAAATCTTTGTCATTGAAGTGGTCTGGGCATCACTCTTCGTTGTAGGAGCGGTCTGGGCTTCGCTCTCAACTTCGCCGTCTACTGAAGCAGCTTCAACCTTGGCTACGTCAGGACCTGATATGGTAGCGGTTGTGGATGCTGAAGAAGCGCGTGCTGACTGTTCAGCAACCGCTTGTCGCCGTTGCCGCTGTGCATTCAGGGCCTTCTGCATATTATATGGCACGCCCGTGTTCTTACTGAGCAACTTGAACGCAGATATCTGTTGCCTCAGCAGGGCTAGTTGTGGGGGGGAGAAATGAGCAGCAGTAAGAGCGGTTGAAGGAGAAGAGGTGCTGATCTGGCCAGAAGGGGCAGTGACAGTTGACAGGGCAGAGGAATTCAGGGCAGGAGGCGGCTGGGTGGATGATGCTGGCTGAGTTCCGTTGACATGGCCATTCGGAGCATTCCTCGACATGTGTGTTTGCATGTGTTGTTGCTGGGCTCGCAATTGCTGCTGTTGCTGGACTTTGGCTAAGAACTGACTCGTTTTAATGAATTCCGGGTCAGTTTGTGCGACGCCCTGCTTCTTCATCTGTTGGAATTTCTGAACTGAAGATTAGCATAGTGACAAAAGAAAGGGAAGGCTGGCGTGGCTAGAAGCGGCGTGGGAAAACGAACCATCAACATCTCCTGCACCTGCGCCTGGTTGAAGGGTGGCGGCCCTATGTGCTGCACCGCGGGTGCTTGCTGGACTGAGGCCATGTTGAATTATGTATTCACAAGGTATCTATGTAGATGCGGCAAGACCGTATCATCACCCAGGATTATTGTTCAAGTAATCATATCTCACGGCGACAGCAATGGCGAATTGCCTTCGGGAACTGCTAGGGTTGGCAGCACTAGCAGTAAAGGGGTATCGATGATGTGGCAGAGGATGGCTCGTGGAGTCGTAATCGCGTCGATGATGAAAGAGTCGCGTCGCGAATTACACGGATGGAAGAGCCAAGGAAAGGGACGGGGCTGCGCCCAGGTTAAAATCGGCTACCAATTCTGAGATGGCCTCAGGGGGAGTCAGCATAAGATTAGAGCGAATTACAATGGGTGTAGTAAATAAGGTCTGGGCTAGAGAGCGGTTGGCTGCTCCGTGGGGGACGGTGCAGAGGTGGCAGCTGGTGGGGATGCGAAAGCTGCCTCTTCCGTGTCGCGGTCGGGGACCGTTGGAAGAATCTGGATGGGGAGGCCACTGAGTCAAAATGATGGTGTGGTTGGCTGGGACGGGCGCATAAAAAAGACGTTAGTAGCGCGATAGTGCGAAAAAAAAAATTCGCGTAGAAACAAAGGTGTTGGTAGCTTCGGATGAATGTTGATGGAATAGAGGGGGATGCGATGCGGCTCGCTTTTGGGATGCGCGATTGATGGCGTGGAAGGAGATGGTTTGATGAGAGGAATGCGCACAAGGGAGACCGTCGGACTCCTCCCCCAAGAGACCTGTGCCCCATGACTTTGGCCACTCTGCGTTCAATGCCTGGCAGCGACGCTAGGACCACGGATGAACCTTAGGCCGGAAAAACGGGGTGCTCTTTGGCTGACCAATGGAATGGCCTTTTTCATTGAAGTGGGCCAGCAATAATCTTATCTAGGTGCCTACCTAGGCACGACCTACACCGGGCTCTACGCAGCCTATCTCTTAATGCAAGTTAACAATTATTGTAGCGACACCCTAAATACCTGTAGCCAAATCACTACTAGCTAGGTATAAAGTAGAATAGATTAAAGCAGTATCGTCTATCTACATATTTTTGAGTGTGACTTTGGGAAGCCGTTGAATTTACAGCGTTAGTGCTTCTACAGGTCGTTGGTAAATGGCTACCTAAGTAATCAATCGAACCCAGTCATTCTGTAAACCTCGTCATTTCGTGGTTCAGGAAAAGCAGCGCCTATAGGTCCTTGGAATGGTAGTTGTTAGTGCTAATTGTTGCTGAATACCACCACAACCAGACTTTATTGCAGTTAGTATGATCTCTGCGAGCTGTTCATGCTTGTGTGTCTCTACACACTCTAATCAAACAACATAGGCAGTCCCAATTACAATACCTGTCAGCGATATGCGGCCAATGGTTCATACAGCCCATCTCACCATGTTCGAGCAGTCGTTTGCGTTGATGTGCTTCGGCGGTACAGGCCGAGTATTGGTGCAAATTGTACTCTTATCGTTTTATCTTTTTCTTATCAGGACCCTCCTCGTCATCACTTACATCGGCATATTGGGTAACTGGTTGTGTCGTTTTCCATGCGCTTGTGAACATTGGGTCCTTCTTAGCGACATCTGCATACTTGAGGAGTGCCTCTCTAGGGTCCTCATGCAACATCCGACTTAGGGGTATATTCTCGCTGATGTGCTTTTCGTCCGGTTGGCTTCGCATGAACGGCGTTTGCTGGGGAATTTGCGGCCTCCTGGGATCCTTCAACTTTCCAAGAGTCGCCGCCCCGGTCTTCCTGGCCCCTGGAAGGGCACCAGGAGTCACGATAGAATCTCCCGATAGCCCAAGAGACATGTCAGTGGTGAACTCAGGATTGTCGTCAACGTGTCTTTTCTTAGGAGCCCGCGACATCACGTCTACCGCACCCTTGGTAGACATTGTAGGATTGTAAAGCACGTGTGTCTCTCTGTTGGCAGAGCCCGTGACGATCTGGTTGATTTTCGGATGCCAGTTAACAGTAACCAACGATACACCAGGCGTGATTGGCGTAGTATACTCGGGTTGTAAGTTTCCCGGGTTAAGAATATGAAGATGCCCTGTTTTAGAGCCTGTGATGATGCTAGTCGCATTGGGTCCATATTTGATGTTGGTCATAGGATATTCATCGGATGTTGATGGATGTTCAACTGAGACGAGCGGCTCCTTGAACTTGCGCGTATCCCACAATTTGATGAGATTATCACCTCCTCTTGTAACGACCATGCGCCCATCAGAACTAATATCAATGCCTCCAGTCCAGGTATTGGGTTTGTGTGCCTCCCTAATCTCCGCCGTTGGCCTTGTGAAAGGACCGTCCCCGCTCCACATGACCAGAGTCCCGTCTAGTGCTGCTGAAACAAGGAGGTTGTTGCCTCCTCGAACGGGAGTGCCCCAAGCAACAGCTGTCATGCGACTCCTGCCTGCAGTACCTACAGCTTTCGATTTGAAGACAAGAATCTCTTTTTGACAGCGCTTGTTATTGATGTCCCAAATGCGCAGTGTGCTGTCTGTGCCAGCGGTGACGCAAATGTTCTTATCTGTGGGGTGCCATGTTCCTGTTGTCACTTCGGAAACATGGCCCTTGGTGTGGTTCATGTCGCGTAAATACATGTCGCCCTTCACGAACTCGGCAAGGACATCACCGTCTCGCGACATGATCTTAGCCTGAGGGTGGGCAGACACGCATAGAAATGCCCCTCCCGCCAAAGGGTTGAATTCGACATGATTGATGGGATGTGTTTCAGAGGTAGCGGACGATCGCTTGCTCTCGAACGGATCAACACTTCTGAAAGCGCGGATGGTGGTTGGAGTCATGGAAGAAAAATCGTGAAGCTTAACGGTGCAATCGATAGATCCAGATATTAATCGGCCGCCGGCGGGATCAAGCGAAACAGTGGTGACGGCACGATCGTGCGTCTTAATGACCATTTCGTGCGAGGTCGGATACTCGTCGTCTTCGGAACCATCCTCGGAGGAGTCGTTGGATTCATCGCCGGATTCGTCATCTGAACCACCATCGCTGGAAGCGCTGGAGCCCGAGCCTCCTGGCCGACGTTGAAGCTTCTTAGCTTGTGCTCCGGGGTGGGTTGCTGTTCTCCTGCTTCGGTCTATTTGCGCAGCTACATCGGTGCCCTTGGACTTTTGCCCAAACGATGCCGGTAAAAAGGCGCGCAAGGGGTCCCCTTCAGGCAGTTCTGACGCCTCGACCTGGATATCGTCGTCGTCGTCACTCATTCTGGTTGTATGCGAAGTCTATCCGAACGTGGGGGAGGTTAGCCGCGTAGGTATGTTGTCGATGAAAGAAAAGCTCGGTAGACAAATGAAGGAGCATTTCTAATACATGTAGGTGTGTAGGTACTTAGGCATGGGTACATACAGGTGGGCATGTACTTACCTGCCTTGGTAAGAGGTATTACCTAAAGGTTTTTAGGGCGGGTTGCTGGGCCTTACTCCAGCCCCATTACCTACATCAGTTCTGCCTGCATCTTAACATGGTCTGCATGGTGCACTCCAATTACTTTTTAAGAGTTCATGATAACTTAGCTCGTCACTGTATTTCTTTACTCCATCCGACTATACCTGTGACTCTCGTTTTATTGAAGGATTTTTAGAGGTGAGCCTCTGAAGTGAAAGTATTGCTACAATATGAGTACCTAGATTCGCTTCTGCCGTTCAGTTGCTGCATAGAGCTAGAAACCCTACTACCCAAGTACTTTAGGTAGGTATATACTTGGAGGTTAGGAGCCCACAGCAGGGCCTAAATTACGAGTAGGTAGGGTACCTACCTTCCCCCAACTTGAAAGGACCTACCTAGGTAGGTACAATATAGCCCATTAATGCCCCCCGACACTCGGAACAAGACAAACCTTGCGCCCTGCTTGCCTGTCAGGTACACGGTCTACATCATAATGTAATCAGCGGGACTTGTTACACCTCAAGATTCATCTCCAACATACCTATAGGTATAGTGTGCCACCTTCCAATCAACTTCACATCGAGCTCCCCTAGACGACAAACGAGCCGAACTAATCCGGCACACGCAGTAGTAGGAACGTTCACGGCTTATTGAGCAGCCAAGCACGTACACGCCAGGCACATACATACTGGTAGACGTTCATAGTCCGGTCGATCCGTCATCGAGCCAGAGCCCGCCGCACTCACGCCCTCCAGCCCGTCTTAGCCTCAACCACATCGGACGCCTTGTAAATGACCTCAGCAGACATCTCCTGCGCGCCCATGTCCAGCTGGGATTGATGCCATCTACCGCGACTCTGCGCGCTTCCCGCTAAGCCGCCACAACCCCCCCAGCCGGTGGAATGCCTGTCTTAACGGCCCTAGCCGGCAGCAGTGTCGACCTGCTATCGGCTGCAACGGTGGACGACGGGTCCGGCCACGACGGTGGCTCAGGCCTGGGAGAATGGAGCTCACTGATCGGCATAGTAACAGCCATTGCCGGCAATGTTCTGATTGCGCTGGCCTTGAACGTCCAGCGCTACAGTCATATTCAACTACATCGAAAACGTGTCGAGGCCTCGAAGCGTGCTCAGAACAATCATCGTAACGGTGACCCTAGTTCCAACAGCTCGCCGACTCAGGGGGAGGAGGATGACGACGACGACGTCACCGTCACCGAGACCAACCCGCTCACACAGTCCTTGCGGTCTGACGGGTCAAACTGGACCGAGTCTTCGGGCGATACACCCAAGGCTGCCTCCACATACTTGAAGTCTCCCTCCTGGTGGCTTGGCCAAGTGCTGGTGAGTGTTGGCGAGATTGGGAACTTCTTAGCCTACGGGTTTGCGCCAGCATCGATCGTATCGACTTTGGGTGTTGTAGCTCTGATATCCAACTGCGTGATTGCACCCATCTTTTTTGGTGAGGTATTCCGCAAGCGAGATTTCTGGGGCGTGCTCATTGCTGTTGGGGGCGCCATCACCGTTGTTCTCAGTGCCAAGGGGGAGGAAACCAAGTTAGACCCTCACGACGTCTGGAATGCCATCACCACCATGGCATTTGAGATATACCTGGGCGTAACCGTCTTCCTCATCATCGTGTTGATGTGGGCGAGCCCAAGATATGGGCATCGAACCATTCTAATTGATCTAGGTCTAGTTGGGCTTTTTGGTTTGTACCCTGTGCCATCTCCGTTGCAGTTGCTAATCGAAAACCAGGTGGTTATACTGTTTTAACGACGAAAGGCGTCTCGTCCATGTTCTCTTCGTCCTTTCTGAAAATGTTCACCACCCCAGTGAGTTATGGTCTGGTTATCATTCTCGTTGGAACTGCATTGATGCAGGTTCGTTACTTGAATAAGGCCCTCCAGAGATTTGACTCGACCCAAGTTATACCGATTCAATTCGTAATGTTTACATTATCCGTGATTATTGGAAGCGCCGTTCTCTATCGAGATTTTGAGCGCACCACTGTAGAACAAGCTATTAAGTTTGTCGGCGGTTGCTTTTTGACCTTCTTCGGTGTATTTCTCATTAGCAGCGGGCGACTTCGTCAGGACGAGGATGACCGACTATCAGACGATGAGAATATTGAAGAGACCATCGGACTGAGGGATCAAGAAGGCTTTGGCCCCTACAATAGTTGCAGCACAGGACCAGCGAGAGAAGCTTCTACACAGGCGATATCCACGTCGACATCGAGAAGGTCATCACACGCTTCACGAGGTAGCTTCTCGCGCAGTGGAAAACACTTCAGGAACCAACAGCCTATAGGCACTCCCTCAAACCGGAAAGCTGATCAGTCCAACTCGAAGTCAAACTTGCCCACGCCCACTGACGCATCCCCGTTTCTACTTAGCAACCCTTGGAGAAACTCGGTTGAAGACCAAGCCATTGTTCATCCTGGTCTCTCTCAAACAATATCAGTAGATAGCATCCCTACAATCAATTCAGTCTTCTCTGTTACCGCCTCCGAACCAGCACCTTCCTTCGGCCCCCCGCCATCAGATCCTCAACCATCCTCTCCAGGACGTCCGGTGACCCCTCGTCCTTCCACTCTCACGCCACGGTCTCACAGTCACCACCATTATTCAAACGCTTATATTTCAACGTTGCCATTGTCGTCTACAGTCAGTGTTGCAGTCGCGGACACACTACTCAGGCGCGAAGACAGCCCCATTAAGAGAAGATCAGCGAAGCGGCTAAGACCTAACGCCAGGCCCAGTCTCTTCGTTTCCCCAGATGACGACGACCACACAGGCGCGTCTGCTCCACTGCTTGTTACGAATGATGCGGGCATTCATATTCCAAATGAATACGAACCACCCCAAACGGGGCAGGAGGTCAGTCGTGGTAGAGCACGCAGTCTGAGTAATACAATAGGGCAGTTTTTCGGCCGAAAAAAACGGAGGAGGGGGGATTCGAATCCTGAGATTGAAGGAAGCCAAATCAACAGCTCGACTGGCCACGAACAACAGGAGCGTGATTGAGCTTCCCACTCATAAAACCATCGGGCTTTATAGAAGTCCTACGCGGATCGGAAAACCCTGGAGCGCTGCTTGCATTGGATAGGAGTTTTTGAGTGCATTTCCATTCCCACTGCTTTTGTTTTACCACTACAGAGGCGCTGTTTCTATACCCATTTGTTTGTGTCGAGACTCAACGTGTTTTACAGGCGATGTAAACTCCAGAGTAGTTACTAATATAATCAACATTTTCGTACCGTATTGTGTGATGACCTTTATCCACAATGCGCTGTGTTCTCGACGCCTGCTTTGCAAAGGACCTGAACGGCGAGATACTCCAAAAGAAGTGAATGCCAGGCTATGGTGGGTAGTGTGTCGCCCTGATATCTACTGTGTATGTACATAGGGCTAAGTTGACGCGACCTATCGCCGTCATACCCGTCAGAGACGCCACCTCCGCGTCTCCTTCATTCTCCTCACCCCAACTTTTCAGATGCGTGTGGACCTGCATCAGATATTCGAGTGGCTTTCTCTGACAAGGGCTATTTTTATAAAATTTCGTCCCAACACCAAGTAAAGCCTGAGCACCCCTGGATGACGGGCAGGGATAGTGCGGAAGGATGAAGAATGTGTGCCGCATACTACCTTATGCTGCGGGTTATGTGTTTGTCGGAGGAAGGGTGTATAAGTAGGTATGACGGCTTAGATGGCTCGCATCATCTTGACTTATTCGCACAATTCTCTATTCTGCCATCCGTTCCACCAGGAACTAGCCTTTTTCTGAGTGATTCCATCCTCAAGGAGCTAGATTCTGTTTGGGGAGATTCTAACTAATCCCACCCGATAGATGCACCAAAATCCGTGTTAAATCCTTCCATCCTTGGTTTGCCTGGGCCTACTCTGGCTGTCAAGAGACAATCATCAAGCTCTCTCAAGGTCAAGCGAGATCATATGTACAAGTCTGAACGGCTTCAGTGAACATGCTTTGCACTTGATGGTTGAGAGCTTCTTGGTGCTCGGAATATACGATGTGCTAGGTATGTATTTCAAAAACTCTGCATGAGCCCGATCCGATCCGATATGCCGTGCTGGTATAGCATTTGACAGTATGCAGCACCATGTAGATGTCTACAAAATGTCACGTCAGGTTACAGCAGTTAGCAATAGTAATGATATGTATTAGGTAATTCCCCGTGCATTTTTATCCCGGCCACACAGATGCGACGCGACAGGTATTTTGACCGGGAGCCGCCGCGAGATTACAGGCTCGTCCCACTGTCCAATAAGAGAGTTTTGGTTCCTTTCTTGGTGTATGAAGTATATAGACTCGTCGGGAAGGGCGCTCCACGGCCTGGATGGTGCGGGAGCTAACCTGCATGGCGAAGGATCGCGGTTGCAGCAGGAGGGGGCAATGAGCTTAAAAGTCATTGACGCGGTTCAGGCTTGCTCCCCCTTCGCTACGTGATAGGGCTGCGAGGTTGCAATTGTGCACTGGGTAGCGAGGTGGTGTTTCTCCCGAACACGAGGCATCTATCTGATGCTTCGGTGGGACCCGGGATTAATAGAAGTGCCCGTCCAAGACTGGATGTGATTCGATGTAGATACCGGTTGAGAATTAGCGTATTCCAAGCTGCCGATTTAATTTACGATCATGAACTATGTCTTGGGCCAATGCGTCCATTAAACAAGCTCGCGCTTCGGTGTTCGAGTCGATTAGTGATCTACACCTACTCGCAACGGCGCGTGCCTAGATCTAACCCGTGATATTTCCTTTAGGGGGGCACTTAAGAAAGCTCCTGAGAAATACATAGTGTGAGAAACAGATGGTTTTGTTTTTTTCAGGTAAAACCAACTTCGTAGTCATTTTCCATACCAAATAGAATCGCAAATTCTACAAACAAAAAACAAGCTAGATGTGATACCGAACGCTTTCCTGAACCGTGATTGCGATGTTGATATCCTATTTTCCCTTCGTGATCCGTCTTAAGTCGTACCCTGCCGTACTCCAGCATCAAAAAGTGTGGCCGAGAAAACAGCGTAAAATAGTCCTACATCAATAAGAATGGGAAGAGGAGAAGAGAAGGCAGAAGAAGAGCACGATGGTCAGAACCAAAAATAAATAAGAGAGGAAAAATCAAACATCCAACTCTCAGGGCATAGATGCAGGATCTAAGAATGCAGAAGAGCCCTCGGTGCTGGCAGCACCGCCTTCACACCGACCAAACAGCCAACGGAGCCTCTCCATGTTATCACGGAGCTCGTCTCTCTCGCCCTCGAGGGCGGCGCACTCGCGCTCCAACGCCTTGATGTGTCTCCTGGCCATCTCGAGGACCTCGGCCTTGCTGACTCGGCGGTCACCAGCGTCCAGATCGCCGCCTTCGTCGCCCTCGCTGCTCTGCATCCTTTCGGGCAGCGCGCTGAGCAGGCTCTCGAAGTGCGCATTCAGCCGGTTGCGGTATTGCTTTTCGACGTTGTTATGTGTCTCGCGGCTCTTGCGCTCCTCGGCCGTCGCCGGCGGGTTGTGGTGCGTGTTCTTGGACGTGCGGGATGCGCTGCGCAGCTTCGACCTGCTGCTGCTACCGCCGCCGCCGCCGCCGCCGCTCGCCGGCGTTGTCAGAGTCTCGGGGGCGAAGCTCGGATATGCATGCTTGGGCTTCCGTTGACGGGAAGATGCCTTGTTTTTCTTTCCATGCTGCTGGTGTTGTTGATGGTGTCCGAGCGTTGGGGACAGCTCAGGTGGGCTTGTGACAACTCCGGCTGCTTGCCCTTGGCCTTGTGAGTACATGTAGTTGTTGTAGGCATCAACATGGCTGCCGATTCCTGATTCCGGCGTCACCGACTGTGGAAACGACGAGTCGTAGGAACCTGCTCTGGATGCGATGAAGGAGGCACTGCTGGATGACTCCGGGTTCCCATCTGTAGAACTATACTCGTTCGTTGAGTACACTTGGCTGGTATTGGCTCTGTAAAACGCACGTGGGTGATTTTGGAACCCGGAAAGATCTTCCGTAGCACCACTTGCTGATACGGCGCTGGTGTAATACCCTTGAGTATTGTGGTGGCCGCTCGTACTGTGCTCCCTCGTTGTGTAAAAGGGTGCTTCAGTGGCATGTGTCGACTGTTGATAGTCTCCCGATGTCATCTGAGCCTCCGAATTAGCTAACCTTACACGCTCATCTAGTCATCTTCGGGTGATGTGCATGGCCCCCGAAGACACACCATGTTTTACCAAACGCTGCTGTTCACTCGACGCACACAACCATCTTCTGCCATCACCCATGTATGGTTATATTCGTGAGAGAAGCAAAGCCGAGCGATCTAATTGGCAGGATGTACTCGATGTTGACGGGGCTTCTATAGAGACTGTAAGGAACAACGTACATGAAGTTGTTGGACGACAGAATCATCGTATGACCGATCTAGATGTCCTACGTTCCACATCTTAGGCGTGAGGGTCTGTGATGCTGGTGCTGACACGCTTGCGTTGTCGTAATTCGATGTTCAGTTACCGAAGGCTCCGACTAAGTTGTTGTTGGTATTGCCACTCGATGAGCAGGAGGGGATTATCAAGGGCCATGTCACCTTCGAGTAGCCGCTGTAGGCTTACATCCCAGGTCTTTTAAATAATCCACGGCCAAAAGCTGCTGCAATAGCTAGGGCACATACTGGGTAGGGGATGTGGTTGTCCCTTGTACAGTATTGCCACAAGTGCATCCCAACGCAGATTTGGACCCTGAAACAAGTTAAAGTTGAACAGCCCCAGACGGTCTGATCCCAGCAGCAGGATTATTATGCTATGTACCGGCATGTTTAAGTCAATAGGCGTGTTTGTGTGTTATCAGGCTCTTCGAGTTTCCCTTAGTATTTCTCCGCTTACTGCGCTGATAGGGCCACCAAAATAACTCTCGAACGCGGAAGCTCGGTAGCTCTGCACGTTGCCGTGTCGATACAAGATCCGTTCTACCTAAGAAGGCGGCCGATATTCACGTGGGGATTTGAAATATCGGAAGACTCTGTTGAGCCAATCGAATTGAGTTCTGTTTGAAACTAGCTGGGTTTGCTTAGACATTGATCTGCTTGGTCGCCATCAACCCCCGTGGTTATTTGGGGGGCAGGTCCAAGAGAGAGCGAGTGTGTATGTGTGTGCGAAAAACAGTGGTTACGATAGGGCGACGAATGATCTTTCTCAGATCACATCGTAATCTTTCGTTTACAGGGTATTGTGCTAGCCATTGAATCCCGGGCGTTGAGTGACCGATCCAGACCTCACGTGGAAACAAGTTCTTGAACGGGCAACCCAGGGTGTTGTTTGATTCTCAATGTGCTCTGATCAGCACTGCCCAGTATCAAAGTGTTTACGATTCCGTTGTGACCTTGAAAGTCCTCGACTGGCCGCAAGCCACGTTAAAGAAAAAAAAAAAATAGCTACATGCAGGTCTTGAAACTTCCTTCCTGAACTGGATCAAACCCACAAACCTCGGACGAAAACCAAGAGTGATACGACAAGGTTCCAGGCTGTCTA
The DNA here is from genome assembly GCA_022578775.1 of Xylaria venustula. NCBI lineage: Eukaryota > Fungi > Ascomycota > Sordariomycetes > Xylariales > Xylariaceae > Xylaria > Xylaria venustula. Next base: position 411,630 of record MU389337.1, on the reverse strand, counting down.
AGATCGATGCACGAGATCGTTTGATACTAAATAAGTAGAGTCCCTCGAGATAGTAGCCAAATGCTGTACAACTTTGTCGGTTTATCCATGTCTTCAAAAGTACTACCGGTATGTAGCCTAAATACTTTGTTGTCAGTATACTTGCAGAAAAGCCTCTTGCTCTTCGCCATCTGCGATAGACAGCTTCGAATCAGTGATTATAGCCGAGCCCACCCTTGAAGTGGCTTGCAATTCAGGATGAGTCTCGAAGCATTTATGGGTTACAGCGCATTCCATCATGGATTCTTTCCATGGTTCTTCCTCGTTGGATTATGTGCTATATTACTCTGTCTTACACTATAGACAGAAATACATGGAATTCGCAACCAGGGGCAATGGTCTGTGGGGGGAAATCCCACTGTGTCTGAAATGGTGTATACTAAGAGAACTTCTTTTGCTTCCTATTAGGTTTAGTCTACAAGTAGAGATCCAGTCGATCCTGGCCTTAGGATCTCCTGCACGTTTACTTTCTTTCGGTCCCGATATCCATTCCCAAACGGAGGCTCTACACGATTCGGAAAATATTGATCTGAACTTCCACCCTTCACGAGCCCGTATCCCAAACAAGCCTTTCTCGTCGTCGTTTCTTACTACTTCCTGAGCTTACACGTCTGAACAGCCACTCCCTAGCAGTTTGATGTCCGTCTAGCCAAGATTGGGCTTGCATGCAATGGTGTCAGCCCCTTACCCGATCTGGGTTTGTTGAAACATGCATGGTGAGAATGCAAGGTTGCTACCCGTAGTGTGAGATTAGTGGGAGGGAAAGGAAAATAGAAAGGAGGAATGTTTTGTGACCTGAATAACCTTGGGCCCAATGTATAGACAGCTCGCCTTGGACCCCGTTCTGATCGAAAGAAACCGACGTGCCACGAGATGCGGTAGTTGATCAGTTTTCATTCAAGTACCCGTGCGACAATACAACCCACCTTTTAATGGGCGTTGCCCCCAAAAAGCAGCAGGTAAACACCGAGTCTCCCAGTCTGGAGCGAGCTTCATGCTTGACTTATCTGTGATATACCTATCGTGGCTGCTGACGATGGTTATATATACAAGCGTTGCTTACATCGCCACAATACTCGCGCTATACATACTACACGCAGATCAGACTCAATGGGCTTTAAGGAGCCCGAACACCCGTCGTTCATCAATCTCCTAGCCGGGTAGCCTTGACAACCCGTAGCCAGATTCGCCGCCGTCACCCGAAACGACTCGACACTCTTGTCTTGCTGCGGGCTCGACCTTGGCTATATAAAGCATATTATACAGATGGAAGCGTCGGCGAATCAATGCCGACCCCAGGGGGAATCCGCCTGCCGGGCTCGATTGATAGGGGACGGCCGCTTGTCTCACGGGTAGTTGCAGATTGCCCCGACGTATCCAGTAAAGCTCCGGCAGGGAAATGGCGGCGAGAAGATCGCTGCCGGCTACGTCGAATGCAGTCCTCACTCATTTACTCGCTGTCTCTGCTGTCCTCCTATGCGCACACATATTCACGCATTTGGCGGACGCGTGGCTTTCAAGTTTCCGGGCCGTTTGGCACAAGTTATACCCTCCCACGGTATAGCAGATGCCCTCGTTGGCATGACCAGGTTTACCGACAACGAGCTACGATGTGTCATCTATCTAAGCATACACGATGGATATCTGGGGCAATAGCTTCGCTCGCCGACACCCCACTCCCCAAAGATCTACGTATGGTTGCATTATCCCGCCGCGACGGCGGACGCCCGCATAGGAACTTATTCCTGAGTGGCCGCGTCCTCAGCCGACAGAGGGAAGACAGATGGTCCACGTACCGGGGATTCGATGCTGGCCCAAGGCACTTGAATGGCGCGGAGTTGATTTAGGTTGCACTATAGATCTGGGAAAATCACCGTCTGGCGTGTCACACACGTTGAGCCTCGCGACGACCTCTCTCGTGTTCGATTGCTTTTTCCCCCAGGGGAACTGGCTACCGGGCTGATAGGCTAGTAGGTTGCGTAGGTTGCGTAGGTTACGTAGGTTGCTTGAGTCGTGTGAGAGGCGTATACTGAAGCCGGCAACGCCGGTCCGTGTTGAATCCGTGTCTAAGTAGTATTGGGCATCGTCTCGCTTGCCGACATAACGCGGAATACTATCGTGTGATTGGGCTCCTTGATCGTTTGCCGTTGGAGACTTCACCTATACCACGAATAGATCAAGGATGCTATCACCTCAGCGGTAGCGCTGAACGAGGTAAGGAATGCTGTTGCCTCGATTCGTCTATATTTGTAGCACCATGCCCAATGAAATACTACCTTTCTATGGATACATGGCTACATATAGGCCTTGTTTCTCGGCCCATGTTACTAATGCGAGACATATGAACTTCATGATGACTCGGCGGTCGGCAGTATGGCTGAATTGGCGTCTCGATTACTGGCCAGACATGTTGTAGCAGCACTGAGGACAGCCTCAAAGATATTGGCAATCCAATATAACAATAATCGCGTCTAGCGCAACCGCCGACACATTGAGACCAGCTAGTACCATAGCAGCTATTTCGGGATGTCTTACCTTTGTCTAATGGCTTACCTGCAGGCTTTGAAGAGCGCTTGAAAATGTACACAGAGCCCGATGTAGATGAGGGCTAAGACACAGATGTGCAAACCAGAGCTCTAGAGCTCTTGAATTAACCGTAATCGCAAATCTTAGAGTGTTCGTTATGAACCCTTCTTTTGGTGATAGTCTTCATTGCACTCGATTTACCCTTCTTTTTTCTTGGTGAGTTACTATAGCTGTGCTCTCACCCTGAAACACCCTATATCTTTGAATATCGTAGTGAAAGCAAGTGAGTAAACGCAGTAAAATATGAGTACCCTTGAGGTCCTCTTGAAAAATCTCCAAATTCATGGGTTTATACATGAGTCTATACAAAGGTACTGAACACATAAACAGTATGACATCCCGGTGGCACCGTAATCTTATATGCAATGCTTGGGTATGTTTGCGGTTCTCATTTTTCATTTTAGGCCGTCTGGCTCACCCGCTCGAGTTAAGCTTCGAAGGAGGTCGCTTATTACAGAATATGCGAGATTATTAATACTATGGCATATTCAGTTCTCCGTTATCGCTCATACGATTCATTCAGCTCTACCTTTATACACCTGTGAGGTATTTGACGGCGAGGTGAGTGTGAAAGATGAGGAGGGATGGATGTTCTTCATATCCTAGAATAAACAGTCGATCCAATAAGTATTCTAGAATCGATGAAATATCACCGAGTGGGTATAAAACACCAGAAACCCAAATCATCGTTGAATGTCATCGCCCTCATCTCATCACTAACAATATTCATCAAAGGCGAGGCTGACGTTCCACAACAATTTGCTCAACTAACTGCGTTACTCTATGAATATCAAATACACTAGGTATTCCGAGGCTGTGTAGATAGCAAGCATTAGTTGCACAGTGATAGAATACACACACTGGGATTTAATATGTGGATATACTGTCTCGGAGCGTTGATACTTCCTCGTATAAAGCTCATTCAAATGGACCACATGCGCTTCATTGAGAAGATGGGCCGTTCGTGACAAGCCTTTGACGGCTCCCCAGTGAAGACGAGCGACTTATTTGAGGAGCACTCGTCTTAATCATTATTATCTCGCATAAGCATATATGTGGATATATCTATTGACGCTGGATGTATATCTCAAGCTGAAGCTTGTAAACTAAAGATTTCTCGCGACATATATGTACCACAAAACACTTTTTCCTGACTCACATTTATACCATCTTTCTATATACGGATGAAATTGTCTTGCTGCATTTGATAGTTGTATTGATTGTATTATCCGGTGTTGTATTCCACATTATCGAGTAAGGTTAGTTTTTTTGGTAGTTATTACAGTTATAGTTTTGCCTATGATTGGCTGTAATACCAAATCTCGATGGCAAAAGTCTCGCTCCAACTGACAGTTGGTTATAAGATCTACTCTTAAGAGATATAATAATCAAGTCTCCCATGATGCCGAGGGGCTCGGACTCCACTATACACGTCGTCGTATTGCCTTCGTATCGAGATATGACCGCTACCAGCACGCCAGAGACGCTGTGTTAAGTAGAGTAAATGTGTGCCGCCAGGTACTAATCCCGAAATGCCAGCTCCTAGGTGAAATTCCTATGTAGCATATGAATCTTCGTCATCATCTGCCTAAAAATATTCGTGGAGCTTGCGATCCGATATCCACAGCCTCTCCCACAGAACGGGAGCTCTGGGTCACCTATTGAGATGTAAGGGGAGCTGATCCGGTACGGGAAGCATGCGGTATCACAAAATCCAATATACTATCTTAGGCGAATTCAATATACCGGAAGCGAGAGACATACATGTTTTACTCAGCTGAGAATGCCGCGTCTTTATGTTGGTTAGCGAGTGCAAATACCCAGTGCCGAAGGTCTTGGATCAACCTGACTGGGAATAATTTAGAAGAGAATGTTCCAGCTACGTATTAGAGTGAGACTGACAACGCCCCGCCTTCTTTTGGCTCAATCATAGTTCAACTCAATGACCGCGGAGGGGGTCTGAGAGTCTGAGCTCTGGTCTGAGGAGGGCATGAAATCGTCCCGGTAAGTGCGGGTAGCGGCACGAGACGACGCGCTCATTGGCTTCGAAGGACTATAAGATGTCTTTTATACTATATCTTATGACTTATATCGTACTGGCAAGCCAATACGAAGTGCAGAGATACATACCTATGTCTTATGGCTTGAACGCGAGTTTCCGGGTTCATTGCCACTGACCGCTTACACTACCATGTTGCCTCTGTCTCCACGTATATATACATACTTATATATGGTATTCACTCTATAGCGAAACCCACAGCTGGATATGCTACAATGCAAGGAATTCGACAGGCTGAGAGGGCTCTGGCTGATTTCAGCGATGCAGCTCAAGTTCCGGGAAAATATTGCGTCGCCTTTTTGGCACATAACAATAATATATCCCTGTTTACGTAGGTATGTATGCACTGGATCCCTCGACCAGGTCATATAGTGTAGTCATAATGCTTTATTATGCAAGCTGAGATGTATAAGGTAATGATAAATGCAGCTCCATGTCCTTACAATCGGCGGTTTCTGAATATCTATTGAAGTCTAGTGGATGGGCATAGTCTCACGGCAAGTCCACCAAAGTGATCCTTGCGTTGAGAATCTGTTTTGTGTTCAAGACTCTCCACCGGACCTGCGAGCCTAGCCACCCGAATGTTGGACCAGAGAAGACCCGGTTGCTTGGACCAACCACCACTGACCGACCTAAACAGTAAGTGGCGTGATACGTCGTCTCCTTGGTCGACCGTCGACCAGCCAGCTACGTACCTACCTAGCAGACAGTCAGACCCCCTTGACAGCCACCCGACAGGTTGGAAGCGGTTATTAGTACCTACCTCTTTTGCCAACCGAATGGCACGCAACTTTCGCAAGCGTGCGCAAGCGAAGCGTGCTCGTCTCCTTCTGGTAACCGTCTATTGCAGGCGTGTGTGATGCGGTGTCCTCGTTCTTTTTAACCGGCCTGGCGCGGTTTCATCTGGACAAATTCGGTTACTCGTCTCCGTCTGCTTCGACGGACCGGGCAGGTCATATCGCCCAAACTCAGCGTAGTGCCACGTTCTCACCACGTTTTAGTATGCCGATACGGAGTATCGTGGATTTGCACTACTGGGCACTACTACACATACCTGCTGTACAGGACATAGTGTATGTAGTATGGAAGAGTTCTGGAAAGAGATAACAAATTGTGACAGGGTTGGAAATTCGTAGGATCAATTGGCAGCGGGCCATAATCAATGCTAATACCTAGTATATAGTACCCCAAAATCAAGAGCAACACTAGGAGATCAAGAGCAGTATACACCCATGATAGTGTACTACCTACATAGTATGTATAATAAGGCAGACCCTCTGAGGCTCCATGGGTTCAATTACGTACATGTAGTGTAGTGTATACTATATCAAATAGTAGTCGCTCAGGATTAGGCTAATTACCGATACAGTGTAGACTGGATTCCTCCCTTTGTTGATAATTTCGGGACTGACCGATACCTACTGCCTTTACATGTACGATAGATAGCTTTTCAGATGGCTATGGTTATACCTATGTAGGTATTGCCTTGCTTAGCGAAAAGATTCTCCAGACCAAAGCCTTGCACTAGGCACTGCGACGTGCTTTTCAGACCAGGTGGTTGGATACCAAATAATACTCCGACGCACATATTCTTGGTAATCCTTAACGGGAAGATCCACAACAACTGCCTACTCAACAGCTTCTACATACATACGTATGTATGTATGTATGAGGAAGCCCCTTGTTCTTCACTTATGTAACAGGCAGATTTGGAAGGTTAGAACCTTATAAGGCAACAGAAACAAGGCGGCAGGTTCCACTCGCAACCACCACCAACTACCGATCACAACCTAGCTTGTTGTACACTAGCTATCGGATGGCGTGCCCCTTGATACTCAAAGTAGAATCCTCAGCACTGCTTAGTGCCATAGTATGAGTAAGTATAGCAAGGAGCGAACGCAGGTAGTATACTGTAGTTTAGAGCAGCTATGGTGATAACGGAAGGCGATGAGAGAGATGCCCGTTTGTAGTACGGGGACGCCGCTTACATGGTATTGGATCCGTCGATCGCAACTTTGACTATCATAGGCGCCGGATCCTGCGCGATGGCGTCTCGGGACACACCACCTGTAGATGAGCAGACCGGGGCACTCTCTAGACTACGTATGCCAATGTGTCGACGTGTCGTTGGAGGCTGGGCGTTGCGGAGTGCTGACCAACAACTGCAGGAGTGAGTGTAGCTGTAGCTTTCGGTGGTGAGATTCTGACAAGGAACTGCTATCAACTACTGTTATGTAAGATGTACGTGAGGCACGCAATATGTAGTGTACACTACATCGTTACAGGGCCATACCTTGTGGCGGGCACGTCGTAGGATTCCTTCGAGAGGCCGGCCCTCTGCGATTGGCCTCCCTCCCGAATTCTCCAATTCTTTATAGTCCGAGCATCAGCCGCATCGGAGGCAGAGGGAGGGAGAGAGAGGAAGAAGGAGAAAGGCACAACGCGTCCAATGCTGCAGGGGACCTCACAGTCGTACAAAACACGATTGGTCCGTTGTACATCGGGGACCTGTTCCCCTGACGCGGTGTGCCATGAACAACACACGAGTCAGCAACGTTGTCGCGTTTTCTGGATGGGAAAATCTGGTAGGTAGCGATTACGCGGTTTTCCTACATGGCATAGTGTACGACGTGCAACACGCATCACTGTACAGTATACTGTAGTGCGTCCCTCTATATTTCACTGAACTGCACTGCCTCAGGCTTGTTATCACCACCTGTAGAATTACACACTACGCTACGTAAGTAGGTAAGTTATATACAGTCAGTGCTTATACACAGTATTGCTATCATGCTCCCAATCCATCTTAATCCATCTTACCACCTACATACAGTAGTGCAGTCGGATTCCAGGACCGGCTCTGACCGGGACGTCTCCGGAGGATACTGGTTTTGTACACTAAGGTACGGATTCTAGGGGATTTTGCTAGTGTAGTTCACTCTAGAGATCGTGACCTGATTGGCCTGGGGCCCCTCAATTTTCACCGCCGATGGACCTGGTGCCTTGTTCCTGCATTACGCTACACCACTAGGTATATGCTAGTGCCTATAATGGTGTACTTGTAAGTTGTATGACCGCTGGGATATAAGTATAATCCATGATGGCCAACGTGCGTTAGGTAGATAGGTGGCACTAGATGTAAGTGCCTATGCTGGCGTATTTTCAAATTTACACAGTACTATTCTCATTTATAACGCTAGATAGGTGGCATCAACTCGACTTATCGGGGCATACCATACTACCACTCCATTCTCTCTCTACCTATGTACCTACTGAGTACCTAAGTAGGTAACTTAGATAGCATGATCCTACTTAATATATATAATTCAGGGCATGGAAATCCTACCAACGCATTATCAAAACACTTGTGAGCGGAAAAGCCCTGATAATCCAGACAGTGCCCGACAAAAGAAAAGTAAAAAGAAAAATAAACGAACCTTCGATGCAAGAGGAGCTTGCTGCGGGGTACTCCTAGCATACTTAGTACGCCGTACACACACTACCTACAAGATGTAGGTAGGTAGTGTAGAGGCAGGTATTACCGTACTGTATTTACAATATCGCAACCGTTGCTTTGGGACGACACGCATGGTCAGTGGTCACTACAAACTACAGTCTACAGTAGCGTACAGATATGTGCTCAATGTCCACTGTTGGGCCCAGGATTCTGCAGGTGAGACGTTTATGATCATTGTACCTCGAAACTGACCGCTGATCTAGAAACACGCGTGCTTCCTGCAATGGATAAATAAAACATTATGAAGGGACCAGAATGCCGGTGACGGGTCCCTTTGACAATTTACAAGAACAACATGAACATCTTACCTATCTACAGTAGGTCCCGGAATCGGTATAATGCTCGAACTAAAACGCCAGTGTTTGTATGGAATCTTCTTGGTGGCGGATAGGCAGTCCACATGTACACTATGCTAAGAGCTCGGGGCCGCTGCACAGCTTCTAGAAAACAGAGTGAAACGTTCTGCACGTCGCGCTATTCCCGCTGGGCGGTAGCCTACGGCACCATGCGCGCAAACTGCGCAAAGAAGCAGCTAGCGCAGACTGCCTGCAGCTGTAGCGCACAGTAGCCTGACACGCTAGCTTACTAACGTACTAGCGGAAGTGGTGTACAACTACACTAGCAAGCCTGACAAAAGAATTAAGCAACGCGACGAGCGTCATTGGTAAAAGTACTGTACGCTCTACAGTACACAATCTGCCCTCGTCCTTTCACTTCTTTCGTCATGCAGGTCCCGTCCATCCCACGTCGGCGGGAGGAGAGAATGGCGGGGGTAGCTCTTCTTGTCAATTTCCGTCTCTGACCCTACCAGCTTTGTTTGCCTCGGTCGACAGCGATCTGTACACGCAGTGTAGAGATATAGGAGTCTTCCGCCACACATTTTTTGTAATATCTCCAAATGTCTAAATACGTTAGTATAACTAACTATGTTGTATCAATTGCCGATTTCCGTGAAGCTAGGTAATTCGCTCACTTTTACCATAGCGCAAGTACACACAGTGATGTAGGTACTGTCGTCTAGTTGCGTAACTTAGCTACGTGTAATCTGATGCTGGTTGAAGTTCGACTAGCCGCTCAAAGCTCGCGTGCACTAGTCCTTTTCGCGTACCTGCATATAATATTGCCTAAGCCGGCCAAACTGACGTCTTCAAGTGGACTCACCTACATGTACTTTACACACACATACCTTACGCTACTGTAGGTACACTGCCTAAAAAATTGGGAAAGCGCTGCACTACAATATAATGTACTGTATGTTATTCCAACAACTGAAGTCGCCGATACGAGCCCACACCGATAGGATCAACAGCATTGATTTCGTTCAAACAAAAAGAATGTATTAGTATTTCCGCACCACAATAGAGAGAGTCCATTAAAAAAAGCAGGGTCAGGCAGATGGGTCAATCTCAAGCAGTCTGTCCTACGCAGTACCTGCTGCACACCCAATAGCCAACATGTGTATTCAGCATGCAACATCTCAGTCAGCTCGGCGATTCCCCTGTCAGAGCCAAGCCAGCAACACAGCCTTGGTCAACCCCAAATCGCCTCCACTGTCGTCGGACAGCGGTCATGGCTGACGAAGATGGAGATGGCTGTTTTGTAAAGCACCGCAAGCGTGCTTCAAGACTGGACGCTACACGACAACGCTCCACGACTCCTGGCCGAGGATGTGAGTTTCACGATGCCGTCGCTTATCTCAGCCTCAACGTTGGCTCGGCCCCGACAGCCATGTCATTGGCTCGTAGCGTAGATGTCCTCTTGCAGTCTTTTTTTTTTCTTCCCTCCGCCTCTCCGTGATTCTGTTGCTGCGAATCTCTCCACGATGATCATGTCATGCTTGGGGAGTCCTCAGCTGGCTAGTCCACACAATACGCGCATCGTATCAGACGTCTCATGGTCAATATCCTAGGTATCCCAGCCCTTCTCTAGGATTTCTGTCTACTGTTCTCGGAACGTTCTATTTCACCAATATGGACCGCCTTTATGTACTACAGCACCTAGGTATATCCGTTCACTGGGTCATCTGCTGACGTAAATGATACCGCTGTAGCGTGTCTGGTGTACGCTACCAGCGTTACTAGCATATCTACATACTTACCTATGTACAGTAGGTAGGTAGTGAATACGGGAGTACTGTACCTTAATTATAGAAGTGACGAGCCTGCGCTACATAGCAGCGTTCGGCCTGCAGCACGACAACATGTTCGGTTGGCGCGTGTCTACTTCTACAGACAAGGTACAGATTATGGATCGCCCACCGCACAACCATGCTGCATAAGCTCATGGGTTTGTTTGCCCATACCCGTGGAACGGGCGTACTAAATAGTGTACTAAGTGATGAAGGATTCTCTACACGACGCTATGTGGGATGGCGTGCCCTGATACCAACTTGAAGAGCCCAAAACTCTGCACCACTTGTTCACGATGCTCGCGCTCTTAGCTTCTCCCGGGAGCAGTTCTTACGGACCCTCCCCTCGTCCCCTCCGTCAGTAGCATACTGTATACTTCACTGAGATTACTATTCCTCTGCTCTGCAATATGCCTGTTCTATGTACACGATTGAACACTTCCATACACCATCAAACACCATATTCCTTACTGCCTCTGAAGCTACCATGACATCAATCATGCTGATCTGAATTTCGCTAGGCCTACACTTATTACACCACATTTTCTATCATCAGCTTCTATTTCAATAAATATATCCGTGGATCGCCAATCTCTCTCGCAGCATCTTGGACGAATCCAGCCCAGCCCTGGCCAGGGCTGTCTGGAAACAAAGTAGATCGGATCTGCATCTGATCGTCTAGTGTAGTGTACATAGTAGAAGGACACCATCTTTCCTCTCGGCTGCTGAAGATTCGGGAATTGCGACAACCTGACTACACCAAGGCGATCACACGGTAGATGGCATAGCGGGGGGGCAGTAAGAACACGAGGCACTTCCGGTGCTGATGGACGTTGGATGCCGAGTCTTCTCCCACATCGTGCAGCATAGTACGCGTGCATGCGGTTGCAGTTGTCTGGCTGCATTGCCCCTGGTTGCATCGGTGCTGAAGAGGAGCAACATGGGCACGGCATGATTTATTACATTCTTGTATGCACTCCCGAGGAATCCCATACGCTGTTATCGTCCCTTCGGCTTGTGTAGTCATCAGCCGCCCACCGACTCGGTCCTCCCAAGCAGGACCCAAGCACTCGCAATCTCATCTGCACTACTGTACAAAACTTGCCGTCCCTAGAATAACTTCCCTGCATCTTGGCACCCACCCTGGCCCCTGTTCCTGAACCTTGTCTCCAGCTTCTCCCGCTCAGAACCCCGTTGCACACTTGCATAACGGCCAAGGGAACTGCAAGGGTACCCGACCATTCTCATCTTCTTAGTTTCAATACTGGGACCATTTCATATCCATAAGTCATTTCCCATTATATCTCCACAGCCTGCGACTGGGTCTTCCACGGTCTTTCATGGTCTTCTGGTTCTTATTTGTTTCCCTCATCTCCCACCGACGGAGCTTGCGACATTCCTGTAGGCCCTTCGCGATAATTGATAATTGAAAGCCCGGGGAACTCGCTTAGACCCGGCTCGAACAACCGATACTGGACCGCGACACTTGGAGAGGAACCCATAAACCTCTATGGACATGTTTAGCTCAGGCTCTGCGTCGGCTAACTTCAAGGGCCTTCGACGAAAAGCGGCAAACGATGGTGGCTTATCGACCTTGCATATGGCTCGCCCCTCCACAGCCACCTCGACAGACCAATATCACAGTAACGGTATCACAGACCTGCTCCAGCCCGCTCTAGAAGGTCCACCCTCACCTGAAGGGATTCGTGCACTCAGTAGACGGATCAGACGAGGCTCTATGACTGAACAGCAATTGAATGAAACAGCGACGTCTTCAGGCTCATCATCGCTTCGCTCGGAAACCCCAGAAATATCATGGGAACGTGGACTGGAGAATCCCAGTTTGTCAAGGGGTCCGTCTCAACGTTCTTCGGTTATGGCTATCAAGGAACGGCCTGAGAGCGTGCAGCTGTTCGGCAAGGCAGTTTTTAGTCGGAAGCCCAAGCTGCGCAAGGAACTTAGTGACCAAAGTCATCTAAATAGCTCGTTACTTTCATTGACCGAATTACCCACGGATCCTGCGCCTAGCGTATCGAGAGAACAACGTTTTATCCAATCAGTGTTTACACGCCGACGGACAAGAGGGACATCTGAAGCGTCGATGAGGAAATATCAAATATCTGGACCATATGACTTCCAGCATGTTGCACATACATCAAGAGGAAATTCATCTGGTCATAACGGGGTAGATCGTAATGAGGTGTTGCCCGATCTTCCGGGACCACAACCGCGAACAACAACCGGCGCTTCACATACATCAGGAGGGTTCAACTCGCAGATCCTTGACAAGCCGCTTCCGACGCCGCCAAGTTCCCAGGAAGACTTTGAGTACAACTCCCCAAGAAACAGCATCCAGCTGTCCCCACCTCGTACAACTCGATTTGTTCCCGATGTACCAACATCACCAATCCCACCACCTCGGACCTCAAGTCGCATGTCGGTCAGTCACGACCGAACCGGTTCATCTAGTACACTTGCCATCGAAAAGTTGAGACTAGATGCTTGCAATCACCAACCACCCTCATTTATATTGCCGTCAACTGAAGCGCTTTGGCAACCACCAACATCCCTGGCTCCAAATGGTTCTTCAGAGCAACACATACCAAGCGGCGATGCAAAATCTCCATATTCCTTTTCTTCTAATGATGACTCAGCATGGCCTCTGACCAGTTCTATGACTTCCCTACCGGAAGTACCTGAAGAGGATGAATATCACTTAACAAACGTCAAGTCGCGTGGAAGTATCATGAGTGGCAAAACTTCCCTAAGGGGTAGTATTTCCGTACCGCACCTTCGACGCGTATCTTTAAGCCAAACAGTACAACGGCCTCCGAGCAATGCTTCAGATACGCTGGGTAGCCTCGAACTTTTCTCAGCGCAGCGCGCACTGCATGAATTTGGTAATGAGGAGATGGATGAAGATGATCCCGCACGCTATAACTGGGAGGATGATATCGACTATTGCTATGACCATGCAGCTGAAGCCAACTGCGATTTCGCGTGGGAAAGACTGTCCTGCGACCTTGAACGTGACGATTACATGCCAGATAGTCCAATCATAGGCCATCGCCTTCAAACTGGCCTTCATACTTTTGGGCAAATTCCAGTCAACCTTCTAGCAGCCGACGTTCCTGGACTTAGCCCTACAAGCCATGGATCGGGGGCAACACCCCATGGAGCTGCTACTCCATCAAATTTCTCACTTCCAAGGATTGACACCTCAACTCATCTCATACGTGATCACGAAGGATCTCATTCAAGTGCCTCAAGCTTTCAAGAGGTGCAAGGGTTTTCTTTGTCTCCTAGTCTACTAATTCCAAATGATTATCACGAGAAGATGCTGCAATTTGAAAGGGGTGAGCTAAGCTCATATCCCTCCAGCGACGAGCTGAAGCTTTCGCATGATCATCTCTCAAAACTCAATAAGCGGGAGGACTTCCTTCGTGTCCGTTCCAGTGCATCCACTACAGTGTCTACTCTGTCAGAACAGTCAGGAACGTCTAGCCGATATCCATCGTCCACTTTTACTCGCCTGACCAATAGCAGCAGCTCAAGTTGGCAAGTTTCTGTCGAATACCAGCAACCTGTCACGATACCGCTGAGTGACAAGGAACCTATCGTCACGCCGACCAATGGTATGGCTATGATGAGTGCGGTTGGACCTTTGGCGGAGGTCTCGAAACAAGAAGCCGCTCGCGAAGGCCACAATCGAGCACAGTCGGACGCGACTTGGTTCACCAAGGTCTCACAGGGTGCGACTGCTCCACTTGAGCTACAGCCTGCAAAGGAGTCTCTGAAGACTCACAGGCGAGCGCGAACTGCTAGCAGAAGCCATACTAATGCTTCTCCTCAATTTGCCCTTTTCCCACAGGTGCCTCAGCGTCTCTAAATCAGCGACAGGAGCTTTGTCTTGGACAACGAACCCAACAACTTCGGCCGGCGATTCTATTATTGTTATATCTATTATTATTTCTCAGCGAGGGTTATTTCTCCGTTGGATGGGCGCAAAGAGCAAAATCACTGTCAAGCCGGGGTATCGGGAGAACACACGTATTTCTTACCGGCTTTTACCTGCGTCATTTTTATCGAAAACAGCGGGTCCAACCGTCTCTGCTTTCTCGGCCTGTTCAAAACAAAATATTTGTTCTGAATATGTCGCGCCCATAATGTTATACACCTACTACCATTTCCTTCCGTTTACTATAGACAATCTGGGTTGGGTAACTTCGGCGCAAAACGGGGACCAAAACCAAAGACCTGGATATGGCCATCACTTGCTTTCTGGGGGAAAATGGGATTGTGAAAATAGAGTGGACTGGTCTGTCTCATTATCTTTGACCTAAGCTCACACTCACACACTTACACAAACATTTGTATTTCATTATGATGTATGACTGATATGAAGAACGAAAAAACACTTGCAGAATTGGGGTGGGAAAGAAATGAGGAACTCGGGCGTATGATGATGGACGTGGTTGGGAGGGACGGAGTCGTGGAAGAGGGAGTTTCTCAGGAAGGGATATTAGACAATTGTATGTATGTACCTACGTAGGGACGGACGGTATTACCGCGGAGGCAGAAATATCGTCGTTCCTTTCCGTCGGGAAATAATGGGGTGTGGATTCAAGTTGTTCCATTATTAAGGTAATCTTGAGGAGTTCAACCAAGACCCTGCGATAAAGAATCTATCCAGTTTCTCATACTCGAGTTTGCCTACCAGTGCGTTTCCTTAAGTGATTGTGCGTGTACGTAGTTGATCAAGCGTATGGAAAATAAAGTAGCGATTGTTTCGCTCTACAGCGCCAGATGTTTAGGAGTGCTGTACAATCTCAATGTTCAGCATTAAGTATGGAATTCTGCCTTACTTCCCCAGACAATGCGAAGAGGCAAGGAAAGCAAGTTAGTTTCACCTGATTTGCTATACTGTTGCCTTGTCCACAGCGCCTTATTTATATTCATTTCACATTCGCAAAATGCCGGTATATGCACGAACTAAGTGCTTATATGTGATACAATCGAAGACCCCCCCGCCCCCTTGTTTTACTCTTCGTCTTCCTCCTCATCCTTTTTTGCTTCCGCCTTGAGCCTAACCCATTCAGCTGCCTTGGCCCTCACCTTCTCCTGACTCTTGGTATCACCGTTCTTCTCCTCCCAATCAGCCCAGCGTTTGAACCATTTCTTGGCGGGTCGTGCCTTGAGGCCCTTGACCTTGGTCGCTCTATCAAAGACGTCTCTGATAACGGCTTTATCGGCGTTGGGACCACCTTCGTGGTCGAGGAGCTGGCTCCACAGGTCGAATCTCTTGGGGAATGAGGCGATGAGCCCTTCAAACATAGTTCGACCACGCTCGGCACTGCCATTCGGGGAGTTGTACTCTAGGGCGGCAAATTTGGTCATCAGAGGCAGGCGAGAATGATCCGGTAATGCTTGCGTGGCCCGAGATAACAAGCCTCGTGCGCGGTCAGGCTCGTTTTGAACAGCATGTAGCCAGTGAGCATAATTGTACCAAACGTCGGGAGAGATTGCTCCGAATTTCTTCGTGATGGTCTGGAAAAGAGCATCGGCTTTCTAACGAATTGTGAGACATTACCTAGATATATAAATTTGTTATCACTCACCTCTGGCTTGTTGTCTTGGACAAATATGCTGGCAAGACGCTGGTACACCTCAAGTGGATCATTGACTTGACATGCGCGCTTGAAAACACTATCCACGGTGTCATCGTTTCCAAACCTCACTTCAAGATTAAGATATGCTATCCAAGCATTCAACTTTTCGGTTTCCTCGGTGCTATTAATAGTCGTTATGGCGCGCTCAGCAACTTCGCGTGCTTTGACTAATTCGCTAACTTGCATCTGGAATGCCATATACTGAATCCATAAGCTGGATGAGTTCGGTTGACGGTTGATAAGCTGCTCGTAATCGATGGCCGTCTGTGGGCCAAAATTTGTCAAATCCCCAGTCCGGTCTATTTCAACCCGAGGTTTCCGCTTCTTCTTCTTCTTCTGTTCTACTATGTCCGAGTCTGCGCTGTCGCCGGTTGTATCCGGTGCATCAAGCGCGGTTCCAGACCAATCGAATCCTCCGGTATCGAGGGCGTCGACATCCTCCACTACCCCATCGGCCATCTCAGTGTCATCATCGTCAGAGAGGTGTTTGTCATGATCAGTACCATCAATAAGAATGGAGCTGCTAGCATCGTCCATATCCTCATCTTCAGAACCTTCGTCTTCGCTGTCTTCCAGCAAGGCACCCGCAAGTTCATCTTCATCGTCGCTTTCATCTTCATCCACATCGCCTTCGTCCTCAAAATAAGAAGGCTTTAGCCCAAAGCTGACCCTCCTCTTCTGTATGTCAACATTTAAGACTATTGCTTTGACTGCATCACCTTCGCTAAGAAGCTTCCTCGCATCTTGTATGGGCTTTTCTGCCATCTCACGTCGGTGACATAAGCCGCTCACATTTGCGGAGCCATCGATGAGAATGAAAGCACCAAAGTCCTCGACCTTTCGAACCTTTCCTGAAACGATCTGCCCTGCGCGAAGATCTTGATAGTTTGTGAGCGGCACAAAGTCTTTCTCCACTACTGACGACTTCAAGCTGATTTGGATCTGGCCGGTGCTAGGCTCAATCGATATAACCCGGCCCTTCACTAGCTGATCGACCTGAAATTCGTCCTTCCATTCTTTTATGTATTTATCTGAAAGATCAGATATTCGAACCATTGCTGTAATATCACCACCCAGACTAATGAACAATCCTTTATCAGAAACATTCCTAACAAAACCACGTACAATATGGCCAGCACTAAGCTGAGAAAGGCTAGTAATTTCGCGATCCTTGATGGGCGAAGATGAGTTCAAGACTCTTGACGGACGCAGAGAGAGTCTTAAGCGTTTATTGCTCTTATCAATATTGACCACGGAGACACGAACAACGCTGTTCTTGTTGTATGACATGGTGCTGGCCTTGTCGTAATCATCGTTAAGGTCAATGAGATGTGCAGGTGCCGAAATAAATTCACTGAGCTGCACGATGATTTGTCGTTCATTTACTTTTGTGATTCTACCAGGGAGAACCATATTTTGCTTGATAGAATCCCAGGTTAGATGGGGGGAAGCGCCGGAAGAGCGGGCCGTCAAATCGAGGCGGCCATCTGTCAAATTTACAGCTAGGACGCGTACTTTCAGAGCCGAGCCGACAGGGAAATTGGTCGAGAGATCGTTAAGAAGTGATACGTCGTCAGATATCTCAAGCATATTAATTCTGCCGCGCAAATTTGGCGACAAATTCACCCAAAGAAGGTTTTGTTCAACATTGTTTACGAAACCGATGTGCGTCGAACCAAGCTCAAGCGTCTTAAGGGATAACTCTGACGTGGTAGGGGCCTTCAGATCGCTGGCTTTCGTAGACAACTCGAGGACAGAGTGCGTTGATCGATGCGAGATGGGCAAGTATCGATGGTTTTTGGCATCATGAACACCAAGGATCCGCACATCTATGATTTGATTTATTTTAAACTTGCATAGGGGCCATTTTGGCCTGGTGATTTTATCCCAAGAATCGAATACTTGACTGACATCCACGCGTCCCTGTATACCGTCGGCCAATTTCACATTTAGTTGGGTATTCTTGATTGAAACGATTTTAGCTTTCGTGATTCTCCCGACGCGTAAGTCGTTGGAAGATTTGAGCGTCTCGTCCACTGGATCCTCTAGTTTCGATATAACAGCGGACGGGGCATCAGTTGAAGGCGTGTCTGTATTTATGGGTGAGGCAACCACAAGCCGGCCATTATCTCGATCTATGGAGTCAATCTTCACAGTAATGGACTGATATTTCTTGAGGCCAAAGTCCCCTTTGTCTTGGTCTTCTCGTGGAAGTTTCGATTTTGGTAATAAAGCTGTTACCTGGCCAGGGAACTGTACAAAAGCAGCCGTAACGGTGATGTTTGTGACGAATCCTTGCCGAATATCGCCAACCTGGGCTTGGTCCAGGTTCTTGAGGAGCGTACCATTGCGACTTGCTTGCACTAGGCTTGGCTTCTTCGACAGTGTAATGGATCGACGACTGTCGTTCTTATTAAGTATGAGGAGGTCGTCGAGAACTTGTCCCACGCGTATGCCCTTCATAGCAGATTGACTTTTGCTAGGTCGGTCGGTAAGTTGCCCAAGTGAAAGAAGTGCCTTCAGTGAGCTGTCGACTAACTCCAGATGAATATCGTCTTCGGTCTTTTGTACCACTTTAGCAGACACAATGTCCCCTATATTGAGATTTTTGAGCGCATTCTGCTTCTCCAGGCCAAATGCAGAAGGGTCTTTGCAAGACACAAAAAGCTTCTGTGCTTCGGGGTCGAAATGTAAGATATGCACACTGACCACTTGTCCAACCCGGAAATGCTCCTTGGGGTCACGAATGTAAGCCTCACTCATCTCTGATATAGGCAGAAATCCTCTTAGAGACCCGTAAAATTGCACGACGGCTCCTTTGTCAAGTACTTTTGTAATAGTAGCAGGACTTTGTGCCCCCACAATAAGGTCGTCGAAAGATTGCAACGCTTGCGCCTCGGAATTTACAAGGGTCTTTTTCAGTGTAAGTTTGACTTGACGTTTAGAGGGGTCTGTGGACAAGACCCGGGCTTTAATCTTGAGGCCTTCGAAGAATTTCTTTTCAGGGTGCTTGAGACGAACATCTGCTAGGTGCATCTCTGGAACATAACCGTGAACGCCCTCCGCGAGTTTGACTAAAAGCCCGCTTACACCATCTTGATTGATAATGAGTTTCTCGATCTCGCCATTGACTACAGCACCGATAGCAACATCTTCGATTCGGAGGAAAGGTTGCGCTAAGACGCTTGACTCAAACGATAGATTGTATACGCCGTCGACCGCATTGTATGATATGACTCTACCGCGATGGACTGTACCAACTTTGAAGGGCCCGGAAGACTCTGAGAGCAAATCGAGTTTACCATCTTTGAGACGGGAAATGTGTACAAATCCAGGAATGCGGTCGACCCCAATCTCAACAAACACACCCATGTCAGGGTCAACCTTGAATATAGTGCATTGCTCGACCATTGAAGAGGGGGTGAGCAAATCGAGGGGCAATTTAGCTGACGGAGTTCGCTGGCGTACCAAGGTCACGACGTGATCCAACAGTGATATACCGAGTTTCGGCGCGTTTGCCGTTGGGAAATCGCATATCACGCGAGCCTTGATTTTCTTTCCAATCTTGTATTTCTCCTCCAAGTCTATCGCTGCAGGCCCGGCTCCCGAGTGGATGATATCAGCTGTAACGTCTAAGGAGCCCATGACTTTGCCTACTAGGCCGCGCTTCGTGATGTCTGATACCACGAGTTCAACTGCGGACCCTGGCAAAAGGCTTTGGATGGTGATTGCTTCTGATGCATAGTTCTGGACGTTGGCTAGCTTGTTTTGAAGAGCTGATAACTGTATTATTTTTCCACCAGCCCCTTTGGTCGTTGCAAGGCACAAGATGACAGCACCAGGTTGCATGCGAGTTTCGGCGAAATCTGTGGGAACTTCTTTACGAGGAAGAAAGCCTCGCGTGTTTTCATCAGACAGACCAAGGTCCATGATAAAACCATGGTCTTCCGCACTAGACACAGATGCCATTATAACCGTGTTCTCGACGATTTCGCGGCTGGACAGCCCAGTGTTTGTCTGCTCCGGCCGCAACGACAGCTCGATGTGCTTTTTCGGCTTTGTCAATGTCCCAGTGCTCTCCTCGGCAGTAGAAGCCACATAGGCGCGAAGGTATTGTCCAACCTCGAAAATGTCGTTCAGATCGACGTCGTTGGTCTCATTATCATCCTCGTCAAGGGCATCAGCCTCGGCTGTCACTCTCTCGCTCAATACATTTGACACGGAAGTGATTGGCACATGGCCAGAAAGATTGTTTGGTAGGGCGAGAACGATTTGCAATGGGCGAATTTCGACAACCTGGCCCAAGACGAGGGAACCTTTCACCAGACGCTGCACCTCATCAGTATCCATCGCTCGTAGCATGCCGCATCTCTGACCGGCTGTGCAACTTACATGATAATTCAGACTCTCAATCTTGACACCGTCTTCGGCCGAAACACCGCCCTTGGATGATTTGTCTTTGGACGCCTTAGACTTCTTTCGTTTCAAAGAATGCTCGGCCTTCTTAGCTCCCTGGCCAGACTCGTGCTCAAATAGGACGTCTTGTTTCGCCTGGATAGATACTTGCCTATGCTCGAGAGGAGATAACACACTGCCGCCGCCACGAGGAAAGAGAGGCTCTTCGTCCTTGAGTCGCGAGACTGTGGGAGTGCTGGCAGGCTTCTGCTGCTGCGATTTGGAGGACGGGGATGGGTTCGCATTCTGCTTCAATTGAGGCTTGTCGGACTTCGATCGCTTCGGTGATTTTGTAGCCGGTGCGCCTCCGGGGGCGTCTTTACGCTTGAGGGAGCTCATCGTATCATATCAAAGGGTACAAGCCAGGGTGTTGTTTCCTGGGCTTATTAAAGGATGCACTGTATCAGAATCTTGAGAACCCTCGAGAGGTTATCGTAGACCCTCCACTATCTTTGGGTCTAATCCCATGAACTTTTTTTCCTTTGCTCTTATCGATAAAATTGCCATTCTGCTAGATAAGGTGCCTAGGTGCAGGGTACATGTAGACAGGAGGGGCCGGCCATCCTTCCCAAGTTGTTGTTAGTAGGTAGCCTTAACCATATCGGTACTTATCCATTCCGGTAGTGGACTGTACCGCCACTAAGCGCCGAGCAGCTGCACCTGTAGATAGGTAGGTAACCTTGGCATCATTCAAGGGCGATCAACTCGCGACTTAGGCATCTACCTATCTGTATTTACGCCTATTCTTGCTAGAACACTTCAATCGCAGGCGAACCCTCCAGTAGGTAAATAATAGAATGGGAGGAGTTTGCATTATTTAGTAGACTATGACCACCCGAAAACGTATTCGACCCGATCCCTCCAACAACAACGAGAGAGACACCTTGCCTTCAGCTTCGTCAGCGCCCGCAGTTGCGTCACTGCTCCCCAGCACATCATCTTCACGTGGGATGCCACCCGCTAAGCCGGACTGTTCGAACACACCCGCCAGCGCATCCTCCAGCAATGAGAAAAAGGCGAGTGGTAGATGTAGACGCTTATATTTATTACTTCTGCCGTCCCTCCCCTGTACTTTATTCTAATATCGGCGTTCCTAGGCCCGAAAGACCAACAGCTGGTATGGCTCATGGCCACGCGTGTCGAAGTCGCCTCCCTCAACCCAGGTAGCCCGGGAGAACATAATGGGTGACACTCGACGGTCGGAGGCTGCGGCAGACTTCAGTCGCTTCGAGGCGAACAAGAAAGAAACCCATTCGGATTCGGATGGCCAGCCCACCGCGACGCCGGGCAGGATTGCCGAAACCGATACCGAATTACACGATGACCAGTCCGTCTCTTCCGCGAAGCCCCCAGAGAGTGTCAACGCGGGTGATGGTCCGTCGGATTCGGTTACGACGAGAGAGCCGGTGGTTCCCAGCCATACTATAGACAACCCTAGTGTTTCCATAGGGAACACGTCCCAGGTGCCGACAAGCTCTACCGGCTGGTTACCATCATGGCTCAGCGGATCAACAGCTCATGGACAGAGCGAACCTGCAAAAACCAGTGTGGATGGCCAAAAAAACACTCCAGACACAGCGAAGTCAACACAGCCTCAGGACGTACAAGCTGAGCCGTCACCGGAAACCTCGAAAGTGATGAAACATTCAGGCCCGTGGTTTAGTATCTGGTCTTCATCGGCGGAATCCAGTACTCAGAAAACTACGAATGAAGCTACAGTATCCGAGGAGTCTAATAAAACGCAGGAAATCAAAGACGTCGTTATGCGAGATGCTCCCACATCGGCGGATGCACTCCCACCGCCACCTGCACCTTCAGCAACCCAACCATCCACTGGCTCGACGTGGGCCTTCTGGTCTAGAGAGTCGACGTCTAGAAAAGTAGGGGAAAATGTCTCTACCACTGAACAAGGCGAGTTGGCTGTCATGGGTGATGGCTCGGAGACAAGTCCAAGAAAGTCTGGTGTGGAGGTCAACGGAGAGAACAGGAACAAGGATGAATTACCAACCAGGTCTCCCCAAAAACGGCCATCCAAGGACCCTCGTACTGCGAAAGCTAAAAGAAGCCGGCCACAATCTATGGATTTAGATGATTCTCCCACAATTCGGCCAAATACACCAAATTCAGGTATAGCTGTTAAAAACATAGCATCAAAATCAGCCACGACTTTGACTCACAAGGTCCTCCCCCCTAACCTACTCTTACCGTCGTTTAAGAGCACCTATCGTATGAAAGAGAACCCTTGGGTCATCAAAAAGATTACGCAGTTATTATTTAGAACGCAGCAGCCGCCTCCAAACCATGTATATCTTTCCAAAGAGACCCCGACTATCAAGAAAGCCATGGCGATTGGGGTCCACGGGCTGTTTCCGGCAAGTTATTTAAGACCGATGATAGGTCAACCCACAGGAACATCCATAAAATTCGCCAATCATTGTGCCGAAGCAATTCGCAAATGGGCCGGAAACAATGGCTGCAGTGATTGCGAGATAGAGAAGGTGGCTCTTGAGGGAGAGGGAAAAATCGCAGATCGGGTTAATAACCTGTGGAAGCTATTATTGAATTGGATCGAACATATAAAAAATGCGGACCTGATTATGGTGGCATGTCATTCACAAGGCGTCCCAGTCGGCATAATGCTTCTGGCAAAACTAATAGACCTAGGGGTGATCACTACCTCCCGCATCGGAGTCTGCGCTATGGCTGGCGTGTCGCTTGGGCCATTTCCAGACTACAAATCCGGGATGGGAATGTTGATGGGATCTGCAGCTGAGCTATGGTTGGTTCCCCGCAGTATTTTCTATCCCTTTTGGCAATTTATGGCCTCAGTTACTGTTGCATGCTCCCGAGACATTGGTGAAATCTTGCTCTTTCTGGTAATTACTGACTCCAGTGGTCAAACAGGCAATTTGCAGATCCCGCAAGTGAGATTTCGAAAAGATACGAACAGGCATTGAAGACAGTAGTCGAGTACGGCGCTCGTATCACAGTAAGTTGCTGAAAAATCGCTTTTTCCTTGGCCGCTTCTCTGAACCCTTTTCCTCGAGAGTTACAACATCACTAATACATCTTAGTACGTTGGTAGCATTGATGATCAGCTGGTGCCCCTAGAATCGGCTCTCCATGGCAATGCGAACCACCCGTACATATTTCGAGCAGTATTCATTGACGGCCGAAACCACGCTCCTGATTTCATAGCACATCTAGTGGGGTTTGCGCTCAGGCTTCGTAATATGGGCATATCTGATCATGGGTTGATTCGAGAATTGTCGGTGCCGCTAGCAGGGAGCCTGTACAGTGGTGAAGGTCATTCAAGACTCTATGATGATGACCAAGTGTACGAGTATGTGAGCCCCTCAAAGTTTGTTTGTTCTCCGTCATACTAATTCGTTCAAGCTTGGCGATAATGCATACACTCGAGACGACAAGTATATCTAGAGTGCCTTGTGAGATTCAAAGGCATCAGGGGCTTACTAGCCCCAATCCATATGTTCTTCCTTGGATTATGCGGGGCATTCTCGAGGAAGAGTTTGTCAAACAAAATTTCGAAGAAACAGCGGAGCTGCTCAAGCAGTTCGATGATTGGACGCCCACGACGAAAGCATTGAAAGATGTGAAGTATAGACTAGAGGCTGTCAGATCGAAACTATAGTAACCTGGGGCGACCCTTTCGACGTTGGATGATTAGCAGTCAGGATATTTAATATTGGGGCTGTGACATACTTCATCTACTAAGATATTCATTTTTACTGTATACACGTGTAAGACATGGGGCAGGCGTTTTGGGTGGTCATAGAGCGGGCGGTATAAGGAGGAATTAAAGTATGATGTCATAGCTTGGTAGTCATAGTATATATAATACCTGCTGCTTCTCGATGAACCATTTTTTTTTTTTTTAACTTTTTAGATTTGCTCTGAACCCTTGCCATTACCTACATATGTATGTATAAGTATGCATGCAGGCATGACAGTGGCGAGTGGTGCAACTAGAGGTGTGGATGAGTTGACAGTGACTTGATAGGTATTATGTTTCGTGATTGTTGTTTGACCTGGCTTCCTGATCTTTCAAGCTAAAAACTTGACAATGAAGGATATTAGTTTTAATACTTTTTTTTTCTAATTCTGTTCCAGTCATGTTTTGATTCGTTCACCTAGCAGCAATACAAGTCATTCTAGGAGGTATGGAAGAAGCTAAGGGGCGAAAGCATGACAGGAAGCCCCTTGCAGGCCTAATAAACTAACAGCGCCTGTCAATCCAGCAGCCCGGACAGAAGTCCCGGAGCCGCAAGGTGTTATACCTAGTAAAGTAAGTGCCTACCTAGGTATCTATCTTAGTGACACACAACCTCAGAAATGGTACTGTACCTGTAATTATCCTGTCGCCATTGCATCTCATTTAGATGTACATGACATAGTTCAGGTACATACCTTAGATAGTAGGTACCTGACTAGCGGAATCAATGGACCTGCTCATTTCCATCACCACTCTACTTCTTTTGTTCTTTGCCTGCAGCTTACTCGGTAGGTAGTATAGATCGCGCGGCTTGTGTCGTTCCCTTTTGTCCCGGTGTTAAAACCGCCCGCCTTCGATAGACCTACCCGAGCTACCTGCCTGTACCCCTACCCAGTAAGCATTACCGGTATCCTACAGTAGGTAGGTGAAAGTATTCGTCTTACTTAAGTCCGCTCCACCTCAACGCTACCGTACCATCGTCCGAACCAGCACTTCCGGCGACATACATGCATGTGTAGCACACCTGCTCGATATTTGTTGACAATAGCACAGTTACGTGGCATTTCCGTGCCGGTCGGACATCGCGCACCTCCAAACTTTGGCCGCGCCTTACGCTGAGACACTCAGGGTCCGAGCTCACCAGCGTCGCCCACAACCCACAACGTCCAGCGAACCAGCGAACAAGCGAAGCGTTATTGTCCGCCGCTGCGCTCAGCAGTTGATCGCGGGGTGGGTTGGCGATTGGCCGACGAGATGGATTCATTGAGCTCCGAGTAATGCTGGAATCGTTAGCTCTCCACGGGATCGTGTAAGCCAACGGAATTGGTTATTGGTTGTGTCTTGGTCTACATGCGCCTCGCAGTGGGAGCCCCTGCTAACGGATGAACTCATCCGCCAGAGCAAGCGAAGCGAAGCAAAGCGACACCCCTCGCCCGAGGCGCCGTCGCCATGGCGCTCCTTAACCCAACCTTCGTCTTCGGCATTTTCGTTCTCCTGTACCTATCATCTTTCGTCCTCTTCGCCGTCGTCCGCATTCTCACCGGCATATCGATACAGCGAGTCGGCTACTTCTCTCTACGGCGTCTGGCCTACACTCCGAGAGACGGCGTCAAGTTCGAAATCCGTGGTCTAGGCCTTCACATCCACCGTCCCACCTTCTCGCAGCCGACCTGGCTCAGCATTGTTGTGAGCGAGCTTGCTGTCACACTTGATATCAAGCAGTTAGAGGGCCAGAAACCGAGCGTGTCTGTGGCGAGTGAGGAGGAAAGCGATGGTGGCCAGAAAGGGCGTGGCGTTGGCCGTGAAGCTACGCCACGGAATCCGCTTCCAAGACGAGCGACTTTCGATACTGCCCGTAGCGCGACGTGGAAACAGCTAACCAAAGTCAAAGAGCGCCTGAAGAAGCTACACCGTAATGTTCGCTGGATACGAATGGTCGATGTTGTTGCAACCGACTCCACTGTCAACGTCGTGGACGTCGGTAAAATACAATTTGGCAGCTTTACCATTGCTTTAGATACAAGGCGCCGTCTTGTCGACCACGCGCGATTCTTCTTCCAGTCCAAGGCCGAGAAGCAGCTTCAAAAACAACCGGCAGAATGGATTGTGGCGTTGAAAAGCATTCTCTTCACAGCCAAAGGTGGTGAAGCTATTGAGGTTCTTGATAGCGCTACTTTGAACGTGCATGGTTTTCTGTACGACAACATGGACGGCCTCCGCGATGCTACTATCGCCCTCAAGCTTGGCCGAGTGCATGTGCCCTATGATGATATCCAGGTTTGCGCCGAGAGATCCAAGAGGCTACGGCGCCGACATACAAACTTTCACAAACAGACAGATTCAATTCGGATCCCCGTTGTGAATACGGCCTCTGTGGATAATATTGTTCGAGAGATCGACGAGCCGGGTAGTACAGACTCAGACTTGATGCAGACTGTCTCTGACTCCAAAGAGTTCGTAAGTTCGATTCTTCGTGGCATCAAAGAGGTTCAATTCGCTGTGAGCTTCGTCTCTCTTACAAAGAAGGTGCACGCTGTGCGATCGACTGCTTCGCCTTTACTGCTTAATGCGTCGATGAAGGAGGTTGGGATTGACTTGCACAGGCTAGATCCTAAGTCCCCCGCTCACCGTATGTATTTTCCGTCTGATGCTATTGCACACGAGGCTTTGGCGGCAGCCCTCTCTATTTCGATTGGTCTCGATGACGGTCACGGCAAGCCGGAAAGAATAGCATATGTGCCCATGGCCACCACAACCATGAAAACTACATTACCCTCCAAGACGGTTGAGCTGTCGGAGGTCAGGAGCGCTGAAGAGAGAAATGCCAATATTCTTTTTGCCAACTCTGTTGTCACCTCACCATGCGTTGACTTAGATCCCAAACGTCTTCCCGTACTTCTTGCCCTCCTCCGGCCTAAACCAAAACCTCCCAAAGTACGCTCAGAACAAAGACATAGGCTCATTTCCCGGCTACTTCCCAAGGCTAACATCAAATTCTCAATGCACGAACCTGTCCTCAGGATTGCACTACCTCCGGTTCAAAAAACAAACGACCCTGACGACTTCGACCTCATCATCTCGTCTATTTCTTCTATTTCGATTGACCTCGAGTCGTTCCACTCTGCCGTAGAAGACGTGCATTATTCGTTAGCATCGTCAATGCGTATACAAACTCACCATCTCTATTACCGGACGACCCAAGGTAGCCGCTTTGACCTCGTCGACACCGATTCTTTCGATCTAAAGGTCCAGCTATCGGCTGCGCCCGATGTTCACGTCGTTGCAAATGGCCATCTACAAACATTCGCTATCCGAATGACGCGCCCAGAAATCACCAAGGGCATACGCCAGATTATACGTCAACTTAAGCTCAAAGTTGAGCCGGACAAGCGCGCAGGCTCTAAGACAATGAGGCCACGAAATATTCTTCGAGCTCTACCACAGTGGTTATTTCATTTTTCCGTTGAAGTCGATGACTTCAGTGCTGAAATTACTGGAGTTGATGATGATTTCCCTGGAATCACGCGTGGTGTAGTTCTCCAAGTCGACACATGGTCAGCCGAATACCGAGCGCAGAGGATGGATCATGTGCGGCAGCGACCCATGTCTAGGAGACGAGCAGCAAGTCGATCGCTGGTCCCCGACCCAGAAATATTAAACTCCGTTACTACGCCATCATCTCCCCGTAAAAAACTGCAGCAAGAAGGAGATGGCCGGAGAATTGCAATCCATATCAGGGGATTAGAGGCTTTTGTGATGGAAGCGCCCGAGAAGTGGGAGGTTGAGCCGTTCATTCACATGCCTCGCTTTGAAGTCGCACTTTCAACCCACAGTGATGCGCACAGTCCCATTCTTCATGTTCACTCTCATCTCCGCAGTCTTCTTATCCAGTATTCGCTCTTCCGCCATTATTCGGTCGGCGTTGCCATCATGGTTTTGCGAAGAGCATTCGCGAAAGATGCTCAGCACTCAGCACCATCGAGCCCTGTACATAGCCAAAGCCCTGTCACATTCTTGTCGCCCGAGTCACCTTGGTCGAGTACGACAGACGCGTCTTCCAGAATCGTGAAAGAGCTAGTGACGGTCGATTGCAAAGCATCCTTAATCCAGGTCAAAGCCGAAATGCCGGCAGACCCTCCCCTCATGCTGCAAATATATGGCATGGAGGCTGGTCGTCAACGATGGTTACCTCCATACTTTGCTTCAAAGTTGATACGCTTATATGCTGGTGCTCCTAGGATGCTTGGTGTTTGGGCTCGGATTGCAAGCATCAAATCGTTTCGCCTAGACTACCGAGAGTCTCGGAGGAAAGCATCCAACGGAAGCTTTCAAGATGACAGGATGGTTGATGTCGTGACAGACGCAATCAGGCTTGCTGTTCCTCACGAGCTCATCATAAATAAGATATCTGATAATTTCATCAATGTCCTCAAAGCAAGTCAGCAGCTCCATCATCGATTCAAGACTGGAACCAACGAGTACATACTCGATAAACTTCCCGAAAAACCGAAGAATGTACCTAAAGTCTCTATAAGAGCTCGTAACCTGATGCTCGAGCTAGAGGACGGCGCTTTTGAATGGAAGCTTGGCATGATATATAGAGCTGGTCGCGTAGAGCAACAGCAACGGATTGCTCGTGAGGACGCTTTCCATGTCAAGGTAAAAAAAATACAGGACGAGGAGATGAAGCGAGATCCTACTCGATATCGTAACCGCTCCGCAATGGCCAGAGGCCGAGACACGAATGGAAGTCCGTGGGGACGCAGCAAGAGCGAGGACCGCCTGACACAGCATACACGAGGCGAGCGGTCCCGCAGCGAGACCCCACGCAGTCGGAACCCTCGATATGACCCAGACGGACTCCGTGATATGACCGGTAACGCGCATATCACCATTCAGGAAGCCAGAATGAGACTACATGAACATAACGCACAAAGCTGGAAAAAACGCATTGACCATCATTTTCTCACGGCTCGACAGGGAGTTCAAGAGCTTCGTAGTTTATTCTGGGGGAGCGATCACGTTCCGGATGATCTTGAAGATACGGAAAGAATTCTCGAAGTTCCTCAGCGCCCTGCACTTATGGCCACGACCATTCACGAGCTCCATGTTTTGATCGACAAGCCCTCCTTTCCCTTGCAGAAGCTGCCTGATTTCCTTCACCAAGTAGGTAAGGGGATGCCAAAAGATATGCAGTATTCTCTTCTCATTCCAATGAATATCCAAATTACAATGGGCGAAGCGAAGGTCATGCTTAGAGACTATCCTCTCCCGTTACTCCATGTTCCACCCTTGCGGCCTGGTCAGTCATCCAAATTGTCAGCACTATCCCTCAAAACAGACTTTGTGATAGCGGAGGAATTTCGTGGCCATGAGTCTTCTCGAAGGATAAGGGTTCAAATCACGCCTCCCAATAACCCAGAGCCCGGTGTGCCGAATGGCAGCTTCGCCATAGATGTCCGTCGTACGATTGGGCCTGTTAAGTCATACTCGGATATGCACGTGGACCTGAACACAGCTGACCCGACTCGTATTACCTGGGGCCCTTCCTATCAACCCGCCATCCAAGACATGATGATGGTTATTGAATCGTTCACGAAACCCCAACTTGACCCATCTGAGCGTGTTGGGTTCTGGGACAAAATCAGGCTGAATTTCCACTCTCGGGTTCGAGTAGCGTGGAGAGCAGGTGGGGATGTGCATCTCGCTCTAAAAGGTTCCAGAGACCCATACGCAGTTATTGGTAGCGGCGCCGGATTCCTGATGTGTTGGCGGAACAACGTCAAGTGGAATATTCACATAGAGGATGATCCGAAAAAGTTCATGACTGTCAATAGTGGCGAATACGTCCTTGCAGTACCCGATTTCAGCCACCACGCTCGAGAAGAAGCTCACAAGATACACGAAAATGACAGTATAACAAGCGACTCCAGTTATAAATCCGGCATAGCTTTCAAGAAGGTCATCATGAAGCTATCAGGTAACGTCGAGTGGATGGCTGGACTCGTTTTCGAGCGTGCTATCGCTAATGGAAATCGGGATTTCAGCTTCAAGCCACACTATGATGTGATTTTGAAAGCCCCCATGTATGCTAAAGCACAGGATGGCACCGTCCCTTATGATGCGTTTAGTGGCTTCAGAAGTCAGCACATTCATCTGTCAATTGCTGTCAGAGCGCCAATTGATCGTGATTGGACATCGTCCGAATTACAACCACCCACTAGGAGCTATAACACCGTCCACCTGACTCCAAGATTCTTCACCCATTTTTTCGCATGGTGGTCACTTTTCAGCGGGCCTATGTCACTACCGATTCGCCAAGGTTCTCTTTGGCCTGGAAGAGAAAAGAACAGTAAGAAGTTCGGCAGGCATTTGGGCACAATCAAATACAATCTCCTTCTCGCGCCCCTCTTTTTGAGCCATATATACAAGCATAAAGACGCCGAAAACTATTCTGAAAACGATGTGTCAGCAACAGGCATCAAGGTCAGGTTTGATAGCTTCATGGTT
This sequence comes from Xylaria venustula, assembly GCA_022578775.1. Taxonomy (NCBI): domain Eukaryota; kingdom Fungi; phylum Ascomycota; class Sordariomycetes; order Xylariales; family Xylariaceae; genus Xylaria; species Xylaria venustula. The sequence goes on along the minus strand of MU389337.1, from coordinate 380,934 downwards.
GATATTCATCAGCGTCGCGAAGAGTTCAACACGCGAGATGCCGACAATAAAGCTGCCAAACCAAACAGTAGAACAACTGGAATGAAAATACACGCTGCTCAACTCGATCTCCTGTCGACGGATGTGCGCGCTGTCTCTGCTAGTATCAGGGGCACCACAACCGAGGCAGTGAAGAAGAATTCCCTTTCTACCTTGCTTGCGCAACAAGACCTAGATGAGGCTGCTGACCTTTCACATTTCACGATTCCAGATCATGATTTCAGCTGGATCGACATGGATGATTTTGTTGAACTTGACTGGATTCTTCCTTCAGAAGCAAACCCGGATACCAAGATTCTACCCCTCGCGTACTCTCCACGTGTAACTTATTTTCGTCAAACCGATATTGGAGGAACAATCGACGGGGATCCAGACCGCACAAGTCCTTTTGGAACTGAACCTACGCATTTTTGCATCATGAGACAAGACGACGATCCCAGAAGAGTACAATCCCAGCTCATTCAATCTCGACTGGATCAATTAGATGATCAAATTACAAGCAACATATCTAACGTTGCTGACGCTGAAGTACGAATGACCAGAGATCCTGATGTTCGACCCGAGTACGAAAGCTTGAATAAGCATACCGGCGTTCTCCGAGACAAACGGTCATTCATGGAGTCCATGCTACATCAAATGACGTACAAAATTACAACCAGCGAGCAACAGAAAAACTCGGAAGGCAGCGAATACTCAGAGAACGGCCCTGGAAAGGCTGAGGAGACTGGTGGAAAAGGGTTGAAGGTACCATCAGGAGCCGAGTTTGCAAGCGATTTCAAAAACAGGTTCGTTGTTCACAACATGCACTTGAAATGGAACAATCTGTTACGAAATATCATTCTACGATACAGTCACCAAGTCAGCCAACGACGGGGGTTTGTTTACTATTTATCCCGACCGGCTGTAAAGTTCATTCTCGACATCGTGGAGGAACAAACGAAGGCAAAACAAAACAGCAAAACCAAAGCGCCTTCGTCTGCTTCCAACGCCGCACGGGATACCAAATTCGATGGCCAAGCTGATGAATCCAGTGACGATATAGAATACCGAATTAAGCAGATTCTCAAAGACGGCCGGAGATTTGTCAATGCTGAAAAGTCTACCACATCTGAAGGCGCCGCCAATGCAAATATGGAAGACATCACGGGCGGTATTGCTGAAGAATTTGCTCCTCAAAATAGTTTTGATGTCCGTCTTATTGCGCCTCAGATCCAGCTCCAAAGTGATAAAAACAAGAAGCATGTTATCCTAGTGACGGCGAAAGGAATGGAACTCAAGGTTGTCGAGGTTATGGAAAAAGCTAGGCTGTCTGATCCTGTCAGTGGCTTAGTACAGCGGCGGTTCCTGCTTCGCATGGACAGTGCACAGTTTTTCGTCACTCATCAGAAGTGGTTTTTAGATCAGATCCTCTCGAAGTATTCCGGCAATAGATATGGGACACCATCCGGTTCTTCTTGGCCACCATGGGTCCCTATGGAGATGATGTTTGATTTCCAATCGGACCCCTTCGGTTTCAAGCGTATCGTACAGAAAACCTCGGCCATGTTAAGATACGACAAATTCAACACGCTTCGGTTGAAGTACAACGATGAAGTCAACAATGTCGAAAACAGCACTCCATCCCCAGACAACACAGAAAGCAGGATGGACAACCTCTGGGTAGAGTTTCCTCAAGCTCGAGCGCTGTGCAACTCCTCCCAATATTACGCTATATACATAATAGTACTTGATCTGCTTTTATATAGCGAACCTTTGGAGAAGACCAGGAGTGAGCGGTTGGAGAAAATAATGCTGGCATCAGACTTTACCGACCTGCGCGGAACCCCTGAAATGGTGACTAAACTACAAGAACGCATTCGCAATCTCGAGGAAATCAAGAGCCGCTTCCAGATTCACTCCAAGCATCTAGATAGAAAAGGCTGGGAGGATCGGCTGGTCCTGGAACGAGACCTTGCTGCCAACGAAGACGAACTTTTCTTCGTGATGAAAGCCATAACATCTTCGCAGAGAAAGTATGATAGCTCTTTGCAAGGCAATGCTTTGCTAAAGTGGACTATTACTGCCAGAGAAATTGTTTGGCATCTTATCCAGGAGAATCACGAACCTTTGTGTGAACTGCAGCTAAAAGATGTCGAATATGATCGAACAGATAATTCAGACGGTTCACACATCAACTTGATACAGATTGGCAGGGTCATTGGTCTGAATTTGACGCCCAACGCAATCTATCCCGAAATGGTTGGCCCCTATTTTGAAGATGAGAAAGGCCGCGTAACCGACATGAAAGACACGCAGATGATCCGTGTCTACTTTCATATGTTGGAAGCTATTGCTGGTATACCTGTCATGGATCATTTCGAGGTCAATCTATTTCCGATGAAAATACAACTGGAACGCGAGGCAGGGAAGAAGCTATTTCAGTATATTTTTCCGGAAGTGGAGGTTGGAGAAACTGCTAATACTAGCAATGAATCTGAGACACCGTCCATTACGAGGACAAGTTACTCGGGCAGCGCGATGGACGCTTTGGCGTATGATTCCATGTCAGTATCCGTAGGGAATGGTTCATCAGTTTCCGATAAAGACTCAACGTTCAACACGCGAGCGGGTTCATTGGAGCTCCGTCTTCGTCCTACACTGAGTCTTGATTCGCGCACACCTAATGTGGACGAGCGTTCCAAAGTGAAAGCTGTCAGCATACACTCTGGAGAAGGAACCCACATGTTTCGACTGTTTGGTGCCAAGCCGCCGAGTAAAAAGCCGTCCTACGAATCTTTACGAGCGGGTGCAATACCAAAACCCGGGATTGGACGATCTTCAACCACATGGTCTTCCAACACTTCCAACAGTGATAACAGGAAAGGAACACGCTTTGCTCTTCCCCGAAAAAGCGGTAACTCAGACATGGAACCCTCAGACGATCTATCCAAGATGATAACACGGGCCTCAAGTTACATGACCTTCGCTTACATAAAAATGCCCTCTGTTGTTTTGTGCCTTAGTTACAAGGGCAAGGGTGAACGTAATCTCGAGGACGTACACGACTTCGTCTTCAGGCTTCCAGCTATTGAGTACCGCAACAAGACATGGTCAAATCTCGACTTGGCAATGAACCTGAAGAACCACGTTATTAAGGCGCTTATCTCACACACTGGAGCCATCATCAGCAACAAGTTTAGTAAGCACCGGCCCAATGCGGCCCAACAAAGCAAGCTTCGCGAGCTAGCCACAAGCAGTGTCCTACTCGCTACGCCTGTCCTGTCTAACACCGCAGACCATAGCGATGATTCGTCAAGTCATCGCACCACGAGTCCTATCGACTATTCTCGCTCGCCCCCCAGAAGCCTCAGGGACTCGCAGTCAAGCAGCTCTGCTCTTCAACGCTCCAACAGTAGGAGTTCTTCTGTTGCCTCGTCTAGCTCATACAACCGGAGTGGAAGCGACTCCCGCAATGGCAACAGCATGTCGGGTTATCCCAAGATCATGCCGGGAAGTCGAGCGATGACTGGGCTCGGGATTGACCTAGGACGGCCCAAGTCGAGCGGTAGCAGCCAATACTTAGAACCTGTGCGGCCAGCTACCAGCGGAAGCAACATGAGCAACAATCAAGGCCGAGGAAAATCAGCTGGCGGTGGATTCCTGAGGGGCAAAATCAATGCTCTAGCCAATCGCATCAAAGATAAAGACGGGAGCGATTCAAAAGAGCATGACCTCAGAGACGAATAATGCGGTCTAGGTGAATTCATCAGCTTATCCAGGGACGGATCGCGATAGAGCGAGGTCCTCTACATACGGGTTGACAGGACCATAGGAGCCTATTCATTGTCAGGGTGGTCAAATCATGCATAGCAACTGGAGTAAATGGGAATCGTTTAAGGCATTTACAATCATTATCTTTGTCTCCTTTTTTATTCTTGTGCCCAAATCTTCTCTTATGGTACCTAGTCATCCATATCTATTAACACCGTGCATATTAATTGCTTCCACTTCGTTTGGATCTCGACTTTCAGACACCACATGTTAGAAGCAACGCACAACGCATAAGTCAAGGGCCAGGGGTCATTTGAGAGGACCGGTTGAAATATTTGAAACTCTACTAGCAGATACTAGATTAGCAGATCATCATGGAATACGCGGGGTCCTCGTTGATGATATGTATCTGATGAGACAGTCGATGCGGTGATCATAGATATAAAAGAGCATGTACCATATATAGAGCTCATAGTTTCAATGCAGCTCTAGAACAGGTTTCAATTTTGTCAGGGTACTAGCAAAGTAATTAGTGTTCAACGTATAGTAAACGCTGCTATTTGTGTGCACTCCGTAGAATCTATATTCAATCATTGGCAATATGATAGATCTATCAACGGAGTTTATAAGTCCGCAGAATACTCAAAACATATACAATATAATTTAGTGGAGCGTAGACGACAAAAATTTACCCTTGCTATATTGTCTCTTCGTATCGAGAAGATATCACAGTTTGATCCGTCGTGTACCTCAGCAATCTTGCAGTTGATAGGTCATGTAAAATGGCAGGGGTAGAGGTATGCCACGGTTTATCCTTCCATTTTCAGATTCGCCATTGACAGCTGAGGTGACATGTGTCCTATCTGTACCCAGGTAGTTATCAGGTACCAATTTATCGAGCGCAACGGCGAGGATCGGGTAAAATAATATATCTCCAGGCCAATAGCTGCTCAGCCGGCCATCATTTGGCACCAGATGGTGGCTCATCGTCGTTTTGCTTATCACGACTTAATCTGTGTGCGTAGGGTTGGTATGGTGTAGCGTTGTGCGCCATTTTCACCCACTCGCCCCAGTCCCGTCGGAGGAGTCCATTATTATGAATCCGGGGCTCCAGTATTCCCATTCGTGAGCCTGTTTATCGACCCAGAGCATACCCTCACCCAGGAGATCTTCGACGGCCGTCTGTGCTCGCGCCCTCGTCCAGCGCAAGTTGACCATCAGCATGGAGACGCTGACATAGCCCAGTACTTGGGCAGCTTCAAGGACGGAGCTTTGATCGGTGTTCAACTCCTTGGGCACCGAGCGTATGTACGACTTGCTACCGACTTTGATGACCGAATAGCTGGAACCGAGGGGCTTCAGCGTGGCCACGGCCCGAAGGACGTCGTCTCTGACCATTATATCAGCAGGGCAGCGCACACTAGTTTCTCGACCCTACTTCACGGGAAAGACAAAAGGAAAAAGCGAAAAAACGGTTGGCAAATAAGTCACATACTCGGTAATCTCGGGGGCACCCTCCATACGCCCCTTCATGAGCCTATCCCTAAGCTCGCGAACACCAATGAGCCCGCCGTTCTCGCCGCGGGTGGCGCCGCAGACCTCGACGACGCGGACGGCGAGCTCGAAGTAGAAATCATTGACAGTCCTCCCGAGTAGCTGGGCCCATATGCTTCCGCCGCCGCCGTTACTAGATGAAGAGGAGGAAGAAGAAGAGGAGGAAGCGAGGGGGTCGACGCCGATGGCGGCGCACATGCGGGCGAACTGGGCGCGGAAGGACGGGTTCGACCGGATATCGCGCGCGTGGGTCTGGGCGAACTGCTGTAGCACAGACCGGAACACGGCCAGCTGGGTCTCGAGGGCGCGGGCGTTGGTGCTGCGCAGCGAGTTGCCGTGCGAGGCGAACTGCGCCGATGTCAGCCGTGAGCGGTCGAATGCCGCGAGCCCGACGCCTTTGCGAGACATAGCCGTGTTTCTTTTCTTTTCTTTTCTTTTCTTTTCTTTCTCCTATTTCCCCTATTTCCCCTATTTCCCCTATTTCTTCTTCTTTTCTTTTCTTTCCTTTCTGTCAGGGCTAGGTAGGTGCATACATGTAGGTAAATAGTGTGCTTATTTCCTGTCGGTGCTATGGAAATGGATATGTAGATGATGAGTTATTCTCCATCGAGATGTGTTGGTTGAACCCTCGAGATAACGGCGCGAGTCTGACCTCCTGATGAATGAGTTCCTTTCTTATATTACGTCTCACCGCCAGGCTTTAAAAAAATAAAAATAAAAAATAAAATAAAAACTCCAGTTATGTATGATTTTCACTCAAAAAACATCAAGGGATATGCGAGTAGGCCATCATATCATTCCAATCTGTCTTAGTATCTATTCCTCGGTAGCTTGTTGATTATATGCATCGTTGATTAGGCAGGAGGTAGACTTATCGTTGCAGCTTCACATGAACAAGGCCTTAGAAGTATTGACTCTTAACCCCTCCACAGTGAGAGTGACGTTGTCTTGTTACAGTATGCGATAGGTGGACTCGGTATATCTTCGGTTCATGATAAGAGGTGCAGAGTACCTAGTCTCGTTTAGCTCTAGGTTAGCTACCTTGCCTACATAAGGTACCTAGTACCTACTGTCTCTTGCTAAGCCACACTATAAATCCTCAAGCCACACAGCTGGCGAGACCCAGGCCAAATAGCCCACCAAAACGCACAAATCGCAACTCCACCACCACGTTCACGAAAATTCCTGACGCTGAAGTTCGCTCGCTGCGTTTCCACACCCGACAAGTCCAGTTTCGTCTTCCGCCCGCTCATCACGACAACCTCACAGAATCCGCCAACATGGCTTCGGTTCAATCAGTTCGTACGTACTTTCCAGACCCCTCTGGCTTTGCATTTACAATCGCTATGTTGCTGCAAGATAATTAGCTAACCAGTTTTTACTACAGAGTGCTTCGGCGTACGACCCTCCCCCTCCAATTTTCATGCTTGTGACTACGACGAATCGAGAACGTGACGACAGAGGTGCTGACGGGAATCGCGATACAGAAGAAGAAGTCTGCGACAGCAGTTGCGGTATGACCGAGGAATCCTTCTGCCTCAAATGCGTCAATAGGGAGTACTGACAACATGTACCAGGCCGCCAAGGCTGGCTCAGGCCTCATCAAGGTCAACGGTACATTTAAGCTCACGATGCGCATGGGTTTTGACGACGATTCTAATGCTTTGCGATTCCAGGAAAGCCACTCAGCCTAGTCGAACCCGCCGTCCTACGTTTCAAGGTCTACGAGCCTCTACTCGTCATTGGCCTCGACAAGTTCGCCAATGTTGACATCCGCGTGCGTGTGAGCGGTGGTGGTCAGACCAGCCAGGTCTACGCCGTCCGACAGGCCATCAGCAAGGTAAATACGGCAACATTTCGTGCTCCTCAAAAACAGTCTCAGTCAGACGGGCCTGTCGTATCGAAATACCGACTAATCCGTCAAACTAGGCCCTGATCGCCTACTACCAGAAATACGTCGACGAGCACAGCAAGAACCTGCTAAAGCAGGCCCTCGTCCAATATGACCGTACCCTCCTAGTTGCCGACAACCGACGATGTGAACCCAAGAAATTCGGTGGTCCGGGTGCCCGTGCTAGGTACCAGAAGTCTTACCGTTAAAGCAAAAGCGTCATGCTATACTTTGCTTGTGCGGTTGTGGTTCTGGTGGAGAAGAGCGGGCCAGTCCTTGGGTACGAAGAAAATCGGCATGCGAACGATGGATCATGTCAACCCATACGGGGTTGGTTTTGTCTTCCTTGTCTCTCCTGGGTCTTTGCGAGCTTGGAACAGTGGCGATGGTCGAGCTGAAGGAGTTACAAAAGGAAATTCGGCAAGGCTATTAGTTCCAAATGCCTTTCGTATGGTCATTGCATTTACATGGCAGGGAAACACTGCCTGGTTGTAAAGGGATTAGGCGAATGAAACGACACAAATTCTGAACAAAACGCACGCTCCAGATCCTGGTGAAGAATGTGTATAATGCGGCGTGGCAGTTAGACGCGGCATTCAAATATATGCAACGAAACCACCATACAAAAGCAGCCCAAGCTTTTTTTCGCTGGTCAAGTGACTTTTGATTCCATCAAAAGATGCAATTTTTGTGAGCAAATCAGCCTAGGTGAAATTTCCTGCTCTGCCACGATTCAAGGTCTACTTCAACCTAACCAGCTTGACTCGTTTTGTGGCCGCATTTATGCCTCATCAGGTGAAGCAGCAGCAGAAGTGATAGTACCCAGTATATCATAGTCCCTTCTTTTAAAGACCACTTTTTCCATCTAAAGTAGCCTCCTTTGCCCGGATCCCTCATTTAAGAATGCAAATGGTACATGTATCTGTACCCGTTGTACTCGCAACTACTTATCAGCCAAGGCTTTAGCAGATAAGCAATTTGAGGGTGTGGTGTGTATGTGTGATTGTCCGCGCAGTTTACATTCACTAGCACAGCAAATAAAGGAGACTTCCTAAGATATAAGACGGATGGGAGACACCAGACTTGCGCCATTATCATAGAGCATTAGGATTTACTAAGCAGAATTCTCTTTCTCTCTATTCAAATATTTCTTCTTCTTGCCCTATTTAAAATTAGCCTTTTTCGATAAAAGCGCTTTTGATCGAAAGGTTTGTTATCGTTGATTTACGGTCCTTCTCTACAGGCTCGTGGTTTGCATATGATAACTACAAAATGGCACGATATATCAGATATAGTGAATTTCAAGGCGTCCTTGGAGGTAACCACACTACAACTAAGGCCATTTTTTCACAATGCCATCTTAAACGAGAGATAGGAAGTCGTCTTAACTCGCGGTCCTTGGAAGCTCAGTTTTATTTCCAGGCCGCTCCCACTGTCACACGTAGCCAATACGAGGCTGCAAGTCTTAAACCTTCTGATACGCGTCTAGCCGTTCGAACCTGATAGTATTCCCGATGTCCTACGTGAGGCTATTCAGCCCTCGCTTAAGTGAGACACAGGCGGTGTGCACGGGGGTTTACGTAAGGGCTCTGAGTTGTATATAGCTTCTAGCCAAGCCTACCTGAGCGGAAGGAAATCCGAATAGTAAAGGTCTTAGGCGCCCCCTAACAGATCATTGTATCTTGAATAGAAGCCATTCCAAGCCCTAATATCCAGCCCTTGTTATAGAATCTGAGTACCTATAAGTTGGAAGTGTCACGGAATGGATCATCGATTGACATGGCTGGATTCCGCAGAATAAATTGTCGACATGTAATGAGTTGTTTTATGACATGTAGCATGAAGCCTCTTCAGTTTCTTTTCTAGTTTGAACCAGAAGAGTATAAATATCCATACAAATTTGAAGCACAACCTAGGTATTCCCTTTTTCTTCTTTTCTTTGTTTTCCTTTTAAAACTGGTTATTCCTTTTAGGTAGGCTGCTGGAGGTGAGCCGCATGTCAGCTCTCTTCTGCGGCTACAGTAGCTCCTATGCGTTTCTGCTCTTACCTCTCTCGCCTCTTTACCTAGCTACATACGTACTTACCTAATTAGGTAGGTCAGCAGGTACCTAGGTACACCTAGTTTTGTTAGGTCGAGACCGTGTTTTAATGTGGGGCATAGCTGGTAGTGCCAGAAAAAAATTGCCTGGTAGTGAATTTTCTTTGCCTCCGTCAATACCTACAATACCTATAACCTGGGTACAAGAGAGACATTCCCATCTCTTTCCCATCAACAACATCCCTTCTCGCCATCATCCATCCCCCCATATTCCGCTCATTATTGCAGGCCACGCTGCTGCATTTCCTCATCTCACTTCAGAACGGCCGTGCTCATAACCGCCTTCTTTCTTGATTTTCCCGTTCGCGCGCTGTACTGAACTTCACTCTCGCGCATCACTGCCTCATTTACCTATTCGTAATAACAACAACAACAACAACGCAAGCAATCTTCTCGTAAAGAAGCACCATGTCTTACGGAGGTGGTGGTTACGGCTCGCGCGGCGGTGGCTACGGAAACGACCACCGCTCTGGTGGTCGTCACGATTACAATGGCTACGGGTAAGTAATCGCGTTTTGCCTGTCTTTTTGAGCGCTCTGTTTATTGGCCGCATGCGCTACCCGTTCACTTTCAACGTTTCCCGACACGTACATGCTGCTTTTGTTTTCTCTATTTCCCTTGATGTCCGCCATGCTGATCACTTGAAACAGAAACAACGGACATTCTAACTATGGTGGAGGCGGTGGTGGTGGTGGCTACGGCGGCGGCGGCGGCTACGGTGGAGGTGGTGGCGGCGGTGACAGAATGAGCAACCTTGGTGCCGGTCTCAGCAAGCCTTCTTGGGGTATGTGTTCCCAATAAAGCACGATATCGTTTATCACCCTACTAATCCAAGTCAACAGACCTCAGCAAACTTCCCAAATTCGAGAAATCCTTCTACAAAGAGGACGAAGCTGTTGCTCAACGACCTAGCAGCGAAGTTGACCGATTCCGACGCGATCACCAGATAACGGTCGCCGGTCATGACGTCCCCAAGCCTGTTGAGACTTTCGACGAAGCTGGTTTCCCCAGATATGTAATGGACGAAGTCAAGGCTCAGGGTTTCCCTGCTCCCACAGCCATTCAGTCCCAGGGCTGGCCCATGGCTCTCTCCGGTCGCGATGTCGTTGGTATTGCCGAGACAGGCTCCGGAAAGACCCTTACGTATTGTCTTCCTGCCATTGTTCACATCAACGCCCAGCCGCTTCTTGCGCCTGGCGATGGACCTATTGTCCTTGTTCTGGCTCCCACGAGAGAGCTGGCTGTCCAAATTCAGCAGGAGATCACCAAGTTTGGCAAATCGTCCCGAATTCGCAACACATGCGTCTACGGTGGTGTTCCCCGTGGCCCCCAGATTCGAGACCTGTCTAAGGGAGTCGAGGTCTGTATTGCCACTCCTGGTCGCTTAATCGACATGCTCGAAGGTGGCAAGACAAATCTTCGTCGTGTCACGTACCTAGTTCTCGATGAGGCTGATCGTATGCTTGACATGGGTTTTGAGCCCCAGATCCGAAAAATCATTGGCCAAATTCGACCCGACCGTCAGACACTAATGTGGTCCGCTACCTGGCCCAAGGAAGTCAGAGCTCTTGCCTCCGAGTTCCAGACCGACTTTATTCAAGTTAACATTGGTTCAATGGACCTCTCTGCAAACCATCGCATTACTCAAATTGTTGAAGTAGTTTCAGAGGGTGAGAAGCGTGATCGCATGATCAAGCATTTAGAGAAGATTATGGACAACAAGGAGAACAAGTCTCTGATCTTTGTGGGAACAAAACGTGTCGCCGATGACATCACAAGATTCCTCCGCCAGGACGGATGGCCAGCCCTCTGTACGTTTCAGCTTGCTGATATTAGTTTTGCCACTAACCTTTTCGCAGCGATACACGGCGACAAACAACAGAACGAGCGTGATTGGGTTCTGGATCAATTCAAGACCAACAAAAGTCCCATCATGGTTGCCACTGACGTGGCTTCTCGTGGTATTGGTATGATTACAACTCCCCCATCCCTGTGCCCTCACCCCAACTTCCAGCAGAGTTATATCCGATGTGCTTGACTGTGATGTCTAGGGGCTTTCTTGATTGCGCACATATTTCTGGCCTAGTCGTGTCTTGTGGTTCTCCTTCCACCCGGATGGTCGGGATCGATGGTATGGCCTTCACGGCCGTGTCCTACGTTTCGCCTTGTACCTGGTGTGCTCTGGTACAATTAGGCGAAGTTGAGCATTTCTTGATTTTGTCAAGCTATCTCTAAGATTCCCGAATCCTGAGGACCCGGACCAGACTATTGGGATCAATTCCAGATTGGCAGTGTTGTTGCAGCAGACAGCCCCATTCTCGATGGAGAAGGCACAGAACAATATGCTTATGGCACCTATGTTCGCCGCTGGGACTTGCTTCGTAGCAACTCGTTTTCTAGAGCTAACCTTGTGTGATAAAGATGTGCGCAACATCACTCATGTGATCAACTATGATTATCCGAACAACTCGGAAGACTACATCCATCGTATTGGCCGTACCGGTCGTGCTGGCGCCAAGGGTACCGCCATCACATTCTTTACTACTGACAGTAAGCCTCTTCACCTTGTTCCATGCTCATGACTCCATATTAACCCGCACCAATAGACTCGAAACAGGCCCGTGATCTTGTTGGAGTTCTTCAGGAGGCTAAGCAACAAGTTGATCCGAGACTAGCCGAAATGGCGCGATACGGCGGAGGCGGTGGTGGTGGCCGATATGGCGGTCGTGGTTATGGACGTGGCGGTCATCGTGGTATGTTTCATTCGCCCCCGTATTCTCATGGTCTAAAGCTAACCAGGTTATTAGGTGGCGGTAATGGCGGCGGGGGTGCTAACGCTATGCCTCTTGGTAACCGACGATGGTGATTGAATTTCTCTACAGGTGCCTGCAAGACCCCAATCCTTTCATACCACACAACCTTTTTTGTGGGATTGATGAGGTCATTTTTTAATTCCGAAAAGCACAAACGGCGTTCTCTAGAGGGTTTGTTTGACTAGACATGGTAATATCGACTTTCTTCGAGTCGTGCATCTCTTAGTGAGACCTGCACATTTTATCATTTTTCTCTTTGAAGGGACTTCGAGGAAAGACACGGCGAGGTTTTCTTCATCTATGAGAAAGACAAAGGCTCGCTTCGTTTGAGAAGAGGCAACGCATTTGTTCTATCGTTCGAGGTTTCTCGTGGGAAAATAGCCAGCAGCCCTGTCTTTCACACTGCTGGGAAATCGGCTGTGGAACCTACTGACCCGGTTCTAGATTGGAACTGCTATGCTATATCATCTTTGACTTTCAAAGTCCCATGTTCATGTAGATCTACATGTCGTTGCACTCGTTAGGAGGCAACTCAGACAGCCTAGGTAGAATAGCAATGCTTTAATAACCTTATTGTACTTTGTGAAACAGTCTTGGTACGGTGGCCATTTCATACACTAGCCAGTAAAGAGACTTACATCTGAAGCATCAACACTGTTGCCAAGGTGGGCATATGATTTTCGGTATTCATTTTGCTATTTTCTTCTGCCGAGCCTTGGCTACATCGGGGCGTAAGGGGTGGTGGGTTAGGTTAATGAAGATTGCATTGTAAATAGGCACACAGTATATCCGGCCTGATTTCATTTACCCGGTTCTCGCAACTCACATTCCGCTCATATTTCTCCTTCCATTTCGGCGTCCACCTTGGGTTTCGCCCATTGGCACTACGTGGTGACTCGCTCACTGCCCTTTGCCGTTGCCCTTTGCGTCCTCTCCGTGGACTTTCTGGTTCCCCTGGCAGGATGTCTATAGATACTTATATTTCAAACTATCCGAATAATTTTTGTTACGGCTCGTTTGTCTCGTAACGTCTTCAACCGCCCGCCGTCCATATATCAGCCGCCAAGAGAAGGAACCTGTTAAGCCAGACTTTCATACTCCGTCGCAGTTCAGTGAATTGGTACTCAACATGAAGGCTACAGGAGCATTTTTGTTCTGCGTTGCTGCCGTCCAGGCCGCTCCTCATTGTATGTTTACGGCAAAATTGTCCTTTCTGTCTTCACATCAGTGTTCCTAGCCCAGTGTCCTCTTCAGGTGTATTAAGAAATCTTGGTAATGTCTGAGATTTTGTATCATCCCGTTATAAACTCTCGAGTCAGCAGTGCTGATCATATAATATTGTCACTTGGTCATATTAATAAACTGCCCAGACACTTTCCCCGAGCTTGTGGGCACAGCGGAATGGTCATCAGTGCGCCAGGTCAGTAATTTTATATCATTTCATTTTGAAAACAAGAGGCCAGCTTGACCAAGAATATCGCTCGTTTCGTCTGCTGTTTAGCAGGCTCAACCAAATCCTCTATATCCCCGACCAAAACGCTCTGTTTCTAACACGATAGTCAATAGACGGCCAATTTCCAAAGCAATGGACCAGTGACGGACGTGACGAGTGATGCGATCCGATGCTACGAACGGGCTCCGGGTGGCGCGCCCGATATCACTAAGATCAACGCGGGTGGCCAGATCTCCTGGCAGGTGGCCCCGAATATCTACCACCCAGGCGCGTTGTCCGCATACATGGCAAAGGTCCCAAGCGGTCAAACTGCTGCGACGTGGGAGGGTGAGGGGGCGGTTTGGTTCAAGGTCTACCAGGACATGCCTACTATTAGTAGTGGACAATATGTTTGGCCATCTAATGGTGAGTTGTTTTCACTTTTCAGAGATCGGCTACGGCTGATTATAGTGAATCCGGCGTATAAATACGGAGACGATAAGGAAGAGCAAGAAGAGTACTGACGTATTGTTTTGCCTGTGCTAATTGCGGTCTCACATAGGAAAATCCCAAGTCAGCTTCACTATCCCACAGTGCCTGGCCAATGGTGATGTTAGTAATTCTTCAAGTTGCTTCCCTCCATTCGCCTCCGGTCTAATTCTAGAGCTTGTCCAAACAAACCAACTCACGTTCAAGATGACCACTGCTAATCCCAAATGCCAACAGTACCTCTTCCGCGTAGAGCATGTCGCACTTCATAGGTCAGTCGAACTCTTTCATGATACTGCTCTTTTTGGAGGTAACTGACACGATCCTTTCTATTACAGCGCGAGCTCTGCCAATGGCGCCCAGTTCTACCTCTCGTGCGCGCAAATAACGGTATCCGGTGGTTCAGGTTCCAAGACGCCGTCAAATCTCGTCTCCTTCCCTGGTGCTTACAAGAGTACTGACCCAGGCCTTCTCATCAACATTTACAACAATGGTGGCAAGGCCTACCAGCCAGCTGGCCCGTCTGTCTTCACTTGCTAAGGAGGGGTTGAGGGGGATGAGAGTATTCCTTTTGAAAGAAGAGGATGAAGGGTGTCATATCTTGGTGCCAGGAACCAAGTGTGTAGAGGGTACAATGAGATTTATTATTGCGTGGTAGTCTCCAATAAGCTCTGAATATCCTCACGCTATATTCAACCGGACTCCCTTTGTCCCATATCATGATAACCGAGGAGGATAGCTCTGGCTTGTTCAAATTGTTGTCTTAATGATGGAGTAATTGAGATCACCGCGTAGGGTGGCGAACGAAGGTGTTCGAGTTCGTCTTCTGGCTGGATATTGTGTTATGACTTTTATATGTATTCTTGCTACTCGACGCTGACAACGTGGCGATTGTCTGATTCTGAATATGAAAAACTCATGTTTTCTCCCCGCCTTGGCCTGGCCTCGCATCGCCACTTGCTGATGTCCACTGCTTATGGTACGGCGTAGATCAAGTACATATGTATAGGTAGCTCGATATTCTATCCAATCTCCAGACAACAGACAACAAACACCTCACGTCGCACAACATTGTGTCCCACAGCTAGACTACAGCTAGACCCACAACTCCGCGTTTACATCTGATCTGTATCAAAAGATCATATCCCACGGGAAGGGCAGATTAAATAAAAAAGGCCAAGAAGAATCAAAAAGACAAATTGTAGGAGGTTACAAAAGCTGGGAGAAGTCAATAATATTCACTCTCGATCGGGGAATCGAACCCCGGCCACCTGCGGTTTGCTCTTCGACTACTGTAGAACCCAGATTCCACAGTCGTGGTAATCGAATCGACAAATGACAAGCAGGTATCCTTACCACTAGACCAATCGAGACCAGACGAATCAACACATGATTGATGGAGTTCTGCTGTTCGTATTTTGGTTAGAGTTTGTTAGGTTAGCTGCCGAGTCATGAACTAACTTAACAAGTCGAGGGAGTGGAGTATGATTACAAGTAGAGCGGCCTTTTTCTTGCACGTTTCGCTCCTTTGGGCTCTAGAACATGAATCGAACCAGGAGGGGGTTTATCGAGCCGTTCCAACACGCGACAGCTCTCTGCTCTGCCTTGGAACAGATACTACCGCCGGTATGTCTATCTCCATCGAACTGTTCTGGGCTAGTAGACGTTGAATTCCTTCTTTAGTCCTAGTTGATTCAAATACCCAAGCAACAAAATATCGCGACGTGTGGCGTCTGTCTGGCGAGGAAAAGAAGGACAGGTGTAGTCAGAAAACCTACTGCTGCAGGAAGGTGAGCACGATAAACTTGTTGGCTTCATAATATAGATACACGTATGTATTCGGTATGACCTATGGACTAGGCGTACATGTAGGCCGCGATCCCAACTGGTATTTAGCCATTAAAGCATATTTAAATCACTGTTGTATTTGCAAATACACTACAGCTACTCCCTTATTACTCAATAAAGTATCGTGGTGTCGAGAAAGCAAGATTCATGGCGATCTAGTGTGAGGCTGGACCGTCTCCACACCGCATCTTTGAACAATCTGCGTTAGGCAAAAATCTAGTCCAAGGACGTGACATAGGAGATTATTGCTATATTTTCACTTTCATTTTTTTGTACTTATATTTGGAGAAGATAAAGGAAGCCTCTAGGTACGGATTGTGGTAATCTGAGCGTATTCAGAGCCCCCACAGCCTCGATTCAAACAACTTAGGTTTCCCGGCCTTCTTCAAGTCTCTTAATCAACTTCTGTGTTTCGGAAACGCATTAATTTAATTTGTAAGGATGTATGTGAGCATGATGCGACCAGGGGGAAATGATGACGTCTGGGGGAATAGGCACCACAGTTCACAACCAGTAACGCTTTTGATCAGCTCTTCCTTCTGTACTTGGAAGGTGTTAGAGCTACAAAATTATACAGGCTTATGTTAAGCCACGAGCTCCTATCACATACTCTTCCAACTGTAGGCGCTTCCCTTCTTAGGCCCAATGCCATGAATACCTACAGGGAGGGAAAAGTCTATACCAGATATTGTATTTAACTTTTGATATTGCTGCAATGCCTGCCACAATTGTTAGTGTACTAATCAATGATGAAGTTTGGTAGCCTCACAACTCCCCGCATGAGTACCGTTCGTATTTGAGCGCCTCGGAACCCAATCGAACGGTGAGACATTAAGGCATGTAACTCAGACTGAATACTCGCATCGACGTAATAGATCATTATCCAGTCGTAAATGATACGTCAAAAGGCAGCTTCCGACGTCGCCACGCTTTTCAAATATCTTGTCTTTTTCATCAACACACGTAGTTTTAACAGGTGAACTGTTTCAGAGGGTTGGACTAGGATGAAAGTAAGGGAGTCAAGTCAAAAATTTTTACTCTTTTTTTTTCCAACCACGGGACATACGTTTCTCAGCTCTAGGGTCAGCCGCATGGCTTTCTCACATCAGAAACAGTCTCTTGACCAGGCATAGATACCTGAAGCGTTCGCGTCTCACCTGCAAGTCTTGAATATCTTTCTACCTAATGTTGACCACTGTATTGAGTTTAAAGTGTCTCGCCGGTTTTATTGCTTTTCAGTGCCATGTAGGCCAGCCTGGGCACTCATGTTTAGGTTAGAAATCAAGTGGCTTGGATGACCAAGAAAAAATCACCCGTTTTCCAGCGCCGCTCAGCAGCAAGCCACTATATTAACAAATACAGCTCGGCCGAGCGGCCAAATACCCGATCAGAACCGAGGAATGACAGGGCGGTATGCAAGCCACTGTGCTTCACACAGGCATTCACTTGATTGATTGTGGGCTCATACTCATTCGTTATCCGTAGAAGAGACATGATACAGAGTTTTCGTTTTCCTGGTGGTTGTCCTTGACGAAGCCTCTGTGAAGCAATATAGAAGTTGAAAATCGAATTAACAACTAGCTAATAGTAAAGAATAGTGGGAAGTTACAAAGAAAAGCACCCTTGTGAGACATTGCCTTTACCACCATTACGATAGCGACCCCATCAATACAAACGATGTGTAACGGGATCTAGCAGATTAGTGACAGTGACCACTCACTATCCGAATCAGAGGCTGCGCCAATGGCTGTCAGATCACTCTGGCTCGTCTGGTTCCTACCTTAGACTGATCTCTTACAAGGTGGTGTACCCAAAGACTACTTTAGCAGTCACCGCTAATGTGCTTCTGGTACACTACCACGCACTCTCTGGTACCATGCGTTTCTTTGGCGTCACGGTAGCCCATCCGAGAGTAGACTATGAACCACGGACTGCAACCATCACGACGTTCTAAAGCCCCCAATGCTTGTGTTTTGCTCCTGCTTGACTACCTGTGCTCATATAATCCGACCCACATGTCTGACGCATTCATGATCGAAAGCAGAACAACCTGCATCGTCGGATAGGAGAGAATTCCGTCCGATTGATGAATACTACCTCATAGACGTGAAGGCCCTTGTCTGATTAGATGTCATCGTGATGCTGACTGGGGTCGGAGGTGCCGAAGCCCGGAGGGATCAGAGAAGGGGGAAGCAAGACGAGAAGATACGAAGCAGCAAAAGTTGCCTGTCTTGCTCCTGGTTGGGTATAGGCATCGTGGGTCCCCGTTTCGCTACTACCTGCATAGAGATATAGAGACCGAAAATCGAACGCACTACTGCCGAACGCTCGGCCACGAGCAAGCAGCATCTCATTTCCCCTAGTGCGAACCATCTGCGGCTTGGTATTCCTCGAATTAATAGACACAGTATAATCCTCCTCCTGGGAAGATATTCTAGAAAACAAAAAAGAGGATAGATAAAGCAAGAATAGAAAAAAAAGGATATACCCACCCCGTTGCATACTGTAGCTGAGGGCTTACGGGGAAATTACCCAATGCTGTCGTCTCCTGCTTAGGATTCGACTCCTACCACCATAGAAGGAAATAGCTCGTTCAGGCAGAGAAATATTTCACGGTGGATGCCCCGTTATCGTTGACGTCAATGACGAGCGGGTGGGAGCGGCTTGGTAGCTGAAATACGCGAAGCATTTTCAATGGAATGGAATCTCGACGTTTCCATTTATTCACCGCTTCGGTGGGCAGAAGCGGGATCGAGAACTACATAGCAGGTTGATACGGTATACTGTATTCGCTCACACGCATATCATGAAATGGCGTTCTACATACATAGTACACTCTATAGATTGAATGGCTGGGGCGGACCTACTGATTCTGGCGTGAGAGGAGCAGGAGGGAAAAAGGGATAGCGTTGTTGTGCATTGATCGCCACTGCATCTTGGCAGCAGGGGTCCTTTGTATACCAGATCCAGACAAGTGGGTGATGTTCCCAGGGATCTCAGAGAGATGGATAGGATCACATTTGCCCATTCTGCCCAAGGAAGCGGTTAGGCGTAGCGTACTAAAGGTAGGACAAGGTATAGACATAGCCGTATCCATCACAGAGGGCAGATGGCAGATGCGATTTGCTCGTCAGCAGTACATGAAAACACCACCATGGGCCTTTCATTTTACCTTATTTTACATACAGACTTAGTAGGTATTTTTATTTTTGACTACCGAGAACTACCTACATACAAACTTGGCCACAATCGCTACCCTCCTTAATTGCGGCGGCGGCGACAGGATATAGTTGCCACTTCGAGCTGTATAAGTATTACTATGCTATGAACGCACGAAAGACCAGCTGAAGATGCCGAGCAGTCATGCGCAATCATGTCGCTTTGTCGATTCGTCGATTTCGTTCCACGACAAAATGCCAACGTCACTCCAGATGACTCCTCCCGGCGATGATGACTGACGTACGACGATTGCGATGCCGTCTGAGCAACTTCGCAATACTTGCATATAGTAGAGTAAGTATACATACATCAATCTATCAAATCGATCTGCAGGAATGGGGAAAACTGAGGCAGAATTATGGGTTCGCCTAGCCTGTAATTCGGCCAATATTGGACGCCTTGGCTACCCGCACTGCGCCTGGAGTAGACATGACTCGATACCCTCGTTTCAACAAGATGAACTTTCATGGAGGTTGTAACTCTGTATGTATATTCACACTCTCTACGCCGGGGACAGGCCGAATCAGTCAAGGTTGCATATCAGTGGACCCATGTCGCATGCAATGCAAGGCCAACGATGAGATGAGCACCTTTTTCCTCCGAGGGTGCTCTCCTCGACGAATAGAGCTGCAAATGCCTTTTCACCTGGGGGCCCTTGCCTGCCCTGCATGGTCGTGGTGTGGTGTATTTGTACAGAGTATGAATAGGTAGGTATGTCGATACATTTAATTATTCCATATAGGTATCAGGAATAATGCAGTCTGGTATCTCTCGGCGAAAACTCCATCCTTTGACATCGGTGTGCACTGCATTGCGAATCCCTACTGAAGTTGGTACTTATCTTCAGAACTTCGTACGCTGTAATCCAAATCTCACAACATGGCTTACGCGCACAAGCACTGCAGTTGTGACGTGAGATGCAAGAAACAGGGATCCCGTGGTCGACGAAAACGGTTATTATATTTCCGAGATCAGATGTCTCAAACACTGCAGTCCACTGGCGACAATTATGTGGTAGGTATACCATTGAGCCGTCGAAAACTCGGAGAGGTACATACATGGTCTACGATAGTTACCTACATGTTCGTGTACCTTGGGGTCTTGCAGGTCATCATCCTCGTTTATATCATCGCAAATGTAGAGTACCGAAACTATGAGATAATCATCTGATCATCATAATAATGTATATACTTTAGTACAACGTCTGTCTCACTCCGTATGACTCTTGCGTCCATGAGACATTGACAGCCAATGTCCATATAGCATTTCCCATTTCTGAAATTGTAGTCACGATTCGCGATGTTCAACGACGTGCTCTTGGAATTTCTCGTTTGGCGATGCCGCCAATGCAGGCACGCCTCTGGGCACGACCCAAACCCCGGCCGGGATGCGCTTTTCAGACGACGCTTTGGGTTTTGCTGCGATGCCAGGTGACCAGCATGTGACCGCTCGACGGTCGTGTAAGCCCGTCGTAGCGCCGTATGTCTATTGAGGGGGAGGGCCCTTGGATCCAAGCAATCATATCCCGTTCCCACCAGTCTTCCATGGTCGCCCCATGCCGATAGGATGTCGCTTATCGTGATATATTGGGTATGTATGCCGACGAGCAACACAGCCAGCATGTCAGGTCAACCGACGACGAGAATCTACTCGCGTATTATAGAGCGGTCTGTATCGATGCATGTCGGCCACAATCGCATGATCTCGCCAGACATGCGGGACGACAATCGCATGGGGAGGGAGACAGGGCGAGGAGGCATTCGTCAAATTTGTGAACTGTCGTATTCGCCTCCAGCAAATGATTCATGGCGGTGTGCGGAAGGGTGGGGATACAGTTGAGAGGAGAGGGGAGGGACCAAATGCTACGGGCGGACGGAGCAACGTAGTGGTGGAGAGGAAGAGGAGTAGGTAGAGTAAAAGGTAAGGCAGGTAAGGTAGAGAGAAGGAGGTGGTGGTGGTAGTGGTAGTCATGGTAGCCGTAGTGGTGGAGGACGAGGTGTGTGGCCGTTACATCACATTGATTGTGATAGTTGGCGTGGCGGTCTATCACTCTATAATCTACATAAGTATGTATGTAGGTATCTTATATGTCTGTGCTAATACTGAGTAAACGTAAAATATCGGTACATGGTGAGTCCGTGTAAGTGGCGGGTGGTTGGACGACATGACCATTGATGATGATGCGGCTTCTAGCATGCAACGATGATAATTATAATAATACCAATAAACAGCAGCAATAATTACCTGTTCTGCTACAGTAGACCATACAGTAGTTTAATAATCAATAAATAAATCAAGTAGCGTGCTTCCATACTACACTACGCACCCGAATGGCTCGTTCGTCCGTCGGTTCGTTCGTTCGCTCGTGGGCTATTATTACTACCTCCCTAGCGAGTATAGCCCATCCAGTAGTGTAGCAAGTAACTCGAGCCGGCATGTTCAAACCACGGACTTGTGTTTCGCCTCGCCTCAGCATCAGACTGACGCTTGTTTAGTGTCTCCCAGAGTTTCGGGTCGTGCTATGTAGGAGATCGGTCTTCCACCCTACACGTACCGTACTACTGTACCTATCCTGCTGCCGACGCCATTCCAGGGCGCCAGGGCCCTAACAGATCGCGTTTACCGATGCCAATTAGCGGGAAATCATTCCGGGGTAGTTTGCCCAGGTGGTGTCCTAACACCTGTGCTACACCACCTACACCACCGACACTACTGTAGTGCGCTGCCCAGACTCCCGCCCATACACCCCTAGACACACCTACTTACTTATAGTTTCCTCACAGTTCCGCGCCCAGACCACAGCCGTGCAGGGCCTTGCCAGTGATTTGGGAGTGTCTTGGGTTAGGTACGTCTCGCTTCTGGGGCAGGGCGCATCACGAGGGAAGAGTGCATCGACCAATTGATCCCTCATCTCCGAGCCCTGCCGAAATTCCGTCATGGTTGCTGACTTTATCAATCCGTCTTAGTCATTGTCGCGTAGCCGAGCGAGAGGGAGAAGGATTGATTCGAGGACGATGATAAATAATGATGGCGATATTTGAGAGGGCAAAAAAAAAAAAAAAAAAAACTGGAATACGACCCATGAGCTTTCTGCCCATGTCCTTCCAAGTCTTTCATCCCGCCGTGTGTATGTGCCGATGTGCTTCCTTTCTCCCTTACTTCGTTCCTAATACTACACCTCGGAAAGTATATAAATTTTAGGCAAAGTATCGATCTGAGCTGAAATCGCTTTGCCCCCTTTTTTTTCTTGGGTTCTGGTCGGGACCACGCCGGTGATACTTGTACCTCCACTACGAGATGCTCGCCGTTCTATACCTTCACGTTACTAGTACTGTATAATGTATACATACATGTAAACCACGCTATCGTGAGAGTCTCGAGAGTGTAAATACCTACGTACTAGAAGTAGGT
Source organism: Xylaria venustula (assembly GCA_022578775.1). Classification (NCBI taxonomy): domain Eukaryota; kingdom Fungi; phylum Ascomycota; class Sordariomycetes; order Xylariales; family Xylariaceae; genus Xylaria; species Xylaria venustula. Next base: position 358,389 of record MU389337.1, on the reverse strand, counting down.
AGCGAGTATTTTATTTTACAGAGGTGCGCTATTGGTATGGAAGTGGGTAAAGAAAAAGGCCCGGGAAACCTGGCAGAGCCCGACTCCAACAGCTGCACCTCGCACTATATACGAAGGGGGCGTAGTTGATAGAACTTTGATAGGCGCTAATCCGGAGTGGGTAGCTTAGGTACGAGATCCTTCCTCATCGTTTGTGCGAGTATATGTACATGCATGTAGATATCAACCTGGGCACTTATATTCTTCTACGATAATTGTGAACCACACTAATTAACTCCACACCTCCTGTGCAGGTTTACAAGTATGCTCTACAGTAGTGTCGCAGTGCAGCACATTCACCAGGTTGGATGTGGAGCAATTTGACGATTCAACCCATGGTACGGTACCTACAGGTCTACACTACACCTCCTTCTCGCGGCGGGTTACCATATTGGTTCTCATATAGTAGGCAGGTAGTCTTCGGGTTCCCCCTCTCCCCTCTTCCCGGAGAAGCCACAATTATCAAGGTGTGTATTCGGGCAGCACAGTAAGGGGCGGTCTAGCTAACCTTTATGGCTCTAGTACGGTACAGTATCTAGTACCTATAGAACGATGGTGGAATCTGTGTCGCATTGATCAAAAGTACGCCCAACTACTAGGTATACTTATGTAAGTGTAGAGTATAGGAATACTGTAGAAAAACTGGACGAGCTGAGCATGGCAGCCCCAAAGTGTGTTTTGGAAAACTCTGGTATTCTTGGGTTTTGAATAGGTATTGCGATTATTTTGAGTTGTGCCCCTTGCCAGGGCTGAGAAGCATAAGATACGTTATAAATACATGTATTTGATGTACCTACCTGCCTTGAAGTATAAAGTATATGTACCTGTATTGGGCAGAGCATCTTCGTCCGACCTGGCAAGTTGATAAGACGTTCCTGAACCGATACCTACCCAATACTATAATACCTGACTGATCTTAATGACGGGGTGTTTTAATTTTGGGTTTCTCCTGATACCGCAGCAGGTTGCTGATCTGGAATATATAGGTACGTACCAAATACTGTACACGACAGGAGGAGGTACCAACTAAGTAAGTCCATGTATATACTACTGTATACTGCACGAACGCTTATAATGGCCCACGGGTCCACAGCACACACCGTCTTTCATATAAGTATTACCCAAGTAAGCCTGTGTCGACAAGGGCCGCCACACATGTATGGCATCGCTTGGCTGGCTGCCACGCGACTGATCACCTGGTGCTCCTTGGCTGGCTTTCGGGACGAAAAGCGACATTCTGTCATAGGTGCACATACTACACAAGTACTTGATCGATCTAGAAGCTTACTTAGTGTCGGTATGCCAGCATAGACTATACCACACTATGTACGTAGTTGGTGATTTTGCTTGGTGTGATCTTCCACCTGTAGGTTTGATGCTTACATGCCAGTCGAGGCGCTCTGAAAAAAAGGAGGCACCGCAAAATCTCTACACCACCTACATTACCAGAATATCTACTAAAACAACTACCAAAACCACTACCAAAACAACCACTTAAAGCTACTTTTAAAGCTATTTTCAATATAGCTACGCCGCCTACATTATTTAGACTTTCTAAAAGTCTAAATACCTTTTAAAACTAATAGTTATTATGGTAATGTAGGTGGTGTAGAGATTTTGCGGTGCCTCCTTTTTTTCAGAGCGCCTCGCCAGTATCGCTTTTATAACTTTGCAATACCCACTTGTAACTGCGCTTACCTACCTCTCCGGCCACGACCGTCGGTCTAGGTACCTAAGGAATAATTCCGATTTACAGCGCAGGGCGCAACGGTCATAAGTGTAGTGACGCAACAGAGCGTCATGCATATCTACTTAGTATCGCAGCTCCACATATCGCTCAAATATCTAATTCTGATTCAACATTACCAGCCTCCAGCTCATCAATCCTCTGGTCTGCTCTTGAGAAACATGGAGCCAATAGGAGCCGGCAATTGCTTGTCGTCAGTTGGAGGATCACAGAACAGTACGGTAGAAGTGCTGGAACAGGAACCTGCCGAGCTGCGCATGCAACCTGCATCGTCACTCCAGCACGATACTGTACTTGGGAACTTACTTAGTAGGACTCGAACGCGCTAGACGGCTTATAAACGGCAGAAGATGCGCGCCTACTCGCAGCTGAGGACTTGGCTTGCCAGGCATATTCGACAGATAGGCCGTCGGGGTGGGTGCATTCATGCAACTGGGCATAAAGCACCATACAGCAGCACACATGGTCAATGCAGAGAGCGACAGCTGAGCCACACCATCGTATGCACTGACATTATTACGTACGATATTCAACGAGGGCTAATGCATGGCGAGTCATTCACCAATCTCCCGGCACCTTGACCGGCAAGCCAATCAGTAAACGCGTCCGCGAGACGCCTGGCAAGGGTTTGCCTACAGTATTCATTACACGACCATGTGGGCGAAAGGACCGCAGGTGTAGTACTAATAGTGTACATAATATGCAATCAGGATGCAGACTGGAGAATACCAGGATCTTGATGTCAGCCCAGGGCGGGCGACCTCGGAATAAAAAAAATTCTTCGGAATTGGAAGAAGAAGATAGAAGAACGAACGCCTGCAAGAGGATGCCTATGAAATTGGATCGATATTCGACGAAGCTAGAAGTGCACGCGTTTCGATCGAGAGTTTCTAGACCATTGGACCCTATATCGGCACATTTTATAACTTTTTGGCCTTTTTTGTCCTCCCCAGACATATGCCGGTCGCATTTTAAAGGGGCACTATCCTTAAGCGGCCTATTATCTAATCAGGACAACGATCATCTGCAGCTGCTGGTGTTGTGCAACCTTGCCATGAATTCTATATAGGTAGAGCGCGCGCGCCGGGGGCAGCAGCTCATGGGATCACCCAGAGATTTTCATACCACTATGTCTGTATTTAGCGAATAACATCATTCCTAGCTTACATGGTGGATCTTCGAGGACATCTTCTCGAAAGCTACACTACTACCTAGGTACCTACATTATCTACACCATATACTGCATATCTACATACATAATTACTTCACGGCCACGAACGGGATTCCGAGATGGCTCCCAACGATCCCATCCATCCGTGAACGGGCTGCAGAATCCGCCCCATGCGCACTACTACTCTCTCCGTTGGGGTTTGGTATGTGTAATTGTAACATAGGTATGTATGAATGTATAGATACCTAGAGCAGCGATCGGCTGGAGGGGAAGACTTGCCAAGCTTCTTTATGCTTGTTGGTAAGTTCATCTTTGTCATCTCAGGCCATGTCGGTTTGTCTCGTCCCGCCTGGATAAATAAATATGGGTCTTTATGTTTGGTGGGTTTTCTCTCAAGAATATCTCCGAGCCGTGCCCTACCGAGTCGAGCGAGTATACTGAGTATGCCCATGTACTCACAGTAGTACTTGGTATCATATTACATTATTACTGTACAATGTACAATAGTGGATCATGAAGTTTCCTTTCTTTCCTCAGCCTCTCGCATTTACTGCCCACTCACGTGCAACAAATACATACATCCAGGATTGACGGGGTTGGTAAGAGATTACAACTCCCGGGCCATACGTTCCGACATCTCAAGTTAAAACGGACGCTGCTCGCAGAAGTCAAAGCATAAACCAGCCAGATCTTCGTTGATGCCCGAGTATGCATCGGAAACCCTTGTTCGCAACGCTGATACCTATTACACCAGTTGATTGAATATGGCAATTCCGGCCACAAAACACCAGGCTACATGTACTTCCTACGGGCATTAATGTTAAATCTCATCCCATACGTCTGTAGATGACTGTCTATCCTATCCATACCAGGTTGCGGCCCACGGCATAATTAACGGGGTCATGTGTAATTTGATCATGTCAGCATGGAAGACTGTGGACATCATATGCAAAAGGATTTGAGCGGAGGGCGAACAAGTGGGAGTAACGATATCATCGATGTGGGGACATTAGCTCATTGGCGAGATGCCTACGCGAAAGACTCAATAGAGTAGCAATTAGGTTGAGATGGAAAGCTTAGAATGGGCTGGTCATAGGATTATGCTTTTTTCCCATACATTATCTGATTCAATGCAGGTACAAACAAGGTCCTGTCTAATGGGTAATAGAGGTTGCAGGCGATCGATTGTGAGTATCACAAGCCGAGGTTGACCTGAAATGTCAAGTAGGACGGATTCGTGAATGGTGTATGGAAATGTGCTTGGCAGATACAAACTCCCTTGGGCTCTTTGTAGGGCCGCCTCGACTGCATTGTGGAGCGTGCTTGCCGGTGAAAGTGACCTTGGGTGCAGCTGTACATTGTATTGTACTGGAATGTACTCCATTGTAGCTTCCCAATGGCGACCCAGGTACCTGATAAGTACTGCCGCCTTGAGGTCGGTACACCGACAGCGTCCACCCACCTACCTGTACCTAGAGATTATTATGATAAATCTTTCCAGTGCTTGGTTTCCATCCCTCTTCCCTCCCCTTTTCAAAACCTTTTTCAGGACGAGCGTCTGCAAACAGTCAATTGATTCAGCTTCACCAACCGATCTGCTGCACCAGTGGCATTTCCCCAATTTCATCGCCCTCCGCGCAGTTATTTCCTCGCTCGTTGTTTGCGCCCCTCTAGTGCGTTTTCTCCTGCATAGAAAAACAACGCGTTCCGCCCGCCGGCTACTAGACGCTAGCTACCTCGCTAACCTCACTGAGCCCAGTCTAAACTATTTTGAAGACGCCGGTGCACACTCGCGCTGCGCATCTTGAGATTGACTGTACATGCAGCATTGTCAGCCCAGTACTCTTATACACCCAGCACGCTTCGACGGGTTCTAGGACCTGTAGAGCTACCTACCTTTGGGACTGGACAGCGACAGCGACAGCGACAGCGACAGCGACAGCTAACCGCACCAGCGAATTGCGAGGCATACTAAGTAAGCCGTAGCCATAGGCCACATCTTCGCGCCATCACACTGGCACCAGCAACACCCTCATCGCATCGCAAAACCTCGCCAACGGCTCATCTCGCCCGTCGTACCTACGTCCTGTGTTCCCAGCCCGGCCGCTAAGGCAGAGCCAGCACGGACGGTCCAGCGCAGCTCATCTCGCACAGAGCGTGTGGACAGCAAGCATCCCTCTCCAGCCAGCCAGAGTCAGTCGCCGTCAGGACGACAAGTCTCGAGCCCGCTACTCTCTGATACCGGGACGGCCGCCAAGACACGCCATACCGGTCGTAGCCAGCCACCCAGGGCAACGAGTCGCGCGCGCAATCACTGCACGTCACCGCTGCTGGCTTCATTCGCTGCCGCTATCGCGTGCGCATCTCCCAGCGTCGCCCGCGCGAGGCAAATAAGAGTCAGTCTAGCTCGGCTTGACGGCCAGTGGCGTTGCGCTGCAGCACAATTGGCCCTCCCGAAACCAGGAGCGACTAGTCATAACTTGGCCAGATTCCCAAACCTTCTTTTTGTTGCCTCCCTGTCGCCAATCCCCAACCCCTGGCCACGCCTAGCTATCTTACTAGTGGCTTGGTCTAGTCAGCTTTAGGCATCGGCTCAACTATCTCCCCCCAAAATTTTCACACGTTCACGCCCCCCCCTCCCCCAATCCAATTTTGTCTTCGGCGCCATTTTAGACGCTCTCTTTCCCCACCTGCCACTAGTCGCTAGTCGAGTATCTTTCTCGCATCTATTATTGAGAGTTCGCCAATACGTACAGTCTCTGTGCGGCATCCGGGCCAAGTACCTATCTGCCTGTGCGAGCTCCACCTAGGTTCATCGCATCGCTGTACAAATACTTTTGTGTGTCATCTTGCTCTGACGCACCCTGCCGTCTTCTAAGCTTAAGAGTCGGTAAATTCATAAGCAAAGTGTATTCTCTTCATATTAACTACTGAGTCTAACTCGGAACTCACTCAGCCCGTATCGTTTGGCAGTGGTACTTACAGAGAAATCTTCTCTCTGCCGGTCATCGCAGAGTCAGGGTCATCGTGAGGGGGAGTGGCTCCGGTCATCAGAAAGCTACTAAGGAGGATCTCATCCTTGCTCATACTGCCTGTTAAATCGTCTCTGGGACCACTTCGAATCTTCAGCAGCGATTCTGGTGGCTGTTGAGCTGTGGACTTACGTGTGGGTTCGGTGGACCAAGGTACAACACTACTTCGCTAGTATCTTCGTCCAGACCCGCAAGCAGAGATCTACAGTAGTATACATCTGCCACCCATCAGAGCAGACTACCACACAACTAAAATACACACCAGCGCAGCCTCGAGTTGTTGGCGCAACTCCATCCTCTTCTCTTCTTTTGAGTTGGCACACTATCTCAAAAGTCAAGACGCCGTCTTGTGTTCAATCAGCCCACGTTCCTTTTATTAGGCCTGGCTCCAACACTAAAGCTCTCTGGCCTTTCTCTTTCTCACTTGGGCCTGGTGGTCGTAGCATGTTCTTAGTGCCAACACCACAACCGTCACAGCATCACGCATTGGTTAGCAATTGTGCATCGCTACCGCGTGCGCCCAAACAGCAGTTGAAGAGTTCAAGTCCAGGAGCAAGACTCGGCAAGCTCCTGAACGCCTCCGACAGCCCTATGGAACGCAGCGTCCACGAATATTCGCAGTCAGGTTTGCCTTCGCCCTATCCAAGCGTCTCCGGCGACAATCAGTCTGAAGCCTCCTCTGCAGATCACGCGTCTGCTGCCCAGTATCCGAGTAACCAGGAGTCGCGTCCTGCCAGTTACTCGACCTCCGCGACACCAACATCGGAGTACGGTGCTTACCCGCAATCCGCGAGGTCCACAAGTTCTTTTCCAGAACATAGTCTTCGCCAGTACCATCCCGCAAGCAACCACAACGGCAGCAGTGGAGGTATGGCGCAGCAACCAACAACAAGTCCGTCAATGCCTTTGCAAGATGGACGCAACCATCAACCTCAGCAGGTCAAATCTGACAGCGATGTACCCATAGATCCGTCCATCGCGGCACCTAGCCCCACGTATCCGCACGGCCAATATTCGCCATACGCGCCGCCGCCTCAAGACATGGCGCACAGCTATCCGCAAGGCGCACCCGGCGGGATGTACGGCCAGCCTCGTCCAGACTGGGCCAACTATGCTCATCCCACAGGACAGATGCAACACCATCCAGTATCTTACTCCCATCCTCCCACTTCGGCTCCTCCAGGAAGGCCAGCTCAGGTAGGTAAAAGTTTATGTACAAGTGGACGTGTTTTCGCTTAGACTAGGAGCCGCTTGAAACGGCATAGTCTCGTTAATTCCTCGCCCTATTTCCCCTTATTTCAGATATACAATCTGCGCTCCAGTTTTTTTCTTTTATACATCCTTAAAATGGCTGATATATTGACAGTACGGTGTGCAACAGGTGTATTCTTTTGTACCCATTCCTGGGGCACAGCAGCATAAGCGACCTCGTCGTCGATACGAAGAAATCGAGAGGATGTATAAATGCGGATGGAACGGCTGCGAAAAAGCGTATGGAACGCTGAACCACCTGAATGCTCATGTCACGATGCAAAGTCACGGTCAAAAGCGTACACCCGAAGGTAAGACTGCGCCATTGTTTACAGTATCATGGTGACAGGCCGGGGTTGCCTGGTCTAGTTGCGTGTATTAAGAGCTCCCAAACCCGTCTGGGAATAGCTCCAGCAACGCGTCAAAACAGGCTGTCCACTCCTTGGCACTTGCTAGTGTTAGTAACACAAGCGAAGGGCTGTTTTAACTTCTGTATTGTCATAAACATATTACCTTGCTTCAACTAACCCGCTGTATAGAATTTAAAGAGATTCGCAAGGAATGGAAAGCTCGCAAAAAGGAGGAAGAGCAACAACGCAAGGCCGCAGAAGAACAGGAGCGTCAACGCCACGTACAGGCTGCTGCTGCACAAGGGCAAAATGGAGGCGATCCTCAAGGAACTGAAGCCGGGCAACCTCCATCATCCTACGCGAGTAGACAATTACCCCCCATTGCCTATGCGCCCGGACCTCAGTACCCTCCATCAACAGGAGCTGTGCCGCAGCAACCGATTGCTCAGTACAGCAATGGAGGGCACATGTATGCAGAAAATTACCAGGCCAGTCCCCAATATGGTGCGCAGGGTGGACAGATGTACAACCGAGAATAGGTAATTCAACCAACGCTCTTGACAAGCCCCAGGAATTGACACCAGCGTTACAGGGCTCTTGAAGATATTCAAGACTAAGCGAAAGCGGAGATCACGACGCGAGTTGTATGATATTCGTGGTATATTAAAGCTCGGCACCTTTATTAGATGAGTGCAGTAATCAGTTGTCCCTTAGCGGCAGTTGCTCAACCGTGGATCATGCACGACACGGGATATTCTGCCCACGCAGAATTGAACAACGGAGCCGTTGACTTGGCGAGAAGAAAAACATGCAAGGACCAGAAAAAAATATGATACGTTCACCCGTCTTTGCTACAGTGGGCTTGTGATGTGGGCATACTAGGAGAGACCAATGTTGGATTAGCGCCTTGCGTGCGCGATGGCTGGAAAAGCTATGAGCGCTCTGTCGTTCTCGTTCTATACATACCATCTCGAGAGAAGCTGCGAGGCTTAACTGTAGCAAAGTACCCAGATAATTATGCGAATTGAAACCCCAACGTTTGTTCTAGCCAATGAACATCGAAATGCTGCAGTGAGACGAGAAATGCCCTCGTTACTAGGAGTTGTATATGCGGCTGGCTGATGAGGATCATTATGATCATTTATGGCACTTCCACTTTGCTAGGCTTGGCAGTCAATGTCACATTCCCCCAGGAAACAAAATCCCGAAAACCTGGTTATGGGATCGAGCCGGTTGTTCGCGCCATGCATGGGATTTAGAAGTACGTATTTTTCTGCAACTAAAAATCTGCTACACTAGTTAGATGTGATGTAGGTAGGTAGCATAGGTAGCATGTAAGTAAGCTGGGGGTCGGATTTAAGCGAGAAGCGAATCTACTAAGGCGTGGCCCTATTTTAGCACGGGTTCGGTTCGGTTCGGTCGGTTCGGGTCTGTGCTACCATAACCACGAGGTGGATGTCTATATCTATACATACCTTAAACTCCTTTGGCGACGTGCCGGTTCATCGACGACCGTGGGGGCCAGAGAGACTACCTAGGGTAAGAAGGTACATTCGTATAGTGTCGGTAGTGTAAGTAGCGACGTTGATGGTGTGCACCCCCTCGTTGTCTACGCTACTTACCTCTTGTCTCCTTTTAGTGTGGTTACACAGCATTAGAAGCGCTCCAGGACCCCGGGATGATCTGATACCGAGTACATTTGGAGGGGGTGGGAAAATAATGGTCTGGCCTAAGTAGGTATATGTAGGTCAGATAGCTAAGCTGCAGTACATTACATACATACATATGTAGGCTAGTATAGTATAGTTAGTATAACTGCCAGAAATCTTTTCTTTTCTTTTTTCCCGCTTTACCTGTCAACCGGTGGATTAGAGAGAATTCGGTTAGTTAGTGACTTGGTCCCAAGATAGTCAGCTCGACACTAACTCACTAACGACCAGATGATTCACGATTAACATCTAGGCTTATGATATGTAGTGTTAGTATCTTTGCTGGCTTGTCGAATACCGTTCTAGGAAGAGGACATCTTCATTCCCTTTTCTGTCTCTATAAAGGTGAAGTCAATTGGGCGTTTGCTTCTACCTGTGTTTGGGAAGGGAGGGAGGAGGGAGGCAATGGTGTAAACAACAAAATTCGACTCGTACCTCTTTCAACAGGTCGGACGGCGATATCAGTGGCGTCAGATCGTACGTTTTCTCCTCCCTCTCAATCGGTGCGGGGCGGGACGGGGCTTGCCCAGTCGACGCTTTTCGTCCCGCAATTGTTCCGCCGGACGGGAAGACACGCCGCAGCCCTCATTCCTCCTAGTGAGCCTGCTCCGATCCACGCAGGGGTCTGACTATCCCAGGTTCATGCAAAAGAAAAAAGCCTACTTGACAGTCGAGCCCTCTTGCCAGGGTCGGCAGTAAGTTCAACGTCGTTCTAGCCTTGCAGATGACGGGCAGGATAGACACGCACCATGAGGTTTATTGCGACAAGCGTCGGCAGGCCCCTTCGCCCCCTTCGAGCTAAGCTTTTCGCTAGCCGGGCTATTCTGTTTGAACCAGCGTCTTCCCATGATCGGGGCGTGCCATTCCCACAGCCTTGGAAAGGACGATCGAAACTAGTGCTAGGTATTTGGACGCCAACCCGCTTTGTCTGTTTATGCACGTCTCACCTGTCAGTTATTTTCCCCAGGTGAAACTAGTGTGCCCCTTAACAGAGGAGACAGAGAAAAAACAACACAGATGAAAACTGGCAACAACATGTCATGACATGGACAAATTGAGTTATGACTCCTTTTCTCTCCGTATGTGTAGGGAATGACTGAGGCCAAGCCGTGCGACCAGTCAAGTTACTGGACGACGTGTAGTTGCTCAAAAACCGGCTCCCGCTTGGGCAGAAAAGCACAACGCCCGTGCAGGTTTTTCTGTGTGGGTGGCGGTAGACGGGATCGGGATCACGCATTTTACATGCTTCTTGCATTGGAAATTCTCCGAAAAGCGTGAAACCAGGATGGCGCTCGGCTGCCTCGTCCTCCTCAGGGGTGTTTTCTCTGTACGTCCTGCTTTTCGGGGGTCGGCTGGTTCGGTACAATGTGCATACACTGCAAGGCGGAAGCAAATACTTGGCTGTACCTCGTTTTTCTTAGTGCTGTACTTGGTCTGTACGAAGCAGATACAGGACATGGGGGGGCGTGTGTGTGTGTGTGTGTGTGTGTGTGTGTCTCATAGGCAGGTATGGACGGCTAAGTGTACTTCGTTTTGTTTTTCTTGGGCTGGCCTTGTCGGATCTGTTTTAGCGAGGTTGCAAGGCATCGCCATGTGTCTTGTCCGTCCTGGCTAGCCGGGAGCACCAGGCAGTACGCAGGCAGTACGCAGAGGGGCATAGCGCCACTTCGGGGGGACCCTTAGGTCGTTCGTTCCTTGGCATGGGCTACCGAGGCAGACGGGCGGTCGCAAGTGGGCAGTTGGGAGGAAAATCCGGGGTAGCGGTAGGTAGGTAGCAGACAGTAGATACCGGTAAGTAGGTTCGTTATGTGGTGATGGACTGCGATGGGATGCGATGGATGCGGTGGATGCGGTGGACGGAGTGTCGTTGCGTGGTGTGGCAGACTGACGACGAACTAGACAAGGGGGTGTCTGCGCGCCGAAGAGCAGTCCGGGCCAACGCTACCGCCGCGCTAGACACGGTCCTGGACTGGCCTCCGCGACTAGCCCCCGATCTCCTGGCGTTGACGTGCGTGACGTGCGTGCCGCGCCGCGGGCTTGCTGCGTTAAGTACACTACACTACTACCTACACTACTACCTACACTACTGCGCTGCTGCGCTGCTGCGCTGTTGCCTCGCTGGGTTGAACACTCGACTGGGTCGCTGGGATTAATGTAGGTACAACCAAGTAAGTAAGTAAGTAAGTAAATAAGTATGTGTGCGCGCCATGTGGTGTAATGTAACTGCAGATGCAGATGCAGACTCCCGCGAGCGATGGCACTGCGAGGGAAACGGCCCTTGACAGTTAGTACGGTACTACCTACGTACGTTGTACATGGTCAGTGGCCGATACCTTAGGTAGGTAGGTAGGTACTGTACTGCGGACGGCATTCGAGCCAGCATACATACCAATGATACCAATGACCCTGCGTACCTGATCCTCACCGTCTGCCTACCTACCTACCTACCTACCTACCTACCTACATATACTGCCGGCATCATATATATAAGTGCACGCGGATAATCTTTCGCGATATAATGTACTGATACTCTCCATTCTAGACAAGTTAGTAGATAGGTGTAAGTAAGTAGGTTAGGTATTCTACTATGGCTCACCCACCCCCTAAGTACCTAGTCTGGCTAGTAGTATATTTATGTAGTTGCATCCAGGGTGCATCATGTATGTATGTCTAAGTTGTGTGTACACTCAAGTAGGTATACTACACTACAATTTAGCTTGTTTAGCTTGTTTGTCCTTGGATATAATTATCTTTCTTATTAGTGTTAGTAGTATCCGGTTGAGGCTTGATCCTAGCCTACCTACTGTACGCTAGGTACTACTGCATGGTTTATGCAACCCAAGGCAGAGGGCCGTCCCTCGTGGCATGGCCCGAGAAATACTCAATAGGGGTACTCTAACAACTCCCGTCTTGCTTGCATACATACCCTACCTTTACCTTACCTTACCTACCGACTGTACCTAACTTAAGCGACCGGAGTCGACCATGCACGTGGCCCGACATGCTAGATCTACCAAGTACAGTACTGTACACAGGTGTGAGGCTAAACTACCTCTTCAAACCTAGCGTCAACTCTATTATCTGTGCGACTCGGGGCCAAATCCGGCCATTTTTAATGTCTTGTGTCGAGACCAAGCAATTTGCTTGAATTCTAAAAACAGATATCGGCGAATCATATAGGTAGGTATGTATATATCTGTATCTTCTCTTATACCCTAGTAACATACCTCCGGGCAGTAAAGGTACCTCTCAGTAGGTTTTTACACGGTCGTTCAAATACCATCATCCTATGAAGAAGTAGACAGCGTTCACCCCTTATACTGATACTCTTTCTCGCCAGGAGAGAGAACTTGAAGACATGGCCACGTTACGCCCCGCAGCGGGTGTGAGGCAGACGGTCATCGTAAGACCGGGGGATATTATCGGGCTTTCCTGAGAGAGCATAGTCCTTTGGTTTATATCATGTTCCGATCCAGCGTCCTGATAGAGAGTCGGTGGCCAACTCGAATTTGTATTCTGTGACTTTGCCGTTGGTCAATTCCGTGCTTTACTACACAGTCAGCGCATATACATTACCTGCCGAAGTACTTCCTGTTAAATCACACAGCGCAGGGTCTGATGAGCAGTGGCCCGTTTTGCCGCGTTGCGCTTATCCACCATAGACCTGAAGAAGGTAGACGATGGATGCCGCGCTGCAGCAGCGGGTAACAGTGGGAATAGTGGGGTGAAAATGGTGAGGGCGACGTCCACCACTCCTACAGTACCTATTCTCCAGCACCTACCTACATACCTATCTTCACAGAATGCAACATAGCAGATACCTACATGTACCTATGTAGGTAGGTACAGCCCATCCATTGCCACTTCCTTGCCTCTCCAAATATTGCCTATCTGATAAGAAGTTGCGGCTACAGCCCACGCATGTCGCAGACTCTCTCACATTCAACCGACGGGCTGGATCAAACGCCTTTGCCTGATCGCTGCTTCCCCTCTCCTCCCCCCAAGCATCTCTACTAGGCAAGCAGTCATTGGAACGGGAGTGACGAGCTTGCCATACGGGCACCAGGTGTCAGGTGCCATTTTGCACATCTTCTCCTTCCATGGAGGACTCCGAGGTCGAACTGAGGTCTTCACTCCTCGGTAATGGAGATGTCTTCATTCTGCACGGTTTGCCCACCAACTTTACCGTCGGCTGTGACGCAACATCTTTCAACAGCGCACAATCATTTCCCGGCTTCCGGAATATCCCCGCCGGGGTCCATCTGATATGGGTCGCGCCGTCTGAGTCGACATCTACGAGGAGTGGTTTTTGGATATTCACCCCCGAGGCGGGCGACGGCCATGTCTATGTAAAGCAGTGGGATACATACAACGAAGTCCTGCGCGATCCTCCTAATCAAAGTGAAGCTCTCTCGGATAGTGAGCTACAGACGATCCTTGCCCGTCTCTCTCCCTACCACCTTCGTGCAGCCAGTACGGAATCCTCGCATAAGCTTGCCTTGACACAGGGAGACGACAGTGCCCCTGAGGATCTGCTTGGAGACGAGAACATCTGGTATCAGCTCACATCCGCCATACGGCCAGATCTACTGAATAGGGTTGTGGGCCAGGCTCAAAATGCCTGGCAGGTGACAACAACGGACAACGTGGCTGGGGATTCAGCTTTGGCCCAAGAGGCGGAACTTTATCCTTCAGGGACATCTCACTTGCGGTTTACATTCCCTATGGATGCTCACCTAGTTAATCCCAAGGCAACGGGAGCAGAGAGAACAAACCAGGCACTAGATCCAACCGGGTGGATAATCGACAAACTTGAAAACCCTGACAGCGGACACCAGCTTGAGGACCTGAGCGGCGAATTTCAGTTTGCTTTTCTCGTGGGCATGCACCTCGGCAACTTTTCTTGTCTCGAGCAATGGTTCTTTCTTGCCACTCGTCTTGTATTTCGCGCTTACAGCTTGACAATCGACAGACCACAGCAAGCGCGAGATCTTATCCAGACGTTTCATGCTCAATTGCTGTATAACGAACGGTACCTCCAGGGAGATGTCTTCGAACTGATGCCAGAGAATGCCCGCAAGCTCCAGCTGGCTCTCACTACTTTTAAAACCCGCCTAGGTGAAAAGATACAGGCACTTGGTGACACCTGCACTCCTGATCAGCAGGCTGTCGGTATGGCGTTTTCATCTCTGGAATCTTGGTTATTGAAACTTGGTTGGGACCTGAAGGGTGAGTATGTCAGGTCAGGTAATGTGATGCTTGAAGATGGGGAGATGGTTGAGGCCGAAGTTTCGGATTTCGAAGATGAGGACGAGAGAGGAGAGTTCGCTCCGACAATTGTCGAGATGGAGAACGGCACAGAAGCTGGTCTACTATCCTGGGACACCTAGTTTGTAGCAAGCATGATGTTACGTGGTTTTCCATAGTTTCCCACTTGCATCTGTATTTTGCATATTGGAATGGAAAGAATGCTAAAGGGGTCATTTTCATGCCGAGGCGTAAAACTGTTGTTACGCTACATCGACAGACGAATCCGGACACTATCTAGTTTCCTAACAAGTTAGCTGAAACTCACCATTTCTACCAGATACCATCTAATCATTAAATTCCAATATAGTTATTTACTAATATTTTTTCTTCTGCAATATTTCAAGTATAGTCAAGGTATTAGGCATAGCTAGCGACCAGCTAGGCCTCGCTATAAATAAGACTGGTCAGGCATGCATAGTTGCTGCCTTTCCATAACCACTTTGGAGATCAGAATGGAACTTCAATTCTTCTGTAACTCTATGATCTTGTCCATCTTACACGGTGACACGTTATAATAAGAAAAGGTGTAGATTTGTTTTAACCTGTAGTGAAGTGTGATCGGGATTATAATAACCCTTCTTATTATATTAAACGTTGAGTTTATAATTCAACCCTTTCTTGAAAGTAGTAAAGAGAAGAGTAATCCCTTGATCTGTAGGTAACTTGAAGCTTGGGAACTGGTAAAAGTAGTGGAGTTTGGTGGGAAATTAAGCAACGTCGGGAATCTAATTATCTAGCGGTGTGTAACCTCACTCTGTCGCCACCGTAAGAGGAATATTTTCCTACGTCTTTTTCTCTCTTTCCCCTTATGCGCCTAGAATATGCTTCAATTCTTTCATCTCGAGATTTTATAAGTTCCCATTAAGCCAGTATTGGCGCTAAATTCTCTATCTACCGTTTGTAGCCAAGGCGGCTGGCAATGCTAATGACCGACCTTTCCTTCAGTCGAGATGATGCAATCCATTCATGTCTCTTAAGCCTATCGTATTGTGGCATTGGAATGAACGACGGAGTTAAACACAGTTTTGCCTTCTTACGTTAATAGGATCAATGAAAACATCGTGTTCTTCGAGCCATGTTTAGTTATTCCATTTCTAAGCAGCTCTATTTATGATGTCGTTTATGATACAAAACTGGGTAAATATAAGTTTGGACCGTAGTTCACCAAGCCGATCATGCAGACGGGAACATCTCCCAGAATCCAATCTCCATCTACACTAATGTTAGCCCATGAAAGTCCCAAGCCCCTTGTATGAAAGAGGTATATCTCACCTTCGTAGCGTGAATAAACACTTTCACGAGCTCTTCGATCCTCGAAGGAGAGTGTAGAACGGCGTTCCTTTCCATAAGCTCTGCATCATAGTTACGCATGTCAGTAACGGTTAACGAACTTCTCGCCCTCATCCATCATATTACTGCACCGTATCATTCGTCTTGCCGTGGATAGGAGATGTAGAGACCAAAGAGCGACTTACCGCATCCCACCTGGACAGCCTGCACATAGTCATCTGCGACGTAATTGAGGATCCAAGGCCAGTACTATGATTTCGAGGGTCAGTAATCGCAATATTCGATTCGGGTTGGTTGGTGAGGAGCTGTAGTTAGGCTTGTACGAAACTAACTCTGCGAGAAGAATTCCTCCGCAGTTGCCCCAACATGAACTGGAGCAAGTAGGCAGGAAAGAAAAAGAAATGGAAAGGAAAGGAAAGACACCTACCGTGTTTCCCTCGGTCTTGGTGCGCGGGTCCGCATGCAGCTGCTTCGCGATCGCGCCGTATCCCAGAAGGCAAGGTGCCAAGGCGACCTGGAGGCCGAGCCAGTCCTCAGACTGGCCAATATCCAGAACATACCTCGTATATGCGGTACAGGCTGTGACCCAACGAAAAATACGTGCTTGTCAGCGAGTCCTCCCATTTCAAATCCAAAGCAGAGCACAGCCGTGTTCCGATTTTCTAATAGGGGAGGTCTTGCCATCACATACCTTGATGCTCCTCGGTATTTTCGATCTCCTCCCTCTCAATGCCGAAGCTCTTACAGTAGTCGATGTGGAGCTTCATCTCGGTGTGGATATGCTGGACGATCTTGGCTCCCTGTATAAACCGTTAAACAGACGCAAAAGTTTAGAAAAGAAAAAAAGAAAAAAAGAAAAAAAAGAAAAAGCATCTAATCTCCCTAACTTTCTATTATCGAGGATAGCGCGGATGGACAGACTTACAGCAGCGATATCTTGGATATTCTTCGCCTTGTATGACGCGAGGGCGTTGGCGCGCGCAAAGTGCACGAGGTACAAATAATCCTGGACAAGATACCTCTTGAACGAGTCGAGGGGCAGCGCGCCGTCGCCGAGAGCCAGCACGAAAGGGTGATTGGTGAAACGATGCCACACGGGGGCGACGTCGGGACGCGAAAGCAGCCATTCTACGAACCGCCCTCTTTGGTAGGATTAGCTCGCCTTTAGTAAGGAAAGGAATTACAAGAAGGGGAGAGACTGGGAAGGGACGGGAAGAGAAGGGAAGAAGTAAGTACGCTTTAAATGAGATGTTGAAAAGCTGGAGGTAACTCACGGGGCAAAGGGCAACATATACGTCGAGTGGAAGTGGTTCAGCGGCCCATGACCCTTCCCGTAACCTGGTGCAGTGCGGATGCCGGCCTCAACATACCGGCAGGCAGCGCGCACGGCGTCGACGATATGCATGCCACGAGCCAGGTTCGCCGCGATGGCCGCCGCGAGCGAGCAGCCAGTGCCATGCGTGTTCTTGGACTCGACAAGGGGGGTCTCGATCCTCGTGACATCTCCGTCGGGGCCGACGAGGACGTCGATGACGACCAGATCTCGCTCTTTCTCTTTCTCTTTCTCTTTTCCCTTCTCTTCCCCTGTCGACATAACGGCGGCAGTGCCGTCTCTCCGGAAGGGTACATGGCCACCCTTGACGAGTACCCACCGCGGCCCGAGGGCACGGAGCTTCCTCGCCAGGTCCTCCAGGTCCTCGGGCCGGCGAACGTCCCCGACGGACTCCTCCGCCTCCCCCTTGCCGCCGCCGTTGCTGTTCGCGAGCAGGAGTTTGGCCTCGGGTACATTAGGCGTGACGATGAAGGTTAGAGGCAGCAGGAGCGTGCGCAGCTCGGTGACGGCTTTTGCGGGCAGCAGTTCGGCGCCCGTGGTAGCCACCATGACCTTTGCAGAGAAATGTTCAGCTGTTGTATTCAGTCTCGCGAATGTCTACCATAGCATAGCGGTAACTCTCTACCCCCCTTTTCTTTGTTTCTCCACCGGCCGTGTCTCACTTACCGGGTCCAAAACTAGTTTTTCGACTTTATACTCGACGAGAGCTTGAGACAGCATCTCGATGGTAGCCGCCGAGCCTAACATTCCTATCCATGCACCACACCCATCAGCAACATTGACCAGTCAGGGAGTCAAAGCGGGGAGTCCAAACAAAGCGTACCGGTCTTGACGACACTGGGCGGGATGTCCTTGAAGACGGCATCGATCTGCTTCCGCGTAAACTCGGGCGGGATCTGATGAATATCCTCGACGCCCACGGTATTTTGGGCAGTCAGCGCCGTCGTGGCCGTCATGGCGTAGCAGCCATGAGCCGCAATGACCTTCTGGTCTGCTTCCAGACCCCTGGATATTTCGACTTAGTTAGCTTTAAGATTAAAATTTGGATTCCAACGTCTCCAGCTGAGATCTCATCCTGTCTTCTCCTGCAATAAAAGAAACAACAGAAAAAAAAATATACAGAGAACGAAGGAAATCCCTCGCAAAACTTTTGCAAACTTACGCACCACCTGATGAATCGCTCCCCGCAACAACAAGTATCGTTTTGTCAGTCATTTTTCCCCTCTTGAGCCAAGAAACTGTTAGCGCAGGTGTCTATAATTACTCAACTAGACAAAAAGTAGGCTAATATCTGGCTTTCGGGCTCGAGGCAGCTTGGAGCTGTTTTCTTTTCGTTGGGAAAAAATCGAGCATAAAGAAGCGCCGTCACACCAGTCGAAGTGGGGTTTGGTAATAAGTAACGTCACTCAATCGTCTAATAGTTACTATGTAGCTTCACAAAACCGAAACTTAATCTAGGCAGCGCTACCTCTCCAAACATAACTAACAGCAATTGGGAGAAAACATACATAAAGCTCTTCACAGAAGTTTTGATTGACAACATGAAGCATAAGAACGTGCTGCCTACTTTGCCGTTTTCGGAACGCCTTCATTGATGTTATTGTCTCTCGTTCAACTGAATAGCAGAGCGAGTGGAAAGCTGTATGATAAAAATCTTACTGCAAACACTTTGGTAAATACTGACGCCTCGCATTTGGTGATTCAACAAAGTCTGTATTCATGGGATGGGTATAATGCATCCGACCGAAGCCATAGATAACTCCTCAGCCCCCCAAAACTCCTGGATTCTTCAGCCGATCCTCGTCACCGAGGTCACAACCCTTAAACGCCGGACGACTATTCCAATGAGACACTGACTTCTCGCCATGCTGGGAATACAAGCTACCTATGTAACACCTTCGTTGTGACGTCCCCTATATCATATCGCGTCTGGTATTTACAGAGGAGCCCAGGAGATCCTATAACCCATATCCAACCGGTATATTCTCCACTAGTTAGCTCCTGAGTGTCTTGCTAAATCGAGAATTGAGATGTTTTCGTGGCTGCAATCTCCAAGTCGGCTGGGTCACTTATACTCCTTTGTCTCTCCGTCCGTTGTTCGTCTCCCGACTTGATCTCTCCGTCGCTACTGTCTTCTCCATAGATGATATGCCGTAGCACGCTCTTATCAAAAAGCTCTATGATCAAGTGTCGATCCGCAAGCTTATAGTGGTGGCCCTCTAAAAGTCCCAAGACGCGCCGAAACATGGCAGGTTGCCGGAACCCAGGCGCTTTTTGGTGCCTTAATTGATGTAATTCCACCCTGGCTTTCTTGTAGAGAATCATGTCGCCTAGTTCCACCTCGATAAGCTCCAGTATCCGCTTGTTTGTGTCGTCAGCTTCGTCCACAATAATGGACGACGGGTGATGGATTGTGGTTTGAGCATCTGGTAATTGAATGGACAACGGAATCTCATGCTCCCAAGGTTGACAAGATAGAAAGGTAGAAAGATCACTTGGGATGCAAAGACCAAAAGATTTTCCAAGCAACGTGGTGTTAGATAACCAACCATGCTCGGAGAGAATCTCCAGCCCATGCACCGATCTCGAGATCAGACCCAAGACAAAAAAGGCGGTGCCTCGGAGACTCATTACATCATGAGTTTTCGCAATCTGTATGATTCTTTCAACAACATCGGTCGACTCAAGAAATGGAGCCCCTAGCTCCATCGACCCGACGTTACCCACGGCCCACAAACAACCTTTTACCTTTGTAATAAGTTCTGGGTCGTCTGATTGCATGCCAGACTCTCGAATAGTGGAAGCGAAATCTTGGAAGTGACCCTTGTCTTCTAGCAACTGGCAACCTTCTTTTGTGCGTGTCAACTCTCGGTAAAAGTGTGGTGGTATTTGGCTATCATGGTCCCCATCCACATCTACATCCTCATACATGCTTAGGCGATTTGGGTGGTCGTCGGCGCTCTCAAAGAATGAACGTGCAAGGCTAGCTTCGATAAGACTGACGTATGTGTCATTGCGACCCAAGAACCAATCGTCCATCTCGTTGCTGATATAGTCTAACCCATCCAGATAATGGTAACCAATCGAGGTCGAGAGGAACCGTAAGAGTAACGGAGCGCCGATCTCTCCCAAATGATCGAGAGCTGGTCGGCATTCCACGATGTATTCTAGCAAGGGCTTGCTATTGCACGCTTTCTCCAGTATTTTGACAGCAGTGGCGCACACCTCAATTTCGGGATCGTACAGTTGGGTGACTAGTAGCTGGATTGCCCATTTAGCGTCCGAGATAATCTGTCCAGAAGGGGTGATTCGTTGTGATATAGCATATTTCCGAAGCACGTTGGTGGCATGAATTCGCATATCTTTGGTTCCAGCTGTGAGAACCTTGGACAATAAAACCCGAGGATGTCCATGCAGACTGTAATCAAGATTGACGAGAATCAGCTTAATCAGATCAGGACGTTGCTTAAAGTCGATGATATGATACATCATGTTGAATATACGCCATCGCTCCAGCATCTGGAATCCCTTTGGATCACTGCTAAGAACACCTAGCATGGGAAAGTAGCCCCCGCACAGCGTATCCGTCAAACGGTCTCTTGAAAACATAGGATATTGGGCAGTAAGACCGCTGGTCTAGTTTGGTCAGTAAACATTAGCATGAAGGTATGACGCAGTCGTGGTACTTACCGGATCGCACTGAGCTAGACATTCAGCAATCTGCCTTAAGAGCTTATTGTCTGTGAGATATCGTACTCCCTCTGGCGTTTGTAAGAGGGTGTGCATCAAAGCACAGCCGACTCTGACATACTTTTGCGTATTGCGATTACTTGGAACTTCGGAGAATCTATATTTGAATGGACGGTAAAATCCTATGACGCTTTTAATAAACTTTGACGCTTTAATCGCCTCTTCCAAGCGTTTGCCGTTGGTCAAGGGCCCTTCGATGAGCTTGAGCATTATATCCCACTTCCATTTTGCAGGGTTAGAACTACTGAGGACGCCTGAGTCGATTAAGAGCTGGCGAAAGGTAGCATCATCAGTGTTGATCGAATTGGTGTGCTTGTGTGCATCCTCTAAGGAACCGGCCATCTCTACCGCCCCAACGGAAGACAAACCGCTGGCAGTGTACCCGGAGGCGGATGACCGATGAAGTGTCCGGCTGACGCTGCTGATTTGATAGACAGTTCCGGTGGCGTTGAAGCGACCTTCGTCATCAAACTTAGCAGCGGCCGAGAAGAGCTCTGGCAGCAATTGGAGTTCGTAGCTCCAAGAAGGTGGGAGAATCCGACTGGCAAGTTTCAATGTTTCCCCAATCAACAGAGTGGACTTGCGCTTCAATGTAGGATCCTCTGAATGCTGTGCTACTTCTAGCAAATTCGGCATCAAGCCTGATTTAATGAATATAGCCAAAAGAAGAGCAGTGTAATGTTCCACGAAGTTCTGCTCCACGCCTTCATCCTCGTAAGTAATTTCGCCTCTGTTCGGTACGGTTGATTTCAGGGTTGCCACTCTTCCATAAGTAGTCAGACGGCGTCCCGCGAGGTATGAAGTCGCCCAGGAGGGTGGTTTGATCCTGAGAAGGGAATACACAAGATCAAGGATTGTATCACGTATTGTATTGTTCGGTAGCATTAAACTTGAAACCAAGGATTTTATCGCCCGAAAATTGAACATTGACAAGCTCATGAGACCTGACCATGTCTTCATCGCCAAAGAGATAGCTTTGGCGTTCTGTTTCATAACGCCTTCGTACAAGAATAGGCTGTCTGTGAATGCTGTGAACATCACCTCCAAGTCATACCCGGCCCGAAGGAATTTGCGTGTTTGCGGCGCATCTAGGAGGAAGAGGAGTACAGCAGAAAGAGACTCCGGGGACTTGTAGGTACCCTCACCAAGGGCTTCGGATATGGGTACGAGGCCACCAGCGGCAATGAGTAGTGCAGGGTCCCGGAGGAGAACCTCGGCAAGCGTTTCGATACAGATCGGACGCAGCCTATCCTCTACATGTTCGGCTACCGAGACAATAGCCCGGACAAGTGCTCGTGATATTTCGCGAACTCCATCTTTGACATCCAGGAAAGCACGGACGAATTTGAGGGCTTGTTCACGCTCGACGTCGGCTTTTCGATCCTTAGCGAGGGAGACGACGACCATGTAGTCGGTGTTCAGGGCGCGGATTTTCTGCAAAGATGCAACGTCTGAGATAGCACACCGAAGGATTCGATACCCAGCAGCAGCAACCTCACGGCTGCCGCTGAGAAGAATGAACTGCATACGGTCCCCAAAAATTGACCATACCAAGTCATACTTCAACGTGGGGTATTTTTTGAAGAGATCGACGAGACTGTTCGACCGCCCAACATAGTATTCCGGGGTCATGCCCTCGACCTCTAGGGCTTGCAGTATTTCAGCAAGAGCAAAAGTAGGAGACTCAGCCGGCTCATCCACATCAGAACCGATGCCACTTCTGGACACGCTGGGGGGAGAGCGCAGGCCGTTCTGGTGAAGTCCGTCGTTGCGATTTCTGGCAGGCGTACCCGGCGCTACCTTAGTTCTTTGCGCATCGGTAATCTTCAGCCTCAGCTCCTTGATTCTGTGGTTGGAGGCGCTGAGCTCAGCCTCGACTCTGAGGCGCTGGTCCTTAGTCTGTTTGGCCTTCTTCGTGTTCAGAGCCTCCAGCAGGTTCTCACTTCCTTCCTTGATCTTCAACTCGCGATTCAAGGAGTCCCTGAGCGCACTGAGGGTATGCTCCGCCATGGACTCGTCGTCCTCATCAAGCTTCTCTAGGTTGTAGACGTCGGCTCTTGAGCCAGCCCGGGACTGTGTCATCTGACTGCGTAGTTCTGAACTGAAAGAGCCCGGTGCAACGGAAGAAGGGTTGAGAGAAGCGCCTCGCGGCGCGAAGGACACGGAGGAGGAGGATAGATTGCGGGCGGCGGCGGCGGCAGCAGCAGCGGCATTCGCAGGCGGGGGCTGGAGGGTGCCATCTCGTTCCAGCCGCTCAAGACTCGGTCGGGAGGGCGCGACAGAGGGATTGAGAGAGGCGGCAGACTGGCCATTCAACGACTTCTGGGAGGGAGTCGCTGGGGTAGTCAACATGTTGGCGGTCCCTGCCAGATGCCCGCGGGGGACTTCAGGGCTAACGGTGGTTGCATAGATGGTCGTCGCCAGCGAGCGCTCTATCGCATAGCAGGACAACTAACTATTTGGGCGGCATGAGCTCGTTGGAACGCAGGCGTTTCGATCGTGGGGCTCAGGGCGGCCACGGGGATTCGACGGCGATGCGGTCAGCAGCGTTGAAGGAGCCAGTGGGCGACAGAGGCTATGCAACAAGTGACGGGTGGGAGGGCACGAAGATGCTTTAGGCGCGACGAGGCTCGTAGAGAGAAAGGTCTAAGTTAGATCCTCTCAAGTTGGATTGTTATCGCGAGGTGTAAGACGAGAACTCTTGAAGAGTGCAGAGTGCAAAGTGGCATAGGAAACGACCATGCAACGCTCAACGTGGCTGCCTAGACTGCATGCATCGAGAGAGCGGTCCCGAGTGTAGAGTGTATTCTGCTATCGTGTGACGAAGTTGAAGGACAAGAACCGGACGAATTTCCCTACAGCTCAAGGGACCCAGTCGCCAAGATGTCGCAGCTTGCCTACTCGCCTACACACACCCAGCGATGTGGCTGACCTTACAAGAGGTAGCCTGTGCTCTAGTGAGGTACTTAGGTAGGTTAGGTTCTAGGTAGGTTAGTGTAGTGTACCTGGTGTACTGCATGGGTCTTCCAAGGTCGGGGGCTGGTTATGTACCCGTACCTTATCCCTCCCAACCCCTCAGCCGCCTTTGGGGTGGGGGTAATGCTACCAGCTACCTATACAAAGACAAATATAAAGTTAATAAGTAGGTAGGTACCATACTTTATCCATCAACTTAGACAATTGGGACAATTGTATCATTGATGTGCTGTTTCTAAATAGCTTCTCATGTTCACACATATGAATTAGCGCCTGAAGTTGAAAGAGCGGTTCGAAACCACAATAGAGAAAAGGTTAGATACATCTCACTGAAGATAGTGGGCGGCTCCAATGTACAGAACAGGTCGAAGTTTATTCAAAGACATCATGAGCTACGCCGTTTATATATCTAAGGAAAAGAAGAAAGTTCTGTGGACCTAAAAAGGCAGTATAGTTTTGCAACAACATGCTGTACCGTACGGCACCAACTGGCTTGTTCAGCCATCTATATTATATAAAAGAAAACGAAAAAGCAGATCGCGAATGACTACCTATTCTTCTTTTTGCTCCCCTCCCTTCCCTGCCCGGTTAAACAACATATAGAACACTACACTTCGATTTCTGTACGGTCGGGAATGAAACGCTAGTAAATTTCAGTCCACGAATTATGCCCCGATCCGAGAAAGCACACAACATATGCTGGTATCGACACACAGATTCATCGAGAATTACACGGGTGTAGATAAACAGACACTCGATATTCGGAATTCGAATGCGAGGGGGAAAATAAATGACAAATGTATGGCATCGCATAAGACAAAGAGAGAGACAAAGACAAGAAATGAAAGTAATGGAATCCTCTCGAATGGTACGAGATCGGGGTTTCCTCTGTCATTACATCGTGTGAAGCTTAGTTCGCAATGCTTGGGTATCGTTGATTGGGTAGTCATAATAATCACAGTAGCTGTCGTAGCCATCCAATGCGTGAGTGTCGTAGATGTCTATATCTCCTGAATCCAGATCTGAGACGAAGGAATTAGTATTGCACCATCAAGAGGAAATCAGGAGACTATATCGAACAATGGCGACTTACTTCCAGTTTCCCAATATCCTCCCTTTTTTTCCGCGCCGCAGACTTGACGCTCATCATGACCATTTCAAGATCATCTTGGTCTCCCATCGTGATCATGTCCTGCGGCGCATCCTCGTCGCGCACTTTGATCTTGAAACGACGCTTGAGACTGAACTTTTCGCGGACCTTGTCCTCCAAGTCGGCAAACTCTATAGCGATTCCTATCATGATATAGCGAACGTCCTCAGAATGTACCTTGACCCTGACCTTGCGGATGTCCGGGCGCCTAGAGCCGCCACGTATCGAGCTAGTTGTCGAGGGTCCCGGCCGGCGGTTCGACACCATTTCGAAGTCGCCTTCGTCGAAGGAATCGTATTCACTTCCCTCTTCCTCCTCCTCGATATATCGCGGTTGAGTCCGCTTGCTTCCTTGCGATCTGCGCGCTCCGCCACCATTGCTACCACCGCTGTACATATCGTAGACATCATCCGGATAATCATCGTTGTTTCGTGAACCTCTATTCCTGGCTGGCTCGGCCCTCGAATAACTCCTTTGAGGAGGCGATCGAGCTTCCGAGGCTGCCCTCGCGGGCATCCTGCGTTCGCTTTGTGGGGAGCTCGTTTTTTCGTATTTCATGCTTCGCCCATTCGAGTCAGGGATGTTCAGTTTAGCAGGCATGGGTTTCACCCCACTGCGAACAGAGGCGCCTCGGCTCATAGCCGCCGGTTTGTCATTCTCAGGGGGGGGTGTTGGGGGGAAAGCATTGCGACCATTGGGTGGCTCAGATTGCTGTCTCCTACTTTGCAGCCCAGGTTTTACAAGATTCGTCGCTGCGAACGAGATGTTATCCGTAGGACGGTCGTCTTTCTCCATACCTCTCCCTGCGTTCTTGATTTCAGACCCAGCGAAACCTGTAAAGGCATTGGACCGGTCGGAGGCAGCTACTAGACGAGCTTTGCCAAGGTAATCCTTTGTCTTCAGATTTCGAACCTTAGCTTCGTTAGGTCGATACACCACACCTACTGGTATTGAGAACACTGTATAACCCTAAAACTTCCGTCAGCGCTGCACTAACGGAGTACGCGGAAAATACATACCTCTGCCTCTTCTCTTATAGCCTCATCAATCACGTTGTGGTCTTCGACCACCTTTTCTTTCACTGCATAGGTGAGATCCTGCATACCAGACTCCTTCTGTTGCAGATATATGTAGCAGAGACCACGGTTGAACAGAACCTCGCACGAGTAGAGCTTGAATAGTAGGCCAAGTTGTGCATAGTCGATCATGGTGTTTCCTCTCAGGTAAAGCAGTGTATCGTTGAAGTTGGCCAGGGCTTCCTCGAAATCGCCGAGTAAGAAGTTAGACACGCCTTGCTGGAAATACGCAACGGCGAGGTAAGAGTCCAGCCGAATGGCTCTCTGGTAGCATTCAACCTATTCACTCCTGTTAGTACGTTCTATCGCAAATCCAGGGTCTTCCACTGACAGCTTTCTCATGCTCGCCCAATGTCGCATGAATCACGCCCATGTTGAATAAGATCTTAGATGTATCTGAGATATTTTCGAATTCTCTCAGCGCCTCCTCGAATTCATTGTTGTCGTAACGGCCTAGGGCCGATACCCATGTTTCTATCTCCTAAACATCCTGATTAGCACAAAAAAATGAGTCTCATTAGGAAAGGGGCTCGATGGAAAACCTACCTGCTTTAAAGACATTATCACTAAAACAGAGGCTAACGTAACTTATTCCGGCAGCTTTATCCAGAAAGCAAAAAGCGCACGCAGGTACAACGACCGCAGTGTCGGAATGCCGATTTCGTCTCGTCGTCAATATCGTTGGATTGTTGTTTATTCTGCCGAACTGAAAAATAGATTTCTATGCAAGCTGTTTTGCTAGGCGAATGCGTTAAAAGGCGTTGATGAGAAGGCCTACACAGTTCGCCCCTCTACAACTTGCTGGGGTCCAGTCGACCAATGTACACTTTTCTCCTGCCAACAGTACTCGTCACGTTTGCGAAGGAATTATGCCGCGCTATCTTCAAGGCTGAAAGGGTATTATCGACGTCAGTGAGGCTGAAGGTGAATGGGTTGTCAGCTACACAGGGCTCTGGTGCTGTAGGAGCGCACCCCCAAGTAAGCGGGAAGTTGGTGGGATATGTATGCAACAATGCACAGCGGCCACGACCCAACAGTGTAATGGGCGGTTGTATCGGAGACTAAGACGTCAGGCTGTGGTAATCCTTGACAACCCGTTCCAACAGAAAATAGGACGAGGTTTATTAGTTCGGCCGACTAGAGGGGGCTGTCTTGTAGATAATGCAGTTGGTCTAAGTCAGAGTGAGTGAATTGGAAGAACAGAGATGGTGGAGAGATTGGCCAGCGCCTATACAGAGGCGGGAGATGATGGGAGTGCGGAAATGACAGTCGTAGCAGTAGGCAATTAATTAGCAGGGAGATCGGGTGCAGAAGGGCAAGTTTGTGCCGGAGTAGCATGGACGGGACGAGACTGGTGAATTGCCTGGCTCATAAGGCCCTGGAGTGGCTGGATGTCATGCAGTATGTATGCCGTGGCCTGCGCGGCCGGGCCAGCAACTACAGTCACTGCAACGCTAATTTAGGGCACGGGGTACCTGGGTCTGGTACTTGGGTCTGGGTGGCTGTCAAAGACTCAAACGAAGTTGATGCCCGCCAGTAGCAAGGGGGCAAGCATATCGGGGACGACAGGGGGGCAAGGGGGGGGCAGGGGTCCGCTTTGCTCAATTGTTGTTTGTTTAAATTAGGCCATGTACTCCGTACAGTAGTCTAGAGAATACCCTACTACTGTAAGTAGATCGTTCTAGTATTCACGAATCACAGGGAGAATCAGTGCCTGGAGTTGAGGGATCGATCGACCCGCATGTACATTCGGCTGCTCGCCTACAGGCTCTTCTTACTTGCTTCCCCCGTGTACTGCCCGTGTTCCACGTAGACTTTTCAGGCGTCTACTCTTAAACAAACAACTACCTTTGCGCCTCAGTGTATATATTGTGCGACAGCCACAGGAGGATGATAGTCGCCATGTTATACAGCCCCTACTCGTATCAAGTTCGGAGGAAGCAAGTTGAATCAATGGTTGACAGGTCCGGGGAGCACTTCTGCATTGCCTTGGCCAGCCGCTCGGTCGTTCGACCTCTGGCCACGTTATCCCAGCGGATGCAATGGTTTTCGATGGTTTGATCAGTGCCCCTAGGATAGATGGATAGATAGACGAAAAGGCCAAAGCTTCATAATATCATGGACGTCCAGGCAGCTTACTCTGGCCTCAGTCTCTACGATAAAAGTCGAGACTTCTTTCGCTCTGAAAGAGAGCAACACCGGCGTCGCTGCATGAAATTCTCATCACCAAATGTGACATGGAACGCCAACGAACCTAGTCCTGTCGTTCTCAGGCGCTAAGTGTTCCAAGACTCTCGAGGGATGGCGGTGATTGGACGGACCGCCTCAGCACGATGCGCGGTCTGGCACGTCAGGTGTTCCAGGGCGCGTAAATTACCAGCTAATGGCCCTGGGTAAATGCCCAAATGGTGCACCGAGGCATCCAATTGGCTACTTCGTGGTGCAGCTACTTGGTACGTACCTGCACCCCTCACCCCTTTGGCGGACGGCTTTGGGAGATGCCGATGTTACGACCCATCGATATACTACAATACACTACTTAGATAATTACGTTGATACCCGTCTTATACGCACTTCAAGGAGGATTACGGGAGAGAAAGAGAAAAGCTTGCTTTTATCTTGAGGTGGTTTGTGCAATGGCATGAGAAACGTCGAGCTTGGCATATCGCGAACATGGTCGCTAAGGACACTTCATCAGCCGTCCTTATACGCTGTTCTCCGCGTTAGTGGTCTTGGTCTGTGATGCCCAGACAGAAAAGATTCTGTTTTTAGTATTGCGGGTTCATCTGGACTTCAATTGGCCCTACCAAGAGTTTAAGCGCCGACAACAGCTACACTCTTTATAAGACCAACATGTGCGGTCAGTGAAGCGAGATCCCACGTTGTACTATTTACAGACTATATTTGGCAAAACAAATCGAATGTCACAAGATATCATGGTGTAAATAGGTACTAAATATATATGATCCGGATCTATACCAGTCGCACTGCCTTAAACGGCAACTTGACCACGTTGTTGGCATGCATTCTCCAATCTGTCTCGCAGGTCATTCTACGCTATATTTATAAGTATACTGTAGTATCTGCATGGCCCATAGAAACAAGAGCGGACAGAAGGATTCACATGATCCTCCCGAAAACCAAATACGTAGTCCCTCGGGTGGTGAAGTTTATAGGGTCGTGGTTGTGATCGTGGTAACTTGTAGAGGCAATGGGTGCTTCCTTAACACACCACGCCAAGTAATACTCCTTATCTCGCCAGGTTAGTATTTGCGAAAATCCCGCGATCATACTGTAGTTGCAGAGTTGCAGCCGCTATGGTGATGTGACGAACTCCCTTGCATCCAACCTTAACCTGCTTACTCAGTACTGAATACTGAATACCAGTAGCTGGCCATCGTCACATTGAGTTGTGGACGCTGACGACAAGGTTGCAATCTTCAGCGGATCAAACTGCCACGCAAGGTACGACCACAACCCATTGCGGGACCTGACATGGTGTCGAGATACGTCCCATCTTTATCTCCGGGTTGCCCATTCTTGATACCTACCCTGGCGTACAATATAGATAGATGGTAGACAGCGAGGTAGGAGTTCGACGTGGTTACCGTATCATCTGTTCAGAGCTACTCGTCTACACTATTCAAAATTCATGTGTGGCTCGCCAGCTTGTTAATTCACGGCTACCATATGCATGTGCAGTTGTGGACGTGGTAATGTGTACAACTACTAAGTACGTAGGTTCGTCCCACGTTAGACCCAGGCTAGAGTATCACCGATGTCACCGATGACGGAAGAGCAGTAGTAGTATATGCAAGTCCATCTCCCGTATACTGTAAGTGACGAAGTGAGGATTGCTGCGGATTTGCATCCCCGGCCTCCAGTGATGTAACATTGTAAGCGAGGGAGACTGCAGCTGGTCAAGGTAAACGACCTATCAGGCAACATCTTTGTTTGTTTGTCACACCACGATGCGCTTCACTGACGACGAAGTTATCGTCGCCAGGTCTGTTGGGGTATTTCAGAGTGCATGAGCATGGGATTCAAACTTTTTCATCACTTCTCCAAATCGGTGAAAAGACGGTGGGAGACTTCGGCAGGATCCGGGCCATGGGTATGTCTCCTCAAATGTCTGATGGTGCCAGATCCGGTCGCCGATATGTGGGCCGTTTGAAGATGTTTCGTCCCTTGGGATTACCTAGTTTTGCCTCGAACTAAGCTCCTCGCTTTCCTCGACTCCTGGCGCATATCGTCCCTGCAGATGTTCAAAGAAGGTTATATCCACAACCGGGACTCGGCTCTTTTCGCCATCACGTCGGCTTATATGCGCGTGACGAACACGTTTAGTATTGGCCCGAACGCTTGGCTATGCTCAGCCTTGAGCGTCGATTTCCAAAACAGATCCTACGGCGGCTTCCATCAATCGTTTAAGAAGGCACCGCTGTCTAGTGGCCCCACGAAAAGATGGCCTGATGAAAGGCGTGGTGCCACTGTTATGAGATATCACACGACATCGCCAAAGAGAGAAAGAGAGAGTGAGATGGGGTCTCCAGAGTTGAATAACGCCTCCGGTTATCCACGTGCTCATACCCAGATGTAGATATGGTCAAGACTACTGCGTAGTGTAGCATTCTTTTGCATTGGCATTTAGATAATTGGAATATCTCCTACAGTGAACTCGGACACATGCGATCTACTGGGTGCCTATGTATACACACACTATGTCAAACCCGCTCGTGGTATCCTATAATTGGTGCCCAAAGCTGAGTGCGCTTCAATCTCACATGGTGTAGCAACGCCCTGAACATGGTTCGTTCGATGTGATGTAGAAAACTTGGGGAGATGATAGCGAGGATTGTTTCTTAGATCATCCCTTTCTGGACTTCATCTTTTCTCTCTTCCCAAAGGGTTTTGCCAGTGCATGAGCAGACTGTTTTGTCATTGTCCCACATTCCCGCGCTCCGAGCAATGACACCGACAACGGTGTTTTCGTCGTTCTTCAGCCCCCCCTGACCATCTTCTTGGCTCGAAAGGACCATGGCGTGACCAATTACCTCCCAGACTTGAATAGAGTGGTCTAGGAAAACAGCGCCGCGACCATCCGCTCCTACTTCCACGTAGCCGAGCACGCCCCGGGGTTGTGTCGTGCCACTTCCGCCAACCCATATAGGACCTGTGGAAGTTGCCCCGAGTTTGATGTCGCCGTACTCCCGTATGCTGGCGTTGTATCTTCCAGGTGCCACCCCACGCAGGGTCAAATCTACCAAGGTGGTAGTGGGGGACACCTGCACCATGCGGGCTAGACCCCTGACTTCTCTATCACCGACTGCCGAATCTTCCGTCGAGGCTTCGGGGTTCGACGCAGGCACCAGAGCGTCACCACCTTTCTGGTTTCGATGATATGTCTCAAGGATACAAACAGCTGCACCTGTTGATCATGATCCGAAGTGATTCCAGTCAGTCGGCTGATCGTAAACGACAAACGCGCATGCCGTTTCAAGGACGGATAAAGTCGCATAGCTAAAATGGCTTGTGAAGCAGCTCGAGATCCAAGCGAGAGGCAGAACCAAGCGGAAAGGATGCCTATGCCGCATGGCGACATCATGCACTGCTTCTGTGCGAGGCTGACGTGGGACAAATTCATTCGCAAAGGGAAATAGCAGAGCCAACTCACTGTTTGATGCTCCTGATCCTCGTAGAATGGCGTCTCGTCCCGTTGCCTCGATGGCACTGACGATAGCAGACGGCGCGGCTGTTGGGATGAAGGATCTGATGTCAGCCACCGATCTACTGGTGCATCTTCAGACGACATGATCCTTTTGGAAACATGAGAAGAACAAAGGAAAATCCTGGAACATGGGTACTGTGATCCTTCGAGTAACCACCAGTTCTGGGACGATTTCCACCTTACCGGTCCCCTTAACCGCGACTAGTTGATCTTTGAGATTGGCGTCGACATTGATGATCCCCTCAAGGTTCGATAGGGCGTCTGAAACCGACTTGACACAAGAGTCGCATGTCATGTGCACAGCGAATAATGTCTGTGTTTCCCGTTTCGGCGTTTCATTAGCCTCGCTTCTGAGTACATAAGGGGTAATTCATGATGATCTGGAAAACTATGTATCGGTCCAGATCTTTCTCCGATCAAGAAATATGAGAACACTTTTCGCCAATCTAGAGTGGCCAACGAACCTCAAACGGCGTTTTGACTTTATTCTGCGCCATAGCGTTGGCGGGGCGGGGTGTGTTAATGAGGTTATTCCTTTGCTTGGGCTGATGCTGCGTGTCTTGACTGTCACGATAACGATGAAAACATGAAACCGACACGAAGCCGAGGGCGGTACAAGTAGTTGCTGTGGCAAAAAATCGCAGAGATGTACGAGGTATCTGTTTGAACATGATATGTCTCGGAACAGGATAGTTGCAATTTTCAAGAATCACTTACACGATAGCTATCTACAGTACCCACGTTATTATTGGACGGCCGACGTTGCTTTGAAATCGAGTTGCTAAAGCCCCGATGGGTCCGTCGAACTTGGTAGCAACATGAGGAGCAAAAGCTCTGGTTAGGTTAGCTAAAGCCTGTATTAGTATTACATAACTGCTACCTACTGAGTACTCAACTGAAGCGGGCCACTAAATGACCACACATAAGAGTATGCCATCAATCGCCCAAACTACCACTTCAACTATCCACAGACATGCAGCACAACTGA
Source organism: Xylaria venustula (assembly GCA_022578775.1). Lineage (NCBI taxonomy): Eukaryota > Fungi > Ascomycota > Sordariomycetes > Xylariales > Xylariaceae > Xylaria > Xylaria venustula. Next base: position 325,489 of record MU389337.1, on the reverse strand, counting down.
AGAAGAGAAGAAAGAGACAAAGAAAAATTAACAATGGAGATTTACTATACAATTATATTTGCTTAGTTTCCATCTTAATTACTTTACAACATTGATAATAGGTAAACTGGGCTCGACTGGTTATGCCAGTATAAGAAGAGTGTTATCGATAAGATTCTACACGTGATTTTGGGACTAAATTCTCCAATGGCCTGCCGCTTCTTGGCATTCGAGCCCTTAGAGGATTAGAATCGCGACGACGAGATATCGGACGCCTACCACATCTCAATTGCCTTTGTTGAACCGTCAACACTTGGACTGCATACTCTCCAAATAACTCTAGTCGTTATCTAGTTGATAAAGAGAGAGAAGGCTCCCTCAAGAGCCGCAAACATGTCACAAACCATAGGGCTGGTAAGTAGCAGCTAATATGCCCTTTGGGTATTCCCTCTCTCGAATGCGTCCTGGGCGGAGGTTTTTGGCCTTGATATTCACACCCGTATTTTGCATGTAGACGAAGCTAGCCTACTCGCGAGTATGGCATCAGATCTCCGCCTCCACACCACACCCGACTCTCTCCACACAACCGAACGTCACACCCCCCTCGCTGGGCCGCCTCGCCTCGCGCATTGCCACGATCCTGATGGGCAAGCACAAGCCGATCTGGGACCCCTCAACGGACTGCGGGGACTACGTGGTGGTGACCAACTGTGCTGCGCTGCACGTCACCGGGCGCAAGATGTGGCAGAAGACGTACTACAGGCATAACACGAAACCGGGCTCTCTGCGCTCCGTCACCATGGACGCGCTGATGGCCAAGCACGGCGGCGCCGAGGTCCTGCGGAAAGCTGTGTCGGGCATGCTCCCCAAGAACCGACTCCGCGACAAGCGACTCGCTCGCCTCAAAGCCTTCGAGGGTGATGCTCACCCCTACAAGCGGAACCTGTTACGGTTTGGTGGCATCCAGGTCGGCCAGGAAGGCTGGACCGAAGCTGTGAAGGCTATTCGGGCGGCTGACAGTCAACGGTTATAGTAGCTCCGAGGAAGACTCTGGGAAGAGAGGGTGGGGGGCCATCACAGCAAGGAGGATCAACTGTAGCGTCGACATCAAGCCATTCCGGCCATTCAGGCGACTTACCTGTATATATAATATCTATTTGTACCACAAAGTGTACCTTCATAGTATAAACACTCACGACGTACTGATCAAGACAAATTAAGCAACACGACCTTCGAGGCAGATTCATGAGATTTTCAAGCGAAACGGTGGGTCTAAAGGGATAACAGTCACTCATTGTCTAGTTAGCAACGCCTAATGATGCAATATTAGCCTAGTCATCTATTATTGTAGGTTCCTGAATTGAGTATCTAATAGAGGCGATGCTGTAATGTCAGATAGCAGAATCCGTTCCGTGCGAGCCGTGTTACCAACCCATTCAAAGAACCAACCACCAATCATTACCCGAGTGAATGCAAACCCGGAGATTAATCAAAACGCAGTAGCAAGTCAAACGAATAGTGAAAGAAAGATAACATAAAAAGGACGGTAGCCACCACACATGCGCCGGTTTAGTCACGATTACACTACATGCTGAGAGTGAGACAACAGGTTTAGATCGGGCTCAGGATCGAGATACTTCGCACTTGATGAGCCCGTTGGGGCCTGACTGCGGAGCGTACACCTCGGCGTCCTTGCCTGTGTTCTGGAGGCCCTTGTGCCACGAGAGATCTGTGGAGGAGGGCGGGGTTAGCATATGATGCAGTCTCATGTAGGACGGGTTTCTCCACGCCTAAGGACAACGATCATAAAAAAGACCTGAAGGCGGAAGAGAACTTACCAATCTCGAAATAGTGCTTGTTAGGTAGCGCATAGGAGGCAGAGGCCACATCGGGCGCGGCTGCGAGGATCTTGTCACACATCTTATACATGGTGTTCTGGACCGAGGGGCTATCTTCCTCGGCGAAGGTCTTCAGCGTGATGGTCCGGGCGTCGTCGAAAGCCTTGTCAAAGACGGCGACGTTGCTGCGCAGCGCCTGGAGGGAGGGGATGGTCTTCCACTTCCAGGTGGCGTCGATCTCGGTGGACAAGATGCGGTCCCACGTCTCGGGCAGCGTGGTGAACTCATCCCGCACGAAGCCGTGGAACTGCGAGCCGGTGCTCTTGAGCACGAGCAGGCCGGCGATGGAGCTGCGGATGTCGATGCCGTCGGCGCGGGACACCCGCACCTCGACGTTGCGCGTCTCGTCGCCGTCCCGGTAGAAGCTGTGCGGGTGCGGTTTGCCGTCGACGGGTATCCGGGTCCAACGCTTCACCTCGATGTTGATGTTAGCCACATCGATGTGGGCGTACGTGTCCAGGAAGTGCTGGCCGAGGATGGCGGCGTACAGTTCGGGAGGATCCACGGGATTCTCCTTGGCCTTGATGTAGATGGTGTTCTTCATCGAGTCCGTCGCCACCACGGGGCCGTTGTCCGCCTTTGTGTACGAGGCCTCAATCTTGCCCTCCAGCAGGCAACACACAGTCATCTCGGTCACTTTGTGCGTCCCCGTAGCCGCGTCCCGCTGGACCTTGCAGACGCGGACATTGTCCTTGCCGTAGCGCGCCGAGCTGAGAACAGGCATGGCGGGCGAGGAGGTGAGTTTCAGGAGATACAGACAGCAAAGAGCGTGTTGAGCAGGCGGGTTTCCACAGCCACGGAAAAGGGGGGAACACCGCAACGGCCTCGACGAGCTCGAAAGAGAGGACACACAAGGTCTTATAGACCGGTAACCTAGATTTCCCAGACTTGTCTACGACCACAGCTCGCGAGGACTGGATGGCCGGAGGTGTAGTGACAGACGAGGGCGCACAAGGACACAAAGGAGCAAATCTAGTGTGACGTGCCACGAGACTGGAATGATGCTATCTCGTGATTCACGAAGGCGCAGTGCCGCGGGTGTAATGTGTGTAATTGGACAGAAGGCGACGAAGAGGCGCGAAGCTGCAGATAGACGAGGTTGTAGATATCCGATGCGATCAGCCTGTCTGTCTACACAAATAGAAAGAACGGGGAAAAAAGGAACGATGAGTGGGTGAATTGTGATACAAATAAATATAACAAAATTTCAAAATGGAAACGAGGCGGCGGCTTCGTTTTATAATCTACACTCAATAAATAAATCCTTAAGTATGTATGTACCTACTCAGATCGAGCACTGGATCAAGTGAAGGGATAGATAGAGATGTATGTTAGTATGTACGTATGTAGTTACATCTACGTGCTTAAGTAGGTACCTGGTTAGATGTGACTAAGTAGAAGGTTTGCCATCCTAGACTCCTCAGTCGTGGCTAATTGCCTCAGTCTGTCCCGAGATGGGATAGATGGGATCACCTGGGAATTCGACTTACCAGGTAGTCGACGTCAGGAACCCCCCCCCCCTTCCTTCCCCAATGCTTGGCCCCATCACCCATCACCCATCAGCCGTAGCCGCAAAGAAGAACCCAAGAGGAACCGACATGCCAGGTCTCGGCGAATAGGGGTCAGCAGCGGGCTGGACCGGCAGACCGCGCTCGGCACAGCGACAGTGATTGATTCACTGCCCACTCCCCCTGCAAGCCGGGTCATCGGGCTATTGTCGGAGAGCTCCTGGGCCCAAGCCATCGCGCCGGAAGGTGCCCTGGGCAGGCCCTGGACAAAGCCCCTGGAGGAATGCCAGCCCGTACATGTAGGCTTCTCCGCAGTGGCTTTTGGGACATTGCCCCGGAAGACGCCGCCTCCCAGCGCGCTACTGGTATGCCACGGTTGATCAACCCCGCCAGAGCTGGCCCAGGAGGTCTCAGGCCTCTCAGGCCTCAGCACCTTTGAGGGGTTCCTTGATGATGCAGAAGCTTTCTTTTCCACCTTTTGCTTTCGTACGTTTCTCCAGCTCCCCCCCTCTCAGCACACTGCACACTACATGCTTCCAAATGTCGCCCATTGGTCAACACTGCTTCACCTGCATATTTCAGTTATTAACCTCTTTATTCAACTCCTTGGGGACATGATACATCAGCTTTCCGTCTTCGCTCGCAGCCCTCGCCGCTCTCGCCGCTCTCGCTGATTATGGGGTTCGATGTCTGCGCTGCCATAATCTTGGGTATCTCGTGTAACTTCAGACTCTGTCCAGACCTTGGTTTGACTCATACACAAACTGATATCGAGACTGCTTGTTAATACTGCTGCTATTAGTAAACTTAGGTACCTAGGCACGGGGCTCTCGGCCACAGTGCAGCGGACGGCATCAGAATCCCGCTGACCCTTACACTAGCTCCGGGGCCGTCCGGTCGGTATGCCTTCTACGCATGTTTCTTGTGCGCTAGTATACAACGAGAACTGGGCAGGTACCTACTCTCGCCACTCAAGCTGTCTCAGGCGAACGTTGATTATCACAGGTCTCTCATATCTGCCGCCGGCACTTCTTGCTGCAGCCTACTTATATAACATCACAGACAAAAGCTAAGCTTGTCGCCGCATATGGAAACGTTACGACAGCCTGGACCATTGCTCCTGGTCTCATGGGTCATATCATGTCGGTGGTGCTTGACTTGAGAACTAGGTATAAGAAGACCACGCCTCATCGCTGCTTTCGAGCTCTGCACTGCTGGCTGCTGGAAAAGCTGCATCTCTGCCCGTACCACCGCCTCAAGATTGCAAATAACGTGTCACCTTCTCAATTGAGCGAATCCATGCCAGGAAAGCAAATCAACGCTACGTTTAATTCATCGTACAATATTATGGAGATTAATGCTATTACATTCGCCCAAGTACTAGAGTCCCCCTTTCGCCTTCTCTGCTTTCCTTTCGATTATGTCCGAGACAGCAGCGAACTGTGCTTGCTGTATGCCATTTAGAGCAGCGGGCATGTGCCGTATCCTTCTACACAATTTCCAATCAGGCAGAGGAGTGCACAGGTGTTGGTTAAGCCATTGCAGCATGAGCCAAACGCCGAGCCAATGCAGGTATAGCCGTATTTCGGTCCACACGTCCCGTCTTTTGAGACAGGTTTAACCGTCGAAGTCGGGCTCGCTGTAGTGGTACGAGTTGTTGTTGTTTTCGTCGTGGTCGTCGTCTTCGTAGTCGTTGTCTTCGTAGTCGTTGTCTTCGTGGTCGTCGTCTTCGTGGTAGTCGTCTTTGTGGATGAGGTCGTCGTCGACGATGAGCTGCGGGTGGTTGAGGATGATGACGAGCTCGGAGTGGTTGTGGTACTAGTTATGGTACTACTGGTGGTTGATCCCGAGCCCTAAGCTGCTGTCAGCATCGTAAAGTTATACTAAAATTGACAGCTCTGGCACGATTGCTCCTACTATCGGAAGAGAGGGTTCAGGGTGGAAGTGAAGCTTTCGAAAGCATTGAAGACGTGTAAAATCATACCTGGCATCCACTACCATATGCAGGCTGGCAACCGTTTGAGCAATAGTCGTCAGTGGTTCCACAGTAGCCGAATCTGTGATGGTGTAACAAGGTCAGTATGTGCCCTACCACTTCTCATGGTCGAGATGAATGATGCTAGTAAGCTAGTGATTTCATTCGAAGATGAAGAACTAATCTACTAGAAACATACTGTAGCTCAGCTACAGAGGAGTAAAAGAGAGTGGTAGACTGCACGTGCAGTGCTTCGAGGCAACTGAGACATGAAGGCAAGCTCTAAAAACTCTACATCTAATAGTAGTGGATGGGAAAGGGGCGCTTCATATGGAGACGAAGCTCTCCTTGAAAGCACGCCGGCGAGCCATCAAGCTACGCTGGCGAGGCAAGGCAGAGACTTACTGAGAGCAGCATGTCCCAAACGAGGAGCCATCACACGTATATCCGTTTCCGCAAGTTCCATCTACTGAGACTTGCAGTGGATCATCACTGTTCATGATGGATGTTAGTTTTTGTTCGTCGAGAAACCAAGTCCAACTTTTCCCAACCCTCAAGTCACGACCTTTCTATCCTCCCATGAATGCCAATAATTTTATACTGACCCGGGTAGCGGGCTATCGCCCGCAGTGCAGTTACCGAACTGAACATTACACCCTGTGCCGCAGTAGTCAATGGAGGATCCGCAGTACCCGTTGACAGAGCAGCCTGTACATCCTATTTAGCTAGATGTCAAATGGGGTTTTTACGGGAGACTTACAGTCGCCGTACTTCGACCCTTGGCAGGTAACACCGTTACCGCACAAACCGTCCGTGCTCACTGATAATGTACTCCCTGGGCCGGCGGGACCGGTCGACGTTGGTGACAAGCAAGACCATGTGCCCGTCGGAGCACGGGTAGTAAAGGTATAGCTAGGCACTGCGCTACTGCCGGCACGGTACCAGTTCTCTGGAGGGTCGCCCAGACACTGGCCCACGGTTACGGATCTGTATCCACTGTTGTATAAGGAGGTAAGAACATAGGCCGTGAGGTTATAGACAGTCTCGTAGTGAATGTCGTGCTCGATTTGCAGGAAATTGTTCTTGCAGGGGTTGGTTCCGGGAACAGTTTGGTCCCAGATGTCCTTGCTGTTCTGGATCAGGGTTGGGTCATCGTTCAGGTAACCCTCGGTGTCCAGGTCGAAGTATGTGACGTGATAACCCATGGTAGCCAACTGAGATCCGCAAGTTTTAGTCGGGCAGATCGAAAAAGGGGGTCTACCCAAACATCAGCATCCATTACCCTAAGAGTGTGAGGGTCACGGCTCATACCGCATATAGGTAGGGAAGTAGCCAAGGATATCGTTGAAGGCAATCTCGTTCCAATAGATTTGATTTTGGAATTGAGTCGTGGATAGCTGGCTGTAATTCTGGTGAGACCATGTGTGGCTCGCGATCTGATGACCTTCGGCGGCCATTCGCTATTTTCTGTGAGTACTTTTTTCAGATATCTCGAACGATACAGTTCCTACCTTAATGACTGCAGGCCAGGGCGTGCTAGGATCATTGATCTGCCCCTTGTGTAAATTGGTTCCGGTTATGAAGAAGGTAGCCTTTGCTCCGTATGACTGAACCTCACTGTCAGCGCCATATTGGGATATAAAAGCAGATTCCCACAAACCTTCAGCGTATCCAAAAGATCGTTGGTAAAGTTGTATGGACCGTCGTCAAATGTGACTGCAATATCTCCAGTATTCACACAGTCGTAAATCCCAACGCCCCCGTAAGCGACACTTCCGAGTTTAGGTCTGGCGATAGTCGACGTGTCGACACCCGTCGGCTTCTGGTTTCCATCGCATCCACTGCCGTAATCGAGTTGACAGTCAGGGGATGTGCAGTAGTCCGCAGTTAGGCCACACCACCTTGAAGCAGAGTCAGCAGAGAAATTCTTTCACTTTGCGGAGAGAATATACCCTTCAGGTGAGCAACAATATCCCGTTGCACAGGAACCATGACCGGCACCGCATTTCCCACTTGTATTCTGCCTTTCTTTAATCTCTCCCCTTTCCCTCAACTCATATTCATTCCGACGTTCTCTCAATTGGTCAACTGAACGAAAGGGCTGTTCCCATCTTCTTTCTCCCTTGAATTCTTTTAGGAATCTTCGGGCACCGGCAAGTTTCGGCACGGGGAGATCAGCGTGAGCAATCGCTTGGCCGGCGCATAGCGCCAGAGGAATGGTATTCAGCAGTCGCATGCTGTAAAATAGGGAGTCCCGAATTCGATACGTGCTATAGCTTAGCTATATCCGGCAGCAGAGGTATCCTATGATCGAATGTTGATCGACCTGAACCACAGACTTGAGAGGAGACGCCGAGCGCTGTCGAGAAGAAGCGGGATGACTCGAGCCAAGACATATCGAACAGAGAGGACATCGCCAAAATATAAATGCACGATGACCGGAGCGCGTTGCAAGCCACACGTCTCCGAATAATGATTCTTCTGTAGGGGTAAATGAAGACCCCCTTCACCTGCAGCTCCGATTTTCATAGGGAATGATATAACCGGATGCTACCGTCGTGGCAGCACGTCCATAATACGAAGCCAGCATCTCATGCAGAAAGGCGTGCTGGCTGACATGTACCAATTGGAGTACCGTTGCAGTGCAAGTGGTCGGCCCAGTGGCTTGTCGATGGTTAGTCAAAAATGCCCTACAATAATACCCAAAACGCAAGGATCTAGAGGCGCCTCTGGGACCTGTTAGCTGCCAGTCGCGCCTCATAACCGGAGCATGAGGAGGTAAGCGATCTAGACTGTAGTGCTTGTAGCTTATAGCCCGCCTCTGTTTCTGTGTCTCTCCCACCGCTCAATAATGAAGGCCTGGATCTAATACATAAACCGAACTTTGCAGGAAGCATGGGTGTGCCCGCACTGAGTGAACCGCCTCTGCCAATAACGTGAGTGGACCGAGAACCATGAAAATAATACCTACATAGATACCTATTCCGTGTTTCCCCAACTTAATCGCGGGCCGGCGAGGGAAACAGGTGTTCTTGTTAGTCAAGCCACCCAAGATCATCGACGAAAACAACATCATGAACAGAGGGATTCGTCATCTTGGCTCTAACCGTCGGCAAATCGAGCCGCGAGGTGCCCACCGCCACACCGAATCACAGCAGCGTAGCCCTGAGAAAAAGAAAATCTGTGGAGTCGGGTGCGCCTGAACAGAAACCACCCCATCCCAGATCAATACTGTTGCTGCCAAGATCCGCCTCGCCTTCCAGCACAGTCTAGCCGATCAGGGGAGTGTTGGGCAGGCGGCAAATAGACTCCATGATTTTGCTAAATATCCTAAAAGCAACGACCCTGCTCATGCATCGCATATAGTCCCAACATATGCGCCTTTCTGGGCACTGAGGCTTGTAAGAGAATTCCTCCCTCCCCTCTCTCTTTCTCTTTCTCTCTGTTCTCCAGTCCCGGGGCCAAGAATTTAATTAATTGAAATGGATCGTTACGTCTTCGTAACTGCACTGCAACTTTGCATCTTCGCCTCTCCTCAACCCTACCTGACGAACACACCACCGTTCGTATGCAACTGGCAGAAAGAAACATCCCTTCATTCGGGGGAGCTGACGAGTCACGGGTGATGCAGTTCCGCCAAGACTAGAGCTGTAGGGACGGCCAATGACCAAAAGGAACAACGACCTGACGTGCTTTTGAATCCTAACAGCGAACGTAACACAGTATATTCTCGCTCTCCGGAGGCTGTAATGCCCCCCTAATGCCCCCCATCTATCTAGTAACAGAAGGTGGCAGTGAATCTAAGCGAGACGTAGGTTCAGATTTCCCCAAATCTCTACATATACCTAGCACGCCTCCTGTGTCATACATCAGAGAGGTAGCGAGAGACAAAATTAGCATCAGTTCGTGCAGTGCTCGTCCTTCCCCAAGTCAGTGATTTTCCGGTATCGGATTGGGAAGTTGATATTAGATGAATGGGTGTGAACTACTTACATGCTAGTCTTTCTTCCATGTTTCTCTCTGCATATGTGCCGCCAGCCAGCCGCTCTAGAATCATTATTATTACGTGATTCACTTGCATCAACGACTCAATAGCCGCGGCGTCTAATGCGGCCCATAAGCTTCACATACCAGTACTACCTTACTGCGCGGAGAAGAGCCAATACTCTCTCGCAAGAATCTCCATATATAGATATATTGTGAACACTATTCAGCAGCGTGTCTCACTCCCGAAGTAGTAGGTTGATATGTTTTCCATCCGCCTACGGCAATTTTCCAACGTTCCCGCCGAAAAGCATCCAATCTAGGTAGTAGTGTTCCAATAATCGGCAATAGTTGCGTCTCAAACCCACAGTAAAGTTCGTATCGTTCGACGTCGAGGTGAGAGACCGTGCAACGGTTTCCTTGGAGTATTTCACATGAACTGCGCTAAAAATAACAACCACATGAAGAAGAAAATAAGACTCAGGAGGGAATCGGTAACTGAATCATAGCCCAGTCTAGAATCCCGTTACAAGCTGCTCTTTTACCAATATCCCACTCGAGCTGAACTGACCACCCTGAAGCATCTAGGTATCTTGATAAGTGCCTTGCTGATCCTGCAAAGAACAATAAAGCAGCTTATATTATGCATGGCGATCCTCCCTCACACCATGGGAATACCAAAACCGCTGTTGATTAGGTAAAACCGTGAGGACAGAGAAGCAGCAGTAGTAGTAGGCTTACGCGGCTTTCTCCTCCTCAATAGTCCCGTCCAGACGATCGCCAGGGCAGCGCTCGCGCTCGAGCTTCATGTCCATTATGAGGCTGAGCTCGGGGCAGTAGGCGAAGATGGTCTTCCGCTTGGCTGGATCTTTCCAGACCTGGTCCGCGAGGGCATGGCCCCCGTCTCGCAGATGAAAGCCCATAGCGTCCGGGATATAATGGTCCTCGACGGCCAGCTGGCCCATCTTCCCCGCCGCCACCTTCGCCCCCGGCAACACCCACACGCGCGTACCGAACCACTCGTCTTCCGGGTTCGTATCGTTGTAACGCTCCTGGAACTTTAGAACGCGCCTGATTGCCGATACCCGGCGGATGGACAGCCCACCGTTTCCCGAGAAGCGGTCGTCTATTGTTCTGTGGTAGAGAAGAAGGGAAAAGAAGCCAGATGTCAGTAATAGCTCGATAAGAAGAATAGGGGTCAAGAATATAGATTTCAAAGCGTTAACATAGAGTCAGTAGAAAAAGGAGCTGAAGGTTGTCTATCTAGTCCTCATACCTTGGTGATCCGGCCCAGTCCCAGTCAAGCCATTCATTGAGGCTCGTGGCCGAGTTGGCGCACAGGATACTGTCGTACTCGTATTTGAGCAGCCATTCGACGCCTGGGAGGAACTCGTCATAGAATCTAATATCCGTAAGGAGACGGTAGACCTTTTCCTTGCTGTCGATCTCCCACGGGGTGGGCAGGACAAGGAGGTCGAGCTTGCCGACGGCCTGCTGGTGCTTTGTCGCATAACTACGCCCCACGCTCGACACCGAGAGGTTCGAGCCGACGAAGATGAAGCGCCAGTCTGGCGGCACTACGGTGACCATGTGCAAGATCTGGGGCACGAGATGCGGGAGTGGTCGAGGCTCGATCAAGAGCGCTACCTTTGACGTGTTGAAGCGAAGCCGGGGGTCATCTTCTTTGCCTAGCCTCCAGTCGATTTTGACCTTGGGTATCTTCTGTCTCGCTTCGCTTAACCTCGTCTTAATGTGCTCTTTTATCGTAGGTGTGTAGTGTGGTAGTAGAATCGCAATCGACCATCTATCGAGCCGTTAGTATCATTGATGCCCCTCCAGATATGCCTTGCTCTCTCCTGGGGTACGATGAGAGGTTACGTATGAGAGAAGGAAAATCCTACGTAATGATCAAAGAAAGAACCACCATCCGTACGCGCGTATGCAGAACAGGCGCCGGTGCTCGTGAGGATGGGTTCGTCATGACTACTACATACGGTTGTAATTCGCGGGCCGCTCTCACGGATAAAAATAAGTAACGTTACCAGATTCTGCCAGTATTGGAAACGAGCGCGATTCGGCAAAGTCGGCAAGCCTGGTTGGTTCTGGCAACAGTTACATTTTAATACCTCGCTTCGCGAATTTAGCAGGATGTTGGAGCCGCACCCGGTTGAGCTCCCGAATGGTACGGATGTCTAACCTCACTGTTTTTGCGGGGAGAAAGAGGGAATAGTGTATGTTGTCCAGAGATCATGCAATCGAAGCATATTCAAGCTGCTTGTTGTAACAGTCTGTAGCACAGCATGATCAAGAAGAGACATAGGTATCGAATATGTTCTCATTACGGTACCTATTAGCAAAGCTAATATAGCATTGGAGATGAGTCAGGGAAGCAACCCGATATTGGAACGCATCAGCAAATGAAAAGCGTAAAAATTAGAATTTGTGAAGCTTCATTTCGTTTGGTGTTTCCCAAGTTCTAGTGTGTAATACACTCGAATAGACATCGTGCTACTTCATGTGATCATTGCTTGGCTAACTTAAAGCTTTGGCTGCTCATGGTGAGCTTCTCGGTAGAGCTTACTACAAAACACGGTATGTTAGAGGCTCTACTCTAGCTAAAGCGAGCTCTAAGAATTTAAAGAATATAGACTTACACGAATAGATCAAAAACGAAGAAAACCAATTAGCAACTTAGTATGCGATGGAGGAGGTCACATTGATTTGGACAGTCTCACTGCTGCTGCTACATGCTAGGGGTACAATGTGGTACTGTCATAATGATTCTTTGCCTCGAGCGGATGAGTGAGGGTTTTCCTTGACGGCCAAAGACACAGTCGTGGGACATGAATTTTCGCCAGGCGCGGACAACATGAGCCGCTTCACGAGACCAAATTCTCAATGGTGGATCATGTCTCGCGATCTCACTGACTAACCGAGCGAAAAAGCTTGCAAAGTCGTTGGCAACAACGTAGACCGCTTTTGTGTTCCCTCATATCAAGAGATGATATCGGAACCAGCGTCTCATACGAACTATAGCAGTGTATAGTATACCATAGACGATATAAATACACCGCACGGAATGTTTGTATGAAATCACGACAGACAAGTTAACTTCGGCCGAGCGAATACCAAAACACAACACGGGAGTTAATAGAATGGAAGCCAAAGATCATATTTGGTGTTTGCGGCGGAAGTGTAAAGAAGCAATAGCAAAGACATGGGCGCTGACGAGCCGCCGTTGGCGGATAACTGGGTGCATTTTTCTGATTGGCATCGCAGGCACGATGATGATGCACTCGAGTATAGTCTCCGTACCGCGTCTCCGACTGGAATACAACGAATACGCACCATCTCATAGTTCGATTCCAGCCCCTGTCCCATCATCTACAATGCCATCTTCATTCAAACCCCAAAACGCGCCCTTCAACGTCTCGAAAGTGGCACTGTTGATCGAGAACAGTTAGTCCCCTGGAGTTAATCTCTCCCCTTTTTTTCAGCAACTCTTAGGCCTCGTTGCTCATGCGTCGTTGCACAAAAGCTTACCCTGTACGGTAAATACTAACTCCAGCGAGTCAACAGGGGCTCTCCCGAACCTAGCGCCGCTTCTCCTGCATTTCATCGCAGTGGTGCCGCCCGACTGGCGATTCCAGTTTATGGGATCACCGGAGTCTGTCTCGTCGTTGAATAACTCGCAAGCCGTCCGGTCGCAGGTGGACTCCGGAAAGCTGGACTTGACTTACATCCCAACGAACATGAGCACGAGTGGCGGCGAGATGATTTCGCGGTTTTTGACGACGCTGTGGGTTTACGAAACATTGCTGCAGCCTGCCGAGTGGCTGCTCATCTTCCAGACCGACAGCATACTGTGCGCCAACTCGCGGCAGAATATAAATCAATTCTTGGACTTTGACTGGGTCGGTGCCCCTTGGTATACCAGCAGTCGGTATGGCGGGAATGGAGGCTTGTCATTGAGGAGGGTCAGTGCTATCAGTGAGTTCCCAAAAGTCTACCCTCCTATCTTGTGATGATATTGAACGTGATGTTTAACGATCCCCCACGGATGAAGAATGCAGAAGATGAGAAATAAGAACAAAGAGACGTGTAATAACATCCGTCTTGCACACAGTCGAAATCCTCCGTGACCAAAAGCGGGTTGACGGATCCGAGCCCGAAGATGTCTGGCTAACAGAACGATTGGGCCACAGGCCAGGAGCTCGCATGGCAAATGGATCGCTATCATTGACCTTCAGCGGTGAGATGCTCTCAGGGGAGAATGTGCAAGCTTATCGGTCCTCAGAAGTCGGAAACCTAGAAGCATCTTGGTCAACATCTACGTCTTCTTCGTCTCCTTCTCCTTCTCTGTCTAGCACAGCCAAGGAGGAAGAGTATTATATAGAAGGCATCGATGACTGGCGCGATGGATTCTACGAGCCTATGGGCTATCACCTCGGCATTAGCGGCGCCGCGCTGCACTCAGGCATCTGGGGTGATCCCCGCTCGCGCCGGCACATATGGGATTACTGCCCCGAAGTCAAGATGACGTTAGCCATGGACGCGGCCCAGTACGTGCCGGGAGAGGTGGGTGATTCCCCGAGCTAAATACTTCCTGTCCTTGGCCATTTTCTTAGGTGAATGACTTCTTTATTCACCAAGTACAAGTTTCGGAGGGTTCAAATGGCTTCCGTAACTCTTTATGTTACGCTAAATATCACAATTACTGACCACAAGTGTTGAAGTGCAATGCGAACTGGAAACGGGATGACGACGGCGCTAATGAGGGTTCCATGAGCATTGGAAATCTAGGATATGATACTGAACTGATTGACGGAGTTGCGTATCCAGTGTTACCGCTCAACTTAATACCGTGGTAAATGAAGCTGCCGTGCTAGTATCCTGTCGTTTTCTATTTTTATCTTAGTATTGATTATTGGGGAGTGAAGTGTGGATATAGGAACTAAGTCCTTTGATATATGTCAGTTTTCCAAGCTTTTTTCATTTCTTTGGTATATGGTCATGATGCTGATGCTGATGCTGATGCCGATACCGACATTGACGCTAGAGTCTAACTCTTTTTCGTACATGATGTATCGTACAGATAAATGAAGTCCTGTATAATATAACTTCTGTCGTCGATCTATTTCAACTGTAAACGGCCACGCGTAGCCTTCTATTGTCGTTGCGATATATGATGCTTTCAAAGAGCCTCGCCAACAATGTTACCAATGGCACCGCCTATTTCACCAAATAGAACACCTTTGAAAATGCTCTCACCCATGTCTTCCATCCAATGACCCGAATTCTTGAGTCGTTGCTTCCATAGGTCTTGGTCTTTCTTTTCTAGGTTTTCCCACGAAGTAGCTGGTCCATGGGCTTCCTCGTCGTGAACATCGACATGCAAAGCAGGAAGTCCGTCCGGCCCAACTACCCCCAAATCGTCGTGTTTTATAATCCTTTGTTGCGAATGATGCGCTTTGATATCCGAAAGCAGGTGTTCGATGGTCTTTTGTTCGTTTACTGGCTCCTCAACTCGTGGCACTTGTCGTAGTGGATGTGTCCATGCGGCTGGTAGAAAGCTCTTGGCCCCAAGTATAGGCTCGCTGATACCCTTGGCCTCAAGTAGAATCTGGCCGGCGAGCACTAGGATGAGGAATACGATAGATGTTAAAGTAATCGCAAGGGCTGGTGATTCACCCTTGGATTTTAGGGCAACAATGTAGCGCGACGATATGGAAGGTCTATCCGTCTTCTTAGACGCCGACTTGTCTTCGTGTTTCTTTAAAGGTATATTGTGAACAACAGTCGAGCATCCAACCGATACACTTGCAAGTTTTACACACAGCTCTGAGGACGACTCTTTAGAGTCCTTTGGCGGTGCGAATGTGGAAATTGAAAGGTTCGTGATGCTCGAGGAATGGACAGACTTGAGGACCTGGAATGGGGCGAGATCCGATAGGATGTCGGACCCGAAGGCGCTCTTATGTTCCAGAGTATAGAGAGAGATGGATGAGTCATTTCCGGCGACGGCGATAACGAACTGGGCGTCGCCCTGCTCATCGGACGGCAATGCGACGGGGGATAAGTTGCGCACGGCTAGACTGGTGGCCTTGGACACACTGCTGGGCAGTTTGGCGCGGATGGATAAGCGAGCGTTCTCGTTGTCGTTTTTGGGCAGGCGGAGGCCGTGCAGGGCGACACCGCGGGACCTGGGGTTGTTCACAACGGTGACGAGAAAGCCGGTGGTCAAGTAGCGCAGCGACTTGAAGGAGGCCCTGACGTCCTCTCCGTCGTCGGGCTCGATGGTGTAGACACACCGAGGCTCCGAGATTTCGGCCTTGGAGACCTCGACGGTGAAGAGGTCGTGGTCGTCGCAGTAAGCGAGCTGGTAGGTGTCGGGGCCGGTCTGAATCACGTCGAGATCCATGGCTTCCGCGCGAGGATCCAGCCTGCCCCTCGTTTTCCACAGCGGGCTGTTAGTGCCAGGGACATGGAACAGAGCGATCTGAGGGTGCTTGGACAGGCCGGTGGCAGCAGCGCCTAAACGCGGGGAGGATGTGAGGCCGTCGTGGGGCGGCGACAGCCTGAGGATCCGCTGGTAAGTATCTTTGTCCTTATGCACGAACAGCGCATCGCGCGCGACCTCGGAGATTTTCACACCGCCAGTCTTGGCCGACTTTCCCGGTTGGGATGGCTGGGAGATGGCTAGCGTGCGCAGATGCTTGTTACGGCCCTTGTTGACGTCGTCGGGACTCGAGTTGACGCCGGCCAGCACCGTGGTCGCGGGCGTATCCTTCTGCGGACCGACGACGACGAGGGACATGACATTGTCCTCGTTGGGACTCAGCTCGAGCTCAGCAGCCTCGGTGAGCTGCGTCGCATCCGACGTGTCGAGCAGGGTCTGCAGGGGAAAGCGGAGCAGGAGTTAGCTCACCTAGCTCACTAGATGCGCGCCCCATCGGCTGGCTAGGCCACTACAGCTGCTGGGGGGGGGGGGGGGGTGGAAAGGAGATAGGGGGGGAGAGGAGGCAGAGAGATGTGTAGAGAGATGTGTAGAGAGAGACGAGCAGAAGATGGAGAAGAAAAGCACTAATGCAGACGAATAGACACAATAGGAGGGTAGAGAGGCAGAGATAGAGATGGAGGCAGAGAGGCAGAGCAAAGGGGAAAGAGAGCGAGAGACGGCGGAATGGAAAAGAAAAAAAGTGCTGCTGCTTACAATCTTGTTGCCAACACCATTGCGTCCTGGCCCTCCGCCGCCGGCAACGACAAGGTGGTCGGGATCTGCAAAGTCGCAGCAGTACAGAGGATACGGCAACTGGATGCTGGTACTGGGTATTTTCTTCCCCATGGTTATGCTGTGTGCGGCCAACGAATGAATGATGGTTGGGATGGAGAATCAATGGTATACTCCGTACTGTAGAGAGGAGAGAGTGATGGGCTCTTTATCTAGCGTCCTTGGTAGTGTAGTGTATGCGACAGGTTACAAGATGACGTTAGGCACTGTGCTGGATTATAAGTATGAGGTAGGTATCGAGCTGTAAAAGAAGAAGAAAAAGTTGTTTAATGTTCTTCGTCCAGTAGGCTGCATGTACATGTAAGTATGTACCTAGGTACATACTATCTCATACAGCGTTCTCCAATCTATGTATACCTGCAATATATCTACTACCTTCGGCCAACTAAGATTATTAGGACTCCAAGCTATTATATACTACATACTTAGTTTTATACCATCATCATAATAATAGGACTATGTACTGTAAAGTGCAATATCGAGAAGGCCACATAGCACGATCGGATTGTGGAGTGCTGGGAGTGGTGGCTCGTGGCTCGACTAGGTAGGTACCGTGTACGTGGATCGAGTTCTCCTTATGACAGTACCATTCCCAATTAGGAGAACACTTTGGGCCATCGAGGGGCCATGCCACCTTGAACCGACCCACTTTTTCACAGGCATGGTGCTGTACGAGTTCAGCTTAGCGTATCCGGCTTCTTTTACATTCAGCTGGGCTCGCCTCATGTCCACTCCATAATTCATCGTGAGCGTCCATTCTGATGCTGATGACTTCGCCATTCTCTCTATTTCAGGAGAGTCTTCACACAATCTGGAGTTGTCTGAAGCGTAACCTTCTTGCTGAAATATCTCAATTGAAACTTTCACGGTCTGAGTGAGAGTCCATCCCGCTGGAGCGTACTCACAGACCTGGGGTGTTTGGTCCATTGACAACATCATAGTCTTTTAGCAGTTTCAACCGCTTGCCGATACCACCTACAACAGATAACTGGCGTCGAGGAGAGCCAGCATACTTTGTATTGTCAGTGCAGTGATGTGAGTATAATAGAGAAAGTGTAAAACAAACCACAATATCAACTTCAACCGATTGTTCGACCTGTCATCTAGCATGGTCGCCAGGAACGGCAATGGGCCATCCCCATCAATAGGACAGATCATAACGGTCAAGCAGCAACAAGGTTGCCACTACCAAAAAGGCCTTTAACAACGCATATGCAGTATTAAATAAGTACCTACCTACCTATATTCTAAAAAGGGGTAGCTTACAACTCATCACAAGGTAGTCCCGACATCTTTTTCACGTCTCCCTTAAGCCAAAACAATGGTAGAAATATTTATCTAGTCTCAGCGTTTGCCAATGTCGCATCGCTCTTATGTTCATGAAAACTGTGGGGAACGAAAGTGTCTTTAAGCGCCCGCCAGTGCCATACTCATCTCGACTAATTCTCGTCAACCCTGAAGGTTTTGAGAATTGCATTTCCTTATAGCAAGTCGTACTTCCAGTCTGTTTCTGAAGTCACACTGTAGAAACTTTCCTCATCTTTTCATAGATCAACCTGTCTCTCGCGGCTGCCGACCCTTCGATGCTGGGCAACTGGGGGCACAAAAACCTAGGCTGTGGAAACGGGTGCCTCCCGAGGAACTTCAAAGTTGCGTATTCACTCAGTATCGTATGGTCCGACAAACCAATCCTGGAGACCGACGGCGTAATTCGCGATCCGTAGACTCGCAAGAACTAGGAGGCAGAGCCGTCTCAAAAGCAGATACGAGCGTGATAGTCGGCATTTCCCATGAGAGTGTCCGGTCCCACTCTCGAAGAGTGCTCGACGCTGCAACTACGGCGGCTATTTAACCCAAACGCATATTCAAGGACGGCTGTATCATTAATCCTGGAGCGGAGAAGAATCATCTCGCCAACAATGTGACACATAGACTGCGCTATCTGGGATCTACCAGTCCAGTCGCATTAGTATTCAATTCGAAGACCTTATCCAGCGAGCCGGCGTACAGTAAATACAATGGGACTGGATCCCTTATTCTATTGCACTTGTGAAAAAGGGGGCGCGTGGGAGTAGTATATAGGTGGTGATTACACTTACTACAGCCTCTAATTGCCGATTGCCATAGTACCACTTGACCGTCTCATCGCCGAGCCGTTCGACAAATTTTTGAGCAGTATCCTACGAGTGGGCGGATACCTTGAGAGGATGAGATAATGAGATTGCGATGAAATGTCACACATTTTCATTCCGTATTGGGGAAATAGAAAAAAAAAAAAGATGCAATGCCTTGAATGAACTGTCTCGTTTGTACTCCCCATTTTGACAGTCAAAAAACACACTCTACGACAGGTAAGTTTTAGACAAACGACGCTCTGTACCTGGAAAGCAATTAGTCGAATTCTGCTATACGACGCCTAAGCCCTACGGGGATTGAAAGATGAGAAATCACAAAAATGAACATGCATTACTTCATAATCTCTGGCATACAGCGAAAAGCCAACAAGAGGAGTTGGTACAACAGGTATTACTCTAAGATATACTACATTGCGCTGGCTTGGAATCATCTATGCTCCTCTATCGTCGCGTGTTTATTCGTCTTTGGTGCTTTCAACCACATCCTCGAAACTACTTTCAATAACCTCTTCATCGATTTCTGCTTCCGTTGTCTCTTCGTCCGTGATATTATTTGTTCGTAAAAGACTTTGCAAATCTTCCTCGCTAATTATACTCTCAATGCTCCCCCGTCTAATAGCTGGCCGAGTCTCACGTCTCCCTTGTTCTATGGAACGCTCTACCTTAAGCCGATTCGCAATAAATTTTAGTTTTGGGAAAGCGCTCTGTTGACCCTCATGTAACATACGCGCAAGACGTTCGGGGTCGGGATCTGATAGAATCTTCCAGATGTCGGATAGTCCTGAATGTGGCCAGATTGTTATTGTACCGCTAAACTGTTGTAGCCACAATTGAGACCAGTCTTGCCCAAGTGGGCGAGGTAGTAGTTCGAGATGCTTGAGGACCTTTAACCATTTGTTAAGGTCTAATTTGATGAACTGTTCTGCGGCAGAACCTAGAAACCCGCCGCGCCAACCCCTACCTCGGCGATGAGTAACTGGCGACCCAACAGTGCCTCTCGATGAGAAAAAGAAAAGCGAGATGTGCGGGTTCACTTGGCTAACAATAGTGAAATTGACATTGAAGTGAAGATTCAAGGCCTTGATCGGGATATCTGTCCTCAAGCTCCCGTCTTTCCACTGGCGGGTCATGTTAGAACTTCCTCAATATCTGACAAACGTATCTGAATGTGAAGTAAAAGGGAGTCACATACCTTGTGACCAAAGGAGTACGGAACCAAGGAGCCATCAGGAGTCTTCATCATAAGCACGACAGGATTTAAAATCCCAGGTACAGCAGCGCTTGCTAATACGGCAGACCAAATCACACAGTCGGGTGATGTTAAATAATTGCAGAGAATAGTAGGCGAGTGAGGATCAGCCGGAACGCAGGAAACATTCAGGATACGTCCAGTTCTTTCATATGCCTCTCTAAACGTCATAGAGCCACGCGACCACCAGCTAGCCTGGCGAGCCCAATCGACAGAATCGAACCTTGCGCCAGTCTTCCACCACCTGGGGAACCAAGTGCTAATAGGTTCGGAACAGGCTTTGATATTATGCGCAAGTGCCGGGACTAGTAACTGTTTAAGCTCCTCGTTCGTCCGGGTCGCCACTAGAGCAGCGACGAGAGCACCTCCACTGGTACCGGTAATAACGTCGGGAAGCAGGTCTGCTTCAAGTAGCGCTTTGATAACACCAAAATGATAATATGCGAATGACTTCAACATCCAGAGTCAGCAGCCTACTCTCAACTAGTATATAAAGACGCCGAAGACTAGGTTATTGGGATAGGGGTGACTTACAGCTCCTCCGGAGAGACACAACGCTGTTCGGCCGTAGTTGGCATGCATTCTCTTGAACAAACCATGTTTCTCCTCTAAAGATAGTTGCCGCGAGTTCAGCAAGAACCGAGTACTTCTCTCAACTAAATATCAGGTTAATGGATTGCCTATCGCAGAAGGATACACAAGACTGTGATGACTTACCTTCGTCTATGAAGCGCTGCACCAGGTTTTTCGTCCCGTAGTATGTTTGACTATAGAGTCTCGGGTTTTCCACGCCTACAAAATTGTTTCTAACGCAGGCCTCTGTCAAGGCTTTGAGTTCCCCGACGTTCTTCTTGCTATCGCCTTGCGCTTCATCTTGTTCGGCCGCTTTCCGAAGCTTGTGGATCTGTTCATAAACTCGGCGGATAGTCCTCGAGTCGTAGTATGCGTAGTCATTCTCCTCCTTCCACTGTTCATTTCCCAAATAGACATCCATCTCCTTCGCAGCGCGAACCCAGTCCCGATAACTGCTGGCGGCGCGCAATGTCCTCCTCAGCCTCTCCCGCCTCCCGGTCCAGGCAATGTAGTGTTCATATAGAAATATGTAGGATCTTGTGGCAAGGTAGGCAGCACCAAGCCCGAGAATCCACAGCACGACAGAGAAGAGGAAGGGCCACTTCAGCAGACCATATAGATAGCCTTCCCGAGTCTCATCTATGGTCCGACCGCCGATGTTGAATTTCTTCTTCTTCTTGCGGCGCCGGCCGTGCTTTATTTTCTCGTTCACGGGAGCCCAATCGTTTTGTGCCGTAATAAACATGCTGCTCTGAGCACCATTCGATTGGACGACAGACTCTGGCAGCCCCATGGTATCAACCGAGGCAGTAGATCCCGAGCGTGTATAGTCAAAGCTCGCCGAGCCTGGGCCGGGAGGGCTGCGCACGCTTGACGTCAAAGCATCCTCGGGGCTGGGCGCCGGGTCGGGCGCAGACAGAGCTTGCGCAAAGGCGGCAAGGTGTTCGGCGGAGAGGAACTGGCGGTCACCGTCGGGAAGTCTGGTAAAGTCGAAAGACTCGGGAGGATAGCCATAGCTGCGATCGCGATGGGCGGCGATGCCGGGGGACGGCAGCGGTTGTTTAACGTCTGCCATGGTGGTCGAGCCGGTCAAGAAAAGGGAGTAGAATCATGGTGGAGAGGACCAATCTGCAGTGGATTGAGTGATTGACTACCTTGGGTTAGCGGAAGGTGGCAATGGTCATCGCAGCGAAAGAGCCGAAAAGCCAACGTAGGTAGCAAGGCGACAAATGGTGGTGGGCTGACGGTGTTGTCATGTGCCGGCGAGAGAGGTGAGAACAGAGGAGTGAAAGAGTCCAATTGTTGACCTACAGGGATGTTGAGGGGGCCGCTATATGTCCGACGTCATTTTGGTTCTCTTAGGTAGGTATGTCGCTAGCTGTACCTATGTACCTACCTAAAGTAGGCACTTGTCTACCTAGGTAGATTCCTGCCGTGCCAACTCAAAATAAGTAACAAGGTTCCTAAGGTTAGGTACGCTATAGTAGAAAAAGGCCTAGGTACACCATTGGGCCGTCAATCTGGTATTCTTCCAGTTAAGTCTTCCCTACCCAGTTAAGTGTATATAAATAAATATGACATCTCAATATTTGCAGATTTCAAAAGGCGTAATAGACGGCCCAATCCCTAGAAGCTTACCCGTGTACTGCCCATGTATAACAAAGTACGTACCACGCCAAAGTAAGGAGAGGGCAATAACGTAGAGGGCATGAGGCTTAGGTATGAGTGCTGTCGATTATCAGTATCTTGCAGGAATTATATGTTTCGATTCCACTGATCGATTGGATCGAAACCGCTAGGAAGTTCTGGGGCTACCACATAAAGAACATCTTCACAGTGGGATTTATATGCACCACGTCGCCTGGGTTCTCACATGAGAAAACGCTGTCTGATCTGATGCATGCTAAAAGATGCTGGTATTTCGTGCAATTGCCTCTAGTCATTGACTCCATTTAAACATTCCCCGTAAGCCTGAACAGAGTGACGAAAGAAGCAAGACGTCAACAGAAACAAAAATTAAAAAAACTCCAGAGTTGCATTCAATATACCGCACCCACAACACCGCTCGCGTGTTTGCGATCAATGAAGAAGATGACGTAGGCACGTGAGGCTATTTGTGTTACTAAACATATTGCGAGAGCCATCTGATACCTTCACCATAACCTAGTACACAGGTTAGCATGTCGATATTCGCGCATGATGAGAGGGGCTAGATTACCTTGTCTCATGACCACAGAGCACATGAAGACCTCGATAGGTCGAATGCCATCCAATGGAACCTTGCCCTTGCCAGTGGTCTGGTATAGGCCCAGCTCGTGACGAAGTTGGTCTTCAGAAACAGCATCTGGGTGGTCAATCTTGTTGCCCAAGATGACAAATGGGACTTTGGCGAGCTCCTCCATAGACAGGAGAGCATCGAGTTCAGCTTTGGATTCAGAAAGGCGTTCATGATCCTTAGCATCGACAAGGAAGACGATGCCGTTGACTTCTGGGAAGTAATCCTTCCAGAGCCGGCGGGCTGGACCACGGTGAGCAATCAGCAGTAATCAACACGTAACCGGTTAAAAGTGGTAGCGTACCTTGCTGATGGCCACCTAGATCAAACGTTGTGAAGCGGACATTGCCAATAGCAAGCTCTTCAGATGCTGCGAGTTGCTTGTCAGCGACATGTGACTTGGTATGGGGAGGTCGAGAAGGTAGTGTCTAAATCGAAACATACTGGGATGAAGAGTAGGTTGGAGAATAGCGACACGGTCATTCTGCAAACAGACATCTTAGCCTTCTATCCTCAAGGTGGCAGCGAACCAATTTTGTTTGTGTGTGTAAGCTGGGCGGCGTGATCGGGCCATGCGGCGAAGGGGCAGCTGCCTCGAGTGCTACCTCGAGTATGGCGGCGAACGTGGTTTGGCGGGAATCGAACCTTGAGCATGTGTAGCAAAGTTGTTTTTCCAGCGTTATCCAGGCCGAGGAAGAGCAGCTTGGCGTGCTTGTTCATCAAGCCAAGGGATGACAGGACATCGTAGACTAATGGATGACACTGTCAGTCGATCTGATGCAGAGAGAAGGGGACAGGCCGGAGACGGACACCACTGAACAATCCACATCTTGGCGATGGATGCTATGTCCTGAAAGATATCACGGTGTTGGGAGGTCGTCTGAGGCCCAATGCGACGGGGTGGTTGTGAAGGACGCTGACGTTGGTGATGTTGATTTGCTGATGGACAATGGAGGACATGTATGGCAAACGATATGGGTAGGTATGTAGGTATATAGGATAAGCTATCAGATACAGGTGCTTGTGGTGCAAGGCAGCCGGGCTCTGGCCAACCTAAAAATCCCACCAAGGTTAACTAGGGCGTGTGTACCTCTGGTTTTGACACAAGTTCCTTAAGAGGCCGGCAGTCCAATTAGAGAGGGTGCAGCTCGGAGTGACAAATTTGGCAGTGCTATGCCCGTGCCACCTGTCAGGCGCCCCACAACTGTAGATAATCTGAAGAAGGCCACTTTAGGTACCTACTTTGCATCTGTTGTGAGTTCAGCGCCTAAATATATTCCATGTACTCCCATTTTTCCTCCTGCCACACACGTTTTATTCACAATAGCAGCTGATGGTTCCAATTCTAAAAAATCAATCTCATGCATTTAAGTAGGTATCTGTTACCATGCGCCAATCCAGATGCTAAATACCTATGCTTGTCCCGTTTGGTATACCATGACCACCGTACCCAACCCACTCGTTAAAAAAAAAGAAGACCGGCCTCCAAACAAAAGGAATTCATAAGACTATGTACAGCTAGATATGAAGCGGGCTGAAGTCGATTGCCACTTAAACGGTAATATACTAAGAAATAGACCCCAGAGGCCTACACACCTTTCATTTTAGATGGACAGAACATACTGATCTGGGTCGAGTTTCCCGGCTGAGAGGAGTCCAATCTCCCTCATCCGCTCAGCTCCTTTGCCTGGTTGCGGCCGTTGCTGAGGAAGCTGTCCTTTCCGTGCTTTGTTGTTATGCTTCTGGAGATATTTCTCCTTGAATTTCTCTTTCCGACGTTGGCGCTTTTGCTCCAACCCCTTCACGATATCAATGGCACCTCGAACGTGACCACCAGATCCCAACGGCTTGGCCGCTCTGCGTTGATTCTTGATATGCGAGGGGAAAAGAGCTGGAGCTCTAGGAAGAGACTTCGTGTGTGTCAGCCCAGGACGGAATGCTAGCGTTTTGAATTGTGCATTTTGACATTGTCCGGCTTGGATAAGTGAGGCTGGAGGTGATCGCATCAAGGAGACACGGCCGGGAGGGGGCGGTGATACGAGTCGACGGGGAGAGTGTCTGTCAAAGAGTCGTCTTGGAGAGCGACCTCGAGCTTTAGGCGGTGGAGAATGATACCGCTTAGGGGACACGCGACCCGACTTCTTCTTACGATGCTCGCATTCTTGATCTCGGGCGTGATGAATATCTTCTAATTCTCCGTGAATCCATGGCTGTTCGTCACTGTCGTGACCACGCCTGTGAGGGTCCATTTCCTCATCCTCGGGCTCCGACGTTGGAAAGCTGGGGTCGATATCCTGTGGAATCGGGTGGAGTTTCTCTCGACGTTTGACAGCCATGCAAGAGATATATGCGTTTTCAAGGACACGATCTTCATCAAGGGTACCGCATACAAAGTCGGTGCTGTCTGGCAATTCAGGAGTACCAGGACGAAACTTGATCCGCCGACCTCTTTCTCGAATTCTCTTAGACAAATCAGCCCCTTCTGATGACGAAGAATCGGACCTTTCACCAGCTAGAGACGGGCGACGACAGATAAGCGTGTCATTTGACAGCCGGAGAGCCAGGCCGGTACTTGGTGTCCAGAGTTGTAGTTCGCCATCATCCTCATCCTCAGATTCCGCAAACCCGACCTCATTATCCGTGTTGTAGCCATCAGAAGCGACATCATCAGAGTCATATTCTGACTGGGCATCAAGACCTTCGTCATCTTCATCTGCGACAGCATCTTCATCCTCATCCTCGTTCAAGTCACTCAGATCAACTTCTTCATTTCCAAAATCAAGATCCTCATCTTCCTCTCCATCTTCCTCTTCGTCTTCCTCGTCATCTTCAAGGGCTTCTTCTTCCTCCCCTTCTTCCTCCTCTTCAAGAGCCTCTTCTTCAGCTTCCTTTCCTAGCCGGCGAATCTCATTCTCTTTACGTAGGGTGTCATTGATTGTCAAACGAGTAGAGGTGGGCGGAAAGTTTTGCCGAATCCAATCCTCTTGTAGAGGTTCATCACTTGCGAACTCGTGAAAGCGGGACGACTCTGTATTCAGATCATTCGCATTCGCAACAAGATATTTCGAAGACCGAATCATCGTGGGGTTTCGATTAACAGTTTCTGGGGTTAGTGATCGCTGGTATCGACCACGAGTCGCTGAAGGAGACCTATATTTACGAGACGTAGGAGGAGAGGCATCTTTGGGTTTTGTCACGGTGTCGAGAGGCGAAATTTCAGGATTCTGCTGTTTGCGAGGAGTCGTCTCAGTCTGGGGAGCCGGTTTAGCAGGGCAAGCAAATTTTATGCAAGTTTTTCGCAGTGTTTTCTTTTCAACAGCGGAGGTGGATGCAACAACTTGGTGCTGGTTTGAAGACTGTTTTGCCTCAGGCTTAGGACCACAGGCAAAGGATATGCATCGTTTCTTCGGCTGAGAGTCTGCAGCTGCACTTTTATTCTCGCCACAAGATTGCGTCGGAGTCGGACGTTGTGGTAAAGTGATGAACTGTTTTCCAGATTCTTCTGGGCTTGTGAACCTGGGTTTCACGTTCAACAAATCCCTATCAAAAGCGGCCAGAGATATCACCGGTGGTGGTGGGCTGGGAGTGGTTGTACGAGTAGGGCTTGTAAAGCCTGTGTCGCTAGTGAGGTCGGCAGTAGACGCCAAGCTTATATTACTATTCAAAGAGCGCCGTCTTGTTGGTGCCACAGGGTAGTAAGAGCTGGTGTTCTCCTCGCTGGGTTGATGGAGCGCCTTCGTTAAAAGAGATTCTGAATGATCGATAATTTTTGGCACGACAGCCCTCTTGAATTGATTCCGAGCAGTTTGCACGTCGTCGAACACTGGGTCCGGTGGTTCATCAACTTCAGCAGACACTTCATCGTCGGGGCCATGTTGTAGATGACCCCCTTGGGATGTCCACGCTAACACGTTTGAAGCCGCCATGTTGCTGTCCCGGTCGTTCGCCATAGTAAAAGACTGGTCGGAATGAAACGACGGATGAATAGAAAATAGTAGTTATGATGACTAGCACTTTTCGGCCAAGTATAAACTCAAATGCCAGTTCCTCAGAAAGCGCAAAGCGAAAATGCCCAGCTACAGGCCGAGGTAAGTTGTGAGACAACGTGCGACGCAAGAAAGGTGATGCGCAGCAGAAAGGCTCCGGTTCCTAGCCAGAAGAAGCGCAGTATGGTGTCCCTAGGGACCGCTTTGCTATAACAGAGAAACCATAGTGAATCCTTGCAGAATGTCTGATAGGAAGAGAAGAATATATGGATATAAAGCTGTGTTAGAGCACAGCAGGCTCAGACAAAAGGCGCCGAGGATGACGGGCTAGTCGTCTATCCAGTCGAAGGCAGATGGGCGGTGCTGGTCAGAAGGATGACAGAAACAAGCCGACAACTGAGTCCACCTAGACGCTGTGTACCGAGCAGGATGCGAGAGGCGCAAGGGTCTTGGTCAAGCTTGGCCGTCACTAACCCTGACGTCGAATCAAGTGGCGCAGAGCGATCTGCAAACAATCCCGAAAAGGTCCAATGCGCGCGCCGTTGGCTGCAGAGGTCAGCGGTACATGCACCCGGTACCAAAGCGCACAAAGCACCGAGCCTGGTGGGAGAAGACGGCCGGAGGTTTCTCGATATTGTACGTAGGGAAAGGAAACAAGAAGTGGAGGGAAGGAGAGGACGTTTTAGTATTGCAAACAAAAAGCCCGCTCGGGAAATGGGCGACAGAGAGATTGACAGTGGCGGACGGGTTTTGCCCTGTTGGTGCGAGAGCAAAAACCTGAGAGGGTGGTACCTGCTGTAGGTATGAATCAAACCTCAGTACGAATAGATACTGTATGTACGCACACGTGCAGGCAGGTAAACCAAGCAAGCAAGCAAGCAAGCAAGCTGAATCAGAACAAGTCACCGTGTACATGTGGGTTATCCCTTAATTTTTATTTTAAATTTTTTCGCTCACTTTTTTTATTTTTTTTCCGCCCTCCCTTTCAGCGGTCAGCTTATTAGCCTTCTTCGAGAAGATCGAAGACTATACTACCTGCTTAGGGTATCGGCCGCGGGATGGGTAGCAGGTTTGGTAGTACAGAGGGTATATGTGCAAGTAAACTGTGAGGGGCGAGAACTGCGTACAGTACTTACGTGTAGGTGCGCTACTGTGAAAGTATGTAGGGCGGTCGAGCGGTATATGTCGTAGGTACCTCCTTATGTACGCCTGTCTGTTCATACCTGGATCTGTCTGGATACAGTACAGCACAGTAGCACCGTCGCTAGCTTTGCGCTTATTGCGGCAGGTATTGGCGTCATATCTACGACCTCAGTTACCTCCATCCATACGCGGGTCTAGTGTGTGTATAACACCCTTCAATAGAACGTTGCGAAAGCGTCGACATACCAAAAGGGGACAGTTCCTACACTACCTACAGGGCTGGCACCGCACCAGGACCATGGTTGCACGGCACAAGCTTCCCCCCTTGTATGTAGTAGAACATAGGTACATTCAGCACACATGCATGGATGCTTTGAAACACCCTTTTTGTACCTCTTTGTAAGTCGACATGGGCTTCCAACAGCTTGAACCCTCCCGTTAAGCTCCCACTAAGACGCAAGCGCCGCGTGCAGCCTTTCCTAATCACGACAAACTGCCCAGGACGAGCGGTTAATCAAGGCTTGGAACATCTTGGCCAACGACCTACCCTAGGCGTCTAGTGTAGTAAAGGGTCCAAATCCTTTTCACAATGACATCCAACAACAAACGATTGGTGGGAACTCGAAATTTGCATGCGATCTCCAATGCAGCTCATCGCTAGGCTTATTAATACCTTGGCGTAGGCCTGTCCCCGTTTGGTTCCTGGTTTTGCTCGTGATCGGAATTCAATGTTTTCCCATGGCATACTCAGCACTCGGTATAATGGCAGGCCGGATTACCAGTGACTACAGTAGATGCGCCCGGCTTCATTGATGCATGGCGCAAAAAGGCCTCGACCTCGGTCGCCGCATGATAATATAAGAAACCCTTCGCTAAGCGAGCAGATACCTACCAATATGCAGCGGCGGTTGAGCGGTCAGGTTACGTCCAAGTGCCCACATGCAGTTGTGGTCAGCAGGGCAAATCGGCCAAGCCGGGATATTTATGTAGTGTAGTATGCAATTGGGACCGATCAACTGGCTGATTCGTCCGTTGCCTTTCTCGATGCATTCCGACAAGGGCCAGTTTTCTCGGCTGCTGTAGCTATAAAAACTTTCCTCGCCGCATCAGCATACAGTACTGGAATTCACGACATCGGTGCGGTACCGGGAATTGGCATATCGCTAGCAAAAGTCCATGACGGAAAGGCTCTCCACCGTGTATTTTGAAAATACCACGATAATAATTTGAGATCTAATTCTATTGACACGACACATACGGGCTTAGTGATTTATACAGTCTGGCCGCCTGTATGCTCAGAATCTTGACTACTGGGTATAACCAGTTAGGACATACTTACATGTACTTATGCTCAGCACTACGCCAGACTCGGTTTGCTTTAATCTTCCCCTCGCAGATTGCTCTGTCATAAATTATGATTTTGCAGCACCTGATCCCAATAGTTCGATCTCTACTTGTACCAATTGTGCTGGTATGCGCGATTAAAATACAGCAAAGCTATAGTAGGTATGCATTGCAATGTACGACTTGGCACTATGTTGTGTCTAATTCTTGTGGAGCATCATGTGCAGTAGGTATAATGTGGAACGAGTGCACCTACCTATTATTAGTAGGTATAAGGATGGTCTCTCCGATACGCACAGTGTTGAGTGCAAACTTGATGTGGATGGAATGGCGTACAGCTTTAGGTAGGGAGGTAGGACATACCTACTCAACAGGCGACAGGTAAGAAGATGTAGTGGAGGTATGCAGCCAACCACTTTGCCTAAACCCATTCTTTTGACTTGCACTGTGCTGGTCTGCGAGTTCACCAAGTCCCGGGCTAGTACTGTATGTAGGCTGAAAATATCTGGTTTGGTCTTCGGTACTGATTTAATTAACAACTTGCTAGTCTGGATGTCGCCAAGATGATGCACAGCAAGCTCAAGCCATCAGCACCTTACTGGTACTGCGTAGATCGGATTGCCCCCCTCCCAAGGACGTGATTATGTGGGACGTGCGACACATACCTACGACAAGCAACAATATCCCACGCGGACGAGATATACGTGTATGCGAGTGTCCTCATAGTACTGTAAGCGGCGCAATGTGGTGGTCAGTCTCAAGCAATGTAATATATTGAGTCATCATATCTAGCTGTACTCGGTCATCATTCCATCGGCTCCCCAGTCTAGTTAACGATGGTTCTCTTGACCGGCCAAAATCATTTCATTCGCAGTATGTATGAACATGTCAAGTCAGTACAGGTAGTATTTACAAGTCCGACTCCGAATTGCGGTGGTCTACCTATCCCTAAATCTGATGCTAGTGGGCTATCTACCTACAGTACCTAAGGTAGGTAGGGGAAACCGCCGTTATTCCCTCGTGGCGGTCAGCTTTGCTAACAGCTAGCTATCCTACCTGTGACTTGTAAGCCAGTTCTTTGTTTCATTATTTCGGACGGCAAAGGTCGATCTCATAAAAGTATATTCACATGACTCCGGCAGGGACCATTCAAATCTCTCAACCACCTCAACAAAGGCCCGTTCCGGACTTTGGATTGCCACATGTCGAGTTTCACCTTCTCGTACTACTGCGTCGACTAGTATGCATCACACCACTGCTAGTCATGGCCGAAAGTGTCTTTGTCCCCGCCTACGATCACCACATGATTCTGGTGTACTCAGTAGGGCCGCTCCTTTGGAGCGTCTCTGGAGCTTGTGACGTCTCCAGGCAGAATCCAGGCTACCAGCCGAGCCAGCTTGAAGCACTCGCTTGTGACTTGTATGCAATATCCAGTTTATTGCCGGATTCGAGAGAGCTCACTGGTTGCGGTCCAGGGGAACATCGTATTAACACCACAATACCACAATACCACGACCCCGCATCAATCCTACCCGCATTCCATCAGTACTGAGTAGTCTGCTTATATCTACATACATACCTACTGAGGAAACTGTAAGCACAGGCCCTTGTTTCTCGGTAGGTTATAGATGATTACTCCAATACCACGTACTCATAGGTAGGACCAGTGGCAGGAGGATTGTCATAGTCACACTCAGAATGACTGATCTGACATGAGACTATCGGTGCGCAAGCGCGTATAGCTAAGTTTTCCCAATTCCGACTGTCCTATTCGACTTGATATTCTTCGGTACAGCTTTTCCCGGCAGTTGTAAAGCTTGCGATGAGTCGTGGTTGCGTACAGGGTTGCATGCGGCGCGGCATTCCGGTACGGTAGATATATAGCAGATTGGCCGAGCTCACAACGAAATGCGTACGTAGTAGCAGTTTCGCAGCTGATCAGCTGTCAATCGTTTCTGTTCATGCGTTGACCCTGAACGGTGGTGATATATTCATAGAAGTGTAGGGGTTTTCTATATCGCAGTTGTATGTAAGACCAACAGTCCATAGGATGTGCTATTTGGCGCCCCGATGTCATGTCAAAAACTGTCTCGAAACATTGTTTTGACGTGTCGCCTATCGAATCCAGGGCTTTGTCCCAGTGACGAGGTCCTTGTTTGCTTATAATCCCTGTGTTACATTGGAGAAACGTCCACTGCATACCTCGCCCATGTAGTTGAAATGTAGGGTACGCTCTCTTCGGTCTGACGTTCAACAGACAACTCACTCTGGGTACCTATTCTATCCGACAAACAATGATGTAATAAACTGCAGACTCGGACAGATCCCGGCTTCGTGCTCGCGGAGGGATTTCGGCGAAAATGAAGCCGTAAGATGTACAAAATAGATCACGACCTCCTCATCACTATCCCCATGGGTGCGGAAGACGGTTATCCAAGTTTGATAGATGGCTGGTCGTTAACTCAGAACCATATGGTTTATCGTTTTAATTTTCTAGCACCAGGCAAACCCATCCAATTGAAAATCCATCCTCAATTACCCCTACATTACTATTCAATACTTGTCACGCCCAAATGATCACTGCGTAGTTAACGGCACCTATAGGGGATATGACTGCTCTGGCGCAAAGCTGGCACATCTTGCGAGCTTGCAATATGGCGTAGGTATCTGCTGGGAGCTGGTTCATAAATTGAATCCCACAGATATTAGGTGGTACGCACATATTCAGCTCGCGCGGGCGAGGCGATATGTATGTACCTACTGTAATGACAGCGTCACTCGCAGTCAGCGCCAATACCGTCGGCCTTATTGTTGCTTGGCAGAAATCTGACTTGATGGTAGGCCTCGTACCGCTGCTTCGCATCAGAATAATATCAACTAGAGTAAGATTTTGTGCAGTGATGCCCTAATTGTATATTTCGCCACGGAAAGCAGCAATCTTGACTCTCGAAATCCCAGCAGACAAACCTATGTAGGTACTTGATCCAATAGGTAGTGCAATACCAAAGGGATCGTCACATACGGATACTTTAATACCTACTTATATTCCCATATACGGAGAAATGTGAGAGAAGAGGATTTAGCTGCAGTGCAACCTCGAATATAAGTAGGTATTTGGGTAGTGTTTCGCAGGCTGCCACCAGGAATCAAAATCGCATTGATTCTCGAAGGGCAGAGGAGCAGCAGAAACAGTAACTCTAGCCGAGCAGTAAGAGGTAGGAAGCCCGTACGTCATTGTACCAGAGCTGAGAAAGCTGAGGCCAACATGCACGTGATCGGCCGGTCGATAAGCACGAAAAAGATACGGCCACACTATCACGTGCTTTTCACGTGACTTTAGTGCTACCGAATTAGGCTAGGCCGAGAAGTCCCCGAGATTCCGGCTCTTCAGTATTGGATCCCAATTTGCTGCCGTCGACCATCGTGAGCTTTGCTCGTCACGCATTCCCCCAATCGACCACGCCTGTCACCATGAACACCTTCCGCGTCGCCCGCGCAGCTCTGCGAGCTCGCCCCGCTGCTATGCGGCTCCCCGTCCAGCCCCTGCAGCGAAGGGCCTACGCCGACGCCGCCCCCGACAAGGCCCGTGGCCCGTATCCCGCAAGTCACTCAAGCGCCGCTCAGCTAACATCGTGCAGATCAAGCTCAGCTTGTCTCTCCCTCACCAGGTACGGTGCCACCCCCGACCTGTGGCTGCGTCACGATGGTCACCTCTGCTGCGACGCTGGTCGACTCGCCCCCTTGGTTGCGTCCTCGTTGCCGGCCGGCCCTGCTAATTCCCGCATCAGTCCATCTACTCCTCGCACGATGTCGTCCAGGTCAACATCCCCGCCGAGTCCGGAGAGATGGGTGTCCTTGCCAACCACGTGCCCTCGATCGAGCAGCTAAAGCCGGGCCTTATCGAGGTCATCGAGGAGAACGGCTCCAGCAAACAGTTCTTCCGTATGTGCATGCAATACCGCGGCGGCCTTATACAGTCACATAGTCACCGTCTACTAACATCCGGTTTCAGTCTCCGGTGGCTTCGCTACCGTCCAGCCCAACTCCGTCCTGAGCATCAACGCCCCTGAGGGTTATCCCCTGGAAGATTTCAGCGCCGAGGCTGTACGATCTCAGATTGCCGAGGCACAGAAGGTCGCCAACGGCAGTGGCAGTGAGCAAGATATTGCGGAGGCCAAGATTGAACTGGAGGTAAGGCATATGCTCAGTGGTTTTCTGTTTTATCAGACTAACGGAAACAGGTCCTGGAGAGTTTGCAAGCTGTTCTAAAATAGACTGGATAGAGGATAGTCACTTTGCATCAACTTGTACATCAGCATAATTCCCTACAATTCCCGAGAGCGAATGAAGAAGGTTTTGAGTGTCTTGGCGTCCCTCTTGTGCAATTTCCATCGATTATGAACGCGCCTGCTTGCCATGCCTATCGCACTTACCGACTTGGACAATTCAGAAGTCGCTATTGACCCTTTATAAACAGAAATCTCGGTTGAACTGCTTGAACAGTCGATCAGCTTTTCGACCTTGTATCTTATCAACTGACCCAACAGCCAAGCTCGGTTCTTCATGCTACATATATGTATATTCCTTATGCCAAGTTCATGGCTGGTTGGCTATGCGCTACTCTAAGTTCACTGGAATCATCTCGTGACATTGCTCATCATGCCTTTGCGCCTAAACGATTACGGTCCTGATGTTACGAGAAGTCATCATAGTGGTAAATATAGTATAAGTCAGGATTTACTCTCCACTGGAACCGTCAGATCAACGGCGCAACGATTTCGCCCACTTTCTAGCCAGTTCAACCCGTCTGAGGATCCCAACTCTGTGAGACAGGGACGTCCGCCACGGTCCCGGTTTAAGAAACACTCAACGGAGCATCTCGATGTTCCTGACTTTCGGACCCCTCCAGCTACGCGCTCAGTTGTCATCCACAGCTGTGGTCGGCATAGGCATGAAGAGCGCCAGGTCCAGAAATCTGGCGCCCGGACGCCACTCTTCTTACAACCTTCTTGCCGGAAAAGTTTTTCCATGGGTCATTTGTGCAACAAATTCGGCCTCACCGAAGTGTACTCGTCTAGTGGACAACATGAGTCTGGCACTTCCAAGGGAATGAATCTTGGCCCAAGTCATTCTCCCTCGTCGACTATTACCTATGATACACAGTCTTTCGCGAATCCCTTATTTCCCAGTAGAAAGCTATCAACTTTACCATTACTTTCGCCTAACTTGCATGATACCTCGGGCAGAGAGAAATGGGGCTCAGCCAGGGATATGTTCATGCAGTACGATATTAGTCAGCCCTCCGGCTGGTTTTCAGACATGGAGGATCTATCTCTATCAGGGGATGGAAATGCCAGCCCCCGAAGATATTGCAGGCACTGTCACATTTGCTCGGCTCCTACCTGGGCTCCAACCCACTGTTCCACCTGTGGACACCGGCTTTGTGAAAGGTGCGCGTGTGAGATACCCAGTGGCAATTCGCAGGCTCATCCCGATTTTTCACATCATCATAGCCACAATATCACACGAGACGAGTCACCGTATGAGCCTGTTTCTAAGTCAAATCTAGAGTCTACGCAGAAATTTCACCAACAGCAAGGACTGACTGGATCCACTTCCAACAACGAGCACAGAGACAACGTAGACGAACAGAGTAAACGAAGATCCAATTACCGCTCCGATTCCAGCTGGCAAACCAGGAAAGGTGAGCATGAAGAAACCGTGTTGCCTCGAAAGTCTCAGCTAGCTATTGGAGACAAGCCACATATGGGTGAAGAGCAACACAAACACCTGCAAGACCGGTCGAAACAGTTCATCACGAAGAATCCATTTACCTTCAGGGACAGAAAGAGCCAGGAACAAGAGGTGGAAAAAGCCACTTCGTTACATGATGCTAATCGAGTGGAGTGTGACGATCCCCTGTGCAGAGCAACCCATGCCGGACACCATCCATTTCGCCATAGCGTTTCCTGCCCTAAACATCACAGTAATCGGAAAAGTCCAACTTTAGACCGCGGCAATGCTTCGGACAGGCTGCCCTGGACAGCGGCAGCCGAAAAACCTCACTCTGATGCGGATCATCCGTCCGGCCAAGCTACCGTTCATCGTCATCACTCTGCTGGCTTTCACAGTTCTCGTCACATTGCTGAGCATCTGTCCTCGGCAGTCGGTCACAACGCCTATGATCTTCTCAAGGGTCGTCATGAAAAGAAGGTTCAGCCCAACTCCTCCAAGTCGAGCATCAAACCGGGTCTCTATCTTGAGCCTCTTTCCAAGGCTAAGTCAGTCACAGAGCTTGATTCCTTTCAATGGACTCCAGACCCTCTTTCCCCGGGCCACCCATACCATGGTAGACAACAATCCCCAGGAACGAAAGCTACAGCAGGGGCGCTAGATCATCAGTCACTCAGAGATACACATGAGAGACCTACGCACGAGCCCAAAGACACTATGTTAGGAGCAGATACTATTAACAGTAACCGAAATGAAACCCACAATAAGTCGAGCGCATCTCTACATGAGAATGAACCTCAAAAACTTCGACTGGCCAGCACACCTTCGTGGCTAATGAACCCGACCAAGGAAGCAGCCGATGCTACTGCTCCATTACACCATATCAGCACAAAGAACCACAGACCGCATGAGCACGACCATGGCTATCTTTCGAGTATCGCTGCCGATGGCTGAGGAGGCCACGCGACTACGGGCTCTACGAAACCTACCCATCAAAACGACATGCAGAAAGGCTCAGTTTCTTTGAGACTTCATGGCAGCTCAAACCAGGGGCCAGACCAAGTAGTCGATCCTGCTCTTCTCAATGTATCGCACATGAATTCACATCACGAAGCGCAGGGCCAGCTTGATCCCCATCACGAGGATCACAGTCATGTAGATTACATTCATTCTCAAAACAACCAGGAGTCAAAATCCCGTGAGGAGCACCACGAATTTTCGACAGGAGCTCATTCTTCAACGCCGCTCATGTCAAAGGAAACCGAAAGACCTCATATGACACCTGAGATACGAATCGACCCGCCTAAGCGCGAACAACAGGATGCCTCGGTTTCGGTTTCGAAGCGGCGTGGTTTGTTCGAAAATATGCAACATCATTCACACAAGGTCGTCTCGGTAAATCCAGCGACTCCTAGGCGTGGTAAGGATCCGATTCGAAAACCGCAGTCTCGACAAGGTCGACATCATAGGGCAACCTCTACATCTCAGAGTGGGCTATCACAGTCGCTTATGGAAAGATAGGAATCTGAGAATAAGCACCTGCGCTCGGACACTCAATTCAGTCAAGAGGAAAAGTCTGTCACCCCTATATCCCTGCATTTGAGCCCCCTCCAACATAACACCTTTACATCTACGACCCACAAGTCTGAGCAAGAAGAAGTAAGGCACGATGAAACAGGATCTTTCAATGAGCAACACTCCGAACCTGAAATCGCCAAACCGACACCTATCGCACCTCCAAATCACGAGTGTTCCTGGAAAGAGCGCTATCTTGACTTGACGGCGGAAATTCGCCAACTCAAGGCTGAGCTCTCGACACGCGCTTCGCTCAAAGGCTCCGATCTTCTCGGTTCCGCCTATGCGCAACATGAAGACGACCTCGATCTTCTCGAGGTCACTATTATCCTACACTTCAGGGACAGAGATGACATTGTCATCAATACCGACGTTGTTCGAGATGCAGAGCCTCGTGGTTAGCTGAAACCATACCTAGCTTTTGTAGCAATTGCTTCTGTCAGCAGAAGAGAATTGTAGATCGTAGGGAATTAACCCCACGGAACTGGATTGGCTCGTACCGCGGAATTGCGCTGAATTTTTAGTAACCACTATCCCTCATCCATAGGTAGTATTATATATGATTTCTTAAACCAATAATCCCAAATCTTGGTGACATGTGTGTGTATAGTATGTGCCTATTCACATTTCTCCTTAAATTAACTTGTATTTTTGAGTTATAGCTTACCACCTAGCGACATACTCGCAAGTTTTAGAGGAGCTCTTAACACCAACCATATACAAGTCGCCAAGGGGTATGAAATAATAAGATAAACAGAACTAGGGAGAGAAGTAAAAAATATCACACATAATTCTTAATGATTTATCTAAATTATAATACCCCTAATCGGGGAATTG
Organism: Xylaria venustula; assembly: GCA_022578775.1. Taxonomy (NCBI): domain Eukaryota; kingdom Fungi; phylum Ascomycota; class Sordariomycetes; order Xylariales; family Xylariaceae; genus Xylaria; species Xylaria venustula. Next base: position 288,004 of record MU389337.1, on the reverse strand, counting down.
AACCCCGGGCATGACGGCACACCACGTACTCATCAGACCTATGAATACCATGAGAGCGTCATATGTACGCCACCGCACTCATTGGGATTCCTTAGCCATTAGGCTTGGTTGGGATTGAAAAAGTGAGGATTATAGCAACTAGTATTACTTAACCCTCCAATCGCTATACGCTTAGCTAAACGGGTATTGTTCGTTAATACTATGACTACGTAAAAGCATTTATATAGTTACTATTAGCTTTCCCAGGCAGTGTAATAATTCAGCCATTAGTTTGTGTATTCATGGGGTTTTCGGGTATTCAGGCAGACCTGACTGTGCTTGGTGAAGACCAGTGAGGTTCTTTTCATGTAGGATCAGAGATTGAACGCTCTTGATATCTGTTTTCTCTTAGCCTGGCGGCGGAAATGGGACTGCCGTTAGTAGGATACTTTCGAAGTAGGTCGAATAAAATTCACTTGTGTATGACATGTAGAAGCGCTGGTATCGACGTGAAATAAGAAGTTTCATCATTGTTCTTCAGATTGACAGTGTTTAGTGTTTGGAACTAGGAATTTTTCGAGTTGAATCATCGCTTACGCTAGGTGTGAGTTTCTGCCCTGGTGCGCGTGTCTTTGTCTCTATGAACAGGCGAGGTTCGGATCTTTCAGCAATAATCTGCCTGGCTTCAATTATGGTCATACCATTAGCAGTGTTCATTCATTGTCTCATCTCCCTCGCAGACACGAGAAGATCTTCAAACCTCTTACTCACACCAAACTAAAACCGCGTGAAAAATTGCTTGAAGATTTCTACGCCGCCTCTTATGAGTGCGTAGGTGTGGCAGTGTATGCTGCAAGGCCGACTTTAGATCTCACCCCGGCGGCCCATCCGATGGGTCGAAGTCCGTCTCTTTAAGATCAAAACTGTCTAATAAATTGTCATTCAGTGCTCCTGTGCCACACCTATGCCCTGTCTTGAAACAGAACCGCGCGCTTGAGAGGAATGGTTTCAACTTTCAACCTGAACGTCTACAACAGCGTCTCAACACCGCACTAGTGGGTGCATGACGGATAGGCATATCTAGCCGTTCTTGCACCTAAAACTGTCAAGACAAGGCTGATCTATATAACCATATAGTCCTGCGTCGGTATTTTTTGTTGATGGACATTTGGGTTTCCCTTTATCTGTCCGTAGTATTGGGGCAGTATTGATAATGCCCAGGAAAACCCTGATGGCCAAGACAGGCGGCTGCAAAATTGCTCCACACTGCTACGAAATACAGCATAGAGACTTGTTATATCTCGTTGTAGGCTAGGCTTGAAGGCTTTCTCAAACGCCCTTTGTATCACACATAATCTCATACTTTACCCCATAGTAGCACTCCTGGCATACATCGCCTTCTGCTAACACATGATAAAAAACATCATGTTTCACCAGCCGCTGCCTGAGGCCTGCCTGGTATAATCCCGATCTGTATCAGTGCGGGAGCATGATTCGGCGGCTGAATGTGGTGAAATGAAATATTGATGAGTTGGGGCATCGAGCTACTATCGAGTCTAGCCACGAGTACCCCTAGTCATTGGGGATTGTCGTAACCTCAGAAAACACTGGTCTTATTCTACCATGAAAAATATGTAACTAATATGGCCCCCCTGGTTGGAGTATTGCTACCGGTAAAGATGAGGACTGCGGAGAGTACCGAGTGACAACGCTATCCTTGGTGATTGTAGACTTATAAACTCTACTAAGTAATCAAGAGCACATTCTAAACAAAATAACACATCTACTACAAGGATCACTTTACCTTACGTAGTTGGTTATCTCAATCCATGAATTCGATTTTTCAGGCTTGATTAACTCTGTGATGCTATGATAGCTACCTGCAAGGAAAGCTTTGTGTTTACGGCATTTATTACTTCCTACCTTTGTATTGCGTCTTAGTTCACAGAAGTGTTAAGAACACGAGAACGAATGCTTTGGATTCGGTGGTCTAAGTGTAACCGTTGCGTCGGGGTCAAAGTTGGCCCGCTGGTCCTTGATGACACTCTGTAACCGGAAACCAAAACTTCGAGGCAGCTTCACTAATCATTATATACCTTTTTGAACCGCTCTATGACTACATATCTGACAAGAACCTTATTGACCCTGAGCATTATTCAATACACTCATTGGGTGTGTCCGTATCATGGCCCGCAGAGAACATTAACCTAGCAAATACACTGCCGACAAGATTGAGCAACACACAGAAATGTTGAACAAATTGGTCTTGTAGTCTTGTATATTCCTCCCTAATTTGTCTTCTACACTTTTCTTACGGAAGGGGTTGAGATATAAGTCTCGGAAGGAGAGACAAGCATTGAATCTACATGATGAATAATCGCCTGCCTCTGAGACAGCGAGTGAAATGACTGGCTGCTTAGGCACTGGTATCCTCACGAGGGCGACATGCATGTAGCCATCTCTGTTGATCATATGATGCCTGAGAACATCATACATGCATGTGCAGTTTGTAGGTATCCTGCAATCCGGGCCCAAGTCTCGACGTAGCACTGCCACAACGCCACTGAGACCTGAGATGCCCAGTAGTTCCCGATCGCAGAAATACAAAAAGTCAGCATTCTAGCGGTAAGTCAAGGGACTCTCAAAACGACTTATTCGTCACAAGTAGCGAAGCTGGTTGAACACTGCCGTTTATTTCCGCGGTCGTCAAGTCCCGTAATGCACACCATTCGGGCCACCTCTTTAAATCCTCTAGATTAGTTGATTTACACTACTCCAAAGTTCTACCCACCAAGAATTTCAACTGACATCAACTCAAGACGGTGAGCACCTAGCCAATAGAGGAAAAGATGAGTCCATAGTGTAAAGCATCATGTTTCGCGGTCAAGGGCAAACGGCAACGAGTCAGTTCGTCACTTGACCGGACAAGAGAATAAACAATGCCCGTATCTTGGGGACTTTGATGGCCCTCGCTCATCTCGACTAAAGTTACCCTCGCTCCGGTGGACGTTGGCTGATTGACTGCTTGCCGTGGATCTCGACGCTAGAACTGGCCAAGACGGGCACCAGGGACGACGGCCGTAATACGTATGACAAGCTTTGCCAAGTAGCTCAACGGTCGACGGCAAATGCTGGGTAGTGCATTTACTGGCGAGACTGGGTGAAATACTACATATGTAATGTTTACCTAAGCCTACCCAGCCCAGGCGATGATTTATTGGATGGGAATCTGATCGGCGGGATAGCGGGTAGGCATGAAATAGGTACATATGCTGGGGTGGGGTAGTGCACCTAGCCGATCCCTACCTAACCTACACTTCTCTATCAGTAAATCGTGGATTCACTGTATCCGGATAGAGACGGAATTTCTTGGCGATGAGCTGCACCGCATTGGTCATGTGCAATGATCCGGCTTGTTGCGGGGGACGGGAAGTAACCTAATCGCGCATATTGCCTACAGTATCTGTAAAATAGGATAATAATATATAGGAACTGTGGGTACATGGATACCTATTATATACATATAGTAGTGAATGAGGGAATTAATCTTGCCGATCAGAGGAACTTCCATATACCTACAGTCCTACAGTACCTATGTATGTAGGTACCTACTCTGTAGATAACTCATGTTATGTATGGCCTTGTCGAATAAGTGAAAGGTGACTTACATGTATATAGACAGGCGAGGCTTGGACAATCAAGGAGACATATTCTCTGACATTCCCCTTACTGTATGTTATTTCCCCGATTACCGACATTGCTGCTCCAGATTCTGATCTCTTCTTTTGCTGGTGGTATAAGTGTTTCCCTGGTCGAATCACTGCTTATTACATATATCGACATGTACTTACCTAGGTAGTTCACAACCTTGGAACTCCTCAATATTGTAGATTTCATCAGTTTCTGCGGATCTGGTCGAGATCTGGTCGATACTACTAGGGAGTACACTAGGCACCTACATCAGAGCATCTTCTTGTTGTGCGTCAAAATTGTTATCCCGGTTACATCTTTACTTCATGTAGTGTTTCACCCGACAAGAGCACCAAACATAGGTACCTACCACGAGAATCACCCGGGATCGCTCCTCTTTCTTCCCCGCACTCTGTCTTTAACTTCTCTCTCTCGCCCGTCTTCCAGGTGCTGAGTAGTATCAGCATCAACGGATTGAATTACCTGGTGTGGTGAGTTGATATACTAAATAGGAATACAGTGCGGGTTAATGAAGTATTCGGCTGCAGGGTAGCAGCTTCCACGGCTTGGCTAGGCCATCCACTTACTGTATCTCCCGTACAGTAGCCTACCTGGCCTACCTACCTATATGTACCTACTTCTAGACGAGAAGTAAGCGGCCCCACTCGATCACTGCCCCCAAACACCCACTGAATCCCCCCATACCCAAGCCAGCCCTTTTTCCCTAGCACCTCTGCTGTCTTCTGTTACTAAATCTAAACGATCTTGCTTTCTCGGCGCCCAGCCTGCAACCATCTTCTCGAATACCTACATACTCAAACCAACTGCGCCGCAACACATGATACGACGACAACGACAATCGATAATTCGGAGTCTGTCACCAGCACAACCGGTAGACTGGTTTACTCTTGGGGTCGAAGCTGCACGACAAGAGGGCGACGGCGAGGACCAACCACAGAGAGTCGAATACTAACTTGCTCGCGCTTTGAAATCGAGGACTACTACCGCACAACGACGAAGCGGCACGGCGCGGCGACCACGGCTGTGTGCCTTTCAAAGCCCGTAAAAGGGCCCTCTTTCCATTCCATGGCGGACGTCTTCCGATAACACGCTTCTGCTTGATTCCCCGGCGGCTGCGCCTCGCCCCCCCTGTCCCCGAAGCATATCCGGGACGACTCCCTTGAATTCTGGCCTTCCCACAGTCTTGATAGCCACAACGCCGACTATGTCGACGGCCTGCGCGCCAATAACACTGGCAGCGGGTGGCGTCCTGTCCATTGTAGGCGCCGCGCCCACGATACTCGCTGCCGACGTCGTGTACTTACCGCCCTGTGTCGCTGCCACCGACTTGGCCCTTCGCGCTCTTATCGTAACTGGGGGTATAAGCACGGATGAAGCTACCGACTCATTGGACCCGCCTAGCTATTCCGACTTTCGAGATCGTTTTTATGCCACAATTTTCCCGCAAGGTTATGCTCTCGCTGCGACTACTGTTCTGGCCTACATGCTCTTCATTATGCTTATAATCGCACCGAGATCGTTCCTAGACGGCGGTGTTGTGACTTTGGGACGTCGCGGCTTTACCAACAGCCATTCCAATGGCGCTACTATTGGTGGCCGCCCGTGGCTCCAGAAAGCCGCCACACTGCTTGTTGCCGTATCGCTTACGATTGCAAGCGTTGATACGTTTCGCGTGGCTGAGGAACAGTATCTTCAAGGTTATCAGGATGCGCACAGGCTACAAACACAGGTCCTTGGGGGAACACAACTCAAGATCATTCAGCTGATCTCGGATACATTCCTCTGGTTAGCACAAGCGCAGACTTTGATCCGGTTGTTTCCACGTCAACGCGAGAAAATCATCATCAAATGGACAGCTTTTGCTCTCATTACACTGGATGTTATTTTTGGCGCTTTCAATAGCTTTGTATACACATCCTCGACCTTCAAACCACGAAAGTTTACTGAGGCAGTACCGGCCCTCAGCTATTTATTCCAATTATCGCTCGGCCTGTTATATGCCGCGTGGGTTCTTTATTATGCGCTAACGAAGAAGCGATATGCCTTCTATCACCCTTTAATGAAAAATATTTCATTGATGGCAGCTCTCTCAATCGGCGCTTTACTAGTCCCAGTGGTGTTCTTCGTGTTGGATATCGCTGACACGGATTTTACTGGATGGGGTGATTATGTTAGATGGGTTGGCGCGGCGGCGGCAAGTGTCGTTGTGTGGGAATGGGTAGAACGCATTGAAGCACTGGAGCGCGAAAAAAAGAAGGATGGTGTTTTGGGCCGCGAAATATTTGATGGAGATGAGATGATAGACATGTCACCTTCCGATCTTACATGGCCTCGCCGAAGGAAAAACCCCAGAATCCACAATGATGTGGAAGAGGGGAGTGAAGATGCTACAACCCTTTCTGGTAACCGCGACAATGCTTGGCCAGCTATGTCCTCCATTGCGAGACGGTATCGTTCAAGGTTGGATAGCGCCGCCAACCAGTCGCAGCCTGACGCGACCCCGCAAGCCTCTACGACAGCCAGAGATACAACTCGGGCTTTACGGCCACCACTTTGGCCCTCTCGCCCGCCTCCGGCAATTACTCCTATTAGCAGGACAGAAACACCCAGCGCCGACAGCACAATATACCGAGTTCGATATCACACCCTCACCGAGACTACATCTAGAATCACGGAGGATAGGTATCGGCCGCCGTCCAGAGGAGATACAATCGCTTCTTCACAATCAGACGCAGCAATGGAAAAAAATGAGTCGCAAATTGATCCGCCTGCAATGCAACCAAATCCCCCACCGACTGTACTGGACAGCCTGAAATCCGGCTCTGAAAAGCATGGGGGTTCTTGGCTGTCTTTGAATCCTTTCCGTCGCAAGTCTCGTGACCCTCCTGCGGAAGTTTTGCAGCATACCAGGCCAAATTTAGATATACAACAGCGGAATCACGAGACCGCCTTTTCTAGGTGGGATCTTCGCAGTCGAATGGAAGATTTTGCCGCCACTCAAGCTGAGAGAGTCCTCCAACGTATACGACCAACGCCTGATACAGAAAGCTTACCGGTGACGGTCATTCCCGCCCCACCTCGCCGTGGTGCTGCTCTGGGTAGATTGCTAGAAGAAGAAAGCCTGGGATTAGCGCAAGCTCCATCTAGCCCGGTCACTGGGGGTTCTGGAGATACCGGTACGACATCGCGTACTACAGTTTCGACCCCCCCAGGCCCAATTAGAAGCCGTAGCGGCCACCCCCAGACTATCAGACCATCGTTGCTCGATCCATCTCTCAATCAGTCTGGTCACAATACTGTGTCTCGCCATGGGTCAGCAAATACGCGCTACAGCGGTTCTAGCTCAGATACTGTCGAAGGGGACCAACTCAATGTAGTGTATGGCGACCGACAAGCCGGTTGACGACCTGGTATAGGAACAATACCAACCGGGTCGTCTGATACGAGCAGACCTGATTTCCCTGGTCTGATTTTATGATTTGACTGGCTAGAGTTACGATGATTATGGAAGCGCGGCGCATAAACCTCACATCTTGGTGATATTGGGAAGACGCATTGCATGGAGTTGGGGACTAAAACCTATTGTTTATTTTTTTGATATTTGGATACCAGACATAGCGCAGTGATATGTACTTTATATATAGGCGAGTTCAACCTTGTGCTTTGTATTGGGGAAGCTAGCGTACACGTGAAGAAGATTTCTGCAATACTACAAAAGGTGTAACATAGCAGTCGCGATGCAGGTAATCAACAGAAGCTCATACAGCTAGATATTGATGCCGCGTATAATACGTAATACGTTCATCATTAGGAACAATGTCGGAACGTCCCCTACTAGACTGTCATATCTCCAATCACTCATTGAGGGGTCTTGGACCCCTATTTCCCCTGATTCAACGCTAGATCCCACTGGCAGGCGGTCGTTAAATATATAGGTAAGTACCTACCTACCTACAATGTATGTACATACCGTACGTAAGTGCACAGTACGGTAGTTTAACAATAGTTTTGTTTTCTATATCAAGGCGGTATATTCTATCTAAATAAAGTGCTACTTCTATACACGCCTTTCTTTATAGGTAACTACTTTATAGCTTTCATGCTTAGCGGAGGTATCCGGGTTTTTCCAACTGTTTTTTCGAAAATCTTAAACTTTGGAAACGTTATTATATCTGTCTTAGGCTTTCCAGATGGTAAGCTGCGGGTAAGGCTGGTTTTTAAGTGAGACCTATAACTAATAGCTAAGATAAATCTATACTTTACGTTTCAATGCAATGGTTCAGCGTTCATGTAGTACTACCTACAGGACAGGCTACCGGTACCTGTATGCTGGCTTAACGTAGGGAGCGGACTTCGATTAGATTAGTATGGTGGGGAGAGGCCAATCAAAGGGCTGGCTCTAGGCCTAGCGGGGTGAAAAAGGGCAGTCGGGAATTGAAGATAGAAACCAGCAGCCCAATCAGATGACGATTAGCGAGAAACGGGTGGAGACTGAAACCGGGTCTCAGCATGCACGGCCGGGGAAAATTAAATGGAATTAGTCGAGGACCAATTTCCTACCTCCTTATCGAGAACAACCACATCGCCGCCGCTGTTTCTGTCGTTGCATCGCGCATGGGATCAGCCATCTTCTTCTGCCCAGCTCGACACTATCTCGCATTGCACTGCCCGCCTGTTGTGACTCTTACGCGTGCCTGTCGCATCGCCTCGTGGTCTCGTGCTTGCTCATTCCTAGATGACTTCACTCCTTTAGCATCTCTGGTCTGAAATCGCTATATCATCGCTCTACTGTTCCTATACGAGAACCCCGCCGCCGCTAGGTATCTAGAAAACGGACGCGATAAACAAGCGTTTATATAACCCATACTGGCCCGATCTATAGATCCTATCGCCCATCCTATTCCGCATTGGACAAGCATTATTACCGCACCGCCTTCGCTGCGCCGACCTGTGTCCTGGACACTCTGCCCTGGGTTATCCATTGTCGACCATCGATTGCCGGATTAACTATAACCTCGTTCGTCGACCTGTCCTGCGGCACTTCTGAATTGGTTATCTGCGGTAGTCATCCATCGCCATGTCATCTTCGGAGCCCTTCCCTCCGTTCAACACCGCTACGGAGCCGCTCCGCTCCGTAGCAGAACAGTCCGGCGCGCGTCGTCGACCTAGGAAGTCAAGCGGCCTGCCGGCCGAGATACGCGCTGGTGATACCGGAGCTCCGAGTTTGACGAGTCTTGCGAGCCTGCAGAGCCCTATCCCCGGCTCGCCGCCGCGCTCCTCCGCCGACGGCAACACGAAACGAGGCTCTAAACGCCGCAAGGCCCGCTCCTTGCTCCGTCGCTTCAAGCACTTTGCCCTCAAGCACACCTGGGTCTTGCCGCTCATCCTCTTATCCATCTTCGGTGTTCTTTATGTTGTCAACCCCACAGAATCCAACCCGATCAGCCACTTCATCTTCCTCTCCTACAAGCTACCTCTTCAGCCTGGTACCGATCCTAGTACGCCGGTCCAGTATGGAAAGGGGCTTTGGGACGTTGCTTTCGTCACTTTCTATACCGTCGTGCTCTCCTTTACCCGTGAGTTTATCATGCAGGAGTTCTTACGACCCCTGGCCAAGAAAGCTGGGTTGAAATCCCGTGCCAAGCAAGCGCGTTTCATGGAACAGCTGTACACGGCCATTTACTTTGGGTTTCTGGGCCCTGCCGGCATGTACGTCATGAGCCACACTCCGATCTGGTACTTCAACACCCGTGCCATGTATGAGCACTTCCCCCACAAGACCCATGCTGCCGATTTCAAATTTTATTATCTCTTTCAGGCCGCATATTGGGCTCAGCAGGCCATCGTACTTTTACTGGGCTTGGAGGAGCGGAGGAAGGACTTCAAAGAGCTCGTTGGCCACCACATTGTCAGCTTGGCCTTGATTGGACTCAGCTACCGATTCCATTTCACATACATGGGTCTTGCTGTCTATATTACTCACGATATCAGCGATTTCTTCTTGGCGGTACGTTCGGGTTGCTCAATACGGGGTTTACCCAATCATGCAATATCGTAAGCTAACGGGTGTTGAACAGACTTCGAAAACCCTCAATTACATTGACCACTGGGCAACGGGGCCTTACTTTTTTGTGTTCATGTGTGTCTGGGGCTACCTGCGTCACTATCTCAACCTCCGCATCATATGGTCCCTTTTCACTGAATTCAAGACGGTTGGTCCATATGAGCTGAACTGGGAAACCCAACAATACAAGTGCGATATCTCATTTGTTATTACGCTTGCATTGCTTTCCTCTCTTCAGGCTTTGAATCTATTCTGGTGGTTCTTTATTGTCAGGATTGCTTATCGCTTTGTGGTATACAACACAGCCGATGACGATCGATCTGAGGCCGAAGTATCTGATGCGGAGGAAGAGGTCGAAGCTAGCGATCAGAAGGTAACTGCATCGCAACCTTTGACCAATGGTCACGCTACTGGCGTCAATAACCATGCCAACGGCTCTGTCGTAAACCGCCAAAACGGAACTGCTTCTAAGGCAAATCGGTAGAATAAGCTGGTTACGATAAGTCTTACTCATCACTCCTGCTTGGTGTTCTTTTGTACGAAGAATTCAGCAAAGCGATGGTGTCAACAAGAGAAGGTTCGCCGCGGCTGAGCTAGCAATGCAAAGCCGTATGGCTTATACACGTTCGCGCGATAATTAGTATGAAGGCTACGAGCAGTATCAAGGCACAAAACTATTCACATATAATTTCGCTCGCCGGCAGTTGTGGGGACATATATCGCTTCACTCCCGAGCGCAAGACTTGGAAGTAGGTGAAGGATTCGCAGATGTGGGCACGAGTAATGAGTATTATGCGGTTGTTCGTGTCAGAAACTTGGCATAGCAGTCCCTAGCATGCCTCGTGAACATCCGTTATATCTAGCGTTTGGCTGGCGATATTGCTTAGAGACATGATGATACGCCATCACGATGAAAGGAGCACGCGACGATGATGCAGCTGGCAAATAGGATGAGACGTGCCATGCCGAACTGAGAACCTCTACGCCCTGTATCATTACCACCTACATAGTAACTAATTAAATCACAATAGTCCATTTTGGCTCTTGCTTCGACATAAGTTGGATCGTACTTGTACTTAAAAAAATCAACAATTTCCCTCGAAGAATCCTCTTACCTCTTCTACCCTAGCTATGATAACGAGCATAATAGTTCTCCGGCTCGCTTCGTTGTGCCTCGGGCACATATTAGATATATTGATTTATTTGGGTTTAAAGGGAAGATATCTCAACACTGGTATATATCTCTACTCTTTTATGTGAACGCTTCTCGCGCCTGATTCCGTATTCTGTTCTAGAGTCCCTCGACTCCGTGCTAATTGCTCTTTGCACTGATGATTTATCAGTTACGAATTGAATTCATCGTATAACTGTGTTCTCCTGACCTCTCTTTTCCATCACTCCTCACATTTCAGTTTTAGGTACGAGGGAGGTCATCGTCCGCGTCATTTGCGCAACGAGTTTCTATTGTACATATTAGGTTTCGAGGATGATAATAGGGCTCATACACCTGCCTACCTTATGCGTCTATTCAACAAGTGTCTGACTTGTTACACACACATATACCACAAACGTAGATAATGACGAAAAGCATGGTCGGACTACTACTCAGCAACTCTGAGATGAGTCGAATAGGAACAGCTATTGATTAGTGAAATTGACACGGTGGTTGTGTTATGAATAGTTGGATGAGACCGGTATAGCTATATTACTGCAGCTAGTAGTTCATCTCTAGATAACTGTATCTATAATCTGTCCGACGTAACGAAAGGATCAATTGACACATCTTTCTACTCCTCGGAGCATCGCATCCCCTCTTACTTCTAGGGCGTTTTGAATTAGTATTGGGGTACGTACGGATTCTTGTCACATATCCTTTGTTCCAGACGTAATCAGTATCACATCGGCAGCCTTGCTGCAGTCTCGAGGACCAGAAAAAAAAACCGAAACTACCCCTGAATCTCTACGGGATCCTAGATACTCGAAACTAACGGGAAAGACGACTGGTCTTAACTTACATGTCGTTTCGTGGACCGGACTATTACGCCCGGCCACCCCCAGTAACTCACCCGATCCAGGTACCTGGTTGAAATCTATCATCTATCAATTCTATTCTGAAGCTGTGATATCCCACATGCTACATACCATACCCTTATATGTACACACCCTTACATCGATTACGTACACAATATATAGATCAACACCGTAGTAGCATTACGAACAGAGAGAGATGTGAACACCTATGGGCTCAATTGGGTAAAGTACCTATGTTCCATGCAACACGCGACCAATACCTGGCTGTCTACGTACACTTAGGCTAGTATAGATAGTAGGACGGCACAGAGCAGAATAGTCAAAGTAAGAGAAAGATCGGGTGCTGTTCTGGTATACTGTGTCGTCCTCCGAATATCATTCGCTGTGGCCGTGGACATTACAAAGGGCTAGAATAGAAATACCTTTTACTTATAAGAGCAAGGAAAGGGATCGGGAAGGAAATAGGGATAGCATAATGCCGTAATAGCGGGTAGAGCAGGCTTACGTACAAGAATAGGTACTACCTATGTGAAAATAGTTTCGAGACTAGAGCATGTAAACAAACCAATCAAGCACAGCTATTGCTGATTCCAGCCTGAGAACTACGACTAAAGGCCGGGAATTCTGCCTTAGATTACTAAGCTATGTAGAGAGGGAGTAGTATATGTAGGTAGGGTAGGCAGGTAGTGTAGTGGAGATACTACGTATGTATAAGTATGTACGACAAGCCCGGTTGGTAAGTAGTGTATAAATAAATAAGGTGCCACAAAAGACAAAAGGCCTGGCATATGAACAAGAACAATAGGATATGAAAAGAGGAGAAGGGCAACTTAGAAGGGGTACTGTAACTCGGGTGAGCGGGGCCGCCACGATCGATCCACCCATCCATCCCATCCATCTCCCATCAAGCCATTCCATCTGCATCTGGCCATCCATCCCATCCTACATACCATCTACACTAACTACCTACATTACAGTAGTTCTCTTGTTAGTGCCAGTCCTGTCAGCTCGTCTCGTCTCGCTTCGCTTCGCTCTGGATCGCTTACAGTAGGGTATAATTACTAGGTATGTATGTATATAAAATACCAAGTACATACATACCTAGTCTAACAAGTAGGTAGCTCGGTAGGTAATCCTCATCCTCATCCTCACGCCCCATCCCCCATCCCATCAGCCCGTAGGTATCCATAGATACCAGTGATCGTAATCATACCACCCACACCCACTTATACCGTCTAGACCATTTACACACCCAACACCCCTCCTCGTCTCTTAACAACTTTAAATATAATACCTACCGGTATTCCCAAACACGAGCCTATCCAACCCACTTTCGATACTCCCATGCGGCTACTACTACCTTCACTACACATCCTACCTACTTCATGCACAGTAGTATGTAATGTATGTACCTATGTATGTATGTATGTATGTCTACCTTCACTAGCCACGGGTCTCGAAAGAGGTACAGTAGCAGCATACATGTAGGTAGCATTCATCAATCAACCCCACCTTCGCACTTACAACTCCACTTGACCATGTTCGAGTATCGTCGACTGTCAGCCAGTCGAGGCCATCTTTCCCCTCGCCACAGTATCATCCGTTTCGTATCAGAAATGTCATGTACCTACCTACATACCTATCTCGCATGGGAAAATAAAACAATGACAAAGTACCTCCCCATGACCCATGTTTTTCATAATCCACAAGCTCAGCTGGCCACCTGAGCATCTGTCTATTCTATATTACTATACTAAGTGTAAACTATACTAGTAATACTGCCTACAGATGTACATACATATACATACTTATACTAACTGTACTATACTATCCCAGCCTAGATTGAGTCTAGAACCGAACCCGCGTCTTTGGCTTAGGGGCGACTCCATTCTGCTGCATGCATTGCCCATTGTGTGTGGTGGAGTTCGGCAGCCCAGATAGCTACAGTAGATAGATGATGGGCTGACAGACAGAAGGACGTCAACTGTCCTTTCTCATTGAGACGAACAAAGTGATATAAATCATTGACTTGAGTTGTTGATTGACTCGTCACAATCCAGAGCCATAGGTACAGCACCCGGCCTGGTATCGGGCTTCACCAGGCTTGTCTCTGCTCTCTCTATCTGCATGGGTTCTCACATTCTGAATTGACCGCCCTGTGTATGCGTGTGTCTACTACAGCTCTATCCATGCGTGGGACTTGGGGATGAAGTAATCAATGGCCGACTGATTGATGGTAACTGTATATTACTTATTTTGTAAAGCCTTCTAAGCTAAGCGTGGGCGAGATGGAATAAAAGAATAAGTAGTAGTTGAGGAGCAAGGAGGAAAAGAAAAAGAAGAACCCGACTCGCACACCTTCGCACATCATTACTCGCCATGTGCAATACATACATTATGGGGGAATCTATCAATGCATCATCATCCGCTCGCTTAAGCCTGCCTGCCTGCCTGAGCTTATGCGCGTGGTCATCTCTCATCAGTAGTCATACCACAAGACCACGGGGCTTCTTTCTCATGCAGGGAAAGGGAAAGCAAAAGAACAATCAAGAGTAGCAAATGCATACTCGAAGCCGGCCGACCCAGCAGCAGCCCGCCTCCCTACCATCCGAAACCGCAAAGTTTTTTGATCTCATGTCCGGCCCTTTTTTCTTTTTCTTTTCTTTTCTTTTCTTTTCTTCTGTTCTGTTCTTGTTGTTGTTGGTCTTCCTTGAGGCTCTCTCCTTCTCAAGAGAACAAAGGTGCAGGCAATGCGGCCATATCATCTGGCCAGCATTATAACTGATGGTATTAAAAACATGAAAACAAGAATAGAAGATGAAATGTCTTTGGTATCATTGCGTGCAAAATGTAAGATACAGGCACTACGTTGTTGCTGTCAATATCCTTTGAAGAGGAGTAAAAAGTCTTTCAACGTTTTGTATATTCCCACCAAACGCCAGCAATGCAATGTCCTGCAATAGGAGGACGTGGGAAAAGACGGGGAAATTACCGAATCGTGTGTATATGTGCATGCTTGTAACAATACTGGTGAAGGCCAAGCAAGCTCTTTCTGTTCGATTGATATCGGCGAGGATGTATTAGGGGTTTAGTGATGTCGGGTGACCTTAGATGCGACTTTCGGGAGTTTCTGATCGTTCATGCTGCGCACCGAGTCTGGTGGCTGGGGTGGTTGATTCGTCCGACGAGCTGCTGGATTCGTCTAGAGCGTTTTGGCTCTGACTGCGGCTGTGTTCTCCCCGTTCTCCCCCAGCCGAGGGTATGTTTGCTTTTCGCATAAGCTTTTCTGCCTTTCGGTAAGCGGCTCTAGCATCTTCCGCGGCTTTCTCAGCTTTTGCCTGTCGGTTCCACATAGAAGCATATTGGCCACCCAGCTTCAGGAGGTGTTCATGCGTCCCTCTCTCCGCAATGGTGCCTTGGTGGAGGACTAAGATTTGGTCGGCATGCGTGATTGTAGATAATCGATGCCTAATAAATTCTGCATTAGCATCCATGTTTCAAAAGGACCAACAACCGGGTACTCACGCAATGATCAACATAGTACGGCCCCGTCCAATGCTGGCAAGTCGAGACTGGATTTGCTGCTCAGTATGGGTGTCTAGAGCTGATGTTGCCTCATCAAGCATAATGATTTTCGGGTTCTTCAGAAGTGTTCTGGCAATCGCCACTCGCTGTTTTTCGCCGCCGCTAAGTCTAAGACCGCGTTCTCCAACCTTTGTATTGTACTTGTCGGGGAAGGACATGATCTTGTCGTGGATGCTAGCAGCCTGACAGGCCGCCATGATCTCTTCGTCGGTCGCGTTCTGGTTGGCGTATCTCAAATTATACATAAGGGTGTCATTGAACATGATTGTGTCTTGGGGCACCACTCCTATGAAGCGCCGCACTGAATCAATGGTGACATCTTTAACATTGTGCCCATCCAATAGGATGTTGCCATCTTGACAGCTGAAGTAGCGGTATAGTAAGCGGAATAAGGTGGACTTTCCACCACCCGACTCGCCAACAAGAGCAGTTGTAGTACCCGGGTGACATTCGAACGAGAGGTTTCTCAAAGCTGGCTTTCTCTGATCGTAGGCGAACTTAACCTTGGCGAACTCAACATGGCCGTTGCATGATGTCATTGCAGGGACACCGGGGCGGTCCACTACAGTTGGGCGCTGCTTAAAGAGTTCTAGCAGTCGCTCTCCTGAGATCATGGCTTGCTGGACAGTTCGATAGAAAGTGCCGAAGAAATTAAGCGGACCTTGCAGTTGACCAAGGTAAGTGATAAGAGCAACAAAATCTCCCACTTCGCGTTGCTTTTGCGTAACTTGATAGGCTCCGAACATAACGGCAGCCAGCATACCTGTCATAAAAACCAATGATTGGTACATGTTCATCGAACTAATGCTCCATGTGACTTGGGCTTCGGCCTTTTGGAAATTCTTGATTGCATTTCGGTAGCGCTTAAATTCGAATTCCTCCGCATTGAAATACTTCACCGTCTCGTACGATACTATCGAATCATTTTTGACGGCCTCCTCTTCTCTGTCAGCATTTGACATGGCTCTTCGCTGATCGGCTGTCTTGGACGCCAGACGAATGGTAAGCAGAAGGTAATAAAACGTGACAATGCAGACAATCACAGCATAAACGGCATCAAATCGGAAGTAGAAGTAGCTAATCGCCACAAACAGGTCCACAATCATAGGGAAGACCTGGAAGGTGACCTGCTCAAGGAATGAGTTAACTGAGCCGCCCTTGTTAAGTGCAGACAGAACCTCGCCCGTTCGTTTTCCAAGGTGAAAGTCGAGACTTAAAGAGTGGACATGCTCAAAAGCCGATGAAGTTAGAGCGCGATATGCGTGCTGGGAGACAGGAATCCACAGCATCGATCTCCAGGACCCAAGCAGCCCAGAAGGCCCCTGCAGCAGCTTATACACAATAAGCAGTCCAAGTGAAGCCCATGGCATTTGCAAGCCACTCCCATTGGGGGCCGATTTGCGATTTTCTGTGAGCTCATTGGTGACAAGTCCAATCTGGTAGGGCACCATGATGTTAACCCATCTCTGAAGGACAAGTAGGACAAAGCAGAGAAGAACAACGAGCTGCAGCCTGGGTTTCTTTGTTGGCCACATGTATGGGAAAAAAACTGAATAGCCGCGTAGATACTCGAGCCAGGTAGTATGAGGGAGCTTCTCTGGGCGATAAAATCCGGCTTCATCATCGACCATAGCAAAGCTTGAGTCCCCATTGGTGGTTTCATTACGGCTACCGTTAATGCCTGACGAAGAACGGCCATTTGTATGGTAGCTGTTTAGGTCTGGGTTGAGAAGCGGCGTGTTCTCGTCCGTTTCGGAGTGGTATTCCTGCTCACGCTTGCATTTCTCGCGTTCTGCCCGCTGGCCAATCAATGTCAATGTGATCCACACCACAACGCTACCGGCAACCATGCACAGACGAGCACAGGACAAGCAGAGATCAATGATATCCCACTGATTCATGACGTCAAAAGTCATTGAGTTAGTAGGGGTTAGATGGGCCATGACTTCGTGAGGCTGGGACAGGATGATGGCGTCGCAGGTGAAGATAATGGCCTCCATACACAACGCGACCACCCACATGAGAAGAAACACTGGTCCTGGTTGATGTTTGTTCTCAAAGAGCGTGACGAACACATATAAATATAGAAATGCCGAACCCAGCACATAAACCTACTAAGGCATTAATAACGATTTCTTAATAACACGTTGTGAGGAAAGATCATTACTGTTTTGGATTCACTGCACCACCAAGTGTTATTCCCCGCGGTACTCTGCTCAAGTAGTGCACGTGTTGCAATAGCGGCGCCCTGGCCAACAAAAGTGAGAGTCACTGCTGTGTAGAGCCACTGAAAGAGCGCCCTGGCAGCGGGAGAAAAGCGTCCGTCAGATTCTTGGACAACAGATCGCTTCTTAGTAACGGGCAGAGGCCGGCCACCAGGGCCGGTGACAGTAGGGACAATGACATCTCCTTTATTCCTGGCGGTGTATATGGAATAGAGAGCTCCAAACAGCAGTAGAATAAGCAGGAGCGAGCCTGGGTACAGGTATTGTGTAGTTGTCAATAAAGTATCAACCAGACTGTCGCCTGCTTCGTCTACAAAGGCGGCCATGTTGGTCTGTCAAGAACGAATCAGCATGCCGCGCGGGCGGGAGGTAGTGATGGCACGGCAAAAGATGGGACGATAAGATTGCACCGCATGCTGCAAGATAGGCGTGACATACATACATTGTTATTGACCACGGTCCTGCAAGTGGTTCATTGCTGCATTAACCACCACCGCAAGGCTGAACCCCGACAAACGCCCTCTTCTCTTGTGCTTCGCTCTCTCTGCGGAAGCGGAGGCGGAAGCAGAAGCAGAAGCGGAAGCGTAGAAGGCGACAGGGGAGTCTTCCTCCCAGGCGCGAGAAATCGAGGGTGGAAGTAGACAAGGTGCCTAGGTCTACCTAGGTACAGGAGCAGGCGCAATTAGTACTGTGAAAAACCAATCTTCAGGTTGTGGTGGGGCAGGTCAGTCACCGGACGGGTGTTAGTGGCAAAAGGCACCGCCGTGGAGCTGCCGTGGAGAGACCCAGACGAACTAACGATTATAATAGGGACAATGGATTGACAGGCCAGGACTTGTTCCGGCCGAGATCAGCAGCTGGGAAACTCACCGAAGCAGTATAGTGTTGCCACGAGACGGTGACCAGCACAAAATCAACAGTGGATACAGATAGATAGATGTAGATGTAGATGTAGATGGATGAAGGATGGGGTGACAGGGCAAACAAAGCCGGTTCGCAAACAACAATATCAAAGATACAAACAGGGCGGGACAATCGATGCAAGAAGGGGATGAGTAGTTGATAGTAGTAGTAGTAGTGGTGGTGGTGGTGATGGTAGTGGTGGTGGTAGTAGTGTTGGTGGTGTTGGTGGAGTGTTGGGTGAACCAGAACCTTGAGTTATAATATTACACAATGATGTGTATCCTTAATTAATCGACCGAGCCGAGTAGACGAGGATGCCGTGTAAATTAGACCGAGATTCAAGGATCTGGGATCCATGCACGGTAGATAATCACCCAGGTTATGAATGTGTCCAATACACTCGGCGTGCGTGGTATATATGTGTGTGTATCTTTGTGGTGTGGGTGGGTGTAGGTGTGGAGGAATTATAGATGTCAGGTGGCATGCACTTGCTTGTTTGCCTGTCTGCTTGCCGGTCCTTTTTTCTGCTTGCTTGAGAGATATAAATAAATTTTCGAACTGGCCCGGTATGCAGGCACAGAGACCGAACACAGACCAACCAAGCTGCCTGGCGTTCCTGGCCAGTCAAGTAGTTTCTGTGCAAGCGTGGCGAGTCAATGGTGCCGGAGCAGCGCAGCAGAGGCGATCACAGAAGGGGATAGGGTGTTGTTGCCAGAAGGGGGAGGGAGAGGCTGTGTAGACACGAGGTACAAGTAGTGGTGGATTTGCTGATGGGGTAAAAGAGGGAAGAGGATCAGGAAAGGTCGAGAAGAGTTGAGAGGGAGGAGGACGGAGAAGAAATGTAGAAGACGAGCCCGAGATGTCACAATAAGGAAGAAGGCACAGAGAAATAGTAACAGCAGACTCGAGGAGTCCGGGCCGTTGTTACTGGAGACGGTTGTAGGTTGTAGCATGTACGGAGGGGACAGAGAGCGGAATATACAAAGTGCTATACAAAGTGCATCTGGTATAGTACGTATGACATGGAAAATCTCATGGGAGAATGAATGCCATCGAGCCAACCCGGCGGGCAGAGATACGGCCTTGTCCCGTGTGAGGTGGTGTGGAATCGGTAGGAGGTAGCGCATGTAGATTTGGTAACAGGTCACAGACATGGTGTAAGAGAGTGTAGCGTGGTGAGGTAATGTAGTGCAAAGTAGAGTGTGTACGAAGATACAGAGATACAGAGATACAGAGAGACCGGCGGGTGGACGAACATATACGGGAGGCCAGAGATCATGGCGGTTGTTTGCTTGGTTTCCCGCCCATCTGCCATTTGCGCGTCCCGGTTTCTCTCTTTGCCGCCGTCGCCCAGCTAGCTACAGCTAGCTGAGATACTCACCTGTAAAGCAAGCCTGCTCCGTCTGCCGGGGCAAAACGCAGAGCCACGGGGACACAAGGGATAGGCAGGCAGTTATATAGAGAGAGAGAGCCACGGAGCCAGGAGCCAGGAGACAATGGCATCGTGATGTACCTCAGGCGTTGTACCTCGAACACACAGACGCATCACACACGCACGCACACACGCAGGAGAGAGAGGAAGAGAGAGGAGGCGAGAGGCAGAGAGACGTACGTGTATGACTTATGGCGCAACCCGCTGCAACACAGGCCGCACAGCACAGAACACACAACACAGGACACAGGACGTCCCTCTGCCGCAGCGTACTTCGTGGGAGACGAGACATGAGAAACATGGAGGGACGGGGTCTGGTTCCAGTGCTCTGCAGAGACGTCGGCCACGGGCCAAACGGCTCGCAGCCTTTCTTCACCGCCTGCTTCGGCCTACTAGTGGCTATCTTCAGAGGGAAGGGGGATATCGGCGGTCCTTGTGATTGATGCGGCATGCATGCATGAAGAGGAGGAGGCATAAGCACCGATGCCTCTACTTACCGGTAGTACTACCTATTCTGTCTGGGCCGTACAGCTTCGGACAGGGGAGCCAGGCGTGTGGTTTCCAGTATGTGGTTTCCAACCTGGCCCGCCGGCCGTGTTTGTCTTGCAAGTTCCTCGCTTGACGACGAAACGACACACAAGAAGGTGGGGTAGATAGTAAGGGTCAGTGTCCCTCATGTACCCATTGTCCTGGCTACCAGAGCATATACTGCGCATTCCGCACATGGGGCAAGGTTGGATGTGGGATATAAGAGAAGACGGGGGTAAAGTGAGCGTATAGTAGGTAGTGGATTGTCAGTAGCTATGTTATTAGCCGCAACCCCGAGATATTCTTCAACGGGGGTAAATAGGACAGAAGATCGGGGGCGTGTGCCTAATTGGCTACGGCCACACCCCGTTGTTGTAACTAGGTTCCGATCGATTTGAGGCACTGGATTGTGTTCAGATGAAAAGTGACCTGTCAGTTCATCCATCAGTTAATGACAGCCCAAGACCCGGGAACCGGGCTGTCGCATCGTGGCGGTAGAAGTCGGCAGGTAAAAATAGTGTCTCTAGCTTACTGAGTAGACAACTTATGTACAGCTTACAGGTAGGTAGAGATGCGAGCTATAAGCTTATACGTATGTAGGTAGGAGCTAGGAGAGGTAGGTGGGTAGTCTAAGGTAAGTACTACTCAAAGGGGGATGACTTAGCGTTAGTATACCTGCCATACTACCTGCACTGATAGCTAGCGTTGATTTACCCGTAGATGGGTAGGTACCCTCCCTGTTAGAGGTATCTGCATGAGTATAATGGTTATTACTATATATATATATGTATATGTATACACTCCTCTATCGTTCCAACTTAAACGAAGAGAGGGAAATATCAAAAGGAAGGGGTAATCAAAGTACTATTAGGTAAATAAGTAGCTATCGAAGTAGTGTATCGAGCATAGCTACACACATGCAAGTAATACACAGCCTAGGGTGCAGGTATCAATATATCTATCCTCCTCGATAATATTGTCCGTTAGGTATTACCACAGGAGCCTATCCTATCACGGTACACTACTATCAAGGACAAGTTGGTGATTTAATAAAAGCAGACTTTACAACGATTGGACCCGACAGCTTGAAAGCAGACAGCCCAATGCACCCAAGAAAAGGTATACCTAACCGAGAAGCTTGGCGCTCACAATTCACCAATATCTCTTCTACCTAGTTACATAGTACACTACTTACGCTAAGTTTGAGCTGTGCAAGTAATCGGCGACTTCGCAGTTATATTAAAAAATCATTAACTCGTGGCCGCATGCCATTGCTTTACTATTCTGCCTCGGGAAGCACCTTCCTAGTACTAAAGGTAGTAAGGCGATCAGGCTATGTGTAGATCTGGGTGTACTGGTATTTAAGATACTTGCACTCTACATGATTCGTTTGTACACTTACTCTATATTGTAGTTTATAGGAGGTACCCAATAGGTTGCCTAAGTACTACATATTTGCGTTATTTTGAAAGCTGATATATTTATATATACGTACACGTACGCATGTAGGTAGGTACAGTACCTACTTAACTTTCTTACCTACCTATACTAGTCCAGATAACAGGTACACTTTGGAAGGACACACCAAACGCCAATGTGACTGACAGCTTCCTTGACGAGGTTACCCTCTCCCCTCAAACCTTCCCCCAATCCCCCATCTTCCCCATCCTCACCCCCAATTTTCCGATCTGCCGGGCGCCCTTGGGGGTTTTCTGCAGCGTCGCGTGTGCAGTTGCGGTTGTGTTGTGCAACCCTGAAGCCTTCCGTCCCCATTCCAGCGGCAATATACAATATACAGGGGATCCTGTTCCGACTACATCATATGTATCTGACATATCTGTCATATCTAGCATCTCCAGTATCTGCTCTCTTCATACCCTAATACCGCCGCCATGACCTCTACCTATTTCCTTTTGGGCTTTGACACTCCCCAGCTCTTTGACCTTTGAACCCGAATCCTGGATATTCCCCGTCCCGCTCGGCCAGGGCTACACCGATGGCCAACAATGGTAAGAGCATCATATTAGCACCTTCTGAAGTATTCTTGTTTCCTTATCTAGAACTAGAGCTAGATAGTTGCGCGCTTGGTGTGGACTATATCAAAATATCAGGCTAATGCGTAACTCCCAACAGCAATCGAGTATGAGTAGCAGACAGGCCAACCAAGTGTTGGGTTTCATCTGATCGTGCTCACCCCTGACAAGATGGCCGGCCGTTCATTCACAATTTCTGAGGAGTGCCATAGACAAGCGTATCTCTACAACCCTCATAAGTGCTAATGTGATCTACTCCAATACTAGGATGCCAGCTCATCATGTTGGCTCTTTACCGCCTCTTTTGCAGCTTCAATTGCGATGGAGCCACCTGTCTCTGTCTCTCGATCTTCTGAATCCACACTTGCTCGCTTACTCACCCACTCACCCACTCATTCTCTTTCTTGTTGCCTCTCTTTGTTATGATTCCTCTTCGTGTCGACCGATGGATACTGACTGTGCTTCTTTTCTGCTTCACCACAAGGAGAAATACCAGGTTCGTTTCATTGATTAATCGTCGGTGTCAAAATGCCGAGACCATCAGTTCGATCCAGCCAAGCCAAGCTTCCGCTCGCTTGGCTATCAGCGGGATCCGCTCAAAGTTGCGTTAGTAGGGGTAGCTTTCCATATTGTCTCCAAGTGTCTCCGTTGCCAGCCTTGACCATGGAAGCAGCTTGCTATATGTCGTAGAAGCGAAGAGAACCAACAAATAACTTGGTATCTGGTGATTTGTTTCAAGCGTTAGCCCCAATCGCCCGGCCATGCCGAGCTTCCACCGGCTCGCATCAAAACCTTGACTACATTCGCTGTTCCGTCCCGAAAACCGTCGCACCCTGCCGGTTGCTTCTTGGCAAGCCTGACCGATTGCCTATTTCGGAATTCACTTGCACAGAATAGGAGATCGGTCAGAAAGAGTGGATTCTATAGCAAGTCTCTTGCAGTGGGAACCAACCAAGTACCCCTATAGTTTCACTAACCTAGTCAAGACTACTGTATAGCGCTCATACAATCAGTCTGACGACAAAACGTGTGTATACACGAAATCGTGGCTAGCGAGTGCTACTCTACTGCTATACACATGAATACCTATACGACCTTCTCAACTCTCGGGACAGGAGAGTCACGCTCGGCTCTTTTGGCAACATGGGCGTCAGTACCAAACCTACAGTATACATGTCGTACATATTCGCACAAACCATTGGCGAACCATTGGCACAGGACATCTTCAACTCTAGGCTGAATTGATGACATGGCGGCCTGTTTTCGCTGGTTCAAGTGCCGACTATCTACGGGTCAATTATACGCCCCTCTGCTCCCCTTTGAGACCAGGTTAGCCATCGGGTACGTATGCAGTTCACAGCTGCGTCTGACTGGAGACATGAAGAAGTCGATGCTCCTGTGACATAACGGTCTGGCTGACGGGAAACGGAGCGAAAGTGCGCTGGGTTGACGTTGCTCTTCCCGCGTTTCACCTCATGCTACTTAATTTCTGATGTGTGTGCTTACCTGAATCGCGCGGCGCGGGGCGGGTGCATTTTGGATTTCCTCTTACGGGCTGGACAGGGCATCCGCGGTGTCTGCTGTCAAAACTGGCTAAGGCACGGATTGCTCCAATATTCTTTCGGACCATGTTCCTGAATTTGGTCTCGACGTATAGTACCTATATCATGCAGCTGCGGGCTAAGAAGCGCGCGTGTGCTTTGTGCGTGATGTTCATGTCAGACGTGCCTGCATGACTCTAGATACTGTGTAGTCTCAGAGCATGGAGGGGTTGTCGCCAGTGAGCGTTATAAGGCTGAGTAGAAAAGGAAAACACAAATCCCAGGCGCATTTTCCAAAAGACACCACCACAGGGTTCCCCGTCTGTGCTCCTAGAATCAGGTATTGTAGGCTCAGGTTGCGTTTGGGCACGGATGTGAGTTATCATTTCTTCTACCTACTTTTACAACGAGGTTGCCTGTCCACGTTGTCATGTCGTCCACGTCACCTCCGCCGCTCTCGTAGAAGACTGGGGCGAGGGGCTGCTTCTTGGCCCGCCATTAGTGACTATTGTCGTATTCACGCCAGTTAGGGCTTGATCAGGGGATTGTTTATTTAGTTGGGCTGGGACTCCCACCGAACAGAGACTTGTGTATGCAGGACCAAGTCTGCCGGAGCTCCAGTCAAGGGGATCCGTCCCCGATGAATAAGTTTCACGAGCCTCCAACATTTCGCCGATGCGTGGGTGGCACCACCGAGCTGGCACGGCCTGCAGAGCGAGCGGCCTCGCGTCTCTGCCCGGCCCTTTTTTTTCTAGAATATAAAGTGATTGTATGCTGTGTTCGGACCCGAAAAGCCATTGTGATGTCAGGCGTCCTCGCTTATGCGTTAGGTGAAGCCGACGAGCCCCCGTCATTGGGCGCAGAGACTTGAACCTGCCGTGAACTTGTGACTGCAAACACTTTCACAAGCCCAGTGCTGTGTGCTTGTGAGTTTGCTCCACGAATCACCTTAGTTCCATTGGATACCATAGGCGTATAATATCCACATCGTGGTAGCACGAAGATTCAACAAGATGTTTCTCTGCTTAGCCAAATCCATTTTGATATGTGCACGAACTCGGTAACGTGGTTCTTATGGTTCTTCCCCCAAGCCGCGATTGCCAGATATTAACCAAATTTTTCGCAGCTTTTATGCTTCGATCCTACCCGCAACTAGGACCTGTTTCGTCCCAAGTTCATTGGCTTTGGCATCTGGTGTAACTATCTAATGCTCCAGCAACAGGTGCTAGTGAGTTCGTTGAAATGTGGCCAATGAGAGAGTATCCTTTCCGATGATCCATTCAAACCGCACAAAGACACGAATCTATAACAGCCTTGCGTTAAGAGCATTCCCGCTCTATGACCATAGCCAATAAATACGCCAATACTATCGGCGACAAGGAACGCCATTGCTTCATATAATGTAAGAGAAGCGTTACTAAACTAATATAGGTATCTTCATATCTAGGTGCTTGTGCTAGTGCTAGCTTTATAGTGAAAGAGGCGATACTTATACATTCGTCGTCCAAATGCTGGTGAAATATCCGAGCGTGGCAAGAACATCGCTATTCACGTAAGTGATGATTCTACGCTGAACTACTACAGTAGCTATATTGACGGTGTTTCTGATCAATTGCGGAGAAGGGATTGCATCTGGTATGCCTAACGTGGATTTTGATACTTGGTACAAGAAGGATGTGTAAACCCCCCTTCATCATCATACGGTGCCGATCCAGCTCGCCCCTTTTCGACTGACCTTCTCCTGGATACTCCATAGTCTACCTAGTATATAAACCTGAGGACCTTTCATTGTTCTTTTTCACCAAGTCTCTACGCACTGATACCTATACAAACCAAGGGATGAAACAATTCTATTAAAGAGAATAAGGAATCGCGAGAATACCATTTTCAATTACCTAACGCGTTTTCATTTGCTATGGTGGATATCCAATCAGCAGCTACAGATACTTGACTAGAACCCAAGACGCCAGCCTAATGTGCCACAGCATTCACTGGTTCCCGTCAAATAACTATTATACCGTCGGAGACGATAGGATGAATGCAGATGACGCTGCTGGCGAACAAGAAGCACGGATACCGTGCAGGAACGCCTTGTACAGTAGTAGTTGGAAATATCCATGAATATCCGACGAGGGGAACGGGAGGCTGTCTGCCCACCTCGCATCCCGTCTGGCTGGCACTGCTCTCTTCTCTCTCCAGCCCTGTATCTGATTCGGCACCCTTGATCTGCCAAGCGGCCACCAAGTTGTCCCCGTGAGGACGATGGTTGCATGTGTCGTCCCGTTACAAGCCGACCGATGCCACCGACCAGAACATGTAGGCCCGAGTCCACCAGAGACGGAGAATAAAACACGTGCTTCGAAGGAATACCTACTACTGTGTATGTACGTGTTTCCCCACAAGTGTACCCCCAACGCCGGGCTCTTCTACTACTTCCTCTTTGAGCTTGCTGCAGTAGGATACCCAGCTGTGCCCTCAACTCCCGGCGAGCCGGGAGCTACTGCAATGCAGAATCTCTCACCTACTGCAGGCCTAGGCAGGTAGGTATCACCAGTCGAGCCCAGTCTCGCTCGACTTGGAGACCCAAGTACTACCGTTGCTGCAGAGCCCATGCAGTAGCCACCTCACTAGCAAGACTTGGTGTGGCCATCCCACTACATCATCTACCAACTGCTACCTCAGATCGGTGCAGCACGCAGTGATTAGCTTATGAGAGATGTTGTACGCGCCAGCGAGTGGCAAGGCACTCCGATCAAGCCCAGGTTCACATCCTGGCACGGCCCTGATCGGGCTTTGGGACGCCAGGAATTTTCAGTGCAACTCATCCTCATGCATGATAAGACCGGCAATTCACTTGGTTAGCTGACTCGTGCTCTCCCTGCGGAACCGGTACTCATGCTTCTACCCGATCAAACCACTCTCCTTCCTTCATTCGCATTCTTCTGTAACCCTGATCTCATCGAGCGAGAAGGGCGGCAAAGCTGGTCTAGGGCTCTTGGCAGGCCCTCGCTTGCCACGGTTCAAGTACACTGCTCATGGTACATCCAGTCCCCCGGAAATACGAGTGGTGTAAAAGCGAGCGGTGCGTGATGCCATGCCGTGTCACGGACGCACAGGCCCAAATACAACAACAGTTTGCGAGGATCATACAAACCGAGTCCACTGTTCATTCGATCTTATAAGGTAGCTCCATCAATCGCGCAACCGTAGCTGACACCGCCATACGTGCCTGACCGGTCACAGAGGGAGAGAGATAGCCTATGCGACTTGAACAAGGGCAACCACCCCGAGCCCGTTGTACTGCACAGTACGGCATCGGCTCGTATCCGCCCATCGCATCGGAGACTGGCACCCTACGAGTGTCGATAGAGATATTTGTTTTTTTCTTGAGGGGTTTGTTTCGAATACACGGCGGCTACTTGAAGACCTGTCACCAAGCCCACCACAACGGGCGCCGCGGTATAAGACGACTCGAGCTTTCGACCTGAGGTACCGTTGCGCAGAACTCGGTTCAACTCGGTCTGCGATACCTCTCTCGATTGGCAAACCTGACCCATGACGGTCCCCAAATGACCGGCATCTCTACGCGAGGCGAGCGTTACAGGCTGCTGTGAGCCACTCGGCACATGTTACGGCATGTTACGGCGCCAACCGCGGCGTCTCAGGTCAGGCGCAACAGCCAGCGGCGGGGTTGACCGCCGCCAACGCAAAGCAGCTGTTGACAAGCCTGGACTATCCTGGATAACGTGGTCATCTTCCGCGCCTGAGCAGAGCGGGCGGCCTAACGGGGAAGACAGACCGGACCACAGAAAAAAGGGAGAA
This sequence comes from Xylaria venustula, assembly GCA_022578775.1. Lineage (NCBI taxonomy): Eukaryota > Fungi > Ascomycota > Sordariomycetes > Xylariales > Xylariaceae > Xylaria > Xylaria venustula. Next base: position 260,150 of record MU389337.1, on the reverse strand, counting down.
TAAAATAAAAATCTGCCGTCAGATTGTCCAGTCGGCCATTCGGAATGGAGGAATCAGGCAGATACATGATGCAGGCGGCACAACCGTCCACAATAAACAGACCAATCAAGGGGTTGCAAGCAGCGGTAATTGAATCCCCAAGCACGAGCAGGCAACACGGTCATGGCCACTGCCAATCCTCGCGGGAGACGAGCAGTCACGCGCGCGCTCGCGGTGAAGCTCGCACGTATATGTATGGCTGTATGGTAGGAAGGCGACTTTCTCATGACGATCTCTGCGTCTCGACCAGACGGAGCACACAACACACACAACACACAACACATAACACAACAACCCGCAACCCATCGTGTACCGAAGCCATGGACAGACACATCGACCAACCAACTCTCTACGCAGCGGATACGTCGGCGTGAGGTGGTTATCATGCACGACATCAAAACGCGTGCATGAGGGTTGAGGGGAAAAGCCGGCGGGAAGGTTGAGGACGGCTCACGTCAGATGACCGACCCATGATTATCAATCGACGTCTTACTCTCTGCATTGGCCAGTTTGAATAGGGGTCGTCGTTTATGGCGCTTGTGAATTAAAAAAAAAAAAAAAAAGGAGAAGGAGGAAAGAAAAAAAAAAGAAAAGAAAAAGAAAATAAAGAATCAAGGCCGAGGCTTCCTGGTCCGGAGCAATGGCCGGCATTTCGTTGGCTCCTCTTCAGTCATCATCCTGGACAACAAGGAACGGGCTGGCGTCAACTCTGCTTAAGAGCAACTACCAGTACCTACTTACTGTAGGTTACTCGAGCAACTAGCTACATGTTCCTCTGCTGAGAGCATAAGGCATTAGAGAAAAAAGAGTAAAGAAAGTTCCATATATAAAAGCTATCATTGTTACCATCTCTCGTATCTGTCGCATCATCTACACTGTTGTAAGATGCATCCACCTATCTCATGTATTACAGTGTTTTAAATAGGGGCAGCTTTAGGGTAGGTGCTTACAGGTAGGTATAGGAGCTCCACTTTAGCTCTCAGGGTTCCTTTATGGAGTAGGTACTTCCAGCTTCCAACTTGATTAGGTACTTCCACATAGTGACGTCCGCTAGGGTACCAAGGAGTGGCCCCATAGGTACTGTAGGTACATATAATTGTAGTAAGCCTGGTAAGACCCCTGTATTTAGCTGGTACCTCAACTAACTCAAGGTACCTGGCCAGCCCACCCACTTAGACTCATCAGACGGGTACAACACACGGCAGTAGTGTCAACGCCGCCCAGCACTAGCAGAAGCCCCACGTCGTTTTCTCGCTCAGCCTCGTCACTTTCTATGTAAACTTTCCAGACAGTTCTCAGCCTCGCCACTGCAACACTGCAACACTGCAACACTACTGCATGTTCCTAGAGAGTCCTGTAAACGTAATTACCCTGTTCTTCCAGTGTAGCGTTCCTTCTGACGACCAGGTGACTGCCAGCGAAGCGGGAGCTCCAAGAGATCTGCAACAAAGGAACCCACTCATCTCTCCTTCGCCGCGCAAGCAAATCGCCGCGGTCGGTCTCGCGCCGTCAAGAGTTGCCACGAGACCCTAGTCTGGGCTTGTCTGGGCTCGTCTAGTTCGTGGCGTCGCGACTGCGACTTTCAGGTGTCCACGTTGCGCCCACCCGGCAGCGACAAATCAGCCTCTCCCGCCCCCTTTCCCGCCGTTTTCCCGCCAGCCGGCACTAGGACCTCGCCTAAACGGCTGCTGGAGGTCCTCCCTCCGTCTTCTTCCTCGGACCAACAGTCCGAAGACCTCACAAGACATGTCGCACCCGCCATCGACGCCGGTCAAGGTGCCGGCATCAGCGACCACCTACACGCCAGCCACACAAGATGCCGACTTGAGGTCGCAGATCAACACGTTGCTATTACGGGAGGGCCACGCAGCCAAGTACGTGTGCTATGCTTTCTATACAATCATTTTCATGCGCCATGCCCTGGCTATCCTGTCCCCGACCATTGTAGACTTAAGCTGGAACTCTGAAGAAGCTGCCTGCCCGAGATTCTGGGGCCGTTTGTGCCCCCCTGAACACTGAAGCTAACAGGCATAACTTGCCCCCCCTTGTAGAATCCAGGAACGCTTCCTCCACTCGCTCGACGCGCATAGCTCAAACTGGCCGTCCGCCATACAATCACACGCGCTGGCATTACTGCGATCGGGCGAGGTCAGCACGTTCCCAGCGCTCGTGCGGAAGGTCCTCGAGGATGTGCGACGTGACACGGCCGCCGCTTCGACGTCATCCAACAACCCATCAACTACCACAGCGAACAACGCCACCTCATCTACAAATGCGAACGAGTCGAATCCCGTGAAGGATGGCGTCAACGGCGCGGCGGCCGTCAATGGTGCTAGTAGAGCCGCCACTGGTGTGAATGGCACCGCAGCGGGCGCAGACGGTAGCGCCAACCTCGCCATACCGCCAGCCGTCGTAGAGGCTGTGCTGAAGGTGGTCAGGGAAAGTCTAGAGGCTGTTTGCGCGGTAGAGCCAGACGGATCGGCCGGTGGTTGATATTGTTATTCACCTGAACGACCTGACTAGACCCAATCCACCCAAATTGCGACCTATCCAACTTCGCAGACTGAGTCGTCAACACGTCTACGTCTCATACTTCTCTAACCGAACAAATAGATGTAGGTACGTATGCATGTATGTACAAGCTCATCCAGGAGGGAAGCGACAAGATAAGCAGAAGAAAAGTCAGCCGTACTACTTTGATTCCCACCTTCGTTACCTACCTAGGTACTCATTTAGACATGTGTTTACTAGAGAGAACCTAAGAAAAGGTCTGCTACTACTTCTGCACTGTCCATCAAAGAAAGGAAACAAAAAAGAAGAGTGATGGCTCTCATAAAACATGCATACATACTACTTACAGACATAAATACTTGAATACCCTTACTTCCTCATGAACTCAGTCTTTTATGCTCAGCTCTCATACGCCCACGTATACCAAACCCTCCACATTAAGTACATATACTCACAAGCTGCAAGTCCCAGCTCCAGCTCTAGCTGCACCTCTGGTAACAATAAAATACAATCCAAAACAAATAAGTTTATCTAAGCATCATACTCTATCTATCCTGGCTGGGGAACCACTCTCTTTCATCCCACATATGTTCTTCCCATCTCATCTCACCTCAAACTCTTATCATCATTACCAACAACTGGACGGTAATTGGCGTTCATTCTCATCACAAGCTCCACCTGAGCGGCAGCAAGTCGTTATCTTTATGAGACATAGATATATATGAAAGAGGTGATCTCAAATTGCCTAAGCTGTTTAAGTCGTCTCATAACCGGTTTGCAATTATGAATAAATAATTGATGGGCAGGACGTACCATTGTAGAGCTGGGATGTAACACGCAGGTTGCTTGAGCGCGTACCTAACTGAGCGCCAGGGGGAGAGGATTCACGTGGTAAAATCTCTATCCAAAACATCATCCAATACCCAACCGTCATGCCTAGCTTTATCAGTATCGCTATTTGATATATCAGTAGTCCATTACTCAATGTGAGATGAATGTGAGCATGAATTTACAACCCATTTCAGGACATATACGAACATCACAGACAGAGAATACCAATCACACAAACAACACTAAGACGATAATATCACCCAACATATTAGTTAATTCAGGCATCAATTGATCAAATCTATCATAAAAGGCCCCATTGGCCATTACCCGTGTTCAGAAATCATCCACCAACTTTCATTAGAAACCCGTCATCCGCGTTAATACTGTAAGGTAATAGTCGTCCACAGTGTGTGTAATAGAGACTGACCGCCAACGGTCGTCTCTCTAACATGAGACCAGCAGTCTATCGTAAGATTGATTTCTTGAGAGTCATCAAGCGTGACGTAGCAGCTCGAGGACGAGGATTGTTTAGTTCCATGAACAAAAAGAGGCCCCGGTAGATCGCACATTCTGTATGAACGGCATGTAACGGGATTAAAATACAGGCGTGGCGCTTTGTACGCCACAAACAGGCAATAGGAGTCTATATCAGTTAATCATACAGGCCATCGTCGTCACCGGCCTGACCGAAATTGTTACTGTCGCCTCCAGCGTTTGCGGCTCCGTCGCTTCCAGGGAATTTGAAGAAAGCACCAGGACCCGCGTTCTTCATCTGCTGTGCGAAAGCCTCATACCGGCGGATTTCGACGTCATTGACTGATCTGCGCGCCATCTGCATTGCCTCCTCGAAGTGTCGCTTGGTAAGCTCAGGGACCGGATCTTCCTCATCGTCGACATCCATATCCTCGGCTCCCTCAGCCTCGCGTGCACGCTGACGCTCGATATCCAAAGTGATGGACTCCTTGATAGCAATCTTGACTGCTCGCTGGGTAATGAAACCAAGATCGGCACCGGAGAAGCCGTGTGTCTTGGAGGCAATGTAGTTCAGGTCGACATCTGCAGCCACAGGAGTCTTGCGAAGCTGAGCCTTGAGAATACCGAGACGGCCAGGCTCATCAGGAAGAGGAACGTAGATAAGAGAGTCCAGACGACCAGGACGACATAGAGCAGGATCCAGTTGCTCGGGTCTGTTGGTAGCGCCAATGACGAAGACGTTCTTCTTCGAAGTCATACCGTCCATTTCTAGACACAGGTCAGTATACATTCATCATAGGTGTAATTACTTTAAGCGCACCTGTTAGGAGTTGGTTGACAACACGGTCTGAAGCACCACCGGCATCTCCAACAGATCCACCACGTGCCTTCGCAATTGAATCCAACTCATCTAGGAAGACGACACAAGGTGCAGCAGCCCGAGCCTTATCGAAAATATCTCGAATATTGCTCTCGGACTCACCGAACCACATGCTCAGCAGTTCCGGACCCTTGACGGAGATGAAGTTGGCAGCACATTCATTTGCGACAGCCTTAGCCAACATCGTCTTACCCGTACCGGGAGGCCCGTAGAAGAGAACACCACGAGAAGGCGAGAGACCAAACTTGAGAAACTTCTCGGGATGATCGACGGGATACTGCACACTTTCCTTGAGGTCTTGCTTGACACCTTCCAGTCCACCAATATCTTCCCACCGGACGTTTGGCACCTCGACAACGGCAACCTCACGGAGAGCTGATGGGTTAGATACGCCGAGAGCAAAACGGAAGTTCTCCATAGTGACACCTAGCGAGTCCAAGACTTCAGCATCAATGGTGTCCTCATCGAGGTCAATGAGATCCATTTTTTCTCGGATTTGTTGCATGGCAGCCTCAGAGCAAAGCGCAGCAACATCAGAACCGACATAACCGTGAGTCTCGGCTGCGATTTGTTCAAGATCCACATCGTCACCAAGCTTCATGTTCTTGGTGTGGATTTGAAGAATCTCAAGACGACCTGTGGGATCGGGAATGCCAATGTCAACCTCTCGATCGAAACGACCAAAGCGACGCAAAGCAGGGTCAATTGAGTTGGGTCGGTTAGTGGCAGCCATAACCACAACGTTGGAGCGAGCTTTCATGCCATCCATGAGTGTCAGAAGCTGGGACACAACACGTCGCTCTACCTCGCCGTTTGTCTTTTCTCGCTTGGGAGCGATAGAATCTATCTCGTCGATGAAGATAATGGCGGGAGAATTCTTTTCGGCTTCCTCGAACGCTTTTCTCAAGTTGGATTCGGATTCGCCAGCCATCTTGGACATAATCTCGGGACCGTTGATCAGGAAAAAGAAGGCACCAGTTTCATTGGCAACTGCCCGTGCCATAAGTGTTTTACCTGTACCAGGGGGGCCGTACAGCAAGACACCGCGCGGTGGCTTGATACCGATGGACTTGAACAGCTGAGGGTGTCGCAAGGGCAACTCAACCATCTCTCGAATCTGAGCCATTTGTTTCCGGCAGCCACCAATATCATCGTAGCCAACTTCGTTCAAGTTATTCTCTTCCTCTTCGCGTTGGATCGGTTCACCCTCGCAGTGAATGACGGTGTCTTGGGCAACGATACCGTACTCGGGAGGGTCAACCTCAACAACCTTGAACTCTACTTGCCTCATACCACCACGAACGATAAATAGATCACCCTGGCGAACGGGTCTGTAGGCTTCTCGGAAGTATGGGGCAAGGAAAACGTCGAAGAGAGAGCCAGTTATGCCTTCAACAGTATCTGCGATAGGCAGGACAGCGATTCGCTTGGCCTGTTATGGGTCAGCGAGAAAACGTCAACGCAGTTCAGTAAGACTTGTGATCTGGCGAGGCTCACATATTTAATATCGGGGCAGGGGTGAACGGTAATCATGTCTCCATGCTTCACTCGGAGATTGTGTCGGACGACTCGGTTGATTCGAGCACTGCCGTCATCGAGATCATCGTCGGCGAGGACAATCAAAACAGTGTCCTTCCTCTTTTTGCCACGGACAAGAACTGTATCGCCACGAAATAGCTGCAGCTGCTCCATGGTATTGTTAGAAAGCGCGATAATCGAGTTGTCATCATTGACGGCATCGGTGACCCTACAACTGCTGATTAGCGGAGCCTAGCCAGACTAGAGACGGAGCAATGCCTACATCAGCTGGTTCGGCTTCTTTTTCTTCTTCAGAATAGCCGTAGATGTGTCATTTTCCTGAGCCCACGTTAGCCAAAACCCAACATGAAACCTTCGCCGGTCTTCAGTGAACGTACGTCTTTAGGTTCGGCACCAGATACGTCGCTGTCTCTCTCATTAGCATGCGTAGGTGGAAGTTGAAACAACTCGAGACACGACTGAACTTACGCCAAGTTGACCTTCTTCTTGTGCTCAGGCTCGGATGCCATGATGTCTGCCGGATCAATGGAGAGACGGGGAGCACCGAATGTGTGAATGTGGATAGGAAGACCGGGACGAGGTCAAGAGTGCGTATTTGCAAAAACAAACAAACACCTGTTGGCACCAAGGGAAATATCTACCTGATGGGAAGATATTTGCGGGCGCCTGGAGGTTTGAGGATGGGACAGAGAATGGGTATGGAAAATGGAAGAGAAGGTTGTGAAGTAGAAGGTTTGGAGTGGTTGCTTTTGGCTTTGCTGCGGTTACGCTGCCAGGTGTTTGAAGTGTGATGACGGAGAGTTTGGGTTTGGCTTGGGAGCTCGGACCATGTAGGACCCACTTGCCAGTGTTTACAGACCGGCCGCCACCTTCCAAAGCCTTCCACCCACCTATTGATGCCAGATTGTGCTGTGCTGACTGATATGAGGCTGCTACGTTCACTAAAGGGGACAGCTAGCAGTCAATCCGGCTATTTTAATAGGTACAGGGACCAGGTAATCATTTAAGTCAATAGTAACTAAATTATCTACATTAAAACAAGGGGTTTCGTAGGTAGGCACCTATCAAGGGAGACTTGTAGGCAGACACCTCGTACGCAAGCGAGCTATGATTGGATGGGTGCCTTAGCCTGTCTATAGCTTGTGAGGGGCAACGGACTTAGGTAGGTACATACTTACTTACATACACCTGAGCCTTCCAACCAGTTCTTACCTCAGGCGGCTCTTACCTGTAACCATCCGAGTCCAAAGGCAATAACTTGCAAACACTCCCGAGTCGCAATCTAAATAATCTGCAACATTGCCCCTCATGAATAGGTAGCACGTATAGATACCCACAGACTCATGTCTACGATGCAAGAATTTAGCAGAAATCCCTCGAATTTTCCGTGGTCATCTCGCAATGTAAATACCATGATAGCGTGGCCAACCGGGTACAACTAAAGCTGCATACCTTACTGCCAGGTAACAGCTAGAAAGGGTCGCAGCAGTGCACTACCCATTTCAGCCCAGGTGGTCTAGACCGAGTGTACCGTAGACCAGGGAGTCTCATTATGAGAGGTAAGCATCACATTTATACATAGTGTATGTAAGCATTGAATAGCATACGTGTGCCTCACTCACATTCACTACACAATTGCCTCATTCCCTCGTCTATATCTTCGGACACAGCTTTGTCGTTCAAGCCGGCTACCTATCACAGTTGCAACAAGAGCATTGACAAGACAGAGGACGTTTAAGAGAATATTCCTTTTTTCACACCATAAACAAGCATGAGTCCATCCTCACCCTACTGAATTCACAACTCAAAGAAAATCGATATTGGCGAGCTTGAAAATGGCAGATATTCGCCCCTCAGTATATACACGACCCGCCTAACATCTCTCAGCCATTGGTTTGACAGCAGGACTCACAACACGAGAATACAACTCCTTCCTTCTCTAGGAGTCGAAAATCGCTCCAAATGCAGGGATACCGCGAGCCTCGAGGCGGTACACCATTTGCTGTGTCACTCTTTTGTTTGAGATGATGCAGACAGCCTCGGCATCGCTCTCTTTCATCAGTTGGTATGCAAGAGCAGTCAAGTCAGGCTTTCCTTGAGTCCTAGTGTTCCAAATTATGGCTTTCGGATCTGCTCGCATCACGTCGTTAATGATCTCTTCGCCAAAGGTTTCACGGGGGTGAGGCGTCGACCACAATACTCGGGCCGGCACACGGCCCTCCAGGAGCACCGGTAGACATGGGCCAATACCTGACCCTGTTGCCACCAGGACGACCTTTTTAAACAGTGGCGCAATAGTCAATACTCCCGAGGCGAGGGCCCCGCGCGTCCAGAGACTTTGTGGCCGCCCATCAATCGTCTTTCGAGTCCAGTCGCCTGCATTTGACACGACAATCGAGAAGCCTTTCTGACCTGGCTTGTCAATCGTAGCAAAGGCATGCCATTCACGCAGTGGCTTGTCAGATATGCGGATTGCTTTGCCTGCAATGGGTGTTTCGAAGTCGAAGTATAATCGGATGGCGTGCTGCGACAAAAATTCCGGCCGAACTACAACACGCCTGAGTCTAAGCCAAGGTAGAGCGATGCTTAGTGTGATCAGTGCCAAAAGGTAGACTGCCGGAGTGCGAGCCAGAGTGGCTGCAAGTGACTGCGTCCTCGGTTTCAGTGAATCGCTTGCCACCACTAGATGCGCCCAGACGAGCGCCGTGGCAGTCCAACCAGCAAAACGATGTGTCCATTCAAATTGATCGTGCAGTTTGGCGCGGACATCTGGATGAGCCATGCCCACAATAGCCAGGAGGAGGGCGAGAACAAGATAGCTAAGCACTACGGTTCCCACATTTATATGAACTTCTCGATTGCTTCTCGCAAAGTTAACTGTCGCGCCAATGGTGAAGATAAGCCACCAAAGTACCGCGGAAACTGCAGCACCGGAGTGAATACCGCCAATATGATATACCCGGGCACTGCAATGTTTAGGGTTAGCGTTTGCTGTTGGGTATGTCTTCTTAGCCTTCGAGAATATCATTCTGGCCGCAACGCAGCGGTTGTGTTCTGAAATTTGCCAAAACGGAAGAAAAGAGCTATAAGAACTGCTTACCACTGGCGTCTGATAACGAGCGGCACCCAAGTTGGTACACGAGTTGCCAACCAGAACAAGAAGTTGATGATATGGTCTTGCCGCATTGCCACGGCTACCAAAAGGTTGACTGCTATGGCAGTAGGAAATTGAGAAAGCGGCAGGCTACCACTATCCCACGACTTCCACCATACGAGGGCAAACGCGAGGAGATTTGCGAAGAATATAAAAGAGAAGAATCTTCGATACAGAGAAAAGAAACGATGCCGAAGCCATCTTTGACCGTGGAATCCGTTCTTACTTGGGAGATCATATTTGGTCTCTTTCAGATCTTCAGAGGAACTGTCCTGTTCGCCATTGGTGGAACCTTTCTCAAGGTCGATAAGACTTGTCGATGGTGTAGTGTTGCTCTCTGTCTCGGTCTTGATGGAAGTAGAGGTAGTTTGTAGGCTTTCTGAGCTTACAGTTTCCCGAGGTGTCTTTTGCTCCTCGGCCATCTGTCTTAATTTCCGTTTGTCGAATTTCCCGTTAACGGTCAGGGGAATTGAGGCAATATACAACCACTCTGTTGGTATTGCGTAATATGGCAGTGAATTTCCGACAATCCGACTCATTTCGTCATTATTGAGATGGCTAGGTCCTGAATAAAACGCCCAAAGCTTGTTATGCACGACTAAAGCACACGCTTTCGTCACTGACGGTACACTTTCCACAGCTGCAGAAACGCCGTCTAGCTCAACACGAAAACCCTATCATCGTTGTTAGTACACCGTGCCAATAACCTATAAGTGTTATACTTGAAAATTACCTTAATCTTGACTTGGTCGTCCTTCCGACCGAGCGGAACAAGTTTGCCGTCTTCTGTCCAGCGACCAAGGTCCCCAGTATTGAACATCATGGTACTATGCGACTTCTATGAGTATCTTTTAAGAGGGCTCTGGTAGACTCTATGCCAATGAGCTTACCCGTCTTTGGTAAATTTATCAGGCTTGAATTTCGTCGCAGTTAGCTCAGGCAAGTTGATATATCCCGCCGAAACGCAAGCTCCACCTGCCCACTATTGAGTATTTGGGGTCAGTCTCATGCTATTTATGTGAAAGGGGCTGAATAATCTCAAGATGGAAAGTACAAGAGTCGAAGTCAAGTGGCTCTCCGAGACACGTATAAAGGGGCACAAGGACCCTTCAAAGATACTAACCATAACACCGGGCTTTCCAATACCCACGGGATTTTCATCGTCGTCCAGAACATAAACAGTAGTGTTTGGCAATGGCTTTCCGATAGTCAGCAATTCACCAGGCCTATGTAAATGGGCCGTATTCAAAATGGTGATCTCAGTCGGTCCACAGATGTTCCAAAAATCAACATGTGGCGACCACTCCTCGGCTAAAGGCACCGGACACGGCTCGCCCCCTACTACGACTGTTTTGATGTTGGGATAGTCGACCTGTGAAAACTTTCCAAGAACTGTCGGAGTGGCGATGACTGTATCAACCCGCTTCATAATGTCGGTCCAGTTCCCGTTGCGAATATGCAATGTTCCGCCATTCATAAGCGTTGCAAGAATCTCCCACTGTGCTGTGCCGATATTAGCAGGATAGTGATAGAGTGATGCTGTATAAAGCTACGAACCCATGTCGAACGAGATGTTTAGAAGCTGGGCCACATTCTTGCCCACAGTGATCTTCAAACTTGCCGGTTCCACCAAAAGGTTGTTTGTCACATTCCGATGCCTTATGTCAACGCCTTTTGGTTTACCTGTCGTTCCGGAGGTGTAAATCATGTAAGACCCAAAGTTGGCGTCCATTACAACACCCGGGCGCGTCTCATTGTGAGAAGAAGCTTCTTGGGTCTGCCTATCGAGTTCCACGATTTCCAATTTCATCTTTAGAGCGTGCGGCGCGACCTTCGTGCGAAATTTGTTGAGGCACAGCACAAATCGAGCGCCTGAATCATTGAAGATATGTTCCAACGAGGTGTCGGCGACAATGCCACCATCCAGAGGTACATACTGCGCTCCGGCCTTCAAAACTGCGAGGATTCCCACCAGCAGCTCAATCGACCGGGACACGACGATGCAAACTCGGTCATTTGAACGAAGACCGCGGTGTATGAGATTATTACTCAGTATATTGGCTTGTTTCTCGAGGTCCTGGTACGTAATCGTTGTTCCGTCATGATGACGAGCAGCTATTACATGTGGGTGCGTATCGACAACATTTTCGAAAGCCTTGTGGACGAGATCAAACGGGATATGGACGCGAGGTCCTCTACCGAACTGGCCGAAGAGCCGCTGGTCCTCCAGGGACAGTTTATCGATAGAATAAAATGACATGCTCAGAATGGCTTAAGAATAGCTCGCATTTACCGCCGAGTTCATGAGAGTTACCCCTATGCTTCCTAGCGCAGCATCCCTCAGTCGTAGGCTTTATATAAGACGATAGACGATGAGAACATCATCCCCGGGCTGTGCTTCTGTGTAGTTGAATCTAACCTGGGATACCCCGCGTGCGCGTGATGGACATCATCACTGAGACCCCTTTCTTGTTGTGTCAGGGGAGTGAGTCCATCAATACAGGGCTTATTTGTCTCGGTGTCTACGGCATTTCACTAAACTTGGCTTGTCGGTAGAATACATACCGCCCTCCCACTCTTACGCCTTCTCTTTAACAGCCCGCTCTCTGTCACTATACCGTCCGTGTTACCGTGATCCGAAAGATGGAGCTGTGGAAGTTGGTCAGGAGGAAGTCTTGTTACTAATTGGAGGGGTCCAACCACCAAACTAGTTCCAGACAACTTAACGGCAAACGCCCTGGAAATGATGACAATTCCAAGCGCACTGTGGGCTCTGATCCTGATTCTTTTGGTGTCGTGGCCGCTGCTACCTACTGAATCGAGTAGCCGAAGAGCCGCAAGTTATGACAAGGCAAGAGCCACTGTCATCAAATACTACGTACATCTTCGCGGACCACTTAAGTAATAAGATGGTTTGAAAATTTCGAACAAGGGACCCTGGAACATGCCAGTTATACCCAGTTGATACGCGGAAATGAATAGCGGGCGCAGCCTTGGTAGCCCGTTGGCTCGATTGTGGATTAACTTATTTCTATGATGCCTGTTCTTTTCTACTGGTCACTTATATAATACAAGATTTGTACCAAGGTTAGACCGATCTAAGAAAGAAGAACCCTGTAAAACGACGATGGCATCAGGTTTGTAATGCTATTGTCATCAACGGTCACATTGCTATTACCGGTACGAGTTGACTGTTGAGTTTATAGGATTTGATTGCAGCTATTAATGCTTACCCCACGAATCTTGGTACAGCTGGCCGGCCCGAAATCAGCGAAATGTAGCCTCGCGGTGGGAATTGAGATAAAGGCCTGTTAACAATATCACTTGAATACTAAATGGGAGAGAAGAAAGAGAATACAAAATGATAAACTCGAGGCGCAAGTAAAACAGAAGGCCAATCGAGGTTACGAAATCATTTTATACACCAATCTTGGTACAATACACGATACGACAATAAACTTAGTATACTAGGAGGATAAGAAGCTGGCATTATCTTTCTGTTGAATTACGCGATACTGTGAACTGTTAGGACTGCAACTACTACTGAGCATTAGGACCGCTTACCTCTGCAGCGCATGCAACAGTGCAGCTAGGTATTCTACCTATGTAGGCATGTACATATGTACGCAAGGAGCTAATCTGACTAAGGAGGCCATCTATTCGTGGAAACCGTCCGTCCTACCGATTGAGGAAATTTCCTGATCGGGATAACCACTTGTACGTCAAAATATCTTGCCGTTGCGCGCCTCTTAACATCAGCGGCAGTCTGGCCCGTGTTACTGCAACCGCTTACTTGTCAATGTTGCCCTTACCCTAGCCATCCTGGCGCGAACTTCCGCTCGCTCGTACATAATGGCGGTTATTTTATGGGGCATCAACGGGAGAGCGCCTGATTTAGTCTAGGGACGTTCGGCACCGAACCATAACCCTTCCGAGACCGTGGTATGTATTCCCACCTTTATCCTTGTCCGCAACAGCCCACGGCCTATTGAGCCGGAGCACGGGATGGTCACGATATACTACCTAGGTTTCCCTAATAAAAAAAAAAGGGTTCAAGCCCGTTAAACATTTTCTTTAAAACGACCTGGTTGAACTAAGATGGGGATTATACGAATTATGACCGAGAGATATATGTTTTAAACGGAAATAAGTCCGCGTACTAACTGCACGGCGTCGAAACGTGCGGTTGCCAAATTCTTTCTCTTGTTACTAGTGTAGAGGTAACAGGCCCAAGCAACAGTAAACATGTAGCCTCGGCTCCGACTATCAAACCGCCAAACGCTTGGCTGTCTCTACATGCTTCGATTTCCCCCCACTTGTAGCGTACTATTACACGTGTTAATCTTTTCGTGTTATAGACGCCGTGGGGAAACGAAGATCTATTGTGTCCTTGTCAGGGGCCATTAAGCCATACTGAATTGTCAGTCATGCACGCCTACGTATAGCAACACAGTCAGAGTGTTTCGGGGCTTTCCATGAATGTTTAAAATAGGGACTTCATATGCAATCCTATAGGTTCGACTAAGTCTGTCACACCATGTCCATGCATAGTTGCACCTCTCGTGGATGACGCTTTGATGTTGTTCCTGCAGACGCACTGCCCTACCTAATGTCCTGTCACCCTACTGACAGTTTCCACGTGGGTATTTTCATGGTTTGGTGTAAATAGCAGAAGCACGGTCCTTCTTCACATGTCATTTCGCTTTCCCTTAGTACCATTGCCCGACGCGATGTAACAGTGGTATGTGCCGTTGAGCGAAAATAATTGATAACAGGTTCGAGTCCCACAAGCGTTGGCATGTATCGATCTCTCATGTCGTATTACCCAGAATAAGTAACCTGCAGGATCGTGGGTTGAACACGGCCGAAGTTACAGAAAGATGAATTCCCAGGCTGTGATACATTTCCGTGACTAATATGAACTCGAATATGTTCAAAATAGGTGATTGAAACTGCTTACTAGATTATAAGATGTTCGCCTCGGAATGCTACAGGATGCCTCACATACCTGAATTGGACATTGACCCTACTCCGTTGTCGTAGTAGCTGATAGCGAACTCGGAAATAAAGGATGTTGAGGAATCAAGTGATTGAATGATCTCTAAACCCGTTCATTACCTAATCGTCAAGCTGCCTTTACTTAACCGTTTGTACCCTTATAAATGTCTATATAGCAAACTTCTTACCAATAAGAGCAGGGCTTATTTCAGGGATACGGGTTTGTCCTGAGGTCGCAAGTAATACAAATACATCATTTATTGAGTGTACACTGGATGCCATATACACGCCACTCTACTGTGAATAATACATCCGTAATCGCACCGTCGCGAATAAATGGCATAGCTCTTCGAACACGTGGCCATTATAGTTCCCGAAAGGCAACCTTTGGTCGTCTCCCAAAGACATATTAGCATCTGAGCGCGTTCTTGTTTGGAAGGACATGCCCGACGACAAGACCACTGTTCACAAACACCACGCCAGCATAATGCGGTCCTCAGCCGTAGCTGGTCTAGAGGACACGGCCCTACCAGACTCATTGGAGTCACTGCCTTTACCCACAGACCAACGGAGTCGGTCAGTTGGAAGCGATGATATTCGTGTTGGTATAGACTCCGCAGCAGCAGTTGCTGTCGTGCAGCTCAGCCGCCCTACGAAACGCAATGCGCTCACACAGGCGATGATGGACCAATTGATACTTGTTCTAGACCAGCTCGACCAAAACGTGGCGGTGAGGGCTGTCGTGTTGATAGGGACTAGAATGGGTGCTTTCTCGGGTCGGTCAAACTCGGTAGCATTCCAATGAGCCGTGCTAACAGGACATTTCACAAGCTGGCGTCGACATCAGCGAGTTGAATCAGCTGACAACTAGTGAGGCACATGAGAGAAGATTCCTCGCGGATCTGAATGGGGCATTTGAACGGTTCTCGAAGCCTATCATTGCTGCCGTTGAGGGCATAGCCGTGAGTCGCCTTCTCACTTGTGTACTACCTCCCCGATCCTCGTAAACTATCTGTCAGCTATGACCTCTCCGCTGACATGCATTCGACATAGCTCGGTGGCGGGTTTGAAGTCGCACTATCCGTAAGTCATCTGACCGATCGGACAGCAATTGCCCGCGGAGGCTGAGACCCGAGACATAGTGCGATATAATCTACGCGGCGGGAGATGCCACGTTCGGTCTCCCCGAGGTCAGCATCGGGACGATTCCGGGAGCGGGAGGTACGCAGAGACTTGTGAGGGCTCTGGGTAAGTACAAGGTGAGCGATCCACGGCGTATTTGGGCTGCACAACATATGGGCATGCCGCTGACATGGTGATACCGGCAGGCGATGGAGCTCATCCTTTCACGCCAGACGATTAGCGGCGAGGAACTGGCCCAGCGAGGGCTCGTCAGCAGATCATTCAAACCCGACGAGAATGTCGTGCTTGAGGCCATGAAGCTTGCGACTCGCATTGCTGCCTATTCCCGACCAGTTGTGAACATGGCTAAGCAAGCCATATTAGCCGGTACGTCGCTCCAGCTGCGTAAATATAAAACACGATATAAAGAGTCACCACCAACTGACTGAGGCATGCTGTAGCCGAGAATAATCATTTAGATGCGGGCATGGCTGTCGAGAAGCAGCTTTACTATATGACATTTTCTCTTGACGATTTCAAGGCCGGCACAGACGCCTTCTTGAGCAAACAGCAACCGGAATTCAAGCATCACTAACGGGAACCTCTAACGCGTGAAGAGTAAGACTCAAGAGGCTAAGAGCCGGCGCGGATTGTAGGAGGAAAGGGAGTACTATTTCCACTAAGCAATAAATGGTAGAGGAAGGCGTGAATTTAACACTGCCCTCTTTTGCTCTTTTCGCCTCGCTGTTCTATCTTGCTGGAAGTATTTGCATACCGGTAGCAGATGGCGTTGAACGAACTTGCCGAGGAGTTAAAACTGAAGTTGAGCCGATGCGAACCGAATTAACGGCAGGTAGCTCTAGGCTTGTAGATACGCCAAGTAACTCTTCCACTGTAAATTACCCCACCAACCGGGGGAACTTGAAGCTAAAGCACATACCATAACGTCATACCTCACTCACCTCCACCGGGAAAAATATAACACAGGCTCGACAGGCATGCACCCTACACTACATATACAAGATGCGTAGGAGAAGCAGAAAAGGTATGCATCGGCAGGTAGCTAGCTACCTTAGCTATTTGTTTCTTATCTTCGTACCTACCGAGCCTACTCGCCTACCTAGGTAATCTATAGTAATGCCACTCACTGATGATGCACTTACTTACAGTATTACGTAGGACCCGTCCTTGTGCATGTTTAATGTGCATGTTTAATGTGCATCCATTCCACCACATTCTCTCCTCTCACTACCTACCTTATACTCGTGCAGTATGCTCCAGACAAAATTCTCGCAGATCTCCCACTTGACAATTGTTGATACTGTATGGTGACCATGTACTCGGTACTGACCAGAGATACCTACTGTACATAGATAAGAGCAACCTTGTCCGCTCAAGGATATAGCATCACTACCTAGCGACTAGGTCAGTATTTAGTCCAAGTCAGTGACTACCTCTTCTCGCCTCTTACCTGTCTGGGTAGACTAGTAGGATCATTCATTATCTCGAGCCCCACTGTTGCTTTTCACTTACACGCACCAACTAGGTAAGAGGCAGCTCGGCAGGTAGATACTGGCGATAAACGAGACAAGGGACGATATCTGCTTGAACGGTACGGTACGCCACGGCACGGCACGGCACGGCACGCGACACTCCCTCGAGCAGATCTTGTTCGCCTAGCAGAGTTGTCGCTGCATCATGCGTCTTTCCCTCGAGCTCGAGACTTGACCACGGCAACAACTCCCGACTCTTTGCTCTTCCACCATACATCGCCGTCACTAGTCTGCCATGGCTGCCAGATTACCCGCCTCATGGGTTGAGCATGAGCAAGCGACGTCACCAGGCGGCCGAAGCACCAGCGCGTCATCCGCTGGCAATCAAAACGTCGCTTTCGAGGAGAGTCCTCTCCTTGGCGGCGATCATGAAGCCCGGGAGCGAGACGCCCTCTTTCCCCAGCGGATACGACGACGGTAATGACACCAGCACCGCTCCTCTACGGCCGGCAATGGCGCGAGACTGGGCACAGCAGCTAACCGAACGACTTTAGGTCGTCTATGACCAACACCTTCGCCGCTCTGACCGACATTGGAGGCGTCAACAGCATCAGGTCATTCAGTCGAAGTTTCCAGCGCGCCGCCGCCTTCCCTGAAATCATCCCCCAGCGACCATCCTTCGTATTCGCACCGGGCCAAGAACCCCTACACACCGCCGACGTTGAGGCTCTCCCGGCACAAGATGTACTCCGCCATCAGCTCGGCACCACACCTTCCGATAATGCTATCGCCGATATTGATCAAGAGGATGCGGGCCCCTATAGCCCCTATAGCCCCTCGTTGACACCCATCGAGAGCCGATCGAGCGAGAGGAAGCGCCTTGGCAGCGGGAGCTTACAAAGAGTCGTGTCGCCCTCGGGCTCCTTGCGCAGCAATTCACTGTTCTCTACCCCTCCTCTTCTTTCAGCGCCCTCAGCCTTCGGTAGCTATGGGTCGGTTCGGAGCTACGGTGCAGTCGAGGATCTAGAATCCGAGGCCAGCCATGCCTCCATGAGAGAAGCCGCCGAGCTATGGCGGCAGCAGCACGAGTCCGGGACCAACGTGCCAGACGGAGAAAGACCTCCAATACTGGTGAAAGAGGTGGAGCAGGATGGTAAGATAGTCCTGGCCGTCTCTGGCCAGTCTACTTTGCCACAGACAGTCGTCAACTCCACAAAGTAAGTAGCGTGGGCTGAATTTGGCACTCCCGAGACTAACCACCCACAGTGTTCTCATTGGTGTTGGACTTCTCAGCTTGCCCATGGGACTGAAATACGCTGGCTGGGCTGTCGGCATCATTGCCTTGGTGCTTTGTGCTGCCGTTACTAGCTGGACGGCGAGGCTTTTGTCCAAATGCATGGATTTGGATTCAACGATCATCACCTTTTCGGACATCGCCTTCATATCCTTTGGCAAAAAGGCTCGCGTCGCCACAGCTGTCCTGTTCACACTGGAGCTACTAGCGGCCTGCGTTGCGCTTATAGTACTTTTTGCTGATAGTTTAGCTGCTCTATTTCCTGGGACTTTAACGATAAACGAATTCAAAGTTGTCTGCACCCTCGTACTCATACCCCTTCAATTCGCCCCTCTGGCGCTTCTGAGTGTCACCAGCTTTGTTGGCATTTTCTGTTGTCTAGGCAGTAAGTAAAATCGCCGTGTACAAGTCGACGGTAGAAAAAACTTCTATACTAAACTATGGTAGTTGGTGTCATAGTTATACTTGATGGTCTGATTAAGCAGACAACCCCCGGTTCTCTCATTGAACCGGCTGCGACATATCTTTTCCCAGCAAACTGGCTGACGCTGCCTTTATCTTTCGGGCTACTCATGTCGCCGTGGGGTGGACATAGCGTATTTCCTAATGTAAAGAAACACAATCTCCATGCCTTACTATCCTTACTGACATGAACTTTATAGATCTATCGGGATATGCGTCACCCTCATAAATACAAGAAGGTGAGCCAGGCCCACATATCTAATGCCTTACTCCAACTAACATGTCTACAGGCCGTCGGGTATACCTTCTCATTCACTGTACGTAGGCTGTTTGAGTTCTATGTTTCCTGCACTAACAATATTACAGCTGCTAGTAGACGCTTCTGTAGCCGTAGTAGGACTGCTGATGTTTGGTGATGGGGTTCGTGACGAGATCACAGCAAACATTCTTGAGACTACGGGATATCCTAACGTACTTAATGTATTACTCGTCGTCTTCATCGCTATCATACCGCTCACGAAGGTGCCGCTCAACGCGACCCCTATTATCACTACGGCCGAGGTGTTATTCGGGCTCCGGCAACAAGTTGTTTCGGAAGAGACATCTCTAGTCGGCCTCTCTAGCACATCGAGAGGATTACTGAAGGTTTTGATAAGAATCGTCACTCTACTAGTGTTCTTGGGAATAGCTATTCTCTTCCCTGCATTCGACTCCATCATGGCATTCATGGGAAGTGCTCTTTGTTTCACTATTTGTGTTACGTAAGTCCCTTCCAGGCATAATACATTAAGGACAAGGATTATGCTCATCGTTCATCAGGCTTCCTCTGGCTTTCTACCTCAAGCTCTTCAACCGCGAGATTACTACGAGGGAGCGTGTTTTCTGCTGGTTTGTCATGTCATTGTCATTTACGATATCCGTCATAGGGACTGTCTGGGCATTCCTACCTAAGCATTTAATTGGGGCTGAATGAGGACACTTGTGGACATGAACGCCACGAACCAGAATCTCACTGGAGGTTTGATGGAGATGTAGGCAAGGTGCGGAGATGCATAGCGATTTACGATTTTACAGGTAAACGGCCGTCTAACATCTGATCTTGGGTTTCCCCCGGTCTACTGGTGGGCATTATCATTAGCATCGAGCGCGAGTTTCTGGACATGAGTTCCATTTGGGTAATGAGATCTTACATCTTAGCTGAATACACGAGGATAATGCTCTTTTCTGTACCGTATCCTGTGTGTAGATGTACATATTTATTCAGATGACATGAAAACATATCTTGATCGAACTCCGGTTTTTGAGTAGAACATCTCTTAAGAGTCACCTTGAAGAATAATCTAGACTATTCAGAATCGCCGACATCGATGAAAAGAGAAGAAATAAAAAGCGAGAAAAGAGACAGAAACTCTCATCGCCAATGCGACACAAGGTCAATTTGATAGATGTAGCATAGCTTTACCAAAGATTTTATCTTGATCCGCTCTCCAGAAAACTTTTCTACATATATATGCGCATATAATACCGATATGTGTCTCTACAAAGCTACTTTACAAGAGCTCCAACCTCAGCGCATCATACTGTACGTAGATAACGCCAGGAAGCACAGCCGTCTCGGTATCCGTCGCATTATAGGGGAGGCTCAGGACGAATTCGTTGGCGCCCTCCCTGAGCAGCGTCGCGGGGAACACGAACTTGTGGCCAAAGTTCTGGCACACGACGCCGCTGCGCACACCGCACGACCCGCTGCGGTACGACGGGATGACCCAGGTCTCGACGTCGCGCCCGTTGACAGCCACCGTGTACGGCACGTTGGAGTACGGCTCGTCCGGCAGCGCCGTCCACTTGTTGTTGCCGTTGGCCGTCTTGGCGCCCGCGAGCTGCACGGTGAAGGTGGCCGTCTGCGCGCCCGCGACCTGTGCGCCCGCGAGGTCGAAGCGGATCGTCCAGTTGTTCACGTTGTCGTAGACGGGCTCCGGGCGTAGATAGTTGGCGTACCCCGGGAACCAGCTCCAGTGGATGTAGTTGAGGTCCTCGCCCGCGCTGCTCTCGCCCACGGTGTAGACCACGCCGTTTGGGAAGTCCGTGGGAAAGTCCCACGCTGCCCAGTAGATGCGGTACTGCGGGGGCTGCAGCGGTGTGCTCGCGGACGCTGCGTCGCCGTGCTTGTACTCGCCTGCTGACTTGTCTGGCGTGCCGACCCGCCAGATCTCCGTCCCGGCGGTTTCGGGCTCCCATGTGAAGGCCAACGGCGACGAGCTTGCCGACACCACAACGTCGTCCTCGATGAACCACCCGAATATCCCGTCTGCGTATATCGTCAGGCGGTATGTGCCCGTCTTCACCCTGGGTATCTCCACGGCGCCTGTGTTGACGTCGATGTCGGCCCAGTACTGTAAACTGGACTGGTTGAACACGTTGAGCTGGAAATCTTGCTTGTTCTTCGATAAGATGGCGATTGGGTGCGTAGCGTTGTTGGGGAGCGCTATGGTTGCTTTGAAGGTAGCACGCTTGGACGTTGGCGTGTAGTTGGGCACATACTGCGCGATGCTGTCGTAGAAGTCGGCATCCCATTCCGGGTCTGCGAATTGGGCTGCGTCCGCACGCAGCTCGGCGAGGGTTGTGTTTGCGCTTCCTTTATTGAAGTGATAGTATTGCGGTCCCCAAATTCGGTCAAAGCCATGGGTGATGTTTGGAACGGGAGCGCCGTAATGCCCGCTTACCAGATAGTTATACTGTTGTGTATTGGCAATTCCGCTCTGGCTGCGTCCAAGTTGCTTTCGTGGACATGGGGAGTCGACTATTGGGAGGTAGGCTGTGAGATAACTGAAAGCCATCTTACCACAATGCCATCGACCATAAGATCGTAATGAAGAGGCCCTCCATAATACGTCTCGCGCGTATTATGCACCAGCCACGCACCGTAGGTGTTCCCATCGGAGCTTGTTGTTCCATCCGCATACTGACCGTGAACTTTGTGGTCACGCCAGAGCTCAGAGAAGGTGTATTTGGTGAAATAATCCGAATATTGCTGAACATAGGCGTCCTCGGGCGTGTCGCCTAAATACCACGTAGCATCCTGAACGACGACCTCGTTCGCGTACGCCTCTGTCGACGGGATGGGAGCGTAGTTGTCATCACTGCCAGACAAGTGTGTCCAGAGCTCGGTGTTGGGTCGAAATAACGTGCGAAGCTCGCCCAGATCACGAAGATAGGGCGTTGACGCATTGAAGTAGGTGACACGGGTGAAAAGATGTAAACCAGTTTCACCTTCTCTTAGGAACCACCACTGCTCAATGCTTTGGTTCGTCGCCGCGTATGTATCGCTCATCTTGACACCGCCGTAAGGTGTTTCCGTCGAATCGGTGCCCTTGATGAGTTGGAATTTGGCGGTACTCCCCGGTGTCCATGACCCAGATGGGACACATGAACAATCTACATATGGACCTTTCCCCGTGTTCCCGCTGACAGGACCCAAAAGGTCCTGCGTATCAAGGACAACGTCTACCACCTGGCCATTGCTCTTATCTACTGCCACGTATAGGCGGTCGTTCTGCAACACGAATTGACTCGTTGTCTCTGTGGCGTTGAGGAACGCGACAGATATCCGGAGCAGGGCGGCCAACGTCAAGAGTTTGCTTCTGAATCCGGGCATTTTGTAACATGGTGAGTGGTCATCAGCTCCATCTATCGTCGACAATCCGAACTGAAAACAGACCGCAGCGCTTATAATGCCACCCCGGAGAAAATGCTTCCAATTGACCCATTTTACCAGTTGCGAAGATACTCGATTCTAGGCTCGGAGTCGTTGACAACCTCGTTGGTCATGTTTTTCGGACGATCTCATCCCGACGAGCGTGGTTCTTGTGAAACCATGGGGCTAAACAATCAATGTTATGCGAAGCGCAGGGACTTAATTGGCTGAGCGCATCGCGGTCAGGCTTTGGCAAGATCACTTTCAGGTGCCATGAAATCATTGCGACTAGAAGCACTCTTAGGCGATGTTCTATTGAATACACAATTCTCCGAATGCGAATATCTTCACGCAGAGGACTCGCGATGTAAGGAGAATGGCTGCTGAGTAGTACTCATCTGCTAGAATACCGGTAGCATGTGATAAGTAAATGTGATTGGCACCAGTGTTCATTAATCAACATGCATAGGTACGCTACCTAGCGCACTGAGTATGTAGATGGCCAGCAGTCCGTGTTGTACCCGGTCTGGGGCTTGACGTGGGGACTTACACTACTACTGTATGTAAGGAGAGGAACGAGAGAGAAGTGCATATCCCACCTCACGACTCACGAGAGGCTTAGACGGTATGGTGATGCGAATTGGAAATCAACAAAGAGTCACATGAAAGTATGGTTTTTTTTCCCATTCACTTGACGATGCATCAATCGTATGACTCTAGGAAGAGGCAGCCCAGGTCCAGCAACAGCCAGAACATTCGACCACTTTGGCTGGCAGAAGCCGAGTCTGTGCCGCTTTTTTCGGGGCCAACCGCGAAGGAATTTTCAAAACTGCCCATTGAGCATGAATATCGCTCTTCGGATTTCATGCGGATGGCGAAGCGGGCAAGGGCTTTCAGCACCTCGAAGTACTACGTACCCCTGGCCGACGAAGGCTTTTCGGAATCTGCTAAGTCCAATGGGCTCGCTGGCCAGGGGGGGGATGCGAATTGCACCCTTCGTGTGCAGAAGTCTACAGTAGGACCAAAGAGACCCCGGTGAACAAGGCCACATTCATCATGGGGGACAGCACAAGTGTATGTACATACGTCAAGAAAATAGCTCGAGAGCTGGTCAGAGCTGGTCAGAGCTGGTCAGAGCTGGTCGCGGAGGCCCAATCAGGGGGTTTGAAATAGGTATCGGGCAGCACCAACAATTTTCATGTGCTTACTGTTCGGGGTATGATAGGTGGAGGGGGTCGGTCCTTGGACGAGCATTGACAAATCGCGGACTAGATACCGATCTATCGACGATGAAGTCATAAGGCCTCGAAACGACGATGGCGAGCTAACACGCGGCGCGAATCTAGATCCGTCCCATGGCATGGCGCCAATTCTTTGCTTGAGATTACCGAATGCGGTCACACAACACCTGCAGGGTGCTGACTGAGCTCCGTGATACACTTGGTCATGTCATGGGAGGGGAGAGGTGAAGGTCTATAAGAGTGCTGAACCGTCGCTCGCTCTCAGAAGATCTCAGAGGAACAGCAACAGCATCAACAACAACAACAACAGCAACATCACACATCATCAGTCACTCGATTCAACGAGTACAGCTGCTTCAGTATATCAACATCCACATACACTGCTTTTCATCCAAACATCACTTCTTAAACTCCGCATCATATCACCAACCCCCACAATCATCAATCATGTCGGACATCCTTCACAAGATCAAGGACGCTGTCACGCATCACCATCACGATGACCACACGCACGACAAAGATAAGAAGGAGAAGAAACATAGTCGTAAGTGCAGCCAGCTCTATCTCGAAAGGTGCTCACATTCGACCAATCGCTAACATCGCGCTCTCCTATTAGCTACCCGCAAGTCGCAAGACAAAGCCCGTCCAGATCTGGACCTGAACTGCTCGCGACCAGCCACTCACGCCCCCGTCGACATAACAGGTCGCCGCAGCGAGCCAGACGACCGGGACATCGACGGGCGCCACCACGCCCACGACAAGGATGCTCCCGATCTAACGGGCCCGCACCGCGACCACGACAACGTCGACATCAACGGCCACCACGCCAGCACCCACAACCCGCCAGACCTGAACAGCCCTACGGCGAGCCCCGGTGCTCGCCATTAGAGGAGCTTGGTAGAAGGAGGAGGAGGAGCAGGAGGAGGAGCAGGAGAAGCGCATATATTGGATACCCTGCGGAAGAGTTTTTAGATATGATGTAAATGAAGAATTATGAATAATACCATTTGAGGCACTAGCAAATAATATGCGTATTAAACCAGCTATTCCACCATTTATATCAAATGCGACAAGTTGCGATTGTTTTTTTTTTTTTTTTTTCTCTTTTCTTCTTCTTCTTCTCTCCTTTTGAGACTATGAGACGAGTTCAGGCGCAATTAGTTTTTAATGTGTCTAAATTGGATAAGAATCCATTGATCGGTAGAAGAGGATCGACAGTCCTTAGCAAAATGGCTAGTAGATCTTTACCTTAGTAGTCGGCTATATTGGATACACTAGATATTATGGAAGGATTCAGACTTTCATCTCCCACTTCAGTATCATCATTCGGCAATAATACATAAAGCAACAGGCAGAGTGTCAATGAAACAGCCCCCTCCCCCAGTCCAACTCAAAGCTGAACCAACAGTCGCTGTTATGTCAGAAACAAATGCGCATGTGCCCGACACTTGGAAACCATGCTTGTCGTCAATATGTCTAGACATGGCCAGACGGGGATACTACGGAGGATATAGGTTCGGTACTAATTCATTTGATTATCTAGTTATACAAACAAGGAGCTATTCTGAGCATCCTTCGGGATGGCTTCTACCTCCTCCCAGACTTAAGCTCTTCGTATACCAAGCTTCTTCTCTATTGAAACCTCTGAGGGGCAATGAAAGTCGCGAACGGGCGTATTCTGCCCCTGGCATATCCAGCACGAACGGCGACATAAATCGGCCTACAATTCAATCCCATCTCCTCCCCTGAGTTGGTTAAAGTCTCGTAAGTGACCTTCATAATGAGGCCCTCAAAATTACGTGACAATAGGAGCACACTTTCATTGCTCACGAGGATTTCTCCAAGAATCTGTGTGTATCATGAGTATGTAAAAATCGCCGCAAGTCACGTGGGAGAGGGTTGCTCAGGCACATAGCCTACACGGCAGGCACCGAGTCGTGGTATATTTTGCTTTCGGCATCCTGTCCATGATTCGAGGTGCCAGGGCGTCTAAGCGCTATCGGGGGTATACACTTTCAGCCCACCGCATAAAGCTAGAAATTAGCATCGTGACATGGCCGAAAAGACAGATGGCAACACAAGCCCCGCGGTGACCATTTCTTCGATCTGGTCTTTTACCCACTCTTGCCCTTGGGCTCTCAATATAGGGTCTATCGCCAGCTTAATTTGGTCTGGAGATGCTACCAGATTTGTCGTTGTGCCGCTGTCGCTTTGGCCTGAGCTACTGCCGACAGCTGCCTGGCCCGTAGTGATTTGTTGCAAGACACTGACCACGGCACCTTTCAATTCACAGACGGTTTTCTCCTCGGCAGTGGAGCGTCCTAAGGAGCCGAATAGCTTACTTGCGTTCCCGTAGAAGCCTTCTGCGTTCTTTAGAAGTTGCGGCATCGTGTTCTGGGCTTGTCGATGGGCGATAGGGGGGTACGCCAAAATTTGCAGGAACAAGGAGATATCCCCCCTTAACAGGTGTGTCTTGGCCCGCGTGTGTTGGTCGATGCCCTGTATTTCTGCGACCTTTAAGAGGCGAGAATGTGCCTCGACTAAAGCGTTCCACCTGAGTGACGCATGGGACCCTGTCTCCGGCCTAACATCGGCCAGTGCGCTGTTCATTGATATTAAGGCTTGAGCACTCTCCAGAAGAACGTCTTCAGAGGCTGCATTGAGATCGGACTGCGTAAAAGCAGCATCAAGTTTCCGTTTATACTCTTCCACGTCGATTATGGATAATTTGAAGGACAGCTCCAGATGCTTACTGGTGAAGACAGCCTTCGGCAGCATTATATCGGAGCGGCGGAGTTTGAGAGCCTCTTCATTTTCATTCAAAAGGGTCGGTAATACAAGATCAAAGAGGTTTGTTGAGTATGAGTCGATCCTAGAGAGGACTGTTATGGCAGACGCAGGTAGAGAGGAAGATAAGATGCTGCAGAGCGTAGTAAGGGCGTGCGTCTGAGCGATGATAGTTTCAAGAAGCGTATCTGCGGTTGTCGGTTCTTCAATGCTAACCCATTGTTCCTCCTGGGTGGCATTTTGGGGTATGAGTGTGGTATTGTTAGCGGACTGTTCACTATCTATCTGCATCATCTCCCGCTGGGCAGTTTCACTCATTGCTTCCTCGAGCTCACGGCGGCTCTTTGTAAAGGTGGCATTCTGCAGATCGAAGCAACGGCTCAGGATCTTGAGCGCCTCTTCTAGATTCTCAATCGCTACCAAGTCGTTATATTGGTCTTCCTGGGCCATTATTTCCGCCATGGTGGTGAGCACCTGGGCCAAGTTGTACAGTGTGTCTGGGTGTGTTGGTGCCAGCTCTCGGGCGTATTTGTGAGAGCTGAGAGCCTCATACAAAACGTTCATGATAGGAATTTCAAGTGCCTCAGAAAGCACAGGATCGTTGGCTTTTAGGAGCTCGATCCGCGCCTTATTGTACGCTAGATCGAAGCTGCGAGGAAACTTGGATAGTCCCTGAGAGTAGACATCGACAGCCCTATCAAGGAATCGTAAGGCTTTCGTAGGATTACCGACTCGATGCTTCCCCATGGCTTCCTCATGACTATCTGCCAATGCAAGATAGTCGTCTTCATCAACAGGTTGCTATCATAATCAATTAGTATTAGACGCAGTTCTCTGTATGTGACCGTGCCAAGAATATATCACTAACCGCTGGCTGTTGATTTTTTTTGGCGGGTTTCAATCGTGGTGGTGCCATTTTGTGAGTGGCTCAAAATGCGGCGGAACTGGATATCAAGTGGCTGATAAAATTCGAGTAGGAATCAAACACTATTAAAACCAAAACTGAAATGAGCTGGGATAATCCAGTTCTGTGTAGTGTAATAGCAATGGTGGTGTTGATGTTGTAGAAGCAATGGAGGTCGTGAACATGGGACGCTACCAATAGGTACTTTACCAGGTAGCTAGTAGGGAATACAGTAGGGAATACCTACCTACCTTAGCTAGGTGACTGTGGATAGAAGGAGTACCTCACTAATGTAGGTAGGTCTAGGTCGGTTCGATCCCTTAGGTACCCAACCCTCAGGCAGGTAGGTAGTCATATCCTTCCAGAGGTTGTCATACGCTGACGTACCCGTAAAAGCGCAACCGCGGCTGGAGTCCATAAGTACCTACATAAATAAACCACCTCTACAATTTAAGTAGGTACTCAAGGTAAAATACACGGGAAGAAATAAGTACTCCCAAAACTGAGATTCCAAAATGCTGCCAGCTGCGAGTGTTGTCAGCCAGCCGTCAAAATGTGTTAAGTCGGCAACAATTCTGTCACTTTTCCCTACACTTCTCTTTGCTCACTACACGGTAATACACAAAAGAGCTACTGTTTAAGTAGGTCTAGCTAGTTGAAAGCTTTCGCAAACCCTAGCAAGAATCTGTATATAATAAAACCTTCGGAATGTGAAAGGTCAAGAGCGATTCTACTCGCGATTTTCGCTATATTATTCTAGAAGCGATGAGACCTCCGATCATATGTAAACTGAACAAAGCAATTGAGCTGCCTCCTGACGCCTAGTCAGTAGGTTTTGAGCGTGTGATAAACATTTGCATCACCTAGTATATAGTGCTTTATTTACTGATTGCTAATTGAAGTGTGATTTATAATCTCTATACTAGGTGAATTAACGGGGTTTCTTTGTTGCTTTGCTTATACTAGATTCAATACCTAGTGTTTATAGCTAAGCAGAAACCTCTCATATACTTTCATAAGGCAGCCGAGCCGGCCTTAAAACGGCTTGCGATACTTTCTGCTAGAGACTTTCCGGTTACTCTTCCAAGAGTCGAACTCACGCAGCCATTTCTTGACAGTGCGGACTTCCCATAGATGGGCTTCTCGGATGAATTGGGGCTCGGCTTCAACATCCAGGATACCATATGAGTCCCAGTGATGACCCGAGCCTGTGATGAAGAGCTCTGGGTGCAAATCCGATGTTTGCCTTCGCGCCGGAGCTAGGGGCGAATGATAGCAGAGCCCGTTCCAGACGTCCTGATCACCGTCGATAAACGCCAATCTGTCGGCGCTAAAGTCGAAGTCGCCAAAGCTGTTGTAGACATCTAAATTGGGACTCGATGGAACCTTATTGTACTCTCCTTCTGGAAAGGCCCACTACGTTTGGTATCATTAGTTTTAGGGATCGTGATGAGTTTGTTCAACAAGGGGGGTTAAGCATCGATATTGTTAATCGCAACTTAGAAAATGGAGAGCTTACTGTGCACCATTGCTGCTCATACGAAGTATCGACGACGCGTGATAATAAACTCGGCCCTTCTTTGGGCGCATCGATGTACGCCCCCTGATGAATACGTGTCAGCTTAAGTCATATTGTACCGAGATTGTAAGAGGATAACCGGTGGACCAAATTCGTACCTGCTCAGTGCAACTCGTGTACAAATAGGAGCGACCGCTACCGCTTGTGATGTCTGCCCAAGCACTCTGATTTTGAGTTCCCTATTTTCGTGTCAGATTATGCTTCACTGCTCACGCTTCGAAAAAAACTCACCCAACAGTCATGGCTATTATATTCTCCCGATTCGCAAAGAGGGCGAGTATACTCCTTGATGTAATTCTGTGACGGAAACCTGTAAGCGGCGACGTAAATGTTACGGAGGTGACAGAGCTAGGTGCTCACAGCGTAGCCCCCTAAGCCAACCCAAGGTTCGCCGTTCGTATAAGCGCTCAGCGAGTAATCAATCTCAGCTATCTCTTTAGGGGGGTCAATGTCCGATACGTTGCCACAAAAATAGAAAAAGTCACGAGAGCCGTAGGTTGAGTTCCAGTTCAGTTCTTGCCAAGTGTTGGAGAAATAGCTGCCTGGGTTTCCAATGGGATCGACTATTGCTGATGCGAAATCCCGATGGTCGGTAAGCACTTCCAATCCAAACAGTGCTTTGAATTTTTTAATGCCCGCCGTTTGGTTCTTGGCAACAAGAGAATCAAAATTGTCAATGATGTTGTTGATACGGCTTACGCAGTCCTATGTACGAGTTTTAGGTGAGATAGATGCTAGCATTACGGCGCTTAACGCAGATTGGTGCTACTGACCTGCGGTGCGAACTTCTGTATCGGGTCATACCATTCAGGATAGCCGACAACGACATGAATGGGAGCCGATGATGCTATGCCTCCATATAGAATATCGCCGTATTGCTTGATGGAGAACGCTGTCTGGGCTCCTGCGAGACTGCCACCGTAGAGAATCCAAGGAGTACCGGGAGCCGTCAAGTCACCTTCTATACCTGGAAACACGGCATGTTGCGCGAAATAGCTATTGTCCGCGATGGTCTGAGCCGTAGAGAGAAACGCAAGTTGGTCAGTTGTAGAGGTATTGAATGGATAACTCGCTCCATAGTATCGGTTTTCTAGGATGACGCCAAGGCCATTGGTTGCTATTCTACGTCAGTCATGCCCCTTTCTATCGAAGTGCTTTAACAACCTTCCATAAGAATTTGAATAATTCCGGTTTGGAGATTGGAGAATCTGCTGGGTCCTGGAAGTATTATGTGTTAACCTGTGGATGGCATTCAATACCCATAGGTTCCGGTAAGCTCGGCTTGCTATGAACTCACCACTCGTCTCTCCACTGATGTAAAGGTATACAGGTCCGCCTTTTATTTTTGTTAGCAAGTTGTAGAAGATTGTAAGTTGATAAAAGCTGACCTGGCTTGTAGTAAGATGAATCGACATAGTATCGCTGGGTGAAGGTTTCATTCGCATAGGGGAGTTTGTTCTGAGGGAAATGGTTGATTTTCTGCTGGAAGTAATGAGCTTCGTATTGTATGTCTTGGCGCGGAGTATCGCGCTTTATATGCCGAGCTTCAACATTGTTGAATGCAGCCGCAATTAGAGCTGAAGTCAAGATTTTCGGTACCCTCATCGTGAATCGTGAGGGAAATTAGAAAATAATAATTAGACTAAAGAGCCGAGACACTCTGAGCAAGATTCCATGATCGGATACTGTGGGAATAAATACGATAGCGGCCGTATCTCTTGTATCGTATCGTCGATAGGTCCCCTTCCGGGCTCGATTACCACCTCGATATGAAATACCGCTAAGTTTTCCGGGGCGCCGGTTAGCCAAGGCCGGGGGGCCATGTCGTCATCCGAGCATATTGTCGATCTCATCGGGTAAGGCATTGGCTGTCGAGGCTGTGACGGAGACCCACGACTAGGTCACATAGGTTGCTACGTGAGATAATGCCCAAAGTAACGGATGATACACCAATAAGGAAGGTCACAGCTCGCTTATAACCATGTCATCAAGGGTCGCGCCATCTTCCACGCTGGGGAGACGTCAGCCACCTCACTTTCTGCATATCTTACTTACATAAGTAATTGGCTGACTGCATCTCTAGTGGAAAGTACCGTATCGCAATACGCTGACCGCTACTGGCTGTCGGTAGTACCTATATTGTCATCCTACGATGGTTCATGAGATCGTTCTCTGCACTGTCCTACTTGCTAGATATCTCAGAGTAGCATAACGAGGGCAGAATGCCAATTGTTTGATACCGACATGCTGAGAATGAACATGCAACAGAATCGTTGAGCTCCTGCCATCCATAGAGTTGCATTAGGCGGCCGCGGAGCCAATTCAGAGGAGCCAGTCCCAAAATTCTGGGATACGTGAAGCGGCTTAAGGGAGCTCATTTGTTGAAGCGTGTTGTTGAATGAATGGGATCCACGAGCTGAAAGCGCGAATGTTGAGTATCGGACCGGTTTATTACACCCATCTCTGAACACGAATTGTAAGGTGTGGCTCTCCAAAGCTATAACCTTGTTAAATGACGATAACAACCTATTAGCAGCTTTGGCTCGGGACGTCGTTTGATATAAACTCAGTACATCGAGTATAAAAGTGCACGGTTGGTACTTGATTGCTGGCGCGTGTCATTCAGTGGCACACTTCCAGTATCATATGCGACTAAGACTTGTGGCTGCTGACTGTCTTTGAATGGCGTCAGACTTATTCTGGACGCCTCCTTTGATTGAGAATAGAGAGGGAAGATTTGCGTCTGATGAACACAGCGCTGTTAGATATCTTTTTCGATTTATGTACATATAGGAAGTCGTGATCTGGAGGTCAACCAGAGCTTACAAACTCTTCCCCATTCTCTTTGTTTTCATCACGCGAGACCTATGCTCTTCTTTCGACGAAAACATTGAAAATTTCTCTTCTCGGGCTTACACCTTCAAAGGCCAAAACCTCGGTCTGCACTGATATGCTTCCCTCGCGCTGTCGCTGAGATTCGTCGAAAAACCATCAGCACAGCTGTGTTGAGTTCAAATTTCGAAATATGTCAGCATATGAGCTCAATGTGAATATAGAGACAAGTTCGCTTGAGCATTGTCATGAGTAGAGCATAACGAGTAAATCGACCGTCAAGTCATAGTGAGATATAAAGTAGTTCGTGAGAAGGATGACCGAGGGGGCTGATCGAGTCAAGTCGGAAGCTACCTACCTAGGTATCTACTTAGCATTGGAGGCTTGCGGGGAATCTCGGTGGTCTTGGTATTTGGACTGCGTATCGGAGAAAACGTAATAGAGATTGCCTACAATACGCACTTGTCTGAGTAGTGCATACACCATGTCCACTGCGGTTGTTTTCCGCCAATAAAACTTTGGAATCAGGTATGTAATCGCTTGCTGTTGAATTAGCGAATAGTAATTATTGATACTGCAAATAGGTACCAAGCCATGCGTCTCGATGCGCCCTTGGAGCAACATGCCGGCATCGCATGATTGAGTCATCATACGAGTGATGTTTAAATAGATCAGCGACCACAATGTTATGCTTTTCTTCATTGTCTATCTCATTTTCGTATCGGCAGTCTACGCAATGTATATTCGAGGGGTTCATGCTGAGACATCTATTCCGGTGTTGCGACGCCTCATTCGCGACAATCCTCTAGGTATACTTACAACAGCTATTCGTTCGAAACTCGCGCCATTTATACTCTCGAGTCATATCCCTTTTCTTATCGATGTGAAGGATGAAGACAGCGAAGAGGAGCTAGGAGTCCTTCGCGGTCACATCGCGCGGCAGAACCCGCAAAGCAAAGTCCTGATCGAAGCCGCACAAGCGAATCAAACGTCTACGCCCAGCTTTCTAGAGGAAGAAGTTTTGGTTCTATTCACGTCTACTTCTCAACATTACGTAACGCCAAAATTCTATACGGAGACCAAGCCATCTACAGGAAAGGTTGTGCCGACGTGGAACTATTCAGCAGTACAAGCATACGGCCGCGCGAAGATCTACTGGGACCATAAGTCGGACGAGAGCATAAATTTTTTATCCAAGCAAATATCTGATCTTTCAGAACACGCTGAAACTTCTGTAATGGGGTACACCGGAGCTGCTGGTAGACCAGGACCATGGAAAGTCTCGGACGCACCGGAACGCTTCGTCGAACTGCTACAGACGAATATCATCGGCATTGAAATTCATCTTGATCGACTAGAAGGCAAATTCAAGATGAGCCAGGAGATGTCGCTGAATGATAGACAAGGGGTGATCGAAGGATTTGCGAATTTGGGGACGGAGACCGGTAAGGCGGTATCCGAAGTGGTTAAGGAAAGGAGCGATCTGAAAGAGTCCCAATCCTAGTCAGTACGAAACGAGCTATACATCTAATTTTTAAATAAGTAACTTAGATGATCGCGTAACCTGGATACTCTTGAACGTTTGATTATAGAACAGCATTGATTACCTCTTACCTTTTGCTTATCGGATTTTATTTCCGGTGCCTATAGCTTCTAAACGAGAATCTCGATTGACTCCTTTTTGGTGTAGGGAGTAGATCTTGTTGCCCGATGACTTATAAGAGGGCCAAGCTATAACGTGGTGTATGTAGAAATTATTAGAGGTGTCCACTGTATAGGTTTACAGTGATGGTAGTAGACGAATTGAATGGAAAACAATAACGCAATGAGAGATTTAATTTCAAATATCAGTCAATCTTGGAACGTTACATCTTAAACAACTAATGATGAAGCCGATTCCCTCCTTGCCGTATGCTTAACAATCTTTTCCGATCCATTGCCTAATCCATCTGTAACCGAAATCTGAGGATGGCAAGAAGTTGCCCAAAAATAATTCAAGAGAACTTCGCATCTTATCCCATCTTTATGCAAAGCCATCTTTAAAATCAGGTAGAGCCCTAGAACAGTTGAGCTGATGATGCGCTGGTACTGATGCCGTAGAGCTTGCCGACGCCTTGGAGTATGGTGGTCACATTATTCAAGGCCCTCTCACGAAACCTGGCAGGGTCTAGAAGCTGTCAGAATTCCGTGTCTCATAGAGTAACACAAATCAACAGTTGCGGGTAAGAACCAACCTTGTGGATGCCCAGTTTGGCAAGAATAGCTGGAGTATCGAACGAGGGTTTCGTTCTGGAAAATTCGAGTGCCCTTCAGCGTAACCCAGAGCCCACTGAATGAGCCGTTGCCAGATTGGTAGGGGACAATCCCTCTCTGCTCGAATCTCTGCTCAAATGAGCCATCAGGATACGTCAAGATGAACGTAAGCTGTGGTGAGAACAAGGAATGTTAGTTATGTACTTAAATGTAGTAAAACAATGAGAGAGGGCAGCCAATACGACGATCAACTGATGTAATGGTGGCCTTACACGGTCTTCGAATGTATAATCTCCAACCAAGGTTGACTCATTCACGCCCCTAATAGATAATAAAGGGACATTGTCGGGGCCCTGCACCGTCCAAGGCTCAAGTCCTGCCCACGACGGGTCGAAAACTGGATGTTAATTCGATCAGTATCGGTAACTAGTTATCATCCGTGTTTATCCACTTCACTCACAGTCGTTAACCACGGAGCCCACATCACTCGCAGAGGCACCGATAATTGCGGTCGTGACTGATTCGCCATAGTCAGTGCCCATTGGGCAGGTACATGGAGTACCGGAAAGGGCAGAGCAAGGCAGCGGAAAGATGGGAAAGGCGGGAGCTCCGAAAGCGAAACCCATGAAAGAGGCGGCAAAAAGAGTTGCAGTCGACAACATTATGAGCTGGCTGGGCAATTGGAAGCGTTGGAAAATGATGTATGGAAGTTGAAATCCCTAGAAAGCCCCTTGAGTGTGGGTGATAAGCCTGTGCTTGACTTGGGTGATTTCCCCCTCTTCATATGAGCCCGAGCCTCGATATTTATACTGCTGGGAATGACTTACTTCCCTCACATAGATTAAAGGTACTTATTGCTAAAGGACATTCATGGTACGTGATCGTTTCCAAAATGGTGATGTACATACTAATTGATGATCATGAAATAACCGTCATTTCTCTCCTTTCCCCAGCTCACGCTCTTGATTTGGTATCAATACGTGCGCACTGCTCAAATGATTTGCCGACCTCCTCCAAATGTAACTACGAACGTATGATGACCAATAAAAGGATTTTGAGTTGCACTTGTTTTTGGTCTGTCTTCAGAACAGCTTGATATTAGATCGAAGATCTGCAAACACATAAGACTCATAAGTCAATACCTCAACTTTCTACGTCGCATCGTAATGATGTACGATAGTTTCAGATGTCCTCATCGGTTTGGCCACAGTTGAGACAATGAGCTTCAAGTTTGGGTCTTTAGCACAGGGTATACCGGAACTTATGCATTGACTTCTTCTCGCACAGCTTTTCGTATGATATATCTCATACGCTTCATAAAGCAGATCTCCACTTGGTAAATGTATTGGATTATGAAATTTTTTTATGATTTTGGTAGATGAAAGAGAGGTTGATGCCTGAAGTTAGGATAAATCCGCTCCCTTTTTGAAAAAGATTTCAGCGGTTCGCCTGATGCGAAATGAGCCACCAATGTCTCCTTTGACTCATCACTTCAAATTTAGTAATATCTTTCTTGAAATTCTTTTTCCCTCAAGAGCTCACAGAGCACAGACGGCAATACAGCGATTCAGTAGAACGTATCCTAACTTTTGAGATCTTCAAGAAGTCTTACCCCTGACCGATGCATTGCTCATCGAGTCAGCGACCGTAGCATTGAAACATGGATGAACTAGAGGTTGTACACGTATAACCTCAGACCACGCGCGTGTGGTGGCGAGTTAGACAATATTCTCGCTATGACTTCATCGAGACGCGTATGAAGTGTTGGATATGCCCTGGTTTAGGAGCGTGAAGTTCTTGGATGATTGAACACAGTTTCGGGTTCGAGCAAAAAACAATGCACTCGCTTTGCCGATCTTAATAAGGGAATGAGGGTTATCATAGGCACACAGGAAGCGAGATATCCATGTCTGACTTTCATTACAGATATGATGGGCATCCTAACTCTGGCGCTTTTAAATACTAATACAAGAAAATGCAGCATTCGTGGCTGGAGCTTCCTCTATACAGAGGCTTTGGTAGAGGCACCAGTGGCTTCTTTCCCGTCGGATTGGGTGTCTGTCGATGCTTGCTCCTCTCCATTCGAAAGGCTCACTGCACCTACACCCTTAGCCAGCCCCGAAAATGGACAAGCGCTTGCGGCACCAGCCTCATCCTCCTCTTCAAGGTCGTCAACTGTAGTTCAATAAAATTAGTATTTACTCTTCTAGGTTAAAAAAAAGTGATAGGTTTCGGGAGTTCCGCGTGTTTCCAAGACACGTTCATTGCCCAAATGGAAGACCTTTGTCTTTAAATGTAGCAGTATCAGGAAGAAAAAGATCCCAGGGGTAACATACGCATCCTCTTTCCGAAGAGATATCCTTCTCGCTCAATCTCAGGAGCTTCGGCTTCATCTGCGAATTCGTCGCCGTCCCGAACGTCTATCAGATGTAAGCAAGCTGTCTCGAGTTCCTTTGATATTATCCCTTATGGATACAGTTCAAATTACAAACTGTCATATCAGGATAGTAGTAACATTATACTTACTAGATAATCATTAGCCAGAATTCAACAAGAGGGTTTGGAATCAATACGTACCACCACTTAGCAAATAAGTCGTTCTGTATCCAGATGACCTTGCCCAATGCTTTGATGAGAGCTACCTTCCTCTCCATCCGCAGGCGGGGATGTGATAAGAGCGCTTCGGTAAGAGTATCTTGAATTAACGACAGACATGCACCAATATGTACATATTCTATGTGGAGGGGATGTTCGCGCCCTCTTCCCACATGCATCATTCTGGATATATGTGAGCAATTGGGCCATGGGGCCTTAGGCAAGGAACTGCACTCACCCGACCTTGTCTAGATAATACCAAAATTCCATAGTGGATGGATCGGAACATAATTTGTTTAAATAGGCCCGCAAGAAGGTCTTGCGATGCATAATGATCGGGCTGTCGTCGGTGAGGTTCTCGTCAACTGGTCCTTCATAGCTCGTACTCCTTGTCTAGTGAATGGCGTCAATTAGCGTTTAGCTATATAATCAAGGCAGACAAGACTGCCTTATACGTTATTACACAATACAATTTGACCCTTCTGGGTCAGGACGAGCATGGGACGGTGTTTGTGCTGCTCTTATACACTTATGGCCGCAAGCATGGTGTGTCGCATAACGGGCTCTCAAAGTCGATGAGTGATCCTAAGCTAAAAGACAAGACCCGAAGCAAGATGGGCGAAGAGAAAAAAAAAAGAAGATAACAGACAATGAATGAACTCACGTGAAATGCCCTTGCTGTGATGTCGTACTGTAATAGCTTATGGTAGACTATATTCACCAAAGCGGGAATCAATGCCTTGATGTATTTTGAACCTGTTATCAACGCCTCGATATCTCCTACAACCATATAAGTGTCTATGATAAGTGGCTGTCATCAGAAGTCGTATTTAGGAACGTACGTGAACTGAAATCCAGGAATGAGTGGAGGTATTGGATTCTAGTCTCTAGATTCGTGTATAGATCTTTGCGATCAATGTGTTTCATCGGACGTAGCATCGGCGGCATGTTGGCGGCGGGAGTATAGTTCAGTTGCGAAGGTTGCGCGATCTCCTCTATAGTGGTTTTAACTTCAGCAGATTGATCAGTGAAGGGAAAACATGTGTATCGTCATAATGAACTGGACACCATCTACAGTTCACAAACTTTTTTTTATTTAAATATTGAAGCTGTCTGTTTGCTGACCCAACCCAGCGGTATCTCGCCCGCCTTATTTTCGTCCCAAGGTAATTGGAAGCCATGAGATTCGTTGATGAGCTGATGAGCTGATAGTGGCATGATTTGCGGCCTGTATGAAGCGACTAAGGATTTCCGACCGCCGAAATACGGGGTCATAGGCTCATTAGGCTGGTGCTACGCCCCCAAGCCCCAGGCTACACTACCTAATGTTAGGTATGTCAAAGGTAGCCTGCAGGTCTCTAAATGCCTGAATTTCTCGAAGTAATACTTGGGTCAAATGTCACTCACCGAGATTTCTCTAGTAAAACTTCCAGTAGACAACCTTTGGTTGGATGCTGTTCACAGTGCTCAAATTCCAGTATCGGTCGCTGGAACACGTCGGATGTTACCGAGATTTTGCTTATGTAGGTACGTATACTAAGTCATCCTATGAAGTAGAAATGCCGGTCAGTGCGGGAAATTTATTCCTGCCGTTGAAAATCTTCAATTGCTAAAACTGGCTCGCCGATAATGCCAGGCTAGCCATCGAAATCTCTCGCACTTGGCGATGCGCATAAGTGAGATCAAGGATAGTGTAGAACTTGCGGCCTTCCTGATCTCAGCCGGAGGAAAGGGATTGCTTCTTTACGTACTAGCCTTCCTTCTGCTTCCACCATGTGTGCGGTATTAAAGAGACAAAGGACAATAGATAATTGCGCTCTAAATACACCACCGCTGGCTCGTGCATCGCGTCTTTGAACAATTTTTGGAGACCTGTCGACATTCATAACCGATATCGCAAAATCGGGACGGTGGGAAATCAATACGTTGATATCAGCGATCCTCATCTTTGAAGTGACATGTCAATGGTAGTATTATCTAATCGGCGGTTGGTGAACATCCGGAAATTGAACATGGCCAGCCATCAAGTCAGCGACACGAGCAGTGCGATATGATCTCAATAATCATGACGGCGTTCCAAATAGATCGCGTCATCACCATAGCCACGCACCTTCTCTGCTACAGCGTGATGGATCTCGTGGGGTGGTCTGAAGCCGAAGCGAGCCCAAAAGGACGTAGTTCCGTAGACAGTTACGAGGCAGGTCGCAGCGTAGCGCTCAGCGAGGGTGAGAAGTTTCTTCACAGCGCCCGTAGCGTAGCCACCCCCTCTGAAGTTCGGTAAGACGCAAACGTCGTGTATATAAAACTGATCCGCATCCGGCGCTATCTCGCCGAGCAGACTGTCGAGAGCCGGAGGCTGGCCGTGGCGGATAGGATGCGAAATAGCATAACCGCAAACCCTCGCGCACTCCTCAAGTACCAAGCAGCCTTCAGGGAAGAGCTTCACTCGCTCCGCGAACACTACGTCTCTTTCTGGTAGTCCGGGGTGAACCGCACCAGCAACATGCGCAAGTCCTTCGATGTCGTCAAGGGTCAAAGGGCGCCAGATAGCCATCGTTTGAGAGCCTCTTCTCGTGAGAAGCAAGAAAAGCGAAGTAAGGGCCAAAGCGAATTAGAGTTGATGTGTAGTTTATAAGAAGAACATGCATACCCTTTAAACCTGGTCTCGGTAAGCCGGGTGGCTAGTGAGCCGCTAAACCTAGGTAGCGTAGATTGTACATATAGATTGATGTTGGGTTCATTGTCTATGGAAATCACCTATATATCTCTAGATTCCATGAACCCGGTGGAATTGTCACAAGCCGACACCCAGCGTACAGACTACTCCGTACAAAGCCTAGGGCGGCGATCTCGAGATCGTATCTCGTGATGGTGTTTCACCTGTGCAACATATATAAAGCTTTTTGAGCCTCAAAATGTAATTGTTGGTAAGAATGACCGTCGTCTTAGCCTATGTATTGACCACTTAACTCTGTATCCAGCGTAGGTTTTAACCTCCTTGTTTGCGTTAGAAAATCACTGTCTTAAGTTACATGAAGTACCACTAGAAGAATCAATAAGTAGAAACCTAAAGCTCTAGTGAACTCCCAATGCGCTCTCGAAGACTTATCAGTCTACAGTGAGCCTACCTAATCTACTGCCTCAACTACAATCTGGTCTGGTTCAAGAAGACGGAAGTGAGACGCGTAATCAGATAAGCTGACCAGGTTCGCTTGAATATACATAGATACAAGCCTGATGATGTGTTGGGACATGGGCAACTCCGCGCATAGAGACAGATATCCCTCCCGATCTTCAGTATCTTCTAAGGTTGCCGCGGCTATCACTGAAAATCACTAACATATTGATACTGATACTGAGTTATGTTAACGGTTAGATTCATGCAAGCGTAGACAAGAATGGCTAAGCCGAATGACCGTGAACTTATATAGCTGCGCGGCCATGTTCAGCCCCGGCTGGCACATTTCCTACCCCATTGACGCCACCGGCGGATTGCGGAGCGGGCAGCGGACTTCTGCCGCCGCCGGCGTGGGTCATGTCAGAGAGCTGAGCCCTGAACGCCTAGCAGGCAAGGTCATATGGGTATGAGCATAAGATAGGCAGAATTTAGTTATTTAATACCGGTTGAAAGCCCACTTAGACTCTGGTAGGCCCGGACTATTCAGACACTTAGCACACTCTAAGACTAGATAGATAGCTCCACCAAACTCGTCGACATCCGCTGCACTCTTCATCCGTCCTAACCTCGCTATAACCATCAATAGCTGCCCATAAGGAAGCGGTTATGGATACATCCAGCCCCATAAGTGAGACTACGTCGGTTTCTTGTGCGCGGTGCAGGAGAAGGAAGGTAAAGTTGTACCATTACTTTGAATTATATCAAAGACTTTCTAACAAGATGATCGAAGATTAAATGCGATCGCCGCCAACCCTGCTCCAAGTGTCGTAAGGCAAATGTCGAGTGTAGACGAGTGGGAACTGGGGAGAAACAGAGGCAAGTAAACTGTCTTGCTGGACGGCACCAGGTCAGTCAGTTTTGCCGGTATTAACTCTCATAAGGCCCACTCCGAAAAGTTATGTGCAGGCACTAGAGGCCCAAGTTGCATCTCTAGAGACGTTTATTCAAAAGCTTGCCTCTAGTGATGATAGGAAACGGCAACAAATGCTCGATGAGTTCTCTCGCGTCACCGAATTAACATTAGATGAGGCGGAATCGAGCTCGTCCCCCAAGCCAGTGGCTGGGGATGGCCAGGATGATAATGAACGGCTCTCCCCGGCACGAGTAGGCCAGCTTCGAAAGACAAGATCCGGTAGTTCGGCCCACTTCTACGGAGGGACGAGCCTGTATCATATCCGTATGCCCGAAAGAGGTCCGGCCTCGTCGCCGGTCGTGATGGACTCAACGCTGGACGCTGAGACAGCCTCTGCAAGCGTAACGGAGATTGTGTTCGGCCAGACCCTCTGGAACTCATATCTGATCCAGTTTGCACCCCATGATGACGTCTCACAGCGCCTGATGGCTGCATTCTTCAAGTATCAGTACCAGTGCAGCATGTGTATCTACCGAGAGTTCTTTCTCCGGGACTATGATACCGGAGGTGGCCGGTACTACTCGGACCTTTTGCTATTCGCTATCTGCGCAACTGGAGCTCTTGCTACTAACGAGTCTCTTCTCTCCGACATCTTTGCCAACCAAGCCCAAGCGTTGTTATACCCGTCTTTGAACCATCCGGACCTCACAGTGCTACAGGCCCTAATACTACTGGGTCAGCTTGAAATCGGTCGAGGTCGAGCTTCCAAAGGATGGCTTTTCTGCGGCATGGCGTTCCGCCTCGCACGTAAGTCATTTATCCCACATAGCGGTGGATTTTCATTCTGATGAACGCTTCCGACTTAGCTGAGAAGCTTCAGCTCTCAATAAAATTATCTACCTTTCACTTTAGAACAAATATTAACTACTGGTCCTCACAGATGAAATGGGTCTTCACCTTGACCCTACTAACTGGCATAGCACACAGGATTCTGCTCAGGACCCAGACGTAGAACGCGAAATCCTCCGGCGCGTCTACTGGGCGGCCTTCGCCGTGGACAAGCAGCTCAGCTTATTCTTCGGCCGGCCGCCAGCTCTCTACCCCCAAGTATCGGACGTCCGCGGAACGGAGAGGATCCCCTATCCCGAGGATTGGGCAAACCTACTCGACATTTATATAGCGCCGGGCACCTCCGTGACGGCGTTCGAAGACAGCCCAAGCCTCGTTAATGCGCTCATCTATCGCATAGAATTATATCGCATTGTACACAACATGATCACAGAGGTTTTCGAGAACCGTCGCATCAATGCCGGCGGCTCCGTCGTCGCGGCCACGATCACGCG
Organism: Xylaria venustula; assembly: GCA_022578775.1. NCBI lineage: Eukaryota > Fungi > Ascomycota > Sordariomycetes > Xylariales > Xylariaceae > Xylaria > Xylaria venustula. The sequence continues at coordinate 218,094 of MU389337.1, read as the reverse complement.
GATACACGTTTCTCTGACGAGGTGGCTTGCTGGTCTGCCGAATAACTTGAACTGGAACCAGTGGACGATCAATCAGCTTCCACAATGGGTTTACCATCTCCAGTACGTAGTTTGTGCCACAGGGGCTGTTAGGGAGAGGGGATTACCATCGAGGACTGACGTGAATTATTACATCTAGTCTGCTTTTTCATACCGTGATGATTATCCTTCATCGTCCGCCAAGTCAGCTCCTACAGAAACCCGAGTCTAGCTTCGATCGCGACGACATAGATATCTGCTACGAATCGCTCGGGGCCATCCTCAGGCTTCTCCGCACTTACGGACGGTTCTACTCGTACAAGCACCTGCCGCTTGACTTCGTGCAGACGTTGTCAACGGCCGCCGGCTCCATCTTGATGCGGCGCCACCTCGATCACCTCCCTTGGGACGACGCCGAGACATCGCGGTCCTTGGATCTCGTGATACAGGTCATGGAAGACGTCCAAGATACTTGGCCGTGTGTCAAAGAAATTCTGAACAGTGTGCTGAATGCCCGGCAGACCGAAGCCGCCGTCATGCCAGATGTAGATCCGGTTATGGACTTCGATTTCCTCGCGGCTCAGCCTCCGGTGTTACCAGAGGACGGAACTGCATGGCTGTCGTCGTATAGTAACGTGATGACAGGCTCTGTGTTGCCGTGGGGATCTGCTGAACTCGGCGACGTTGACTTCAAGTGATGTGAGAAGAAAAAAAATACTGATCGGCGACTTGGTTCCTTTCTTTTTGCGTTCCAGTCGTGGATCTAGTAGGATGTTTCCTTACGGATTATACAGACCCCTTTTACGGTATTTTCTGGGAAGTTCCTGAGTTCCTCCTTGGACTTTTACGGGCTAGGTGAATTTGACGCAGCAAACTCAATTCTGGAGCTCTCTATTGTTCAGCATCATGTGTACATGTTAGCAACAATCCTTTTTTCGCCTGGGTTTGTCTGTTTCACAGAGATGTGTGCTATAGATGCATGAAGTAGGGTTGATTGTGGCGTATGTTGGCGCTAGATGAAGTTCCTAAAGTCTCGGGCAGACGTACCTATGGTTCTCTGTCGGCGGCGCAACCAACGGGCATCCAACAAACCAGCCCACCGTCTTGGCGCCCAAGTTGCTGGGAGCTTTTAGTCGCCTCCATATCAATGAGAGAAAGGAGTCATATCTCACCCCTCTGTTGGCCTCTACTGCATGCTCCAGTGTCTTGGCGACCGAAAGGATGGAGTGGCTTGCGCCTAGCGTAGCCGACCGAGGTCGCATCGACACACCCCTCATTGTGCCTTGTGTTGGCGAGCGATAGCGCATGAATTCACGAAATTGCCACTGCTACCGTACTCCAACGGCGCGTTGCGACCGATGCTTTCCGTAGTCTTGTCCGTTGCGTTTGGCTGCACTGGTTTCTTTGGCGTCTATTGTCATCCGCCCCCTTTTTTCCCGGATGTGTCTAGTTGACAGAATTAGTGCCAAACCGCTGTCGTATTATCCGCACGTTTTGCCATAAGGACTCCAAAATACAGACCGAGCCGTCCTCAAATAAGGTACTCTGTACCTTCTAAGTTCCTTGGGCTCTATTTCATGGGCGCCTGCACCATGGAAAGGGGGGAGAGGCGCCGCTATTTAGAGAGACGCGGGGGTTTAATTGACACTATTTGGGAATAGTCTCAGTCCTACCAGAAAATCGGATCAGCCAATAGAAATCGAAGGTTCGCATGTTCGGGCAAAGACATGGCGTCACCGTGCTTTTTTTATTTTATTTTCACAGGCATTCTACACCTGCAATGTTTAACATCGTCGTTATTTCTCGGCACAGGAGCTCGGTACGCCTGAATACTTTGTATTCCTTTGAAGTTTTCGAACGCACCGCGTCGCACCGCATAGCAAGCACTGAAGATGTCGAATGACTTTCTCTCGACACTAGCCATGAAAGTCAAACCTTTGGTCTCCCAAATCAGCCATGTTAAGTTGATCTGGAGCATGCGTTCTCACGGCTTGATTTAAAGAAGGCTATTAGGTCGTTGTCGTTTCGTTACGTTTACCATGGTACGAAAATTGACTGGTGTTGAAACATTCAGCCAAGGCAGCACAGGAGGCAAAAGTCTCCACCACGACAGTCGGTATCGGTCAATGGCAGTGGCTCAATCGAGGGAATCTCCAAGCCAACTCCAACTCAACTCCAACCTAATGATCACTTATGCGGCCCTATCAGCAGTGTGATATGCACGGCTTTTCAGCTTGTGCGGGACGGCGACGGCCGGCCCCCCCAGCCCCCTTCGAATACTGCCAGTATGCATCCTGAGGAATAGGCACCTATACTGCATCAACTAAGAAGATAACTTACTAGACACATGCGTATACTACCTTGCCTGGCCAGTACAGCGTGGGCTCGTGGCTTGTCTGTCGGTGAATGCCGTGTTTGGGACGTGGTAAGACGTTGTATCACCTCTGTTAATTTGCTGTACTGCTTACTGATTACGGTTGTCTGGAATGTTTGGCGACAACCTTCGCTTTCCAAACCAACATCGACTTGTTGCTAGAATAATAGGAAGGCCGGGCGATAGGTATATCTTACCTATCCTGTTCGAGGCTCCTGTTCCTGGCCTATCTAACTTATTTAGTAGCTTCTTGTGTGGGCCAGCATGTGTGTACTATGCTCCTGTAGGTATGGCGTCTATGGGAATGTTGACTCACAAATTCCATCTTCCTGCAATGCCATCGCTTGGATTGCCATGGGTGTATCATCAAATTCCCATAGGTAGTCGACTTATCCACGTTCTGTGATACTAAGGTACATACTTTGTCAGCAACTTGGTTCTTTTCACTACGTGAATGAATCAGAAAGGTAAGAAATATCCAGTAACCAGCCTCTCTCATCTCTCCATCTTGATGCTTTTTGTTGCATATTTGACTGGCGCGGATTGAATCGGGGACGATGCCCCGAGCCGGGGTTCACTGTCATCCCACCGTCACCGTCAGCAAGACCAAGCCCTATGAGTTCCTATTGTGGATCTAATCGAATAGGCAGAACCCCAGAAGGAGCAGGATACAGCCAACAGCACGTTTATACCAAGGATAAGGTCTCGTGCTCGTAGCGAATTCTGGCTTTTATGCTAGCCTAGGAACTAACGTAACCCGACACCCAACAGCCTACAATACCTATTTAGGTAGTAGGCATGTGTAGTAAGAGCAGTATCGGTGTTGTTATACGCTGGAGCATCTTGTCCAGTCATATCCTCGGGGCTATATCAACAAGCGGCGTCTGTTGCTGGGATGATCCCCCAACTCGCATGGGAGCAGTTCAGTTTTTATGCCCAGTCCGACTTCTTTTTCCTTTCCCCTGCATTGACATACGCGCTCGGGTTTCCTTCGAGACTCCCGCATCCAGTAAAGCGCAGCCAATGGAGATGGATGATGGAGGACTGCAGATGGACGCTTTCCTTTCCTGGAACGTTTGACTTATGCTGTGGTACCTATGTACGAAAGAGCCGCAGTCGTCCCCCTTCGTCTTCCTCTTGCCCAGGTACCATTTCACCTACCCTTAGATAGTTCGTAAGACTAAGATCGTGTCTAAAGAAGGCCTCGTGTCATCTCTGCGCCATTAGTAGCTCCCTGTTTACGTACCTTAATTCTAGCTGACTTGATCCGGAAAGAGGCTTCGTGTTTCACAAACAACCTAAGTAAAGTGCCGTTGTTGCACAGACCTTCTCCCTCGTCCCTCAAAATTACCCGCGGCCTACTGGTGCTACCTCAGGAAGTATTCTAGTGACGACCGTACCTGAGAATAGCACCTATCTAGGTAGAGTCTAGCCCTATCATAGGCTATACCTGCCTCCTACAATAGTTCTGGCGCCCTAGGCTAGCCTCCCTGCTTACAGTAGGTACCTAAGCTAAGGTAAGTACCTACATACCTTAGACCTACTGTACCTACCTACCTTTGGTAACGGAAGTAAGTACCACCTAAGCTGCGACCGCTCAACGTCTTGTTAATCTTGCAGCTTACCGTTGTCCCTTTTTTATTTTATTTTATTTCTTGTTGTCTTCTTCCTTCTTCCAAGTAGCCAGCCTGTGATCTACCGTTGAGATTCTCAGCTAATGATCCTCTAATGTCTTTTATTTAATTGGTGTGTCACTTTCCATTCGACTACCTTGGTTCCCTTAGAAACGGTTTTAGAGTCAACATTAAACTAACCGTAAGCTAATTCATTGTAAGTTGTGTCTCTGGCATACGGCGTTTCGTCGACGAATGTAAATATTGTGTGCACAACGACAGACGACGATTGTAGACTAAACTTACACTACTACTCGTCTCGTCTCGCCCCGTCGTCGCTCTGCACACCACTCATTCAGTCCGATTGCCTCGGTCACCGCTCCTCAACGCCGCCTGTCTTACCGACCCGGTCCCCACCCGGGCAGTTATTTTGGTACCGGAACAAGTGTTTGCTTGCTATGCCCGAGTCAGTCTCTGCAGGCACAAAAACAATCTGGCTATGAGTGCCGACAGACCGACTACTAGGTATTGCAGCTCTCCTCAGAAGTACACCATTCTGCTATTGGCTCCTCCATTGGCTTCTTCGGCTTCGTCGGCTCCATTGGCTAATGTGCATTTCCTCGCAGCTTTGGTGATACCAGCACCGTTCCCCCTACACCTCAGGAAACGCCAACCTCGACCGAGTTTCCCCCGGCTATCTTCGAGACCCCCAAGGCCAGCCAGGGCAACTTTGACGATCTGTCTGGCTGGACCCCACGCTTCGCCGAGGAATATTCGGTTTTTAATACTACGCCAGGCAATCTGCGCGGGGGCTCGTACCAGCAGCTGTCTTCCAGTCACAAGAGACTGCTCTCTGCCGAAAGCATAGCTGCTGAGATAGCATCCCATGTCAATCACTACTCTCCCACCTCGGCCCTCCCTCTACCACCTGTCGACCCATCTCGTCGGCTGCCGTCATCCCCCTCCGCCGCCGGACCTTTCCCCAGTCCGGTAGAAGCCGAATATCCAAACGACTCGCAGCAGAGGTTGGGCAAGAAGGTGCGCCGTGGAACGCTGATCAGCACCAGTCCCCAAACCGTCACACCCCCGCCGTCGGCTCGGAAGAGTGAACGGCGGCTTGCTCCGAAGCCGCAAGCCAACAGTATGCAACATGACGAGTTCGAAAGCGAATTTGGGGCGGGCGTGCCACAGCAGCAGCAGCACATCCTCGGCGGCTTTGTCGGCGCCCCTATAGACATGTTTGGCATGCCCCTGTCGGCGCCTGCAACGGCACCCGTGTTTGATGATAGCCAAAACTTTTGGGATCCCGGCATGAGTGGAATGGATATTGATTTTTCCATCCCTGTGGCCGATTCTTTTCACGGCACCGGTCATCGGCCCATGGACTCAATAGACTGGGGAAAAGCCAACGAGATGTTCCAGGAGACAGGCGTGGTGCCACCTAAAACCCAGGAAACCCAGCCGCAAAAGAAAGAACGCTTACTCGCACCTAAGCCCGCTAACATGCCGGCTGTGGACACGAGCATGACGGAAGCACCTATGTTTGCTCATTCTTTTCAGGCTTCTGCTAATGATGCCTTCGCACCTATCAATGCAGTCGGCGGTGTGGATCCTGGCCTTCTGTTCACACGTCCCCCTTCGTCTAGCATGGAGCTAGCTACCTTTGATCCAATGGCACAGCCTATGTTAATGGATTCTTTGCCGTCCCCTCAACTTCCTCCGCCACTAGTAAAAGAAACAAAGCGTGGACAAGTGCGGCGCTCAGCCAGCACGAGAGAAGTTGGCAAAGCCAAGAAAGACGGGCCAGCCCCAGTCAGCTCGCCAACCCTATCTTCGAGTCGCCCAGGACTTCTTCGGAGTGCCAGTGAAACCCGGGGACGAAAGCCCACCAGTCGTGCTGGTACCTTGGCCAGCCTGGTACCTGCTGCTCGTAACGGTCTCCCAGCAAATAGTGCTCGGTCGGCCTCTCAAGGCTCGCGGACAAGCGGGCGAACATCACCGCTAAAGGTTCATCAGCGGCTTTCAAGCCTAAGCTCCATTCCAGAACACAGTGGGCCTCGGACACGTACCTCGGTGCGATTCACCATTGATTCTCGAGGTCGGGCTCGTGCTGAGACAACGGTCATTGTCGACGAAGAGCAGCAAACGCCCACAAGCAGAGACCGTCGGAAAGAAGGGAGGAGGAAAGAATGGGAATCTTCCGACGATGAGTCATCCTCGACAGACGACGAACCTATCATCATCCCGAGCAGGAATTCTTCGTTTGCTCTCCCAGACTCCAGGGCACCATCGTATATCCGCCCTTCGCATACATCGCAACGGAGCTTTAGCGATCAGAGCACAAGCAGTCTCGGTATTTACTATGCCGAACCTATGTCCTCCCAGGGCGACCCGGATAGTGATGCTGAAACGGTTATGAACGTGGCAGTGAATAATAGCAACCGTGGTGATGCTATGAGCGAGCTCCGAAAAGTACGGGAGAACCGGCAAAAACGAATCTCAACCTTGAATATCGGCCATCACACTATGCCAGGCATGCCATTCAGCGGGAATTCCACGATTCCCAACCAGTCACCGGACCGCGGTAACCAAATTCGGTGCGTTTGCAACACCACTCTAAGCCATATTAACGGAGACGGCTACATGGTGCAATGGTAGGTGCAATTTTTTGACGAACACAATTCTTCTAGTCAAGCATGTAATTGATATATGAACTTATAGCGAATCCTGTGAGATGTGGCTCCATGGCAAGTGCGTCAAAATCACTCGACAAACGTTACCACGAGTCTATATTTGCGCTTTCTGTGCCAACACACCAAACGCTCAAGGTGTACGTGGCCGAGGGGTGCAAAGGAACGCGACAGGACCGATCCTTCGCAAGTCAAATACATCCCCATTGGCACATAAATCGGTTCGCTCGTTTCGGTAACGCAAGCATCGCTGCTCGGGCGAAAAGTTGACGATTGGAAAACTCGGATTGCATGTGGATGTTATGAGGACTCGTCTGATTTAGACATAAATAGATGGATAGTTCCCTTTTGTACAACGGGCAAACGACCCCTGGGAGATACTTGGGTTTACTCGCGCATGGCTTCCAATACCCTGCCAGAGATACTGAGCAATAGAAACAGGGACAGTTTCCAGATTTGGAATTAGCAAACTGTTAATAAAGTCGGAGTACACAAGGACCAGGGCTCGGTGCTCTGGGATCGAACTCTTTCACTTTTCCATCCAGTCCATCTCCTAATTCCGGACAACGAATCCAAAGATTACCCTGGCCTGCTGATACATGCATTGGAGGTATAATATGACATCAACCATACTTCAAACGCTGGACTTATGATAGCTGCCGCACCAGTGACTAAACCCGTGCTTTCTTGCATGTGAGCGACCGGGAATTGAATGTAGGGAAGCTATATTGGACCCAATCTGTCGGTCTCTCCATTCTCTATCTGCCTTTGACTTCGCGGTATCAGAGGTGCAGTTGCGATTACACTCATTTTAGGTGCTACACTCAAGCCTCAATGCTCCCAGTCGAGTTTATCCCTTTGTCGAGTCATGCTTGTTACACGGAAGCAAGAATACTGCAAGTAAACATCTAAAGTAGAGACTTAAGTCTTCTGGATTTTGGATCGGAAGATTGGGCCGTCCCGAAGCCGCGGCGAAAGAGCTACCTACTGCGGCCGATCTCGGATGGTGGGGGTGAAATATACCGAGCTTTTGCACTCTCCAGCTAATCGCGGGGCAATCTTTGTCGCTTCACAGAGCTCCAACTTCGGAGCCATTGGTATTGTATGCCTTCCTCTCTCTCGTTATCCACAAGTTCACATAACTTTATCCTCGACAAAAAGCCTTGATCAATCGATCTGCCGTGGTAATATTCTTCATCTTCTTTCAATATAAACACCAATTAGCGTTCATCACCGCATTAAAGGGTTTCACGGTCTATCCATCTCTCTACCATATACTCCTTCTTCCCACCATGGCGCCGTTTAATATCGTCGTTTTCGGGGGCGACCACTCCGGGCCCGAGGTCGTGGCCGAAGCTGTAAAAGTAATATCACCGGTCTTATAGATAGCCCTCCTTGGTTTTTGGAAAAATGAAAGATTAGATATGAACTGACAATTCTAAACCAGGTTCTCAAAGCCATTGAGTCGAACAGTTCTGCCGGAGTCCAGTTTAACCTGCAAGATCACTTGCTCGGTGGTGTACGTCCCTCCCTCTTTACGCTACCCGGGATAAGAGGTTTCAATACTGACCATCGTCCTCGTCTTTATATATACAGTGCTCCATCGATGCCCACGGCACCCCTCTCACAGACGCCGCCCTCGAGGCCGCCAAGGCCGCCGACGCAGTATTGCTCGGGGCCATCGGAGGGCCGGAATGGGGCACGGGCAAGGTGCGCCCCGAGCAGGGCATCCTGAGGCTGCGTAAGGAGATGGGCACATACGGCAACCTGCGGCCGTGCTTCTTCCCGTCGCAGTCGCTGGTCGAGTACTCGCCTCTCAAGGCCGACGTGTGCCGCGGTACCGACTTCACAATCGTGCGCGAATTGACGGGCGGAATCTACTTCGGCGACCGCAAGGAGGACGACGGCGACGGCACCGCCTTCGACACGGAGCCGTACTCGCGCCCCGAGATCGAGCGCATCACGCGCCTGGCTGCCAACTTGGCCCTCGCCCGCAACCCGCCCGCGCCCGTGTGGAGCCTCGACAAGGCCAATGTTCTCGCCACGAGCCGGCTATGGCGCAAGGTCGTCACTGAGGTCATGGAGAAGGAGTTCCCGCAGCTGCAGTTGCACCACCAGCTCATCGACAGCGCCGCCATGATCATGGTCAAGAACCCGCGCGGTCTCAACGGCGTCGTCGTCACGAGCAACCTGTTCGGCGACATCGTCAGCGACGAGGCGAGCGTCATCCCCGGCAGCATCGGTCTCAGCCCCAGCGCTAGCTTGAGCGGGATCCCAGATGGCAAGAGCCGGTGTAATGGCATATATGAGCCTATTCACGGTGAGTTGTAGGAGCAGCAGCGCTTACTTCCCTTTCCTTCCGCTTGGTACGATTGTGGGCCTAGAGCGATGCTAATTGGACATATGCGAAATAGGCTCAGCACCTGATATCTCAGGCAAGGGTATAGTTAACCCTGTTGGCACAATCTTGTCAGTGGCTATGATGTGCCGGTATTCCCTGCGGTTGCCGAAGGAGGCCGATGCCATTGAGAAGGCCGTTGAGAACGTGCTTGATGGTGGCGTCAGAACCAAGGATCTAGGTGGCCAGCTGGGCACCAAGGAGATGGGCGATGCAGTTGTTTCCGAGCTTGTCAAGTTATTGAAGGCATAAGACAACTAAATCTGTTGACAATGAAAATGAAAAAAATGTATAGTTATCAAAAATCTAGTGGAAAGAAAAGCTCTTGCCTAGCGTTGATCTTATATATTAACAAATTCCAATACGCCCCTATTTGGACGGTTGTGCATGAATTAAGCGAGGTGGTATTCGACCAAGATTGAAGCATCACATCTCATGGTTGGCCATAGTGCTTTTCGTCTAAGACGTGAGCTTTAGACAACTGGATTTACTGATCTTTAATGTTTCTTGCACGGGGACTTCCTATCCCTCGAAATATCAACCTGTAGTCCCCCCTAGACCGCATGTGTATTGAACATGCTCTATCTTTTCGGTTCCTGTCATCTATCCATCTATAGTAAGTACACTGCCCACGTAAACGCCATCCAAAACTCCGTGCTATGCCATAAAAAATGCAATCGGTGCACCCGACCCTATGTAGGCCAGGGCGAGACAGTTCCTCAATAACGCTCGATCCAGAAGCAAAAAAGGAATGGGGAATCGGACGAGCTGTACCAACTAAAGCCATCTCCCCTTCTTTTTTTTTTCAAAATCGGGACAAGTTACCCATGTCTTGTTTTATTTATTCTCATGACAACTTCTCCATTCCAGTCATACTATTACTATTACTATTGTTATTGTTATTGTCATTGTCGTTACTCCTCCCAACCGCATCACCGCGCGTAGCGGCCACGACCCGGGCGGCGTCGTCGCGGAGCTCGGGCATGGCGTTCTCGATCTCGCCGGCGAGCACGTCGCGGAAGCTGGCGAAGGCGCTCTGCTTGCCGCGCATCAGCTGGTTGCCGCGGCGCACGAGCTCGACGAACTCGCGCGTGTACACGTCCGGGTTGCGCCCGTTGTCGACGTACTGCACCAGCTCCGGCGGCACCTGCGGCAGCGTGCGCGTCGTCGAGGTCCGGTGGACTGTCTGCAGCGAGCGCGAGAGGGCTGATAGCTCTGCGGCTAGTACGTCGCGCGAGGACGGGGCGCGGGTTGGTGGTGGCGACGTCGCGGTCGTCGATGGGGAGGCTGAGGTGGTTGTGTCGTAGGACGTCACTTGCACCATTATGTTGTGGAGTGATTGGATCGTGTCTTTGAGCTGCTCTGTGCGGTGCTCTTGTGTTAGTCTGTTGACAGGCATCGGGGTGTGGGTGAGTGAGTGGTATGGCGTGGAGGGGAAACGCTTACGCTCGAGGACGTTGTGATCTACGTTAGGCATTGGTGCCATGTTTGCGGAGTTGTTATCTCTATGATTTTGTCGCCGGTTCTGCTCTATATTGGGTCTATAGTAATGAATCCGTGTTCGTGTTGGGCGAGGTGGTGTAGATTTAGATGTTGTTTGGTTCGAAGATGGATTGGCGATCCTTATAGCTTACCTACATTAGCTACATTAGGTGCGTTGCTGAGCAGGGGTAACAATTCTGGCAACCAATCGGACAACAGAGCTCTTTCCCCAGACTTTTATCTTTGTTACCCAAGAAGTATCTAACCGTATATATCGTAGTGGCGTCATCCTCGGCGCTAATAACTAGGTACCTACCTACATACTGTACTGTACCTAGGCAGAACTAGGGTATTCAAGAGCATCTCCTGAAATACGAATAGATACCTAGGTAGGTTATAATTGCTGTCCACAGTTCCATTCCTCATATATTTACATCAGGCTTATAGTTGTTTCTTTCTTCAGACATACCTACTGCACACATGTTTTTTCCCTGCAACTTTTTTATGTATGTACTACCTATCGCAGGTACAATGGACAACGCCTATATCTTACCCCTCACAGTTGGTTCCATCTTCAACATCCCTTCTCCAACGTCAATAATACCACTTTAGCTATTTCCTAGAACAGGCAAATTCAACCTTCGCAGCTGCTACAGGTTAAGGCTCCCGTCAGCAGGTCCCCATTGCTTGCATTCATCACTGTTGAGACAGCTCGAGTAAGACATGCGCTAACACACACGCACCACGACCCTGCCCACAAAGTGCCGAGCCCGTGTCACGAACGGTCAACCATAGGTAGAGGTTACATAACCCGTTGTTGCGCAAAGAGCCATACACTCTCTGGTGACTATTACTATGCTATATACATTACCTCTTTGCCCTGTATCCTGACATCCCGTACGGCTCCAAAGCATTTGAAAAAACCGTACGAGACCTCCCATCGGAGGTCAGGGGCCTCGACGTGTCGAACGTATAAGTTTACCGTAACGAATATATGTGGCCTGCGAAATGACACCCAGCTCCATGCCCAATTTCCTGGGAACGGCGAACCCCCCACTGCAGGATCTTGGGGAAAATAAACGAATTGTCGATCTCACTGGTCTACGCTCGCATTGCCAAGATTTAATCTACTTTGCGCTTGATGGTGAAGGAAGCAATACCTCAGAATGCGGTATTACCAGAGTTAGTCTTGCTCTTGCTCGGGATTTATTCAGAACACGGAAAACAGATCCCCAAACTGATCTTGCCAGCATAGTACAGGAATATGTTGTCGAGGGACACAATATTATGAATGGTAATTCTCGTAGGAAATGTCACAGAGGGTATGAAAGGTCCCCCTTTGTAAAATTGCACCGATCTCAAGAAGGAGGTATTGACAGAACCCTCTGCGAGATACTTGAGTCTGCAGATTCCCAAAGTTTCGTTATGGTTGTTTGGGGCTGGCAGTCCGAGTTTCTGGCTATTGCTTCAACGATTCCGTCCGTCATCCGGAGTATATCACACTGGGTAGATGTCCACGACCCCGTTGCCAACTTATCAGCCACGCCGATACAAAAAAAAGCCATTTTCGTTGCAAGACACAATGTTATCACTTGGCTTCAGCCGTGAGCATGCACAGAAGCTCTCACGCGGGCATTCGGCAGGGATGGACGCCGTTCGCACCATGGGCGTTTTAATCGAGCTGTGTTCTAGAAGTGCAGATAGCCAGCCCCTTATGCTTATTCGTCATACTGCGAACGAGCGAGCGGTACGAAATTATGGGAAACACGACCAAAGCCAAGCGGAACGTTCCCATTTACCATCAAGATTACTACACCAAAACATATCCTGCCACCCAGTATACAGTATAGCCAGAACATACTTAATTATCTGCGTTTGAATTCTTGTGCCGAAGAAATAACAGCTGTGGCAGTATGCCCCTGAAGTCACAAAAATAAGCCAAAGACACACGCGTGGGTGTGTTTTGCTAACCAGCGCGCCATGGACCACTTTGTAAAGGAGTGGAATGGAAAGCAGATCGATGATCAGGTTTTGCAAGTAGAGGTTGCTTAAGTGTTGCACGGCCTGACCTCAAACTACTTCAACCTATCATCTATATCGCTATCGCCATGACTCAACTTCTGCAGAACCCATGCTATTCTTGGCATTGACCACAAACAGAGCACGTTGGAAATAAAGTATCATGCCTCCCAACAGAACGCGTTATCTTGAGACTTTCACTGCTAGTCATCCGACTGTCCTCGTAAAACACTATCTTCATTTTCCTATTAAACCCCTACTGACTTATAGTGACAGTCACTACGTCATCGACTCAAGGATGCTATCATTCACATCTCTTACCTCGACTTTCGAGGCAGGGTCAGGAATTTCTCTGTTTCGGGAGCACCACTAATTTGAAAACCGAAGATAGTCATTGTTCACTTAAATGGCATCAAAAGCCGAATGCTGGAGAAAGAAGCCATTCTGACTTTGCGCTACGAGAGGAAACCATAATAAGGAACAGCCTTAATTCGCGCTGTTCACATCAGAGTAAATCGAGTTACCCACACTCAGGTTTGTACGCTCTAGCGGCCACTTGATATGAATCCTAGTTCGGTCGTTGTCTATTTCACCGAGCCCCATAGGGTAGGTAGCATTGCTGCACTACTACTACGCTGTGATCTTCACCTTACCCCGCGCAAGTTATGTGCATGCGGATCATAACATGCATAAAAGGGACTTGGGGGTAAAGAGCTAAAACAGGGCGAGTAATGAGAAAAATACCGAGATCCAGCGTTTTGCATCTCTTAATCTAATATTTAATCTGTGTTGCGGTGATTAATTAAGACTATGACCCGGCTTATGTTTTTAATTCTTGGCGCCTTGTTGGGTTCTTGCCTCTCAGCGACAATCATCAACGTTGAGGGTGACCATGATTACGAGTTAAAAGGAGTCGACTCAATAGGTCGAAATGGAGCCAAAACCATTAATAAGACCTTATTCATTGAGGACCTAGTTTCCAACATGACCGTCGAAGACTTGGGTATACTAGACCTCTCCAACGATTTTTGGAACATCCCCATGCTGACGGATCACGTTCAAGTGCTACAACTTCACCTGATGTTTGGGGATGACATCGTAGGCGCAGACTCACAGAATGAGCTTTATGGTAGATTTGGCAATATGGCATGTTGAAATAAGCTTATACGGGTTCAGATTCCACGATGCACCTAAGCCCTGACTCTCCCATAGGTGTCATGCATGACTGGTACATTCCTGCCCGGCATGCTCATTAATACGACGAGCTCTCACTAAAGCGAAGACAGGTATCCGCTCAACACGTCTCATTACAATTCAGTTCAGAAGTTGAACCTGAAAAAGGCTAGGCTGAAAGTCCCCTTTATGCATATAGGAGAGTGCCTTCACGGAGTCGGGTCGTTTAAACAATCGATATTTCCACAGAGCTTAGGCCTATCAGCAAGCTTCGATTCTGATCTGGTACACCGCGTTGGGCGCGCCATAGGGACGGAAGCTAGATCAATTGGAATCCATGCTTGTTTGTCTCCTGTTCTAGATCTTGGTCAGGATCCTCGATGGGGCCGCATGCAAGGTATGTGGTAAATGAGTGTCATACACGGACAATTGGCTAAGTCGAACAGAGGCATGGGGAGAAGATAAGATACTCACCTCTTACATGGGCGTAGCATATTCGAGTGGTTTATCTAAGAATGGCTCTTGGTCCGACCCTGACGCAGTTGTGCCTGTCTTGAAGGTAAGACGCAGATTCCTTCGTACAGGATAGGAAGATAGCTGAATATTCGGGTCTAGCACTTTGCTGCGCATGGCTCACCCCAAGGAGGACGCAATGCTGCGCCGTTCATGGGACATGGGAATCGGCAGGTGCTTCAGGATCTCCTGACCCCTTTCAAAGCCGCCATTCAATTGGGAGGCGCAAGGGGCGTTCTGATGTGAGATCTTCATCAGTTCTCAGACGATAACATGTCTACTGACTCGTTTATAGGGCATATAGCGAGTTCGATGATATTCCATCACATATTCACCCGCTCTTCTACAAGGCGCTTGATGATTGGGGCTTTAATGGATTTGTCATTGCGGATGATACTGGTAAGGTATCGTGTTACATCCTAGGCATGACCTGAACTAATGAAGAGAAGGAATGTCCGAGCTGTTTTCTGTTCACCGAGTGGCCGATTCTCCAGCTGACGGAATCCGGCAATGGTTTGAAGCAGGTGGTATGATACAGTTCTACGATTACCCATTAGACACATATCTCAACGTAGGATCTACAAAAGGATGATAGGCTACATTGAAAATCGCTGACCAACGTGTTAGACAACTAGAGATCTGGTGGCAAACCAGTCTCTCGACATTTCTATTCTGCGTTCTCATGTGAAGAAGATCCTTGACGTCAAATGGGATCTTAACCTTTTCGACGACCCTTATGTTTCAGCAGACGTCAATCCGCAAAAAATAGTCGAAAGTCACCGCGACCTGGCACTAGAAGCCGCACAAAAAATCATGGTTCTTTTAGAAAACAGGAACAATACCTTACCCCTGAGCCCAGGGCAGCAGGGGCTCAAGCGAATCGCCCTTGTCGGTCCGTTTGGTGATACTCTCAACTACGGTGATTACTCGGGCTCATGGGGCCAGTACCCAGCCACCGCAGCGAAAACGATTCGGGAAGGTCTCCTTTCGTATTCCAATACAAGGGGTTTCGAGTTAGTTTCTGCATGGGGAGCTAATAGCTGGGAGTACAATGCCCAGTATGTGGTTCCGCCGTATCTGCTGTCGGCGCTTAATGGCACGGCAGGCGGCTTGTTGGCAACATACTTCGCCAACACTAATTTCACAGAGCCCAAGGCATACAGGTTGGAAACACCAGCACTCGATTGGGGTCTGTATCCACCCGATGGATTATCATCTAACAACTTCAGCGCGACCTGGGAAGGCAATCTGCGATCTCCAGTTGATATTGACGTGGATGGCTGGATAGGGGTTGCAGTCGGACCTAATACCACAGTCCGACTCTTCATAGACAACGAATTGATTGTATCCCAAGGCGCCGATGGGCTTTCAACATCGAGCACTATCATGGGTAATATAATGGATTACGACTACATCTCCAATAACAGCACATCGCCCCCGAGCGGATCGGCCCCTTTCACATTTAGGAAAGGAGAGGTTTATCATCTTCGGATCGAGTACCAAGCCTTCAACCTCTACAAGAAGACGGCCAACGTAAATTCACTCAATTCCCAGGTCCTCTTATTCTGGAACTTGGTCAGCAGGAACAGCGATGCTGTCGATCAAGCCGTGAATATAGCCCAGTCCTCTGACCTCGTGGTCCTCGCTATGGGCGCGGCATGGAACAGCGACGGTGAGGGCGGAGACAGAGGCACCCTAGGCCTATCATCTAGTCAAGACGTCCTAGCACAGGAAATCTATAAGCTCGGCAAGCCCGTAGTGCTTGTTTTAGAGGGCGGACGACCCTTCGCCATCGACGAGTATTATAAGCAAAGTGCCGCCGTGCTGAGCGCCTTCTTCCCCGGACAGGCTGGCGGCCAGGCCCTCGCCGATGTGCTCTTTGGGAAAGCCACCCCTGGTGGAAGGATGCCTGTTTCGGTTCCGAGACATGTTGGCCAACTCCCGATTTACTATAATTATAAAGAGACTTCCCGTAGGGTAAGTTATCTCGACATAGACTCCACACCGTCTTATTCGTTTGGTTACGGTCTGTCGTACACCGAGTTCGAGGTCCTCGGTTTCGAAGCGCGTACTGCCGGATCGCCGTCTAATCACAGTTCCGAGTTCAAATCGGGGGATACGATAACTTTCACGGCACGTGTCCAGAACATAGGTTCCGTAGATGGCAGCTACGTGGCTCAAGTCTATAGCTTATCCCGTGTGTCGTCGATTGTGCAGCCGGTAAGACAGCTCGTTACGTTTAAGAGACAGTATATAGAGCCTGGTCAAGAAGCGGCGATAGAGATGGAGTTGGACGTCGACAGATATCTCACGATTCTCAATCGTCAGTATGAATGGGAGCTCGAAAGGGGTGCTTATACGTTTGCGCTCCTTGAGCATGGAGGTGATACTGACGGTAATCTGAATGTCACGATGCGGTGTATCTAACGGTAGATATCATCATTGCGCACTACTACAATACTGAAGACCTCTGTAAGTAGTTGATTATCACATAAATCATTCATTTGATCATACCGGACCTTGTAACCCAAAATCCAAGTCAGATTCTTTATGAGGAAGGAGTCTTTTTATTCAAATTCCAGGCTGCGCATTGTATCATCAACAATGTCTTTCACGCCATATTCATTCTTTTCTTCCGTACTCAGGTCCATCTGGACACTCAAAAGATGCGAAGAAGGTGTAACAAAGAAGTTGAAAGCCGAAAGATAGCCTCAAACCTCATTGGTATTGTGTCTGTGCTATCTCACAATGTATAAATATATGCTCAAGATCCATCCTAACTCATCATCAATCAAACCACACAAATCAAATACTACACAATCTCAGCATCAGAACATCAGAATACCACAACACAAACAAGTAAGTACCATCACACCACTTCTAACAATCATGCCTTCCTACAAGATCCAGGACGTCAATGGCCGAATGACATTCGTTACAGCCGCTTCAATTGAAGAGATCAAGCACAAAGCCCGTGAGTTCTTGATCAGCATCGACATCCGCAATAAGACCACCAAGAGTTTTGGGGGGGACGAGTACGGGTATGAGGCTATAGCCGCGGCTGCAGCCGCACGAGCAGGTTATACGGTGAGTCTGTCGTTCGACAATAACGACACATACACAGCCAGGTGGGTTTAATAGTATTTGAGGGTCATCCCACAAGTACTTGGGCCATTTTCTTAAGTTTTATTTTCTTGTTACCATATGAAAGTCCTTGATTTGTTACTCTCCCCCCCTCCCTTGTCTTTGTTTCTTTTACTAACCCAAACCCACACTAGTTTACTCAGTTACATTAACTCTGTTTTCAATGTCAATTTCCATCTAGATTGTGTCCAAATATAAGAAATATTCCCGGATATTGCAGCTAACATAACAGTGTCTTTTTTCTCCTCTATATAATCCTATTTATTGGCTATTATCGTCTAAAATTGTGAAAAAGACCAGGTTTGATTCAATACGCCAGATAACCATTAGAAGCCATAATGAAACCCCTTAAATGTGATTCGCTAAGTACCAAACAATCTATTCAATATCGGTATTATACTGAGAGTACATCGCTAGCCGATCTCCTGATAAGTAGCGCTGAAATTCATTGTCGTAGACTAGTCCTCGGAGCAATAAGCGTTTTCCATACGAAACTCGAGCAGCTCAAGAGCGCTGTGATACCAGTGTAGACAATCAATGTGCCATATCCACTCCCATATCCCCCGCCCGCTTGGCCTTTCCATGGCATGCCTTTAACAAGGGCGTCGCTTAGGGGTCCCGAGACCAAGCTGCTCACGCCTCGCCCAGCGCATAGAAAGCCGAATATCATGGGAGGATCAATTGCGTTAGTCCCTTCCGATTCGTGACTTCGGCCCAATGCGCGCATGATTCCCGGCCAAGTTGAAGTGAAGGAACCTGCAAATAGGCCATACAAGATACAGAAGACGTATAAAACGGCTAGGGATGAAGACAGCCCCCATGCGAGGAAGACACCTGTAGTTGCACCGATCGATGAGATTAGAATGCATGTGGTTGCTGGAAGCTTGTCTGTTAAAGTCCCCATGATAATAGCTCCGAGTGTTGTCGATAGGTTGATGAGGAGCACCGTCAAGGCTGAGAGGTAACCTGATGCCCCCAGGACAGTGCGCGCATATGTTGGGAGGTAGAGCGAGGGTACTAATTAAGAATGATGTGAGTACGAGCTATGTCTATCGCGTCCGCAGTTATCCTGCTATGCTAGAGAGAGTGTGAAAACTTACTGAAATGGCCTGTGCCTTGTACCAAATTGCCCAACTGGTAGGGCGCAAACAGGCTCGAGAACAAGAACTTGATGTTCCAGGGCCGCATGGCTACCGCGTTACTTGGCGGGAGACGAGGTTTGATGTATACCGATAGCGGGGCGCAGACAATAAAAAGGGCGATGCCGCTGGCACGCAATGTAGTCTTGTGACCATATTCTGCGAGAAGGCGTTGAAGTATGAGAGGCAACACGGCACTCGCAAGTCCCTCGCCGCTCCAGACGATGCCATAAGCCATTCCCTTGCGCGCCACGAACCACTCCTCAATGTAGAGGATTGTTGGACAGTACGCTATAGCGCCGCCAATAGCGTAGAGCGCTCCTTGCAGGACGATTAGTGTGTTCGTCGAAGTTGCAAGGGACGCGAGAGCGAGCGACAGCGACGCAATGAGAAGTCCAATAGGCATTGCGATGCGCGTGTAATGGGGATACAGGCGATACAAGCCGAGTACGACAGGTGAAAATAGGTATAGTAGGCCTGTCGAGGTTGTTCCGATGACGGCAATATTGCCTGATGAAGCGAATGGCTCATGCTGGCTATAGTAATCTTGAAACACACCAAAAGAGAGAGTAAAACCTGTCTGCTGTTAGCCGAATATTCTCTGTCTTGCTCCTATTTTTGTTGAAGCCCGGACGTCATTCAGGTGGGGTCACAGCGGTCGTGATATATGAGTGAAGGGATTTACATACCCCAGACCAAGGCATCAACAACAAAACACGCGGCGAGAAAGAGCCATGCTTCTTTGCCGCCGTCAGCGGGCGGTAGAGAGAATTCCGGGTTGCCTTGTGAGTTGTCGTCAACCCCTTGCTCGAGCGACCCTACCCGGGAATCGGGATGGTGTTGTATAGTGCTGACGATGCCCAGCTCAATTGATTCTCGTGACATTCTTGGTTGAATGTTGGCTCTGGTCGGAGAAACACGGCTTTAAAGTCAAATGGAAGAGGTCTTATTCTTACTCTCACACAAGAATTGTTTCTTTAATAGGTGGCTAATAAAGGGACCAAAGGTACGCCCTTATCAAGACGCTACCTGTACCGGTCCCGGAGTCGCCCCGCAAAACACCACCTACATACAGTCAGAGCTCCGGACCCGGTCTTGATAATGCTTTCCAGTGGGTTACCGATGCTTGCCGGGCATTAGCATATATGTATTAGATATGACACTTCGTTTCGTTCGCTAATACTAATCCTAGCACCGAGCAGATAAAGTGCAACTATAGGTACCTTAATCTTGACGTAGGCGGGTTCTATTGTTGGCCAACCAATGCGCTATGCTTCTTTTGGTAGCTCCGACACTTCAACTTGACTTTTGTTAGACTTGTCGTGACCATTAACACATGACGGGAGCTTCGCAATAGCTACAAATGAGAAATGCGTGGCCAGATTAGGTCGTTGCCGCCAATTCAGTTGCCCTAGCTAAGAACACAATCTCTTGGCGAACGCAGCTTGAAATGCGGAGTAGACTTTCGTGGCAGGAGGCTCATCTATTCATTGTGTGATCACGACACACTAGCATTGAGCTCTACCTGGAATTGTCAAAGTATATAAACAGCTTTTGCCCAAGGCAAATCTCTTCGAATTTATAAAGAAATACAAGTATAGATGGAATAGAACATCCTACTGGATTCTTTAAACTTCATTCCATCTGCACGGAAAAATCGGCCCTGAAGCGCTTAGAAACACTATATTCGACATGGCAAACAGTAACTCTCCCTTCACGCTCCAGGCCAACCCCGGCACAGATATCTGGCGAAAGCCGCCTACAACCAACGTATGGAATGGTAAGTCTGTCCTCGTTCTACATAATTCTTTTGGCGATTTTACCCCAAACAACTGGCGATGCCGACATAGCCACCACCATCATATAAACTAACCGAGAACACCAGCACCTATATCGCGCACAGTCACCGGCCAGCTGAATAAATTCCGCTCGGCCCGCGTGACGTTCTGGGCCCCATGGACTGAACGCTATGACCAAGCCGGTCTCCTCCTGGTTCCCAGGAAAGCT
Organism: Xylaria venustula; assembly: GCA_022578775.1. Taxonomy (NCBI): domain Eukaryota; kingdom Fungi; phylum Ascomycota; class Sordariomycetes; order Xylariales; family Xylariaceae; genus Xylaria; species Xylaria venustula. The sequence continues at coordinate 197,524 of MU389337.1, read as the reverse complement.
TCCTCCTCACCACCAACAACGGAGGCGCCGCCCGAGAAGTGGCTGAAGACCGGCATAGAATACTACCACGACCAGCCGCAGCTCAGCACCGTTGGGTGCGATCGCTTCGCCGACTGGAGCATCGGGCCATTGACCAAGCCCGTGGACCCCGCGCAAGGCGTCACCCTCGAGGCTGTGAGAGAGGGCGACGAGCACGGTCGGTCTATCTGGATCTACCAGCTGATCCTTGACGCGGCGACGGGCGAGGTGCTTGAGCGCCTTGCGTTGCGTGAGGTCTGCTGGGTCCTTGCGGATGTGGATGAGGATGGAGGGGAGGGTTGGGTCCTAGATGTTAGTCCGCTTATTGCGCGACCTGAGAAGAGTGCTACGGCTCCCCTGAGCGCTGAGTTCAAGGAATTTGCTGTGGTGTGGGATTGATTGATAACTCTATTGCGGAAGCTGTTTTACATCTGAGGGTTGAGGGCTGCGTCTTGTGAACCTAGAGACGATGTTCCGGATACTTATTTCTTCGTAGAGGATATATCTTAGTTTATGTTACCACCTGAGTATCTGGATCAAGTAGCTATTGAGAGGAAAGCTGATAGGCATGAGAGTTAAGACATGTAATTCAGACTGATGCATCCCGTTGGACTATCTGCTCTCTTTGCCCATGGATGAGTACCCTTTGAGTAGTTCTGGATTCGCATGCAAGGCCACTATATAAATAGCTGATAGGCGTTCTCCAGATATGAGCGCCACTCAATGCATAATTACTTACTTTTAAAAGACGACCTAAATGTAAAGATAGAGAGAGTGCGGCAAGGCGCAATAGCCCACATCAGAGTTCACTTTCATGATGTTATGACCGCAAAAGAGGTATTAAGATTATGCGGGAGAAGGTTGTTCCGTACGAAATCTCCACGGCCATTTGACATACGGATATTTCGAAACCAGCCTGACACAAAACACAAAAATAACCCAAAAGCGGAAATCATAAAACCAGGCCAGCACGCTCCCGAGAAATGACGTCGATTGGATACATATAACTCGAAATCGACGAAACCTTCCGCAGGGCCGAAGATACAACGTCTGATCGGCAGATCTATTGGATAAAAAAAAATTAAGTTTTCAGCGCAAAATCTGAGCTGATCCCGAATATCAAGAATTGAATAACCAATCACGACGTGGGAAATCAGCTACATCCTGATGCAAAGATGGCGCCTCGCAAAACAACCCTCCCACTCGCATACCGGTTCTTCTTCCTAATCATCGAGCCTATATCAGCGCTCGTGGGCGCCTTCTACGCACACTACCGGCAGGATGCCTACCTCGGCATGACCCACGCCGCCTCAGCATCCTCGCCAGTCCCGCTGGGAACCTCCATCGTCATGTCGCAGCTTGCGAACCTGTATCTCCTGTTCGCGCTGAACGAGGCCTTGGTGCTGCGGTGCACGAGCGACATGACGGTCTGGAAAGTGGTGCTTCTGGTCTTGCTCGTCGCTGATTTCGGCCATCTACACTCGGTGAGCGCCCACGGGTCTTGGATCTATTGGGACTTCACTCGGTGGAATGCCATTGACTGGGGGAATGTCCCATTTGTTTACTTGGGCGCTTCTATGAGAATCGCTTTTCTCTGTGGAGTTGGGCTAGGCTGAAGTGTGGGTGAGGTTAGGTGGGGGAGCGAACCCCGCAGGACTAGAGTTCTGACTACTCGTCTAAGTAGACCTATCCGATCTGCTGGTATGAGGGGGATTTCGCTGAGGAGAAGCTATTTTATCACTCAGATCTGCTATGTTATCCCTAGTTGTAGAGGCATGATCTGCTTTGCAGTGTTACGCTGATTGACTCTCTGCTGTACTTCCTTGAAAGGCAAGACTGACGGCTATCTCAGCCACTTGAACACCGCGTCTTCCGATAGTCGGCTTCACTACATACGCTTGATACTGAATCGACGATGTTTTCTGCACAACACTGTAGCACTTGCTCAGTAGTCGTGAAGATAGCATTGCTTGCCCGGGCGAGGTAATAATAAGAGAACCCCGTATCTTTTTCCACTTCGGCTAAGATCCGGAGACCTTAGTATCTTTTCGCGTGGTGTCATTGGTGGAATATTTTGGGCGACCTCGAGAACGACAGAACGACGGTCGTACTGTTACCGTAGATGTGGACCACAATAACTGACACTAGAGGGAAGCAGTTATCTAGAGCTCAAGCAACTGGGGTGACTTCATTTCCCACTCCTGGGACAACGGATAAAAACTTGAACTGCCCCTCCGTTGCGGCTGGGCGCGCAAGGTGGGGGTTGTAATAATAAATATATAGTATTTACCCCTCCATCCTTTGTCGCGGTTAGATAGTTGGAAAGGTTGTTCGTGCCTTTGTGAAGTCATTGCAATTTGTGCTCTTGATACTTAACTTTCTCTTTAAAAGAAGCTGTAAAATGCCCCAATACGACCAGTACACAGGCTTCCAGGTCCACTCCGCGGACACATGGACTACGTTCCACAAGAACAAGTTTGATGTGCAGCCCTTTGGCGACCACGATGTGGAAATTAAGATCGAGTGTTGCGGTGTCTGCTCCAGCGATGTTCACACCATCAGCGGTGGTTGGGGCGAGCAGAAATTTCCGTTAGCAGTCGGTCACGAAATCGTCGGCAAGGCACTTCGCGTTGGCCCCAAAGTCACACTTATCAAGGAAGGCCAGCGTGTTGGTGTCGGCGCCCAGTCATGGTCTTGCCTGACATGCAGACAATGCAAGAACGACAACGAGACCTACTGCCCTCAGCAAATGGACACATTCGGCGCTGTCTGGCCGGATACCGGAATCGTTACCCAGGGCGGCTACTCGTCACATGTACGGACACACGAGCATTGGTGAGTTGGCACTCATGACAGGTTCCGTCATCGCAGCTCAGAAACTGATTGATTGCGATTTAGGGTATTCCCAATTCCTGACGCAATCCCGAGCGCTCTCGCAGCACCGATGATGTGCGCTGGTATCACGAGTTACAGTCCGTTAGTACGTAATGGAGCGGGTCCGGGTAAGAAGGTCGGCATAGTGGGTCTAGGCGGTCTTGGACATTTCGGTGTACTGTTCTCGAAGGCACTGGGTGCCGAAACCTGGGTCATCTCTCGATCTCACAGCAAAGAGGCGGACGCGAAGGCCATGGGAGCTGATGGCTTCTTAGCGACCCAAGACAAGGATTGGAACAAGGACCATCTAATGACGTTTGACCTGATCGTCAGTACAGCCAATAACTTTGGTGAGGGCTTCGACCTGGCGGCCTATCTCGCCCTCCTAGATGTCCACGGCAAGTGGATATCCGTCGGCCTGCCGGAGGACGCAGATCTCACGATCAAGCCCCAGAGCTTCATGTCTAATGGTTGCTTGATCGGAGCCTCGCATTTAGGTAGCAGGAAAGAGATGCTGGCTATGCTGAAGTTAGCAGCCGAGAAAGGGATCAAGTCATGGGTCGAGACTGTGCCAATTAGCGCCGAGAATCTGTCGACCACTGTACAAAGACTGCACAAGAACGATGTCAAGTATAGGTTTACGATGGTGGATTATGACCAGGAATTCGGAGCTTGAGATGAAAACATGTCCATCTAGTGCGGTGCAGTTGGATGGAGGGTATGTGACTTGGTGTAGATTTCATGAGCGGGAAGTCTGTAAGCGGCTTGCGGATTGGAGACCTAAAATAAGTGTACTATTCCAGTTGATCCCTGAGCTCCGCAACATATGCCGAAAGGAAATCTAGCAGTAGGTTTATAGAAAAGACTTGTTGATGTTAGCAGTTGAAATATACTACAAGAAATGAATTGTTGCAACTGTCAACATCTTCAGAGTTTGAGATGAAGGCGTGAATAGTAACAACCTTCATTTATGAGCACCTTGCTGGCCAGCTTTACAGGTGACTGCCAGCCGACCCTACAGCTGGCTCAACGACCCACAGATTCTTCGGCTACCCTGGGGCCCGTGCACCACCCACAATCACAATCGCGAAACTCTTTTGAGATTTGTCGGCTACAAGCTGCGACCTCTCTTTTTTTTTTTTAATTCGTTTCCTCCGACATCCCCTTTCGACAAGAACCAGAGGCATCCGCAACCATGTCTATCAACAAGATCGCCCCCAACAGCCCTTCGCGCGCCAACCCGTCCGAGCTGGAGACCAGCATTGCTGGCGCTCTGTACGATCTCGAGACCAACACCGCCGACCTGAAGGCTGCCCTCCGTCCCCTCCAGTTCGTCTCTGCCAGAGAGGTGAGATAAAAGCGTCCCCCGAGCTTCCTCGATGCATGGCTCCCATGGACCGCACCTCGATCATATTCCATCCGTCGTCGATGGTCCATTATGCGAATCTGCTACGGCCCGTCGTCTGCGATCATGCGCTCGAGACAGACGGGTGCGGTGTGAGGGGCATAACGAGATGAATACTACATGAAACAACAGTGGAATAGGACGGGAAGCGGTCCAAGGAACACATCGTTAGAGTGTCCTGGAGCTCGCCGGCTGACTTTGTGTCTGAATTAGATTGAAGTTGGCCACGGCAAGAAGGCAATTGTCATCTTTGTCCCCGTCCCATCCCTACAGGGCTTCCACCGGGTCCAGCAGCGGTATGTCTAGATCTCCTATTCTCCCAACATTCGCGCCGCTTCGTACTGACATATTTGCACAGCCTGACCCGTGAGCTCGAGAAGAAATTCTCCGACCGCCATGTCCTGATCCTCGCCTCGCGCCGCATCCTGCCCCGCCCCAAGCGATCCGCCCGCTCGCGCAACACCCTCAAGCAGAAGCGTCCCCGTTCGCGAACACTGACCGCCGTTCACGACGCCATCCTGACCGATCTCGTCTACCCCGTCGAGATTGTCGGCAAGCGTGTCCGTGTCAAGGAGGACAGCAGCAAGCTCCTCAAGGTCATCCTCGATGAGAAGGAGCGTGGCGGTGTCGACTACAGACTCGACACCTACTCCGAGGTCTACCGCCGCCTGACAGGCCGAACCGTCACCTTTGAGTTCCCCCAGTCTGGCTCCACCGAGTACTAGGGTTAGTCGTGGAGTGTTGAGGGCGAACGGGCAAAGGGATAGGGAAAGCAATTGTCCATTTTCACGTGGTACGGTAATGTGCTACAATGATGAATGATATCATCTAGGGGTTCTTATGGGCTATTAAAAGGCACGGCGTTCTGACTGGTAGCTTGTGAATTCAATGGACAAGCCTCGTTTCTGAGCCCACATTTCTTCTCTATCTGCTCTATGCGTGAATGCCATGTCGTAACTTAGGGGGTATCGTAGATTTTTGTCTATTCCTGACTAATGCGTCCAATGCCAATGGCACACCAATAAGCAAGTTCTCTCTTCTCCCTCGCATCCTTGTCCCTGCTCGTCGCGGCGCCAACATGATCCTGCGAAGCCTCGCTCTCCCATTCCAACCGTACAAGCATTGGTATCTCCAGTATATCCTCGTCTTCTCTGAGTGGGCTGAGATCCGGCTCCGGGTCGCCTTCTTTCCTCAGAAATGCAGGAGATGGCCCTATATGTAGAGACGCCGGCACCACTTCCACAACAATGCTGACCCAATTGCGTCCTCGCTCCCAAATCTTGCCGGCTTCGGCTTGGTGAATACCCTCATCTCCCCTTTGCCGTTGCCGTTCCTTTTCTCCATCCTTTAGCACATCATCCAAATACATATCATTGTCTGGGTTGGCGTCGATGCTGAATTCAGGACAGAGCACCGTGACCCTCGACGCGAACCGGCCGGGCGTAGTAGCCGGTGTCGCGAGCGTGACTTTGACATCGTCGAAGAGAGAATTTTTGAATGTGAGCAGGAACTGTGCGGGTTGCAGAGGTTTGAGCAAGCCGGAGCCCGGAGGCGGGTTGAGCGGCTTGATGGAGATGGAAGGTATCGAGTTGTTTGCGACGAGTCGAATCCGCCACCGCGTGTTGCTCACCTTGGATTCAGGCTTACTGATGATGTGGCGACAAACGGGACAGCGCTTCGACCGCTTCGTCCGCAGTAGGTAGGGGATCGGCCACAGCTGGTCCGTGAACTGAGCGCCTTCTTCCACTTGAGTCTTGTCCTGGGCGCCGGTGACTGTGCCATCCCACCCACCCCGCCGCAGCTGTGATATACTCGAGCTCTCGTCTAGGTCACTCGGCCGGAAGCCCTCATTAGCGGAATTTGCCTCTCGTATTACAGCGGGCTTGTTCTTTTGCTTCAGCCCATTCATATTATTTCCCGAGTAGATGCTCATGATGCGCGTCAGGGCACCAGGTGAATTTAAGCCGTAGTCCCCGAGGCCGGAGAGCCCAGCACTGGGATTCGCGCTGACGGTCTGAGAGCCATAGAAAGACTTTAGAGCTGCAAACCTAGCTTTGCTGTTCTCTGGTGTCGAATCGGACTTATTGGGTGATGTGTCACCACTAACGACATGTTTGGACTGCTCTTCTCCGTAGCGAAGCTTTTGCAGCTGGCCAAAGATGCCCTGGGGCTTGTCGAATTTGACGCCTATCTCGGACGAATTCCAATGACAGTACGAGCAGGTCAGAACCCATGATCCTGCAGACGTGGGGGTGGTGGCGTTCTCAGACGCAGGAGGGGCAGGGTCTGGCGGAGATTCGACGGCTTGGACGGCCAGAGGTCCGATACATATGGGACATTGGAAGCAACTGCGCGTGCATCTATGCCAGAATCCAGATTAGCTAGGATGTTTGGGTAACTTTCCACGTGGCTCTGGATTGAGTTTATAGCGGCAGGCTGCAACTGCTAGGTAAAGGCGAAAAGCTAGGTAGACTAATGAGATGGCACGTACCGGTTTCCTTCGGTTTTCACACTGCTGCTTCCCACCTCGAACAGACAGCTAGGGCAGTATATCGTCACGAGCTCTTCGGAGACACAGCGCGGGCAACGGATCTGGTGACAGACGTCGCAGTAGAGGAGGTATTCGAGGGGATACAGGTTGAAGCTGGAGCGCGGGGCGCGGGGATCAAAGGTGTGACCATCGTCGTCCTCGTCTATCTCATCATGCTCTCCAGATGCCGTCTGGAGCGCGTCGTCGACGGTCCGGCCCTGGGTGGAGCTGTCATGGCAAGGACATTGTATGTACGTGTAAGGTGTGAAGGATGCCATTTAGAACTATCTCGAGCTATTACATTGTAGCAGTTGGAAAGAAGAGGGCGCGCCTATAACGAAGCTCTGGCTCTCGAAATTGGTGGTCGCCGTAATATGACGTAGATTCAGGATAGAAACTTAGAAGTTTAAAATAGGCGTTGTATTGGTGTTGCTGTTGGAGAAGAATTCCAGCTTCCTATCATCAATAGATTACCTAGATAGGTAAGATTGTTGATTAGATTAAGGCACATGGGTACTGTAAGTCTCCAGGTCACAGGTGAGGGGCAGCACGGTATTGCCGTTTAGTCAGGGGTAAGTGTAACAAAAAGTCCGGGGTACCCATCGTTAGGTACTAAATAGTGCGCCAAGTTGAGCGAACAAGCAGTCTGTATCGTGCGCCTTCCAACATCAACCGCCTCATTGAGGCCGTTTACTAATATCTACATGCTTTGTTAGCATTCTACCCAGTTTCCCTAGCGACATACCTTTGAGTCAGTAGAATTTATTAAAACTTATGTCGAATGTAACCGGAGAACCTGTTTTGCTTTCCTTTTTCTTTTTCCTAATTCTAGATTCTTTTTTATACTCCATATGCAAACTAAAATGCGATCTCACGCTGAAGTGAGCAGCCTTGAAGCCCGATGGCTTGTCAGTAATATCATCGAGAAACGTCCACGCTGTTCATGAGCATGCACTTATGGGTTTCCAGATGCCGACTTGGACGACAAAGCTTGAATGCCTCCTTATCTAAGCTGGTTTCATAAACAGTCCATTTTCTCCAAGAGGCATAGCCACCTAATGATGATGTAATGATATCACGAGGCAGAACGTGTCATCTTGTGATACAGGAGCTTCAAATTATACACATCTGGTATATACGACCATAAATTTCATAGCTACCCGACTTAACAAGGAGTGACAGACGGTCCCAAGGCCCACGACACATGTGCTCGAGGCTCTGCAAGTATACCCATATGACATGTGAATCTACCGGTATCGGGAAATAGTGGCGTCCAACTCAAAGTGTGGGTTATGGGTCTGTGATACGATCCGCTCCGATGCGACCAAGGTTTCCAAGATATCCCAGCTGCATATATTACCAGGAATGGGAGTTTTCTGGGCCAGTCACTACCGCTCCGAATGTCTGTCCGAAGTAGCGAAATAGGTTGATCGATACTGAGTACCTACAGTACATTACCTATCTCCCAAGCGAATATCTATCAACCCAATACCACAGGTCGTGCTCGAGTCTTGGCACACTCGTCAATGTATGGATGTCGGTGGCATTTAATCTTTCTTACACGTGTCTAACAGATCGATACAGTCATTGGCAGCCGCTGGGGTGAAGCTGAGTTGAGCGCCGAGGGCTGCATAAAGGTGACAATTCCCAGGAGCCGGCCTTGCCCTTGCATCCTCAACCTGTTCAACGTACTCAGGACTGCCGCCCCCGAGTCAATCATCCCGGTATTCGACTTGAGAGTGAGATTAACCATGCGACTCATGTAGTAAACCATCTTATTCGAAGTATTGATGATTTGTCGCCGCCTTATAAACAGGTTCGAAAAGCGTTTTCGTCATGCGGTACACGTAGAGAGGCTTGCATTCATATAACGCCTGGTATGCTCACCGCATCTGGCATATCTTCCTTTCGAGCTCTTTGCAGCTGCTAGCATCAGCTCCAAGTAGCCACATGGAGCCCCAGAGGTTCTATCAACACAGAGATGGAACCTTGGCGAAGATTCGCGTGGTCTGTCTCTTCTTGGCCCGTCGACTTCTGGCGAAGAGGAGTTTTTTTTTTTTCCCCAACCTACGTTCGCCTAGCCGGATGGATCAACACTATCGCCCCGATTTTTGTCGTATTTTCTTCATACTCATCTTGACCTAGGGATTAATGCTATCGTGGCTTTAGAGGTAGGGGAAGATTATCATTTGTGTTTGGATTTATACGGCTGTGCTGTGATACCCTGCGTTGCCGAGGTGGCGATACATATTGTACCTTCGTATTAACGTCCTCTTTACTCCCTCAACCAAAGACTTAATATCAACCGAATCCATCATCACGAGCGCACGTCCTGGCCTGAATTTTGTTAGGTCGTGCAGGAAAATGGAGAGCCCACAGCTTCAGAGACCGTCAATATACAATGGGGTGTCAAATAGATCGCGTGGCTGGAAGACGTGGAAATCACAAAATGTAACACAGTCAAGGTCCATCAAACATAATGTGATGAGATGGGATGGTGCGTCGAAGACCAGCGAGGTATGGGACAACCTTCGAAGGGTGAGCATCACTTCTGGGGTTTGTCGTCAACGTCTCTTGCTAACTGACTATACTGTGTAGGACCCTGAATTGTGCTTTCGAGATGGGGATTGTTATGTGCATCTTCATAGCAAAGGAAAAAGTCACCGAGAAGCTGCATTCAAGCTTCCATACTCAAAGTTACTAGAAGCGAATTGTCGGCCGTTGATCGAAAAATTCCTGTATCGAGACCATGTTGATGTGGCAGGGCATCGTTCAGTTGACCTCTTCATTCCCGCGCCTCCTGAATCAGACAAGTGCCAGTCTTACAACTACCATCTCGCTACGCGGAACCTCTTTGCCTTCATCTTCCGACGGCCCATGGTCGGGGAGTGTCTTGGGACCACCCTTATCACCCTCATGCACAACCTACATCGATTCCGCAGCCCGGAAGCCGACAATGTCAAGGATCTAATTAGTTATATGGAGGAAGAGGGATATTTAGACTTGAACAGCCAACCCACATATGCTCTGGCAATACTGCGTCTAGCGGAAGCATTTCAGCTCCGAGGATTATACATTGAATCGTTTGCGCACTGTTGCGGCATGAGCGCTCGAATATTCTTCGCCTTTGAGTATCAGGTTAGTAAGCTTCATAATCATTCCGATGAACGACTTACTAAAGAAGAACAGCTTCTATCGCGGGTAACTCGCACCCTGATTCGGCGCGCGCGGCGCGAAATGCATCTGAAATTGAAAGCTTCCAGCGAGATGTTGAAAACATTTCTGCACGATGCAATATGCGAAATTAACATGGAGTCTTACCAAATTTCTCGAGAACGTCTCGACCAGTTCAAAAATTTGTTGGAGGGGTTCTATACCGCGCAGTTCGGCTGTTATCCTCCCCCGTCGACAGATACAATGACAACAGTCTTCGCAGCCGATGCTTTGCATATCATGCGAAATGACTTCGAAGCTCTTTATGAGTTTTTAATGGACCGAAAGTTTAATGTGCTCCCAGTGAACGAGTTTCTAACGGAAGGTCACATAGGCATTTTGAAAATTCTCAAGTCATTCGACATCAGATACAGCTATAAGCCTCTCGAGCATCCGCTCCCGCTACTTCCAGATTTAACACAAAGATCTCCCATGTGGAAAAACCTATGGTTGAGAATTCCAATTAAGATAGGACAGCTTCGGCAAACTAATACACGAGCAGCGCTGTCCGGGGCAACAAATTCAGACCGCCCAGACATAGTAGGAAACCATCTAGTTACGGCATATCGAGAATTTGAAGAACAAGCCATTCCCCAAACGAAACGAGGTAGCCTAGAGAATCAAGATCTGATTGATGGTCGCAAGATTCGATGGATCATGGTCTACGCACTTTATCAGACACTACTTCGAGTCACTGATGTAGCACCGGAGATTAGGGACGTCGAGAAAGTCCCATATCATTTGTGTATATCAACAGCTGACTTGCCTCCGTGGGAGAAAGAACAACCATCAAGCGGGCCTCCGTCTGCCCAACAAGTTCACGTGTCACCATCATTACTGCGTCACTTAGGACGTACTCTGGAGGTCGAGCCAGATGATGGTCACTTCACTCCTATAAGCCCAACTACATACAACACATGGGAACAAATTACAAGTTCTACGTCAGAAGACTCGAGCCTTTTTGGTGGCTCCGAAAACTCCATATCTAGACCATTTTGCGCGTTACGGCGTTCGCTTCGCGTTCGGCCCAGGAAACGGCCACGCGCTGAGACCCCAAAGACGCCCGGTCAAGAGGACATTATTCGCAAGGATAGCAATACAATTGATCCCGGAGCCAACGATACGGGATCACACCACGAGCTCCTCGACCCCTCTACCTCTGTGATTACTAACTCATCATCCCACTATAGCACTTCTGGCGCAAACACACCCGAGACTTGCAGCCCAGTCCAACCATCAATCGAGAAGTTGGAGGCTGAGCGTGCGGCGGTTTCTAAGTATTGCGGTCTTCACAATGTAGACTGTGACATGATTGGCCACTCACTCAAACGGGCTCGAACACCGCGCATTCCTGATGATCAAGATAGCGAGACGAAACAAGCTACTGGATACAACACTGAAAGTCCATCTACGGTGTCAATCGGTCGGTCTACAAGTTTCCAAGAGCATATGAGTAAAGCTGTAGGGCCAGAGACACAAGAGATCCGCAACACTGCGCAGACATCCTCTGATATGCAAATGCCCTTGCCTCAAGCTCCCACGGCTTGGGATGACATACAGACGGTCATGGAAGTCCAGACTAGCAACTACGAGGACCAAATGCAGGCTGGATTGGGCCAGTCCAGTCACCACGGGGATTTCATCGAGGTGAGGTCGGATACACCCCCAACTGTCAGGGAATCGAGCAACAGACGCGCAACGGCGATGTTTTGAGGGGGACAGAAACGATTCAACTCGGACTCGGCGACTGCCGCCATTATCACTGGGTGATTTCCTGAGCAGAGCGGAATCATGACTACCATGACCTCTGCTTTGTGCCATATTTAGACGACTTAAGAATAAGGTCATAATAATATCATGAAATCAATGTTCATTATTACCATTGCCAATTCGTAAACACCCAATCTTGGTGCCCTCTTGAGATCGCCGGTCCTTCATCGATTACCTTACCAGCTATATTAACTCATTCGACCAATGAATCCAACTCCCGCCTCATTCCTGAACCAAAACCGTGTTCTCCGCCCTCATTTTATATTCGTAACACTGGATATCCAATAGTGGGTATACTCTAAACATCGATAGACAAGAAAAGGAGGATCCAATCAGTCGCTATGACGCTTATTGCCCTCGCTCATGCTGTTTTAGGCGAATAATCGAGTATACTGTTCCGAAGTTTCGACTTAATCCCGCTTGACGCCTGCTCCAGCGAGGTTCTCCACTAGTTCGTTACCGAGCTCGAAGATCATTATCGTCGGTCCAATGAGCCACGCACCACTGTAGACAGAAAAGATTAGCATTATACCCCTTTCATGTTATGCGCGGTTATTTTGCGCTTGGGAGAACCCAATGAAGGGGGAGAACTCACTTGGGAATAATCCAAAGGAAGATCAGGTCCAGCGGGGTGTTGTGGCCAATGTTGTCGAAGCCAGAGTAGTACTCGCAAAGCCCTGTAAATTTCTATGTTAGCCATATCACTACTCCGTTATCCCTAGGTTCCTTATGTCCTAATCACACTCCCTGGTATCGCTTTATTCCCCAACGCACACTAGGAAAAGACCAAGTACACTCACAATACAATATTGTCTTGCTGAGCGTCATAACAGCTGCGCTGAATGCAACAAGCACAGAGATAGCAGCCTGGCGTCCAACGACCTTCTTCTTCCCGGCAACAGGGACGCGGTTCTGGAAGTATACATAGGCGTAGTATCCGTACATAGCCGTCTCGAGGACGTTCAGGAAGCCCTGGGCGGCTGTGAAGCCGCTGCCGGCGTTGAAGGCCTTCCAACCGTAGACGTGGTCGACCTCGCCGTAGAGGGCGTACGGCACCCAAAGGGGCCAGTGCAGGTCCCCGCCTTCCATCGTCCGCGGGCGTAGGAGCACGTATCCGCAGTCCCAGACGACGAGGGGGAGCGAGATGGCTAGCCAGAAGAGCGTAAAGTTGCTGGGGGCGTGGGTGTATGTGGTTGGTGCCGTGGACGGCTTGGTGGCGGAGCGTGTTGTTGCCATTCTTGCGGCTATTAAATATGTTCAGGACTTTCTCTTTGCGATCGCCCGATATAGAATTGGTGTGATTCGTCGTTGTTGTTCGTCTCTTATAGGTAGTTGTCGGCGCAGAGTCCACGATAGTCAGATAACTTCGTTCTTCGTCTGCTTCAAGCGCAGTTATCTGTTAGGTCGGTCGCAGGGGAGAATCGGTCGCCGTATCAGTCGCTTGTGTTCCCGCGCGAGGCTGCCACCAGAATAATACTATTATAATATATAAAGTAGGTATAAAATCCGTCGGTGGTTCGTGGATGTTGATATGAAAGCAAGACAATCAAGCAAGCAAGCAAGCTATGACTTTAAGTATGGAGTAAGGTAAGAAAGGTTGTGGAGAAGAAGGATACCAGCATCGGCAGTCCTCAACCTTCCGCGGGCCGCTGCGCAGGCAAGGTATATAAATCATTTTGGCTACTACAGTATTTCAGATAACCGTTACCTCGTCCGAGGGAGGTATCCATAACATTATGCACATTTTCGGCAGCCCGTTACCATGATGCAGTAGCGATTGTGGGGGTTTCTTGTAGGTAGGACGCTAAAGAGCTGGATGTTACGTCTCTTCGGTGCGCTGTGGCGCCCGGCATAGCGAAGTCCCGGTGGAAAGTAGGCGCCAGTGCACTGCTGTGGACTAAGTAAGCTCCAGGGGTCTTATTCGGGTTCGCACCGCATTCCTTTCAAGCTACCTCAGGTACTTTAGGTACATGTGTAAGACCAACCTACTTCTTCTTCTTTTATAAAATAATTACACCAAGCTCGGGCTTTTCCGTAGCGAATTCAACGCAAACCCGTATCATCAAGTTGGTATCGGGCTATACTTACTGTATTCGTTTGTGCATAATGAGAAGACTCGGTTGTCTGTCCTCCCGACGATCACAGCCATTTGGAATCTTCAATTGGAGGGGCTTAGCCTCAAGCGGCTGATTGGTCCCTGGCGTTATTCCAGAAAGGAAATAAAAATCAAAAAAATCGTATTCGGATTCCCGTCAAGTCAAAAAAAAGGCTTCGGCGCGACGGGCGAATTGCTGTCCAATTGATTCTTGTATCGGCTGTTTTCTTCAGTGGCTGAGATGTCCACGATTGATTTGTACACAGCTGAGGTAATGACGAAGATGGCATTTGTATTTCATCTACACCACCTGACCGTGTAGTTGGCTTATTCTTTGATGATATATACCGTACCTACCTACCGGTATGAGTTTTGTAAACGAGCTGCGGCTGCGGCTGCGGCGCTGGCATATTTCTCCTGTCAAGTGATCATGAGACCGTCGCGAACAATATGCGTATTCGCTCTGCATCTTTGGTTGATGTACTATGTACAGTCGCATCGCGAAGTCGCTGTAACGCAATGAGATCATTTTTGAAAGCTGTTGGTTGGGGCTTACCTACCTCGCCTACTACCTCCACACAGCCGTAGTCTGACTCAACTTTCGGGTTTGGAACGGAGTTGAAGAGAGACAAATCCTAGCCATGATAATTTTGTAAACAACATTTACTGCTCTGTACGCAAATGATTGTCCTTGCGGGTGCATCGCTGCGCTGTTTGTTCAAAACTTGTTGTTCTATCCAATCGAGGGGAGAAAGAAGACTCAGAGGTGTATTGGGTAAATTATCGAACAGCTCAATTAGCTCTATACACACCTCCACGTCTTCCTACCATCCTCCCTTGCGTCAGACCTCTACCTGAAGACCCAACTTCATGCTTTGACATTCCTCATGGCGCTCGACGTCAACATCCGCACATACCAAACATGTAGCGCTATGGTCTTAGGCGGGATAGTAAGCGGCGAGTTCTTCACCTGGGATGCCCCGCTGCTGAACAAGGCCGACTTGAAATGGAAGATGGCAAGCTGCTGCTCGGGATCGATCTTCGCACTAAGGAAGATGAGACCGTCTGACTTGCGGAGACCAGGCTCGAGAGGGGATCCGCCGCAGCGGACCACGATCTCTTTACCTGTGTTCTCGACGACCTCGAAATGGTTCGAGAACCGCAGGCCCTTTTTGAACTTGTCGACGGCCAGCTCCGACGTATGCCAGAGGTTGTCGTCGGTGCCTGGCGGTCTGTCGTAGCGCTGCTGGATTAAGCTGTGAATGTAGAAAGCTAAGAGGTGTCAGCGGGTAGTTGCATGAAGAGATCAATCACATTATTATCACGTCAAAGTTGATTCCTAGGAGACTTACGCCACCGGCTCCAGACGCCTCGGCAAAACTCGAGCGTGAGCGCCGCCTCGTCGTTGCGCAGCTCCGGTCGGATCTTGTCGAGCGGCACGACCCTAATCATGTCATCCTTGAGGGCTGGGTTGTCCTTCGGGTTGAACCGGCTCCACGTCCTGGTCTTGAACGCCGCATCGTCCTTGGTTAGAGGCACGAGGCTTGTGGTCCCCAGGAGATAGGCCATCCCCGCGCCGACGCCCGCCACGCCGCCACCGACGCTCCAGATGCCGGTCAGGGCTGCTGTCCTCAAGATACCCATTTCGATGGTCAGTCAATTCCCTTCTTATATACAAAGAAAAAAGTGAATGGAGAGCAAATTGAGCTATGCCGAGTCCTTAAGACTCCTCGCGTTAGACGGTTACTTGATAGTGTATGTAAGTCGCTAAACCGGGGCGCTCGGGATTCGGTATCTACATACTTAATCTACTTAATCAACACTTAGCTGGCTACAATCACGCCAAGTAGCCATACACCTTCATGATACACCTTCACAGCTCGGCAGCTTTCATGAGTCCGGAGTCCGAACTGAGTCGGTGCCAACTATATTCCGTAGATTGAGGATCATTGTCGGGTTTACATATATCAATATACACATAAGTTCTACATCAACGGGATACCGCAACCCATGCGATATTTCCGACTCGGCTTAGCATGGATACCCGGCGACTATTTATTTACCTGAGCCCACAACCGGCCAATACCGTACCAAAAGCTAGACCACCCAGCTTAAATAACACCAGTCAGACTAGGTAGTGTGCGAGAACTATTGCACCATACACGTACTTACCTACATAATAACCACAGACAGATTTGAGGTAGAAGCGATAAGCACAGCACCTCACCAGGTGGGTGACTGCAGCAACCTGAGATATTTCAAAACTGGCATGGATAAACCTACCACCTTACTAATTACAGTATTTAATGTATGACTGCTACCGCCAAACGTAAAATCCGCTCAAAAGCTGAGTTTCTACAAAGATTTAGCGAGGGCAGCATTCACAGATTTACTCTAGCACGCAAATATGACCGATAGTAAGTGGGCGAATCAAGATCGGTTGATTAATCGTGCGATTGAAAAGTGTAAGGAAAGAAAAAGAGAAGGGAAAAAAGGCACGAGCTGCAAACAATCGCTAACATATTTTGCTGGCTGGAGTCACGTGATGAATGCCCCAGTTTCAATCGCGCTAAAAGAAATTTGGATTTTCTCCAGGTCGATTGGCCGCTTCACTCTTCCCATCTTTTTCTCATTCAACGCGCCTCGCATCTTCAACATCAATCCAACGGCCAAATTCCATGTGCAACCGTATCGCAAGAATTCATGGCATAGCCGAGACACTGGTAAGGAGGATGCGAGGGCTTTTCTTTTGTCGATAGTGATTTGCACCATTTTTGGCCTGTCGGGCTTTTATCCTGCCCAAATATTTTCTGTCTTGAAGACAATCCACAATCATATCACCTTCCTGCGACTCTTCGGTGCGCAGGTAGTCACTTCATTTTCTTGATATCGTTCGTAGTGGAAGAATGAACAAGGGCCTAGACAGCCCGTCCGATCCACCCTGCTGTCGTAGATTTCAGTGCGACAGCGGGACTATTTGAGGACAGACATACTCAGTACGACCATAGACGTATAGCTTAGAATATTTTTAGATACCGCAGGGGATTTCATTGTTTGTCCAGGCAACATAGTATTCAACGCTCATATCAACTCATGATTCGTTATCAAGGCTAGCATCGGACTTTCGCTGATTGCTCCCTCGCGACATTTCACCTTTTTTAATTCTACTTGAATTCATTTTACGGGTTCCCAGGCGAACCATCATCCGTGTTGATATCAAACTCAGGAATAAAGTCCCCACGGGCCTCGTCAAGATTCCCCGCAAAGCTCGCATCCTTGAGCGCAAAGTTGGCCGAGCCAAAGTCGTACGCCGACAGTTTATCCCTAAGGGCCGTAGTCGGGAAGCCATTCCAGGACACGAGGGCTCCGTAGAACCACTGCCCGGTGGCATTCTCGATACTGTCGTCGTCTGCGTTGGCGAAGCGGAAGTCGTGGGAGCCGATGCCGTCTTTGTTGTAGATGATCTTCGGGTGAGTTCCATCCCAACGAACATCGCTCGCTGCTTTAATCTCATAGTCTCCATGTTGTGATGCGGCTACGTACTTGGCTTCGCCGTTTTGCGCCCAGACGACAATGTGTTCCCAGTCGTTGCGATGGCCCACATCGAAGACGAAATTGGGTATCACGACACTATCAAGTAAGGTCAAGCGTCAGCAAATGATCCGTATGGGACCCAGAAGGAGACTGGATGCGTACTCTTTCTCGAAATAGTAGTCGTAAATATAGGCGCACCAGCCATTGTTGCAGCGAGCTCGAGAATACACATTGTTGTTCTGCAGGTCAGACAGATCATGGCAGTTCGATGCTAGACCTGTATTCTTGTTATCTAGACCCGGATTAATTGTGCCGTCGGGGCCGATGGCAGGCGTGTTATAGCATCCATCGGTGTCGAAGTCCATTGCTGGTTGGAACCTGTCACTGCGTCAGCTAGAGTCGCCACAGGACATGTGGTCCAACTCTCACTTCAGGTCGTTGACGGTGGCTTTTGCCGGCAAAGCATGAGGAGGATCTCTAGCTACAAGTTTGAATGGCAACGCATTCACCACGGTGCCCAGGAAGAGCGCTAGGCCAGTGACCGCGAAGCTCCGGTGAGAATGCATCGTATTTCTTTAAGAGGGATTCGAACCGCTCGCTACCCAGAAGAGAGCCTAGCGATGGCGCATGTCCCCGTCATGGTCAGTCCGGGAAAGCTGCCTTTTGTAGCTTCCAAGCACTTTATACCGCCCTTAGTCTCCGCATTGCAACACGCTTTCACGATCGCCAAGCATCTGAGCTCGGCATTTTGCATCGCCAAGGACGTGCTCGGGGTGCGAGAAGACAAGCTCGCCTTCCATCTTAGGCAATACATAGAATCCCCCAATCTGTTATTAGAAGTTGTTATCGTCTTAGTACTGACATCCAATGCATTCCCAAAGCCCACGCGCGTTTGCCAAGTATTGAGAGAGCTCTTCTTAAGTGTAATGTATCCTATCATAATTCAACGTGATCCAGCCAAACAGCAGCTGATTCGCTCCAAAATAACCTGCATCGAGCCGTTATTCACAAGAGCTTGTTTTGAACTACCCAACCTCGACACCTTCCTTTCCCGAGCATCTCCTCTGGTCTCTGGTCCTTGGCCCCGGATATTGATGGCCAGCCCACCTTCCATTCAAACTCGATCTGAATGCAACGAGTTTTCCACGTGCTCATATAAACCATACAGGGGCAGACATTACCCCGAATCATCTCCCGTGAATATACTATGATACATACTATGAGGAAGCTACATTTCAGAACAGCTCTTAGGAGTGCTTCTGAATTTGGACACTTATAACCCCGCGATAGCTCTGGTTGACCTTTATGCGACTTTAGCCAATTCCGTAACGCGATCTTCACATGCCAGAACCAGCGCCGAGTCCAACTCATCTGGCTCTGCCCGAAATACTTCACAAGGCTCCTAACCCGTTGCCAAAACAGAGACAAATTCGGCAAATATATCTGACGATGAATCCTATCAGAGGGCATTGTCGGAAAAGGGAGGCTTTTGCTATGTCAACTCCAAACTTACCCGGTGACTAGATCAGAGAGTTCAAGTGCCTGAATTGAGTCTCATATCTGACGAGGAAAGAGCTCGCAAAATCGCATGAAATGACCGGTGTAATCCTAGACAGTAGAGCAGCTAAGGGATGAAGCCACCTAACACCTCTACTGGCACCTGAACGCGACCAAGAAAAGAAAAGAAAAGAAAAATCTTCAAGTTGAATCTAAGTCGCTTTGTCTGTGTCTTGTTAAAGTCAGGATCGTGACAGTGGCACAGTCGCATCCCAAATCTCTCTGTCACACCGACTCTCGCTCTGCTGCTCAGCGGCAGGTTTGGTAATAGACAAACACCGACCACGACGCTTTCTGCCCATGATAAGGACCTAGAGTCAGCAAGGGTCCAGTCTTGAGCCCACGTCAGTGGCAATCTGTAGCCATCAGAGAATAAATACAGACGATACCGTCCTCGAGATAAAAAGTAGATAATGGGATAAGCCTGGGGAAGCTGCTTCACCTTCATGCTGACGGCCATGACTTTTTTGCCGCATAATGGTGATTCGCACACCTTATACACATGTCGGTGACAAGAGTGACCGGCTATAATTACTAAATAGCACTTACCTTCAACACACATGCCTAGTCCTGCCCTCAGCGGGAGTCTTCAACATCACCGTGCTCATTTTCTTCTTTGCGTTCCTTCGTAACAGGGATATTGGGGAGGCAATGAACGCTGTCATACATAGCTATTACTTATGTTTAGAACAAGTGCTCAGATACCCAATGGATATCTCCTCAACTATATTATGACAAGTTTTCGTCGCGTGATTCTACGGCTATGCTTGCATTTTTAACGAGATTAGTTGTTACCTATTGACCCAGTGAGGGATTGCATGAATCAGCAGTACCCTCCCAGGTTCTCGCCGTGGTCCATTACGTACGGACATACCTGCGCGAGAAAAAAATACATTCTGAGTGATCATTCGTATTATTATCGCCTGTCTAACTTATAGTGAGCTTAAAGTCAAGAGAAAATGTCACAGCAAATCCAGCTCTGATATTTCTTCTGGGAACGTAGAGTGTAAGTGCCATATCAACCCGTCGCCCGGTTTAAAAAAAACCGTGGTTGGAGAACTGGGCTCAAAGAGACCGTGGGCCCCGGAACCACTCTTCGTCGTCAGGAACAAGGCACTGAATTTCCAACTATCGCACCATGTCGTCACTTGTATTTCAGTAAGTCCCCAGCTTCTTCAAAGCTCCTCATAATCCAACATTTATGGGACGCAATTACAGGCTTGTGACCCACAACTTGTTAGAGAAACATGGAATCGAGGCTCTTCTTCGGTTTCAGTGCTGTCTTTAAGTTTGCTTCGTCTTAGAGGCTTTCAGCCCTGGAGTGGAAGAAATTCGTGTCTCAGGAGCAGCCGTCTCTCTTATTCAGGATCTTCATTCTCTTCAGAGTCGGAATCTGTAATATATTAGTTCTTATCATTTCGAGCACGAGACACTAGCGTTCGATTATTGTAGGAAACTTTCAAGGGGTAGCCATTGACGCGAAAGGGACATTGTGTATTTGGAGATGACAAGCCAGGCTGTTAAGGAGAGAGAAAGGTAAAGGTTCTGACGGTCACTTACCAAGGATTGCAGCAATCTCCGACTCATCCAACAGCTTGGTCATCTGGTAATGCATACCTCGAAGATAATACCAGTCAAACTGGTCTTGGAGCCATATTAAGGTCTGGGTCCCTTTCTGCGAACTGCACACTGTAATTACATATTAGCGCACGCTGTATCACAACTCGACGACAGCCTCGTCCTGATTTCATATCCATACTTTTCACAAAACACCGTGTAAATTGCTTGAACCTCAGGGAAAGCTCTAGAGGCAAACTGCTCAGAAATCTTTTTCTAAATTCATCAGCTTCCAAAAGGAAGTAAACCCTGCGCCATATTTCCGCAATCATAAAGACTTTAAGGCATGTGAGCTGAGCCGGAATTTTGAATGTGATGTTGAGAGTCTCATCGGCTCTTTCCGAATTCAGACTCTCGAGTGCAGGACAGAATTCTTTCTTATACCAACGATCCAGGTTCGTCGTTGTGCTAAACAAACCAAGGAGTCCAAAAGTCTTGGTCACAGTCCATAACTGATTTTTGGACAGTGCGAAGAAGAGAGGTTGACTCATCCGGAGCATATCCTCATCCGACACGGTCCAAGAACTGGAGAGGAGGCGGGAGCAGATCTCGATTGTAGGTACATGAAAGTGAGGCAGCAGACAGGAAACAGCGTCCAGGCACAAGGCAATCCCAGCAAGCTCCAGTAAACCGTAGCCGGTGGCCTCCCGCGCAACTTCTGTAGCAAAGTTGACTCTCACTGCCTTGCGGATGGAATCGCGGTTCTCTCTGTGCACGACCGCCATAGCTGGGTGAACTTTGGCCAGAGAGTCAACAGAGGACGGATCGAGGAGTGCACGGAATATAGCAAGCAGTAGCTCATACGGAAGCTGAAGGATAGGACTTTCTGAAGGGGCCACGGTATCACCTTGGTTCGCAAGAGGCTCTAGATCGATGGCGTCGAGGCCCAGATCCACAGGTGGCGGCATAGTGTTGACCGAGAGGCGGCCACGGGGGCGCGGTCAGCTGTTCTAGTGATGCTTTCTGGTGTATTTCTTGGCTCAACCGAGACGCGAATTACTTCTTCAAGACGTGTGTATTTTTTTAGGGCTGTGAGCCTGGGAGTATACCTTCTGAAAACTTTGTCCTCGGCAAACGCAACGTGTGAGGATAGTTGAAGAGGCAGGTTCGGATTGCAAGGAGGGCATTAGTGGTTGGTCACGTCAAGGGAACCACCTGTACTGAGTACGTAAGTACAGAAATGATGAGATAAGATGTAGGTAAGCGTACCTTAAAGTAAAGAACCAGGACACCTAAATGCTACAGTAGGCGACAGGTTCCTAATGTCATTAGTTAGAAGGTATGTGCCCAGATGGTAGTGTACTGGGGGACATTAAAAGGCGAAGATTTGTTGACTTGGAGATGGTGCAAGTTGTATTAAGCCTGTCTGTGATACCTGGAAGGTACCCGGGACAATGTATCGGTGGATTTGTACAGAGCTGTCCAGGCGTAGCTTCCCTAAATAAGAGACTCTTGTAGTTATCTAGCGTCAGGGTACCTACCTAGTTGCGTATTTTTCCCACATTGTCTTAACACCACTCGAGCACCACTGATACTTCCTACCGAACTCGGTTAAACAAACTGAACTTCCCGAGTGACCCTGAGGTATGATTGAATATATTTTTTGAAGTTAAGCCTGACAGAAAGATGGAATCAGTATCACAAAGTCGGCATGTATTATTCCATACATTGCCGCCAAAGAGTTTCCAACCGCTCCTTCAGCCTCATAAATCCTTGTAACAACTCTACCTTTAATTCCAAAATATCTAGAACGAAGACTACCTTCTCCTTAAATTTCTCGTTATCAAAGTAGTAATTTGAGTTATACATCATAGAGTCAAATGCCCGAGCGTATGATCCCCTGGAAAAGAGGTTCTCTTCGGGTTCTCATCCAAGACAACTCGAATCCGTCCAAAGTGGAATGAACGATAAAGGTCCATCTCTGAGGAGCTGAACTAAACTCATAAATCCCGATAATCTGGATCACCCGGCACCAGACTTCCATCTGTCTCTTCAGTGGTGGGTAGTGGGATTGGTCCACACAGCTTGGAAACTCTGATAAGTATATAGTCCGGTGCGAATCTAACTCTACGATCCTTCAGGACCATGTACGTCATATATAACTCCATGTCCCTGAGGGACACTAGTAGTCTGGTATAGGCCCAAAGACGCCGTCACTGGGCGGCAACCTCATGGGATATTGTCTTTTCTTTCTATCGGTCGCCTTTTCAACCAACGTGCTTAGCCTGTTTTCGAATTCGGCGGACTTAACGAGCTCGAGTTGTCTGGGGGCGAACACAAAGTTCTTACGATAGTAGTTAGTCCAGGGACGGAGGCCTGAGTAGACAATGGGTACATTGTCAAACAGACGACTGCACCACCTGTGTTGACCTTTCAGCTGAAAGGCTAGGGGGAAGAGTCTAATAAGGCAAGGCGAACTAAAGCCGATGAGCCTCTACAAGACCTTCCCAGTGTATTTCACACGTCTTTTCAAGTCGCGATACGGGTAGTAGAACTGGAACAAGTCTTGGCCAGATTGAGGAGATTGCTGGGCTCGTCCAAAAGCCGCTTAACAATTATGAGCCGGAGCTTGAAGGGAACTAGATTACACAGGGTTATTAATAACAAGTAAATTATTGGAATGCTTGGTTACGAAGCGAAGACGGCCATTGATAGGTAGCAGCTAGGTCGTAATATAGAGATAAGAGCTCAATATCATCGAATCCTAAATCTCCTCCCTCTACGTAATATGTATAAATATATTCAAGAGAAAATAACAGCTAGAATCAGTTACGTTTTGGTATCGGAGAAGAACCAGACATCATATTCGCTCGTCCAAAGCAATGTGAGTATCGGTAAGGCTGGTGTAGTAGATCAAGGCGGATTTTCAAAAAGCGATCGATAGGCAAAGAGAACCGATACAGAGCTAAGCCGCGCCGATGGTGTCCATGACTCGATCAAAACCTAGATGCGATACGTATTTCACCAAGGTGTGACTTTATCTTATTCATCCCCTCTGACCATAAACCTCACGGGCGGACTGTTCTGGGCTGAAACCCGCGACAGTGAATGAGACCACCGCTGACGAGTATACTAGGTTGAAGCCTTCGTATAAGTTGAGCTTTTAGGTGATGTCTGCCATAGGGTTTCCTTGAAGCTTACGCGGCACGCGTCCAGATAAAGTCCGGAGTCAGAGAGTAATCTTCTCTCAGGCAACAACCTCTTTTGGAGGCCGGATTGGACAGATGATAGATATCACGGCATACTGATGAGACCATCAATAGCAAGACCTGCAGGTCCTTTTAAACCTGCAGGTGTGCTATCACTCATTCTTCAATTTTGTACATCTTTGAAGTCTGAGGGTTTCACAATTCCAGAACAGCCATTCAATTCTAGAACTATATAACATGCATATTCTTTAGATTTCATTGCTCAAGATGGTTCGGTCTATACAGTTGCTAGGTTAGACACTTGAGTATTCTGAAAATATATACAATTATATACATATGCAATACGGCTATAGAACAATTATGGCTTGCCAAGCTTTCAGATATGTACAAATCCCCCAAGATCCGAAACTTAGTCAAAGAGGGTATCGTAGTAGTGCACACAAGACAAACAGTATGCAAAGCCTCATCTTATCCAATCACATCTTACTGGCATTCTCCGCTAAGGCCAATGCTGCCTTCTGCTGGGTAGTGCCTGCTTCTGAGTAGGGCTCTCGGACCCACTCGAAAATTCGTCTCCAGACCATCTCGCCGTCGTGTGGCGTATCTATGAGCATCACTAGATGTGCCCAGGCCGTCTCGTCACTGATGGCATCGAACCCGAACCAGGGGATCGAATCATGTAACCTCAGCCGCGCAGTCTCAGCATCCTTTTCAGGATGGCCCTGAAATGTGAGGACCGAGTTGGACTCGCTCAGGAAACACTGATTACCATGCGCGAGTGGCGTAAACCCATACGGCGCCACGGCGACCTCACGCCGGTGGTGTTGCTGCAGCTTGAAAGATCCTGTCATCGCAGCTTCATAGAAGAAATCCCGTCCCCGTGGGGTCAACTCCACAGAAGCCACCCCCATCTGTGATTTTTATTAGCCTCCCCTGCTCTCCTTGTTACCACTCTAGCTTCTACTAGTTCGACACATGCGTCGGCTTCTAGAACCGCCAAGGTTTCGTTGGCCCACTTCTTTAGAGTTTCCCTGGAAAAGAGAATGGAGAGAAGCATAAATAAAACTAGGTGTACTTGACTCACCTCTGGAACAGCCGCATCCACCAACTTGCCCCCAAACACGTTGCTGATGGTCTGATGGCCCCAGCAAATGCCCAGTAATTTCTTGTGTGGGTAATCACGAACCATCCTGCGCACGAATTCGTGGACCTCGAGGATCCACGGGTATCGGTTGCGCGGGTCGATATTGCTGCCGCCGAGCACGACCAAGTCAAAATAGTCCGGATTAGGAAACTCGCCAGGGCGGTTGGCAGGCTCGTAGAACGCGAGCTGTGCGTGGGGTGCCACAGTGCCAATGGTGCGCCGGTATGACCCACGGATCGCCGGCAGTAAGCGCGAGCGATACGAGTTGAGTAGGATGGCGATGCGAGGAGGCCCTTTTGTCTCTTCTGGTACCGGCCTCACCGTGGATGCCGGGTCTCGGCACTGCGCGATGCGCTCCGCACGCACGCCGGGATTGCCTCCATCTCCTGGTTTTGGCGATGGCGTCGGCTCATTGGGTGAGTTGAGCGAACACGGAGGAATGGGTTGTGCATGGGCTTGGATGTTGCTCTTTCTGTCGCTCTGTGTACCGCCAGTGACGGTGAGGTATTCAGGGGGTGGGCAAGTGAAATGAGAGGCCATGACGCCATCAGTATGCCGATGAGTGAGTGATTGGCGTTTTGTGCTGGCACTGTCTGTTGAAGACAGTGCTTGGGCCGAGAGCGTGCTGTTGAAGGCTCAAAAGGGAACCTCGCGCGTCTCCTCGTGCGGTTTGTCTTAACCTGAAACTAGAGGGATGGGGAAATAGTCGGAGTAGAAGCAACAGAAGCGGTCGTACGAAGGCCAGGCAGGGTTCCTGGCGGCTGCAGCTCGGAAACACGCCTGGCAGGCAGCCTAGGGATAGCGACGTCAGAGGGCCGTTGAGCCGACGGGGGGCGAGCCCAGGTGGGCGGACGCTACTACGTACCGGGAGATTGGCCAATCAGCGTCCAGTGCACACCTAAACTACCAACGCCAGCCTCTAGGCTAGCTTTAGCGTCCGCTGGTTGCCTCTGTTGTACCTACAGTACGGTACCTTATTAGTGCAGGTGCCATGTAGTAGTATTAGCTGTGGTAGGCTGGACAGAGGGAGGTAGGTACTTGGACTAAAAACGAAAGTGTGAGTCTCCGGCCAGCGGAACCCGTTGCCGCGGCGCTAGAGCGGGAGAGCCTATCCAATGGGTACCACTTACATACTTCTATCTACATTATTCATACACCAATTGCAACCAGTGTTGACCGTTGACGTAAGATTGTCTAAGTACAGAAGGGTGTCATCAAGGGGTCAGGGTCACGGTGACACCAATAGGAGCTCAAGATGAAGGCGGATTTCAAGGCAAGTAGAGGCTACTGTAAGACAACCCAGGAAAAAAACCAAGACAGTCCGAGCTTTGAACCGACGAGGCTGAAATTGCAATGATCCGTGCCATCTGGAAGGCACCCAAATATTCAATCGTTTACATCTGGGCTCTTCTCTAATGGGGATTTCTAATTAAACATTCCCGGTTTGTCAAAACATGGCAGGTCAAGTCGTTTGTAGTCTTAGTTGAAATGGCTGGAGAAAGCATATCCGTTTTGCCGAACAGTGTTGGTTTCCTTAGAAGACTAAATGCAATCAGCTTGTCCAAGTATACACGAATAAGTAGTGACGTGCCAAACATTGCTGGCCGTAACTCCTACTAGGGGGATACCGATACATACCCCAACCCGCTCGTCCTTGAGTCGATGTTGTCGGATCGACATGGTTTTGAAAGCCTAGTCCTATAATTCTTTCTTTTTACTATTGTACGTAGTGTAGAATCGTGTTTGCTAAGAGTTGTTTCCCCTCTGCCTAGAGTCGCATTGAGGGACTCCCTTATCTGATTGAAGCGCTGTGGCCGCGATGAAAGATCCTATTTTGTCGAGTACTCTTCAAGCATGGTGCATATGAAAAGCGTTGGAGAACAAGGGAATTGCCGCGAAACAAAAGCAAAAAAGAAAAGACGAGAAGGAAAACCTTGTCTTCGCTCTGACAATGATTGCATGCAACGTTTATTCGTAAAAGATATCTCCTCAACAGTAGCGAATGTAGACAGAAAAGCGTTACACGCACCAGTCGATGTCTAGCTCGTCTTGTTCCGATATCTCACAAACGGATAGTGAGAAGAAAGGTGGTGGCCGAGCAGGAGCTTGAAAACATCAGCTCTTTTGACGATACATGATCCGCTTCGCTTATGCTTCAGTACTATCACTTGAACATGCAGTTTGTGGTGTATTGCGAAGTATCGTGCATCACGTCAGATAGGGTCTTCTCCAGCGACTGAGCGGTTGACAGATGTCATTTCCGTGTTTATATGCATGTCAGAAACGTTGCATTGCGTGGTAGCTTCAGACATATCCGAACGCATACCACCAGCCCGGTTCGTGGGAGTGAGATGCAAAGCCTGGAGGCCCAGATTACAAGCCTTGCTGGTAAATGGAGGTGGAGGAGCCGCCTAGGTCTGACCACATGGCCTTCACCGAGCGTTTAGGCGACATGGAATGGAGTACGAAGAACAATTTCGGGAGAACCCGAAGCATACAGGAATTAAGAATTAAATATGTGGTGCTTGGGAAAGAGGGCCTGGCACGGGAGAATACCTGCAATCAGTAATGCAACAGGGGTTCACTTTGTCTCAAGACGCCACTGATGGTCTGTCTGGCTTTGCTTGACAGTTGGCTTTTCCTATCATCGATCTCCACAGATACCTAGCGACTTGCGATTCCTGCAAGTAATCTGCTGGCAGTAGTCACAGGCGTTTTTCGTCTCGACCAAACATGCAAATTTATAGGGTCTGATTACATGCAGTAATGTCTGTAAACGGTTAATTCCACAGAGCAAGTTCTGGGCGCCCAGTGTGAAATCAATGATCCATGATCGACTGACCTGTCGTCTATCACTCGGGATCACTAAATCGATTTGCCTCGACCGAGGATACTATGTTAGGATATTGCATATTATAGGATTGTCCGCTGTATGCAGACGAGGCAAGCACCGACTGTAAGAACAATCTCATTACAAGAATATATAACTGAGATTTATATTTTGTAGAATATCTTGTGGGAGGAGGCGGGAGTTGGCTTGGTAGAGCTACCCCTGTGCTGGGCCCCATCGTACCACAGACGGGGAGATCTGGAATACTACTCCGGTTATCTATCAAATCATTGGAGTGACAGAGATCTGTACAGGGATTTGGGCGTCGAATTGGGCGGTATTCCTCGATGGTAGGCCGTTGGGTCGTGGGGGACAACGTATGAGGCTGGTACATGCGGGCAGCCGGTCTTTTGCTTGCAGCACTCATGTATGGGTGTTGCAACTTAGGCCATTCGACATCGAGCTTAGCAGAGCTCTGTTCAAGAGAGTAGAAAAGTGAACCTCTAGTGGCTGGAATGATAATGGATGGATCTGTAGGTCTGACTGGTGATGTATAAGGGAAGAGTAATGGCAGGTGATCTTTGAGCATTGGTCCTCCTGTATGATAGACGATAGAGAAACATATTTTGTGTTGCATGGCAGAAGCCACCTACGACTAATGAATGATTGTTACTGGATTGTTATTCCTGCACATTTCTTTGCCGGCTTTAATGCGCGTGGAGTTTGTCCTTGGTTGTGAGTCTCTAAATGTCTGGCTGCAGCGTGCGTGTGACAGGAGAGCCGACAGGAGAGCCGCAACAAGCTTACGTGCAGGGGACGCCCCCGTAGTTCTTCGACGATTCTTCGTCTTGTCGCTGGAAGCTTACCACTAGATCTCAGAGCATCAAGTGGACGGAAAGGCCCTCGATATGCTGGCGATCCTTTTAGGTCATGTCACTGTCGGCCTCCCGAAACCTCCACTTTCATTCATTGCGCTCCACACAATTCGATACTGCCGAAATGTGCAAGGCACGGTACTTGGTCAGTCTTGATGTCGGCAGGGTCGACATGAGGAGAGTGATGGAGGCCGGACGCCACTGGCAATATTAGTTACCGAACTCTCCTCTCAGGATGGGCTAGGCTTTGCTCCAGTATATTTATCCTTCTGGATTTCGGCATTGTTAATACTTCATTTGTTGAGCTCTCAGCATTGTTATTCTCCCACGGCCAGACAGACACACTGAGAGATAGTACCGTTTATGTACTCTCGCTAACCGGACTAAACCTCACCTCAAACTGAGACTAGAGCAAGTACCCCCTATTGACCACAAAGTATCCTCAAACGCACCGATACCACACACAACCAGCAAGAAAATTGGGTAGGCATAGTGCTAGCCACTCGTCTTCGTTATCAACACTAATCATCCAACGAACTAGTTCCAGTGATCTTGACAGGAGAACGGTTTTTGCGGCCGTTCTTGAGTCATCTTCGGGAAGTCGCACAACACTGCATCACCAAGAACCTAGGTTCCTGACCGCTAAGTCGACTCTGCAAGCGTACCCAACACTCATACCAGTAGGGCATGTAAGCGGGGTTGTCGACGACATTCGCTAGCCGCACACCTACGCAGAAGGCCAATAGAAGCGGCGGTGAATATTGAATGTGAGAGGCGTCATCAGAGGATTGAGACAGACATCAAAGATGCTGGATAGGAGATCAATTCAACCCCCGCTTTCGCAGTCAGCCTGGCCGCTCTATTACGAACGTTTATCAAGCAAGTCTCACCTTCACAGAAATCACGAACAAGGCTTGTTTCCGTTCTTCCAGGACAGGCCGTTAGACACCTCTGGATACCGTACGGACCCTAGTTCTCACGGACTACCGTTCCAGCGACATTCGCAACAGATCATGGACAACCGGAGCCCATATCAAAATGGCCGCGATAGCGGCGACGAGACTTGTTCGGTATGTCTCCCTCTTTATCCTCTGTTACGCCGGCATATGTAGCATGGGGGATATATTCTAACCGTCGTCTTAACAGTTTAATGACTATCTCACTGATGGTCTTCCAGCGGTCGGTACAAGCATGCAGGACGTTAGAAGTCAAACGGCTGCTCAGTCTGTCTCACTTGCGAATTGCGGGAGGGATGCTGGTCCGAGTCATCCCCAGTACAGTAACAAAGCGGCTGCGGGAAATGAGCAGATGTTTTTCTCAGGCCACCCCGCCGCAAACGCCTACGCACATGACTTGAATGGCAGTTTCGACCAACAGATGTTCCAGTACCCATCCTGCAGTCCCAGCGGCCTTTGTGACCCAAATCTTGAAATGGGATTCCATCATGGGTTGTCGTCATCATCCCAAGTATATTCCAGCATGCCATTTTTCGCAGAGCCCTTCGAATATACTCATGCTGCCCCGGTTACACTCAATAGCAGTTTTTCATCTTCAGTCGGCTCTTCATTAGCATCTGAGATGGTGGCGTCGATGACTCTCGAGTCTGGCCCTTTACAAGGCCGCACGCCGCCGATGGACTTTCAAAACAATTATCATGCATCCCCGGTGGGAATCTCGGGAGGAGATTGGGTGGGAAATTGTCCTACTACCATTTCTCCCAAAATGTTGCGAATCCACCCGTCACCGACACCGACATCTTCCTCCGAGTCCATCCCAACCCGCATACCTACCACTGGTGGCGACTCAGATCTCGGGTCGGCTGCTTGGGACCAACACGAGGTCCGTAATGCACATCCCACCAAGCGTTCAACTCCCAAGGCCCGTAAAGAATTGCCCACGAAACCCATCAAGCCTCTGCTAGCCCCGTCTTCCTCAATTTCGAAGGGCAAGAGTAAGGCCAATGTGCAACAGCCGTCGTCCTTGCAACGCCCAACGGTGCCAGCTCCAACTAGGACAATTCCCAAAGCCCCGCGAGCGGTAGAGTCTGATGATACAATGGAGGATGTGGCCTCTGGTTCTATTGATGCTGAACGTGACGCCAAAAACCGATTCCTAGTAGAGTCCAAACGTGCGGGTATGACATATCGTGATATTCGTCGGAAAGGCGGATTCACCGAGGCCGAATCGACTCTCCGCGGACGCTTCCGCACCTTGACCAAAAACAAAGAGCAACGTGTGAGAAAGCCTGAATGGCAGGACAAAGATGTAAGCTACCCCACAAACTCGGTGATCATGAAAGCTACCATTAGTTGGCTGGCGGTCCATTCATATTAAGATAATTATCTCAACTAATACGGTCACGGATGCAAACAGATTCGCTTACTCAAGAAGGCCGTCCGAAAACTTGCTAAAGGCGACAACAACGCGGCCAGAGTGCCATGGAAGCAGGTCGCTACCTACATTTATGAGCATGACGGTTCTTACCATTTCGGCAACGCCACATGCCGGAAGAAATGGGACGAATTAGTTGAGCAAGGGCTTGAAGAACCTTGAGCAGCTAGAGTCTCTTATGAAATCGTACTATACATAGACACAGATTAGAGGATGAGATGAGTGGCGAGTGTGTAAGATAAATAGAAAGAAGGGTCTCGAGAGCAGGAGAGAGTTTTATGTAATAGGAAATGGGGTCACACCCAGTGTGTACTCACAAAGCGAATAAGAAGTGTATTGGTTCTAGTTGCCTGATACCATGCTGTCAGGCTGCAGCGTGGCGTCTCATGAGTGCGGTTCATCTGCCTTGGAAAGTTCAAGTAGTCAAGACATGTTGGATGGGGGTACTCCGATGCCTCCTAGCACATCAGGCAGCATCGTTTGATTCATTCTCAGGGCATCCCATTCAACTTGATTCTTGACAAGGGCGGTACCAGCTAACAGAGTGCCGTTGAGAGCTATGTTGCCGATTTCATTGCCAATATCATTCTTGATACTCCTGCCCTCTGCAGTTCGCGGGCAGAGAGCCATGCAGGTGCTGGTCATGGCGAAATTGTAGCTTATCTGCGCCTCACCTTCGTCGGCTGCTGTTGTGTTAGATAGGACGGCACGCACAGCGCGCTTATACAGTGACAGATAGGCAAGATGCCTATCCTCAGCACTCGTTCCAACGCTGATAGGAGATGTGAAGACAGTAAACGGTAATGTGATTTCTTTTCCGCACACTTTATCTGCAAGTACGGCCCATTCATTTCCATTCTCGGCCTTTTCTAGACCAAGTTTCATACGGTCGACAGGTAGCAGTTGGAGGTGTCTATGCGGTTGGCTCGCACCCGAGTGTTCTCCAGAGTTGAAGAATACAAACAACTCCTGGCCCGCATTGCGGTAGGCCTGTACGCAAGCATATGCCGCATCCACGTCGCCTCTCTCGAGAAGATGAGTCTGGGGTTTGAAGTCGCTAGTCGCCAGTATAAAATGCTCAGGGACGACGGCAAACTTGTTCAGCACCAGCCGATGGGAGGGTGGAAGCTGCGCGACGAGCAAGGCGGGAGAGGGATTCTCGAAGGGATTGAATGGCCTTGCGTGGGGCTCGACAGGCTTGGGTGGCTTTGGCTTCTGGGCGAGAGCGGGCGAATATCGGAGCTGAAACTGAGAAAATGTCAGAGACACATCGTTTCGCGACGTCATCGTGAGAACTCACGGCAAGCGATCCCACCGCCAAGATGGCAACCTGTGTCGGGTAGTAGATCAGATCACCACTAGCCTGCGCCTTCGCAAAGGCGTCTTTCACCAACGTGGGGAGATTGGACGGAACAGGTAGGGGTGGCATATCTCCTATTTTTACAGTATCTATGTAGTTCTAGAGGTTTGGTGGTGTAGATTGATCGACCTGCCCCAGACAATATACAGTAGGTGTGCGATGAGATTCGTTCCTGCCCAGGATGTTTCGACCAGCATGTACCTACCCCAAGTATGGCCAGTGGGGTTGTTATCTTCAAATCGGGGTACATAATTGCTTCCCTTAGAGATGTTAACCATCTGTTACTCAGCTGGCACCAGATGGCATCTTGGATTGTGCATGAAAACCCAGAGACCCGCTGCGTCCAGTAGCTAGAACTCTCTTTCTAACACCATCTCATGTCTGAGAAGCTTTACCCAGTCCATTAATTATTTAAAATATCCATATCGTCTGATGCTGTTTTGGAATATGAAGTATTAGCTAACTGCTTCGACTGATTGGCTGACAAGACTGTTCGACTTGGTGGTAGCTAGCGGCTACCTACCTCGCCTCCAGTAGCAGACCAAAGCCGGACATATTAACCGTGCTCGGTATCGAACGGGATGACTTGCATCGCCATGCAGCCAGTGGCATGTGGCCAGCACCGCTGCATTCAATTAATCCCGTGCAATGGACAAATCTATTTTGTGCTCTGTGCTGCATAAGACGCGACCTACATGCACTGAATAGCCCCTGGGCGAGCACGATGGTTAGTTCGAGAGACTACTCGCGTAATAAGGGGCCTGCAGTGCAATGTCGGAAGAAACTCTCCACTTCAATCCGAGTCGGACTCGTGCCATATCGACGGCAGTAACGTGGGTATTGGAGGTTACCGTATGACTGCCCGACACTTGTCAAATTAAAATAGGAGTGTGAAAGGTGGTATTAAACAAAATTAGACGCAACGACACTGGCAGTCACGAAGTTGTATGTTCATTGAGTATGCCTCCTTACATTGTGCGCAGTGGTACTCTGATGATACAATCATTCTCGGCCGCTGTGTTGAAGAGGCTACAATATACCTTGTAATTACAGAGGTACTGTACTGTATTTTGAATATTGTGGCATCGTGATATGTTTCAGCAACAGGACATGGTACCTTAAGTTGTCTTGTCTAAGCCCAGGTACCTAAGGCAGATCAGATCGGTCCCAGTAAATGGACTAAGGGCAGAATGAGGGGTTGCTTAGTGGACCGATCCTCATATGTAAGACACCCGTGGGCGATTAGGTAATACGTCAGTGCGTCCTTGATCCAACCAATTGAACCCCATTCTGCATTCTGAAACGCACTTTCCTTTCGGCAGGCATGGCACCCTACTGGGTTGGTTGTTTGTTATACCAGTACTCTGCAGCTTCACTTGCAACGACAATCAACTGGCAGGTCCCAATATTTTTTATAAGCGAAATCCTTACCTTAAAATAGCCATTCGTCTTCGATACGAAACGAAACGAACTATAGGGCCTTTTAATGGGCGGAAAAGTTCTTGGAAAACGTACACTGGTACACAGCATGTGCAGGAACAGGATACCTAACATGCTTAAGGATTGCGATCGCTACAACCCGCCAGGATCTCGACTACAATAGGAACACGTGTTCCTGACTGGCTACCTTAGCGTGGTTATAGATAGATGAATGGATGTTGGCTTGTAGTGCTCGATGTAATTGAGGCCATACAAGGGAATCCGGGACAAAAGAGAATTTGGTTGAAGGATTAGAAGGCATGCTCCCTTTTTTTCTCTTTTTCTTTTTAGGCATTAAAATTCTTTCAGAAAAAGGGCACATTCATGAGATCATTGTGGTATGCGTCGCACATTTACAGGTATATCCCATCATGTTATTAATAGAGACAAGTAGTACTGGATGAAGAAATGATGTAATATAGATACATATCTATATATGGCTGTTGGAAAAGCGGTGGCCACAGCATTCCTGTGCCTGGCGGCTGCGCCAAACAAACCCCGCTGGCGGTAGCATTTTGCCGCACTAACCACTAAGGTATTATTTGCGCAGATAGGAAGAGGCGAGAACAGCGGACAATCTAGGTACACCCTTTCTGCGGCCGTATTCATTGCAGTAATCTGAGCTTTACAGTAGGTAGCAGCTGAGTGTTACCTGGTAGGAAAGCGAGGCAGGCGAGGCGATCTGAAAAATACATGAGACTCTCCACCTATTCAATAGCAGCGTAAAGCGTCTCATGTATTTTTCAGACCGCCTCGGCAGGGTACCCCTACAAGGTACATACAGTAGGTGGGGTACCTTGCCCGGTAATGCAGAATGCCTGCACCAATGTACTGGAGCCGCGCCGTAGGTGAATTCACAGCCAATCAAATTCCATATTGGGAAATTTCCCAACACGTCATAGGCCAGCCCTCGAAATTCTATGGGTGGTGCAGGGGGGTTAGCAACAAAGAAGCGCTTGGAAGGCTTGGAAGGCTCAAATGGCGACATGGTTAATGCTACTACTGGACTTTGTTGCTCTGTCAAAGTAAATGAATGGTTAACATCACACAGGGAGGCAGGAATTTCTTTGTGAGGCGCAAACATGGACGGTGCCTGGGAGACTGGTCCCGGTGATTGGTCGAGTTGTGGCAAGCCAACCTGCCACTCGGAAATATCATAGGTACCTGGATTCAATCCCACATTCCCACCCACTTCCTGTAATACCTACCAGAGAAGGCAGGGGCTCAAGCAGGTAGGTAGGTCAACAAGCTGTGGCATATATAGTATAAATGCTTTGACAGCAATTGCACCGCCAGACTACACCTACACAACTGTCATTTCCTCTTTTAGTCCGCATCTGTTGTTTCGGAGTTGTCCATGACGACACGTCTGCTGTTGTTGGTACATCTTCGCGCAATCAACAACACAACCACAACAACCACTATCTCTACCTCTACAACCCTAGATTTGTTTTAGTTACCCTGTTGACCAGACGCCCGCACACATTTTCTTCCCCTTCTCATTCTCTCTTTTGGTCCCTTCAATCTGGTTACCTACGAGCCGGACAGACCTCTACCTACATCTGTATCAACATTTGTTCCTCGTTCTCGTTCATCCTTTCGTTTCTGTCCCTGGAGGAGAAGACCAAAGCGCCGGCGTTCAATCTCTGTCGATAGAGCCAAATCAAGGTCGTCGTCTCTGGTCGGCTCTACTCCATAGACTATACCGTTAAACTTCTTGCGGGTAAGCATTCTGCACACGTTCTATATTCTCTACATCCTTTACATTCTATTGCACACCGTCTGCTTCACGTCCTCTGCCCTGGTCACAGCACATGCTGTGCAAACCGCTGCACGATTCTTGTCAGCGCTCGCATGTTCTCGTTCACCTGCCTTTCATGGATTTTGCAACACAATCTTTATTGTCCACCCCTTGACACATGGGAAATTATAATCGGCCGACTTTCATCCCTGTCACAAAGGGGAAGGCACTTTCATTCAGCCGTTATAAAACTCCCTCTTGAAACCCCGCTGCTCTCACTTCGACCTAACTCGATATATTCCTCTTCATTTCACAATCATTCCTCCTGATCTACAAACATTGACCGGACGGTCTTGATCTTCTTTTCTCTTTGCATTCTATCGCAAAACTTTCCTTTGGCATGACTTTCAATTGGTAATCAAGCATACTAATTACCCATATAGCTTTCAGTTTGTCGCTACCTGGATTTTCGTATCACTATTTTCGTTAGCTGGTTCTAGCGTGAAGATGGGTCTTTTCAAGATCCTCGCAGTGTCTGCGGCGGTGCTGCAGCTTGCTACTCAAGGAGCTGTCGCCGCTCAGAGTGGCGCCTTGCAGCAACGAGATGATGCAGCCTCTTCCCAGTACTGGGTCTCGACCATCAAGCGTCAGGGAGTTGCAGCGTTTGCCACCGAGCCTGACTACAAGGTGTTTCGTAACGTCAAGGACTATGGTGCAAAAGGAGACGGTACAACTGATGACACGGACGCCATCAACAAGGCGATCACAGACGGCCCTGGTCGATGTATCGACAAGTGCGACTCCCGCACCACCCATCCCGCCATTGTGTTCTTCCCTTCAGGAACCTACCTAGTTAAGAAGCCTATTGTCCAGACTTACTACACTCAATTTGTGGGCGATGCTCTCAACGTTCCCACCATCAAAGGCTCGGCTGACTTCGCTGGCATGGGCGTAATTGACGCGAACCCGTACGATTATACCACAAACCAAGATCCTCCTCCTAACTGGTACATCAATCAAAATAACTTCTTTCGTCAAATTCGCAACTTTATCATTGATATGACAGACATGCCTACTGCCAGCGGTAAGGCGAGTGCAGCAATTCATTGGCAGGTAGCTCAGGCCACGAGTCTGCAAAACATTGTTGTCAACATGAGTCCTGCTTCCTCAGACAACTACCAGAAGGGTCTTTTCATCGAGAATGGATCTGGAGGTTTCATGGCCGACCTGACATTCAACGGTGGGGGCATTGGCGCCGATATTGGCAGTCAACAATTCACCACTCGCAACCTAACCTTTAACAACTGCAATACCGCTATCCATATGATCTGGGACTGGCTTTGGTTGATGCAAGGAGTGACCATCAACGGTGGCCAGGTAGGTATCAACATGACTAGTGACAGCTTCGATACTATCAAGGTTGGGTCCTTGCTGCTCCTCGACAGTAAATTTTCCAATGTTCCTGTCGGTATCAGCACCCTCTACAAGCCTAATGAGCAGTACACCAACAACACCCTTGTTCTCAACAATGTGGATATGAGCCAGGGTGTTCCGGTCGCTGTAAGTTATGCAAAGGATGGATCATCTTTGCTGGAGGGAAACCGAGTTATAGATGGTTGGGTACAGGGTAAAGATTACAGCAGTGGAACAGGCAAAGCCGTCCAGACAGCTCAAGACAAGATTAACTTCCCCGATTCTCTTCTCGCCGGCGACGGAAAGGTTTTCACGCGTACCAAGCCTCAATACGAGTCTGTTGATGCTAGTCGCTTCTTGAGTGTCAAATCAGCTGGCGCTGTAGGCGACGGAAAAACAGACGACACGGCCGCAATCCAGAAAGTCTTGGACAGTGCCAAAGACGGTGACATTGTCTACTTCGATCATGGTGCTTATGTCATCTCTGATACCGTTCATATTCCTAAGAACATCAAGATCACTGGAGAGATGTGGCCCCTTCTTATGGCTACAGGCGAAAAGTTTACCGATGCTGGCAAGCCTGCTACAGTTTTCGAAGTTGGCAAGCCGGGCGATGTTGGCAACATCGAGATGTCAGATTTGATCATCGAGACCAAAGGCGCCCTCCCTGGTGCCATCCTCGTGGAGTGGAATCTAGCTGGGTCAGAGAACGGTGCCGCAGGCATGTGGGACGTTCATTTCCGTGTTGGCGGCACAGCTGGAACTGAACTCCAGTCTGATCATTGCAGCAAGGATCCTAATGCGACTACTTCAGTTGACGACAAGTGCAAGGGTACCTTCTTGATGCTTCACCTGACCCAGACTGCCTCAGCCTACATCGAGAATTGTTGGTTCTGGGTTGCTGACCATGAGCTTGACCGCGCTGATCACAACCAAATCAATATCTACAATGGACGTGGAGTCTTGATCGAGGCTCAAAATCCGGTTTGGCTATGGGGAACTGCATCCGAGCACAGCGTTCTCTACAACTACCAGATTTCCAACGCTGAGAACACCTTCATAGGACTTGCCCAGACTGAGACTGCCTACATGCAAGGAAATCCCGACGCCACTCAAGGCGTAACTGTGCTTGAAGGCTATTTCGACCCAGAGTTCAAAGAGACCTGTACTGGCACATCCGACAAATGTGCCCGAACTTGGGGCATGCGAGTCACTAATTCTTCAGACGTGTTTGTTATCGGTGCCGGCATGTACAGCTTCTTCAACAACTACGCCCAGGAATGTGTCGACGGCCAGAACTGCCAAGATAACATGATCAGCATTGAAGATTCACAAGTCAGCATGTATGGCATTAGCACCAAGGCCTCTATCAACATGCTCACGGTCAATTCCAAATCCGTCGCACAAGACAAGGATAACCGTAATACGTTCTGTGCTGCTATTGCCAAATATGAAGGCGGCACCGGTTCTGGACCCGGTTCTGGATCCGGGTCCAGTTCGAGCAGCTCCTTGCCAGTTTCTACCGTCTCGTCCACGGTTTCTACGCATGTGCCTACGGTATCTGCAAGCGTGGGCTCCGGGTCAGGGTCATCGAGCACCGGTGTTGGTGGCAGCCACAGCCTGATATCCACAGCTCAAACCGCGTCTCCCACAGGTGGTTACAGCGGCCAACCTGGAGGAGATGCTACTGCCACAACTTCAGGCTCCCTACCCTCAACGACGACTGCTATCGTATCACTACCTCAGAGCTCAAGCAGTGGTAAATCTCAGCCACCATTCAGTACTCACAGTGACGCGGTTTCAACTCCATCCCCCACTCCAGTTTCAGGAGGGTATGGCGATGGCGATGGCGGTGACGGCTCTCCAATGACCGTTACAGTCACCGAGACAGTGACAGCTGCTGGCACTTGCCAGACACCCTAGAAAGGGGGGGCCGACACAGGCCATTTAGGCATGAGTCCTGATCTCGGCCTTTTTTCACCTTCGATATATACGTCAAGTTGAGCAGGCGGATTATTCTATATGGTCCCCGCCGTACATTTGCGTTTCACTTCTTCTGTGGCCCCGCAGGCATTGGCTACATTCGGCTTTCTTGTTCGAGAACAGCATAGGGACCCGGCGTGCAGGAGTTGGTCAGGTTCAGAATAGGCTTTGCTTTTTCCGGGCAACCCAGGCAGGCTATACTAGTTCTTCATAAAAGAGGGCGTTGACCCAGATGTTCGCTTTCTAGAAGCCACTAGATAAAAGGATTTTTAAAAGATACGCTTGTGTTGCTCTTCTGCATGTGATTGTACCTCGTAGTATATATTGCTAAGCCACATCTAAAAGGTGGCGTTATCTACCCTAACTTACGTAAATCCTTGCTACTTTAGTCACTCGCCCCGCTTTGTGGCGTTTGTGATGTCGATTGGGGGGTCAGTAGGTACCTAGGTTAGGTACCTGGCATTCTAGGTGGATGGTGACCCTAAAGTTGGACACGGCAATCAACGTCATCGATCCCATTCGTGGTAGGTATTTTCAGTAGTCGACCCGAAGCGATTGGTTTCGTTATTGACAACTTCTGTTTTCTAATGTCCCTGTACACCTTCATTACCTCATAAACAAGTCAACCACATGCGCAGGGTGTCTTCTTTACTTATTTGCGTTCCATTTTTCTTAGCCTGATCCTTGTACGTTTTCCATGCTTCGAACACCGTTTCGGTTGCGATGGCTGAAGACAACAAGCGCATCCTCAGATCACGAGAAGTCCAGATGACCGGGAACGGCAGCAGCATCAACGGCGCCACCGCTGCAGATCCCAAAACGCCCACGATGACGCCGCCAACGACAAGCACACGTAGCTCGCCGTTCCTCCCCACGCCCCTCGAGACCTTGCTCCTCGCCCTGTACCCCTCCATCCTCCTCTTCGGCACCCTCTTCTCGGTGCTGTCCCCCGAGGTACGCGGCGCGCCCTACGACGCCGCGAGGCAGTCACATGTCCAGGCGCACGCGCCGTCGTACTTTGCGCGCAAGGACAACCTGTTCAACGTTCTCTTCGTCAAGCGCGGGTGGCTGTGGATCACGGTCGCCTTCGTCGCCTTCGTCGCCACGCACCCGGCCTTCCGAAAGGGCAGGATGGCCGCCCGCGCCGCCACACGCTGGGCCCTCGTCACCGGCTGGTGGATCCTCGTCACGCAGTGGTGCTTCGGCCCGCCCCTCATCGATCGCGGTTTTCGATTTACCGGTGGCCGGTGTGAGGTCGCGCACGACGCCGTCTCTGAGGGCACGGCGGATCACAAGGAGTTGTTCACTGCCGCCGCGTGTAGGACGGCGGGCGGGAATTGGAGCGGTGGTCATGATATATCCGGGCATGTGTTCTTGCTGGTCCTTGGGAGCTGCTTTCTTGCTCAGGAGGTCGTCTGGGTTGTTGTGAGGGCGGGGGCGCAGATCGTGGGAGGCGGTGGAGACGATCGCGCCATCGTTATGGACGATGGTGCTTCCAAGAGCGCCAGGGTCGAGGCTGAGCACACGGCGGAAGCGCATGAGAGGCATCTGGGTCCGGGTGGAAAGTTCGCGCTGGGCGTTGTGGGATTGTCGCTCTGGATGCTGCTTATGACCGCCTCTTACTTCCACACATGGTTTGAAAAGGTCCGTTTACCTCCCTTGCTTTCTCGTTCGCGTCGCTGACATCCTCTCCACAGTTAACTGGGCTTCTCGTTGCTTCTACTGCTTTATACGGGGTATATATACTGCCGAGGTGGGTCCCAGGAGTGAGAGCGTTTGTAGGGCTGCCTGGCATATAGAATTAGACGAGAGATAGATTCCTCAGAGGAGTCCCCTGGGATATCTGCATATGAATAATACATGGGGCGCGCAACGAAGCATTGCATAATTATGACGTACTGTAGTATAGCACTCAGATTAATATTCCGAAAACTGTTCTCAACGCTGAATTTTAGCTTCAATGTAGAGGATTGATAATCATGCGGACCAAGGTGATCTATTTTCCTTCATAGCTATCATAACGAGTGACATATCTTCATCTCAGTAGTTATGAACCCTTTTCCGCCAAAATCCTGCTTCCGCTCTAGCAACACAGAGGTCTGTTTCTCCGGCCCTCGCGGCTCAACCGTGCTATCAGTTGATGAGAAGAACTCGCCATAGCTGGTGGGCGTTTATGTCTTGGGGTCTACCTGCCCAGCCCGTAATCGGAGCTCTGTCGTCGGACAGCGATAGTTAGCGCGAGATGGATTCATTTATTCGAATCTTCTCGAGTAGGAAGACTTACCCGTTGTCAGCGTTGCCGGCGTTGAGATCGATGTAGGTTCCGCTACCAACATTCTGAATCCTTTTCAATTTGTCAGTTGATGTTCTCTGTGTTACAGTTCCTACTCTTGGGGGGGGGGGGGGGAACAAGGTATATATGCGAAGATCATTTGCTTACATGAAGACTCAGCCCTGCGGATCAGCTGTGACCAAGCGGAAGAGCTGGTTTTTGTTGTTGTCTGATTTCGCCCAGGCTTGAAGCTTGGTGCCGTTCGCGGAATTCCCGTTGTCGAGGTCGATGTATGCTTCAATTTTGTCAGAAAGGAAGCTGATGGTTCGACTGGTATCTGGGGGTGGGTGGTGTGCTTACTGCTCGTCTTCACGTTGCGAAGCTTCCAGGTCGGCCAGACAGTGCTATGATCAACCTTTTCTAGCTTCCACTGTTGGTTTTCGCCTCCGTGGAATCGGTACCCGACCAGAGGGGTTCCACTCGCGGCATTCCCTGACAAAAGGCGATAAGCAAATGTGTGGTCACTGTTGCATTGAATGTCGAGTATCTTACCTGCACTCAGGTCGAGAGCGCTTCCGGTGCCATAGTTAAGGAAGCTGACGATGGCGCCGTCAAGGATGTCGATGTGAGACATGATGTTTTGTTGTTTCCAGGATATTTTGTTTTCGAGATATCTTGAAGTGTTGATGAAATAGTGATAGCCTGTGGTGGTCTGTCACAGATGAGTAAGTATATGGGCGTAGAATGCTTAGAAACGATCTTGATTTATATAACCAGAGAAAGGTGATGGTAGGAATACAGCCCAACACATCAAACTCCAAGACGGGGTTAACTGAACTGCTCCGGGTCTATGGCCACGGCTTGCCTCAATTGTCTCTCATGTAAGCTGAAAGCTGAACTATGAGCACTACCCTGCTGCATGTGAGGTCTTGCGCTTACAGTGCGATATGTGATGCGTCAACAATTATAGGTGTACGAGGCAGATACAAAAGAAATCCATTTGGTAAGACCAACCGAACCGTATTACTGCCATGTGTTGACTTTCTGATTGTGTTGTAAATCCAGAGAAACGAAATAGTGTAGGCCCTTGGTTGCGTGACCAAGATAA
Organism: Xylaria venustula; assembly: GCA_022578775.1. Taxonomy (NCBI): domain Eukaryota; kingdom Fungi; phylum Ascomycota; class Sordariomycetes; order Xylariales; family Xylariaceae; genus Xylaria; species Xylaria venustula. Next base: position 155,166 of record MU389337.1, on the reverse strand, counting down.
AGTACTTATGGGGTTCTGAACTGAGAAGGTGTCCTGTTCAATTAGAGTCTTCCATGGGGTTTTAGGTCCTTGGTGTCTCCCCTCCCTTGCCGAGGGGTTTCCAGATTATTTTAAAAAGAGATTCCCATTAATTTACGTTTTCTACCTTCTTCCATTCACAATTATTGGTTGCCCTTGCTTTTTCGTTAGGTTACTGTGCATATGCGAGAGGGTCATCTTGACCCCCTGTATCCAATAGATCCGTATCTCGTCACTGGGGTGCGTAGCCCTTCGTAAATGGCTTAATTCAGGTTCAGCAGTACTGTAACGCGAGTTGCTTCCCGTTTAGACCACATGCTAACTAAATCTATGATAGAACGTTTGTTATTTTCAAATACCAGCGTCGTCAAATATTGATGGCTCCTTTTCCATATATCTGTTGGAGGTGTCAACTGCAACTCCATTCTACATCTCAGAGTGCAGAAATTCTCCTGTTTTTGACTGTCTATGTTGCATTCACGACCGGTTAAGGACTAGTCCATGAAATATTACGGACACCAGGATCTGGCTCCTTACTTCACATGCCGTAATGTAGCTCGCGAGTTGACTCTAGAACCTACTTGCTGATATTTCAATCTCCCTAAATTAGAAGTCTCCTAGATCTGATCACTTGTGTTGAGGTTCCTGAATTGCACCAAGAAGGCGAATTGCCACCCAGGGGCAACCCCAACCAGTGTACAGCTTGCTCTAGCATGTACGTAGAGTCGATTCAGGCTTCTGAATTATAGCAGGAGCCTAGCATATGAAATCAATGATCAAAGAAGACTTGTAACGATATTCATAAAATACCCAAACCTCTGCTCCGCAGTAAAAACAGACAGAGTTTAGAGATTTGTGGCCTCATATATTAGAAAAGACAAATCCTGAGCTCGGCTTCTTTGTATCGTACCGAGCGCCGAGAAGGAAGCTAGAGGAGCCAGACTTTTGTACTATGTTATATACAATACAGGAAACTCTATGTAGTAAAAGTGGCTTTCGTGGCCGTATAGGTACGAGTCAGCTGCTGCTTGCTTCCAGAATTCCTATTTGGATGCCTTGGCCATATATCTGACTAGACAGTCTCTCATATGAAGCACTGACTCCGGCTCCTACTTGGTTTGTTTCATTCAGCGCACATGTCAGCGCACTAAGTCACAAGCGCCACAATTTCATGCCTATAAGTCAACTGAACCAAGCCTGAATTTTTCTGAGTGCCTCCCACCCGAGGATTGATGGATTCATTTTACCCCTTGGCTAGGAAAAGTATGTAGAATCTTCAGACTTCTCAAGTGAGAGGATTAATACACAAGGAGAATTTTCGCTTCTCCTCCTAGCAATAGATTGACGTACTTATCATGTGTAGGAACATATGACCGAAATTCTCAGCTCCAAATACCTCAAAAAGAAACTCTACGAAATTGAGAGAATTGGATTCAAGGTAATGATTAAACCTACTACAATCTTAGATCGAAAAGGAGTCTTGCTGTAGCCAAGCCTTCAGAGCCGTTTTCAACTTAGCTCACACAGCTGGTTCCAGCACGCTCCTTATGACATCTTCAAGAACATATAGGCCTTGTCGCAGTGGTCTTCTGCAGAACAAGGAACAGGCTTTGTGTCGTACTAGTAGAAATTCACAAGGGTGAATTTTAATATTTTCTCCCAACAATCCGGGTCTATTGTGCACACACAGGTTGGTTCCTGCACCAAGGTCCTGCTGCTGCGATTGCACTGAATGTCGTTGACTGCTCAAATGCATTTCTGGAGATTAGTCTTGCAGCAGAGGAAATTGCAGCTGTTCCTGTGAAAACACTTCTGACCTAATACAGGAAACCTAATGTCACATTAGGCCCCTTTCCCCCTCTCGCCACTCAATAAAGGGGCAAAAGTCCGGGCAGGGGTTATTAATCTGCCAGCACCATCACGTGACTGCAATGACTTCACCTGTTCAGTCGTCCTGAGCATCAATAATTGGAATCCCTGGTTTATGCCCATATCATAATATATGATGCTAGAATCAAGTCCAAACTCTCATGTTTCAATCTTGGGACATACATTGTTCCCGCCCATATAGTAGCTTATTTTTTGTATTTTTGCACATGTTGGTTAACTGCTGTACACTATTACATACTCGAAGAATCTACTTAAAAGATTGACAGTGTCAAGTCTAATAATAGATCTTTCTCTTTTCTCTTATTACAACTACTAAGTGCTGTTAATACTCACAACTCACTGAAATATTCCTGCATAAATGATCAGCTCACTGCACATAGGACGTGAGGAAGACAGCTATGTATTCACATTCTGCCCCTGAAAGCAAATAACACAGAGGGATTTGCAATATACAATTGTGTGATACTTGTCTAGCTAGTCTGAACACTACAGACACAAAAACATCAACTTGTGCAATGAAATGGAAGCTCTATCTCTAGCTCCTCAGCCTGGCTTGCTAGACCAATGCAATGTCAGACTAATGCCATACTCTGTTGACGTTAACTATTCTCATTGTTATGATCCTATTATAATGTCTCGAGAGTAGCCCCTCAGTGGTCCTGCGACCTGATGACCTACAAGCCGCAGAGCGGCTCAGCAATGCCACACAGCGTTGCCTAAGCCCCTTTCAGCAACAGAAGGCACACAGGGAAGTCACATATCGCCGCGACGACTAGGTTCGTGATCCGCTTTTCAGCCTATCAATGCCCTCTGTTTCTTTCTTTCGTTTATTAATTACCCTTTTGACACGCTGCGTGACTCAACAATCTGTTTGTACCAAGTACCTTTGGACTTTGGTCTTCTGCTTCCTCTCTCTGTTCCTTCCTACTTCACTTCTACCTATATAAACTGCTCTCTATCTTCCCATCTACCCATCTTCCCATTCTCCCATACTCCCATCTCCCATCCTTCCAACCTTCCATACTCTCGTCCTCTCAACTTCCAATCCTCTCACACTCCCATCTTCCCATCCTCACATCCTCCCACCTTCATATCTTGACAACTTCAAATCTTGACAACAAAGACAGCTCCCTACAGAACAAGTCAAATCAGCACAACTCTCTACTGTACTACCAGCTGTGCATTTGTAGGGACACTTCAAACCCCAGTATCTTGTGAGTCACTTGAGTTGAAAGCATCTCCTTGCTTCTGCAGTCCCTCAACTCTTTTTCCACCCATCTCCCTCAACTCCCTAAGCCCAGTTACCCCAGCTTCCACCTCCAACACAACTTCCTTACTTCCCATCTAGTCTCTTGCAGAATTTCCACCTGCCTATGGTGTCCTCGAGATTCAAGACCTGATCCATTTTATTGTACTCTGGAGTTTGCAAGTAGAACATAAACACAGAGTTCATCTTCCTGATCTACCAAACCTCCTCACCCTCCCCCACCTGACCATACCCAGCACCCTCTATCATCGAATATCCTCTTTTCCATATATATTCCATCCACTCTTCGGTTTGTGGCAGCAAGAGTTGCTGGATAGAAACTCATCAATCCAACAACAGTGCAGACTCTGCGTCGCGAACATTCTCCACGTATACGCACGCAGCTTACTGGCTGCCGTCACACCATACGCGTCACTTTGTACTTCCTTTTTTACTTGATTTCAGCTTCGAGTCGGTAAGTAATGATACATCATCTCATTTTCTTCCTGGCCTACACATATCATTACAGCTGCGTGTTTCTTTTAATCAACGCCGATCCTCTCCTTCCCGGTGTCCATCCTTCCCTCCGATGCGCAATGATGCTGTCTATGGGCCACCTCTTCCGGTCGCTTCAACTCAGCCTCGGGAAATCACTACGCCTTGCCTGTCATGCGATAACCAGGAACTAATGAAACATTCGCAGGTTTTCTTTTCTTCTATCAACTCGGTCGGCTCTCTCGACAGGACAACAGATCCCTGAATCACAGGTCGGTAAGTATTACTTAGTCTTCCCGTCACGCAGGTATTGTTCATCAATTGTCATCTACCTATCTCGTTCTATTTGCTTGATAAATAGCTTGGAACATGAACACTCACCAACTCGATAGGAGACATCTCCCGTATCGTTGCAGTTCTTGCGTTCGGAAAGGCAGTATGTTTCTTCTCGCTCCCCATTTTGACTGTAATGCTTCAGAAAGCTGATTCCCATGTCAGCGGCTTGTCTTCCCACTACCATATACCGATATCAGCTAACAGAGGATCAAGTCAACAGGCTTCTAGTTTTGTTTAGGCCAGTTTATACTTCACGAAAGTAGTAAGTCTTCTTTTAATTGTTCTTTCGTTTGTTTCGGTGCGCTCGACTACGTCGCGTACAATACACTACACTCACAAACAGGAGAATATCATCGCCCCAACCACCAATGGCATTATATGGTTTACAAATAGTGTGTCTAATCTATTGGCATTAGATACCTGCTTCTGGCCGTCCACTACAGTACTGTTCTGTTTTCGTCGTTTCATACGTCTTTGCAACGGTAAGTTACTTCCCAATCACGTTGAGACCCATTACCGAAACATTGCTTCGCTGTTACCCCTTAGACAGCTCTGCTGGGGCTAAGGCAACTAACTCTCTCGGTCCAGGAACCTTGAATTCCTCAAGTTGTTGTTTTTGTTTGAGCAATCCTGCTGAATAGGTGTCATTTCGAGCAGGGTAAGTAACCCCCCTATTCGTCACCAAAGAATGAACATCTTTTGCCGAAACTCTTCCAGTTGACATATTCCAACGCTAAACAATATTCTGGGCATTTCCTTCTATCCCTTAATGAATTTTGCTGACGAGGAAATGTAAGGTTTCAAGTACTGAAGCTTTCAGTCTATCCAAGATGCCGCCGCCACTCGTCAGACGCATCTTTGTTGTTGGCCCCAGAGGTGTCGAAGTAATAGCAACCCGCGACGTATTTCATGCCAGGCCAGGATCTGGTCCTACTCAAGGTCAAATAATTGTCATAATTACGGTCATCGCTGTCGCTTCATTTATCATCGTTTGTGTGGTGATCTGCTACATCCGTCGCGTGTATCGAAGATGCATTAACAGCCATCGAATTTCTGAAGTCGAAGAGGACCCAGACGATGAGCCGATCCCCTTGCAGAACCTTCAACCTGCTGAAGATCAAGTGTCTACAGCAGCAAGCGCAGCTGAACCCACTGGACCATCAACGGTTGCACCAGCGGCGGGCGCAGCAGCAGCGCCGAGCGTGTCAACTTCAGGTAGTAGCTATGGTACGTGAGATTTTCTTTGAAGAGTGTTAATTTAGCGACTATATCTTCAGAACGCTTACTTTTTTATTGAAATACTTATGAATTTTGCTAATGGTATAAAGTAGAGGCTGAACTGCCTGGTCCTACGATTCTAAGACCACCACCTCCACCACGAACCGTGAACGAAACAGACGAGGAGTTGAACTCGCGTCCACCAAATGAAGCTGACGTTGACGTACCAGCGAACGTACTTCGTGACAGGACTAATCAAGTCCGAGACATCGAGCCTGTCGCTGAGGCAGGTCCTTCGACGCAACAATTGCCAGAAGAAGAACCAGCAGTGCCAGAACAAGCTCCTACGCCCCCACCGCGTTCCCGCCTGCGTCGCTCTTCAGCAACACACAGCGGACTCAATATTCCTGGCTCGCGCCAGGGCGGAGTATGGGATTACCTTCATGAGGAAGGTCTGATGCCGCCGGCTATCCCTGAACATGCGACTACCTCAGGCACTCAAAGTCAAACCCAAACCACAACAGAACCTGGATTTCTTCCAGTTGGCTTTGTTAACGTTTCCCACGGTGGTTCTGATCCTGATTCTGTCCCTGCCGGTTTGGGCAGTTCAGGAAGCGCAACTGATGAGCAGCGTGCTCAGCTCTCCCCGGCGTCGCATGAAAACAGCCCTAATGACTCTCCTGAGAGTCTCACTCAGGAAGGCAATACGAACAACGGTGGTCGGCGCCGCTCTTTGCCAAGCCGACTTCATCATCTCTCACATCCAGGTGTCAATTTCCTCGATAGCGTCTCGTACGGGCCATTCCCTGCTTTTGAGAATTGGATGAAGAAGGGAAATGAAGTCGATGGTCATGGTTTGGACAAGGATAATCGGAAACTCGGCAAGACCAACATGTTCCAGCCTCCCCAGGCAATCGGTGAGCTTCACAATCAGTATAGCGTATTGGAACGAGACTATACTCATGCATCTCTAGTTCCAGCCCCGTTGGCGGTCCCCCAGCGCAAGACCCTGCCTTACCCGGCTGCAAGTGCTCCTAACTCTGTGGCTCATGTTCATGAGCAAGTCGCCAGCCCCGACATCTCTCCCGCTGAGCCTCAGATGGGAACCCAGCGCCCCACATCCTTCGTCCTCGACGATTTGCCGCAAGAGAAGGGCCGGGGAACGGGAACATTTGATGATGCCACGAGACTCAACACTCAATGGTGGAAGCCACCCACCGATGAGAGAATCGAGAGAGCACGCGTGAAACAAGCAAATAGGCAATGGCAGCAAGAAGCCGAGAGATTCATTCTGCAGCAGGCTAAAGAAGCAGGTGAGGGCGGTCTCTCCAAAGAGGAACTCGACAGACGCGTGGATCGCATGCGGAAGCGCCAAAGCCAGGCCCTTGAGTTCGCGATGCAGGCCGCCGATCTCAGTCTAACCCCTCCCAATACGAGCAGTGGTTTTGATACGGGCGATGATGCTACTCTGCAGAGTAACCCTGCTGGACCGTCCAGTTCCTCGCCACCCGGTGTCCCGTACGCGTCTTCGCAGGCACTACCACGAGCGATATCCCGCTTTGCAGGTACCGGAGAGTCTTCTCACGTTGCATCGACTTCGCCTCATTCCTCTCCTGCACCTGACGCTCACACTTCGGGTTCTCATTCGCCTACTCATGGCTGCAGCCGTTTCCGCCGCAGCCAGTAAAGGTATTATTCCTCATTCACATCACAATTGCGCCATTGTCGCAAGATATCTTGCTCTGGAATTCTCATTGCACACACAGAGATGCCTTTGACTTTGTTTTCCCGTATGTTGTTCATTCTGCATTCTTTCCTATCGTCAACGTTCTTGCAATTTTGAGATTCAGTACCCGGTTGCAGAATATGAACGCCAGTTTTGCGTTTTCTTGTTTCTTGTTTCTTGTTCCTTGTTTCGTTTTGAGAAGTACTCGAGGGGCAAAGGGATGTACTTCACACTTCACAGTACGACCCGCATGCCTGTCCATCAGAGCCATTCAACATGAATGGAAAGGAAAGAGCACTCCAGAACGAAACACAATGGTCTTCATGTCATGACCTTATTGCACACATCACCATGCGTCTTTTGCCTGTTTGCCCGTTTGGGTTATTCGTTTTGCATGAGGCACACGAGAGAGAAGTGGATATTCTTCATATTGCGGCCCTACTACAGACGCTATCTTGCGTCAGGGATCCATGAAGTCATAAGAACGACGAAAACCCAGAAGAAAAGTGAGATACAGGGAAAAGAGGAGGTAGCCCAGTACGCCCCTAGTACGAGACGTTACATTGCAAGTTGGAAGAGGACAAATGAAGTCATCAAACCGACGAGAACCCTGAATCGAAAAGGGAACAGAGAGGTGTAGGAGAGAAGGATTTTCCTTAGAGTATGACCCGAGTACGAGACGTTACCTTACATCATACGTCATGGAAAGGGACAGAAAACAGGAAGCTATACAATTGACGAAAACCCAGAAGAAAAGTGTGACACAAGGAGGAAAACAGGAGAGTGCGAGGCCGAGAAATGAGAGCAGGCATGCGCATGGATGCCCGTTGAGGATGAGGGACAGTTTGACATGCCAGATCGACAGATTGGAAGATTGAGGAATTGTCACATTGACAAGTAATAATCAGGTGAAGTTTGTCACGCTGGCATGCGTAGGATCAGGGATTTCGTTCAGGTTTCACTTCTTTGGGCCTCTTTGCTTTACTTTGCCGTCGATAACTAATAGGGGCCCCCCTTTTCATTCAGATACTCCGATACTGGAGTTTGATAGTCAATAAATGTCATAAAATCCATCTCCGGTCTTCATGTTTGAGCTTACTGCTTTTTCGCATAGGTACCTTTCGAGATTACTCTGAACTGCTTTGAGGAGGCGCTATTGATATGCTGATTCTGTATCTACTATCGTGAAGTGTGTCTATCGCGGCCGATACTACAAGTCACAATGGTGGAAGAGACTGCGTCCACTTCCCTCCCTTCGTAAGTTTCTGCTTGGCTCGTTGTTCGGGCATCTACTATTCGTCATTCACGCTGTAAGGGAATGATGGGAGGCTGGATAGGCTAACGAGCGGCGTGTTGCCCGGACTTGGGAAGGAAACCGATGCGTAAAGTGAGACTATTTGATATAGCCCCAGTCATTTTATGATTCATTTAATAGCATTATGTACAGGTATTTGGTATTCGAGCCATTATCCAAAATCGTAGCAAGAGATGTCCTCACATTTTCGACGCCGCTCATGGTCCTAGTCCTTACCACCAAAAACCAGCCTCATGAAATGCGTGCCAAACCCTCGCCCCTAATCCCCAATGCTACAATAAGTGTGATTTACAAATGAACTTTTGCCAAATAGCATATAATACAATGGAAAGAACTTGTTTCAAAGTCTCGGCCCCGGACCTCTCCACATTCGAGGTGGCATCCTCTCGAATGTCCAGTCGCTCTCATTAAGATTATGCTTGGATGGAAATTTGGCCTCGAAAGGCTCGTACATATGAGGTATGAGCTCAGCTTGAGAGCTATACGGTAATGTTTTCCTCTGCCTTGGTTGTCTTGGTTTTCTCGGCGAACCGCCTGTTGAGGATCCACCACCAGAGGCTTTCTTCTGGTCTTTGAGAATGTCCCGGAGTTCCTTATCGTCGTTCGTGATCTGAGCTTTAAGGAAGCTGAGGTCTTTCATATTTTGAGTCATAGCCAGGGACTCCATCACAGAAACCCTCGGGGTGTAAGGTATGCCATCTAGCTTTGGAGCGTAACTAGCGGGAATGATGGTTGGGTCGAGGAATGCCTCGGACCCTTTCTCCAGCAACTGTGATATATCTATGCTTTCACCCGCGTCGATGGGAGTTGAGTGACTAGGTGTTATGCAGTCCATGTCTACTTCCTTGCGAAGTACATGATCGATATCAACGGCAGAAAAGTAAGCGCATGCCTGAGGAAGGTCGTCGATGCCGACTTGCTGAGCGAACATTGCTCGTGTCCAAATATTAGAGACTTGAAGTGCCATGGCGGCTCGGTATTTATCCTCGTTCTTAACGAGGTAACGAATCTCATCATGGACCGTGATGGCTAAACGGGCATGGATGTTGAAACGTCTGATGAGGTAATCCATGGACACAATGAGAAGATGAAGATAGTCAACACCGGAAGATTGGATCGCCCAATTGATACGAGAGGTGAGGTAAGCACCTTTGCTGATGAACCTGCCCATGAGCGCTTCGGTGATGCCAGCCCCGAGGACGGGGGTTCGTGGCCGCTCTTGTTCTGCGAACTCCTCGAGCTTGTTGAACACGAAGGATTCAGTCCCACCTCTCCAAAAGGGCCGTTTATAGAGCGCTTTACGATTGGTCTTGGTCCCCTTCGTAGTAGCATAGAGCTTGCCAGCAACATCAAGCGTCTCTTGTTCTGACAAGTTAGGGTTGAACTGTCTCAGCAAAGTAGCTGCAAACTTGAGTCCAGCGCCATAGATTCGCCCATAGTTGAACACTTTGGCATCATTTCGTGTGATGCCAAGGATGGAAGCAGTGCGGGAGTGTAGATCAGTCCCTGCAGCTTTAGTTCCCTCGAGTGTCATGAAACCAATTGCATTACCTCCATGAAGCTTGAAAGTAGCATCGCCAATAACACTAGCAATCCAGAGCTCTTCTGAATCAACATCAGCGCCCACGAATGAGTACCCCGAAGGTGCCTTGACCATCGCTTTCAATTCAGAACCGACTCTGTTTTTCTTGGCGTTGCTAGCCGTCAGCCAGGTATTCTCGACAGCCCTCCTGGTAATAGTCCCCATAGGAATGATTTGGGGTAGGATATATCCGTGTCCTGGGGAAGTAGTGTTTGGCGCCTTGTCAGATTCATAGACAACCATCTGTGACATGATGCGGTCTCGAGCACTGATCCAGTAAGAGCATGATGCATTCATGTCAAGCGCTTCCTTGGCATATGGATACTCGGAGGAGAGGGTTCCTTTATCGAAATACGTGAGGTAGCTCTTGGCTAATGGGTTAGCACACCTCGCATTCGGCCCATCCTTGTGGGGTAGTTTGAGGTATAATGCTTCCGTGTCGTTTTTCAGCGCCTCAATAGGCTCGTCAGAGAAGTCACACCGAACAAGTTGCGTGGAACTGTACTTTGACGCGTCTTCAAGCGGCACCCTGAATGTCCAGCCGTATTTATCAGACCAATGTAACGGGTAGCCATCCCAAGCAAGTCGAAGAAGAAGAGGTGCTACGCGTGTTCTGACTGTCAGATTAATGGGCCCGTCGCTCTTCTGGAATAAGCCCTTGTACCACCGAGGCATGCCCGGTTTCTTCTGTCGAGCAGCAGGCCGGGGCGGTTCGTCCTTTTTCTTTCCCTTGACCATCCTGATCTCTTGGCCGGACCAGTCTAGTTGCTTCAACCACGGATCCGTGCTCCATTTTTGTTCATCATCCTTTATCTCTAAGGCCTTGTTCGTTAGACCGATCAACCGCTCCTGGACGGCATCGGATAGTTTGTGGTAAGTCGCTTCGGCGTTGGCGATATATGCGTCCCAGGACTTATCGACGGGAAGAATGACAGAAGAAAGATGCCGTAATGCAGCGAAGCTGACAGGGTGAGGACAGACTTCTATAAAGTTTGGAAAGACAATCTTGTACACGCGGTGTGTGATGGCTACATCTGCAGCGCAATAGTCCAGCAGCTGATCTAGCTTACTAACAATGCCGTCACGATCTAACTCGCCGAAATCGTTTCGTAATTCCTTATCAATGGTAGTATTAAGATGGAATTTGGCGACGTCCCTGAGCGAATTGATCGAACTCCGCTCAACCCAAAGCTCTTCTTCGTCGTCGCGCAATGTGTTGCTCGCCAGGAGATTAGCGAGATCTAGATCTTGAGTTTCATTGGCGATCTTGTCGCGGAGTTCCCTGCTCTTTTTGTGCTTCATCCACGTCGGTCGTTGTTGAGAACACATCCCATTCACAGCTACATGTAGCGACATGGTGTCCAAAAAGGCATTCCTCGTCTGTTTCAAGTCGTATTCTTCAAGGATGCGAGCGCGATCGTAGCCGATGTTGTGGCCCACAATGATCCTATCCCGACTAGGCGGACCCAATGGAATCAAGTGCTTGTCGGTATCCGATTCACCAAGTAGCCAAGGTGAAATCCAAGCATACCAAGCAGTCGGACTCATGGCACAAGCCATGACAGCAAAGAAGCTTTGCTTCCACATGACCTCAACATCAAAACAGAGCATGGTTTCGTCGGGAAACTCGACGGCTTTTGGCCTCGACCCATCGACGGGATACCGGGTCCAGCCACTCCGCCTTTTCCATTTCTTGGGGCGAACAGGCGCATTCGCCAAGGTAAACTGCTTCGCATGGCTCAAGAAGGGCTCAGCACAATCAGCGCCAAGTTTGTAGAAATGCTCGTCCAGGGTCCGTCCCTGGATTTGGGGGAGATCGAAAGCAATGGGCGCAGTGTTGTCGGTGTTCTTGCCGAGGAGATTATGGCGGCGCAAGTGATCTCTGGCGAGAACGACAAGCTCCTCGGGCGGTGGCGCGCTTTCGCCGGGGAAGATCTGCTTGTGCACGTGGGAACTCAGGTGCTGTACACCGATTTCGTTGAATCGGGCCTCGGACGGAACTGCAGTAGATGTCTTAGATAACCACCAACTCGATGCGAGAACTGGCTAGGGACTGACCGGCTAGAGAACTAGGGGGCGCTCGCGACAAAGCGTCATCGGAGGGTTGGGGAAGAGTTGCAGCGGCACTGGTCTGCCATCTCGTATGGGAATGCGCCGGCCAGGGGCGACGTAATGGATGGCATAGCGCGCGGTGTCTCGCAAGGCGCACGAAGCTCGCTGTCGGTGCGGCTCTTATCTGGCTACTGGCATGATGTAGCATCGCTGCCGCACATCCAGGAGCATGGCGGGGTTGGAAAGAGGAACGTCGATTGTCTGAGGTTGGACAGAAAATGTTGAATTACGCGACGATGACGATAAAGAATTGCAGATACCTCCTGTTATCCACTGCCTGCTCCTGCTAACTTAATCCAGCTAAGTGCCCAAGTGCAGATCGGATAATTTGCCTGCCGAGCCTGCCGCTGATGATTTCTAGAACAGGTGGGGGCGATGCAAGCTGCATGTCAGCTATGTTCAGCTGATCAACAGCTGGCGGGCAAGCTGCCAGATCCGAACTCCTTTGGAAACGTAGGTAGGTTACGATGGGGTTGGTTACCTCTTACACCCAAACACATCTTACACTTCTTCAGTCTGCTCTACATACGCACGTTTCTCGTTCATCATCAAATAGATCTCACGGAGCACAACTAAGCTTACTTTGTATCTGAGGGACCTCTGACCTCCCACAAGAGCCGTGGCGGCATAGCTCATCTCATGATTGGTTTCCCCGGCCGACAATGTCTTGGCCAGGCAAGACAAGCGTGTGTATCCTCATGTTATCAGCGGAAAACGCCTCAGTCAGAAATATGCCCTTGACTGCCGACCAGATACATATGAACATGACCCGGTTTCACCTGCTACGTACAGTGAGCCGCTGCAAGATTACCATTGAAAATCCAGACCTGCTTAGTAAGGCGTACTTTTGAGGTCATGAGTAGTACGACCGTTTGAAGACTCAACGGCGCGTAGACAGCTTGTAAGTGTCGTCCCGGCTAATACTGATATTGTGAATATGACCAAATTACCTCAATGGAAAGGATAGGTCTCATGTCCATCGTCGGCACCAGTCGTAATATTATCTGAGCTCGACCCGGGGGAGTGTTTGCTCCGAGTCCCGCCATGTGGCCATCGTTCCAGCTGCGGTGATCAATCTTAAAGATCGCTGTAGATACGCGCGACATTCCTGACCCCGCGGTGCCGAACTGAAACGATATATCGAATTGTTTCTGAAAAGACTTCCAGCTAGTTCAGCTCGCTCTTGACAAGCCCATGGCTCTCATCAAGGCAACGTCCATATTAGGGAGTATCAAACGAGCACCGTCCACGAACAAGAATCGTTCTCTCATCCAGGCATGACTAGTTTCACATGCGGATGGCCGTAACTATGGCTCGTCCAGTTTATGGCACGATCCGTCGGTCACACCAATCCCGAAGCTTGCTTCCATGCATTCCATAAGTTAGATGTGAAGACATCTGTACGAGGTAGTTGTGAGCATGCAGTCAAGGTTCCACGGACAGAAAGATCCTTAGCGGTGCTCATATCCATTGATCATGTTCTCTGAAAAGTTTCGGCCTTGGCTTTGGTTACGGCCGTGTGGCTGCGTCTAGGCCTCTTGTCAAGGTGATTTGAGATCCGATGTTGTTATAAGACAACCTGTGTTGAGGGATGTAGTATATAGTCCTGATGTATATTTCGCTGCCGCCCTGAATCTATCTCGAGTCACAGCCAGGAAAGGCCTCAGTCTATCCATCTAATAGCAGCTCGAGCAAGATGACATCGCTGTCATCATCTATCACCCATACAGAAAAGCATACCGACAAGTCACGCTACTTCGAAGATCATACATATACCACTATAGGAGTCATGCCGGGTCTCTCGACGACACATGCAGCTCATGACAGGGATAGTATCTCCGTATCTGTCAGGACAATCAGAAGCGACTCTGAGGTTGGCGGGATCGTAACAAGTGGCAGTAGTGATACAGAAAAGAGCTGCCCACAGGATGAGCGTGCTAGCATTTTCCTCGGAAAACCAATGAGCTTTGCTCATGAGCTAGCCTTTCTTGCTGTTATCTCGACAGCCAACTTTACTCCTCGTGAGTATTATCTTTGCAATTCAAATCCCCTTGCCCTAACGATTACATTTTGCCTTGCTGCCCAAGGTCAGTCTAAGTTGAATGTATTTAACCGTTATGAGTAGACTCGGGGTTTCATCAAACGCTTTGCATATTACAAATCATCTCAGCCGACCTCGGCGCTACGCAACCTGCGCAACTTGTCTGGTTAATGGCTGGGTATGGGCTCACAGTAGGAACGTTCATCCTTCTCGCAGGGAGATTAGGCGACATCTACGGCTACAAACAACTATTTCTTATCGGTAATATCTGGTTTGCATTATCTTCACTGTTGGCAGGCTTCGTCATTTTTATCCCCATACAGACGTCGACGTTTCGTCAGGCTCGCTACGTCGTCTTTTTGCTGGCTCGCCTTCTGCAGGGCATCGGCCCTGCATTGATGATCCCCAATGGGGTCGCTCTTCTGGGAGTGACCTATGTTCCAGGTCCGAGAAAGGCCATGCTGTTCGCTATTTTCGGTGCGATGGCCCCGGCATCCGCAATTATAAGTCCAACTGTTACGAGTCTCTTCGCGTTAATCTGGTGGCCATATGCGTTTTGGGCCTTCGCTATCGTGTTAATTGGGATAACGTTAGCTGGCTTATTCGCGATCCCGGATCCTCCGCTTACAGCCGAAAGAAGCAGAGAGAACATCATTGCCGACCAATGCCATCAACGGATTCTCAACTTATGCGCGGAACTTGATATTCTGGGAGCTCTGACCGGCGTCTCTGGCTTAGTATTCATCAGCGTGGCCCTGAATCAAGGTTCACTAGCTGGTTGGAGGAATATCTACGTGTCCGTAATGTTAATCAGCGGCATTCTACTATGCGCAGTGTTCCTCTTTATCGAGAACCGTGCTCGTAAGCCCCTCATACCACTCGAGGCTCTCAACATGGGCGTTGGTCTTGTATTAGCAGCCGTGGGTTGCGGCTGGGGTTGCTTTGGTATATACATATTTTACATATGGGAGTTTTACGAGGTATTGCGCGGCGCCTCGCCACTTCTTGCCACGGCCTGGCATAGTCCGATCTTTGTCTCTGGTATTGCGGCCGCCTTGACCACAGGATTCATCATTCACCGAGTCGGCCCCGCCGTTGTGATGGCGCTTGCGCTCATGGCTTTCACGGTTGGCATCACGCTGATTGCTACTGCTCCAATTGGCCAGTCGTACTGGTTGCAGACGTTCTTCTGCAATGTCATTATCACTTGGGGCATGGACTTAAGCTTTCCAGCTGCCACACTGATGCTCTCAGACCTCGTGGGACCGGAGCACCAAGGCATTGCAGCTAGCCTGGTTACCACTGTCGTTAATTATAGTGGTGCTCTTGCTCTCGGTGTCGCTGGCGCTGTAGAACTTCATGTTAATCGAGGCGGGTGGACACCGGAGGATACACTGAGAGGCTACAGAGCTGCTTTGTATCTGGGCATTGGCTTAGGGGCCACGGGATTACTTATAAGCCTCGTATTCGTTTGTCGATTCTCACATCCATCTCGAGTTGCAGTTTGACGCCAAGCGATATCCATTTAAGGCCATCAACATATGATGGTGCCTTGCTCGGCTTTTTACAAGAGTTCGGCATCTTTTTTTTTCAAGCACCGAGGCGGGGTGCATACGGCCTCATACAGATCTGACGATTTCTATTTACTCCTTTTCTTGAATAAGCGCCTCATAACCTACTATACATGATTTCTAGATCTAGAGCTACTGTTCTCCCTCTGCCTCTCTTCGTTTTCACCTTTTTAGATATTTATATAGATTCATATATATTTATTTTGTCGAAACCATCCAGTTACACTCATTGCTCACATATCGGATACAAAGCCACAAAAGTCGGCCAATATCTTTTTTCATTTAATAAATGAACACCATAGAACCGAGAAAGGCCTGTAAAGCCAATCATTGCCCTCATCGCCTCTCCTACGTCCCTATTGGTCGTATTACGATCTCCTGACGGGATACGATGAAGCCAAACGCTGGCTCTACTCACATCATGGGCACACACAAACACACTATAGGTCCTCAAACAGCACGTGTGTAAATCATGAGATAGGGAAATAAAGTGTTCGATAATGAAGTCATCGTGCCGTGGTCTCGGGCCGCATACCCCCAACATTCTTGCTTTTTACCTCGCGCAAGATTCTCCAGAGACGGCCAGTGTCACGAGAAAACGTCAGGGGTCTGGTGCTTCCATTACATCCGCGGGTGGGACAACAGCATGCGAAGATTTACCTCAACGGTCCACATACATTTATTTTCATCCGATGGTGGCTCGGCTGGCTGCAGGTATCATACTTGGGATGAGGGGTTCGCATGGCTTCTGGTTCCCAGGGACTTGGAATATCGTGTCTGCTCTGTCCCTCCCATACCCAGATCTTTACTACACCCTCTCCGATGAGCGTACGATCTGTGTGCTTTGTGTCGACGTATCGCTGTAATCCTGGTGGTTATCTGTGTCACTATGTTCCAGTCCCATCTGGGGAAGAAGTCGGCTTCTGAGGGGTATCCTGAACTTACAGGGTCCAGCCAGGCGGGCTGGGCCTCGGCATATACATACATATAAGTAAGCAGCAGTGCTGCGTGTGTTGCGTGATCAGTGACCTATCTCTTATCACTTTACGTACGTTCCCTGCTTATCGACATACATACTACTGCCGCTGCTGTACTTGCACGTTTACACACTCCGAATCTGCAAGTAAGTGGCCAACAACGGCGTTGGAGTCTTCTCTGCTCATTTCTGATACACCGAGGTACGCATCAACTCTCAGAATCGGCGATGGTGTCGTCACACTCCGGTAATCTTTATAACATTTACGAAATTTCCTGATTAATGCCCCCTTAGCACATATTAGGGTGCTGAGGATGGCTGATCCGTTGTTGTGTCAGCGCTCACTACAGGTCTGATCGCGATGGTAGTGAATGTATCTGTAGATTTAATATATTTACCCGTACAACTACCAGCCATATACTATGATCATACGCCCAGTTAACGGCTCATTGATACTACACATCCGTCAGCACACGATACCACCAAAGTCAGATTCTGTCTCTCATCTCCAGCTTTGATACCGGCCTCTGCATCTGATACCGTGATACTTGGGAAAAGCTGCACAAGACGTGCGACAGTGTATGATGCCTCCAGTAAAGCGAACTCTTCTATAAATAAGACCAGCGTATTAGCGCATATCACCAAATTACTCACAAATCTAAACAATGGTTGTAACTCACGACCTAGACATATCCTCGGGCCACCATTAAAAGGAAGGTAAGCGTAACTATGAATCCCTTTCAGTTCATCGCCCTCCCATCTCTCAGGCCGAAATTCATCCGCGTCCTCGCCGTATATATCTTTGCGTCGGTGCATTACGTAGACACAATACCCAACAGCTTGGCCTTTTTTCACTAGCACAGGCGATTTCCCGTCCGGACCGCCGCCAGTGGGGAGTGTCGTCATTGTGATTGCTGCTCGGGAATTGATGGGTACTGAAGGATATAGGCGGAGGACTTGAAACGTTGAGAGCTGTCAGTATTCCACATAAAACCCTCATAGCTGGGAACTCTGTATCTACCTTCTTTCAAAACCAAGCTCAAATAGGGCATTCGTTTCAATTCATCTCTTGAAGGAGGTGTGGCGTCTGGCCCGAGGCCTACAACATCCGCTATCTCATTCGTCAACTTCTCGAGTACATTTTGATGTCGAGCCAAGAGCCGGCTGTTTTTTATGTCAGCTACTTTCGAGGTGTGAGATTGTATTGACAAGAGCTTACAAAGTCCAGGACAGGCAGCACGCCGTAGTGTCTCTACCGGCCAGCAGGATATTCAGACACTGATCTCTCAAAACAATGGGATCTCGAGTCTGCTGAGCTAGGGCATCAATGAATATATAATTACTTTCTCCCGCTTGATCGGTTTGGGCTTTCTCTTCTGATGCTTTAAATGCTTTTGCGATCGTCTCATCAATAAAATCGTGACAAGTTTTACAGGCATCGTTGAATTTCTTGCCACTGAAGAGCCAGTAGAAGTGGCCTAGACGACCACGATGAGAGAGGTACTCTTGACCAAGGTTAAAGGCATTGGCGAAGGCAGACTCCTGTTCGGTTACCTCCTTTAAACCATACGCATGCTCACCGAAAAGCAGAAACATGGTTGTCTCAAAGGTTAATTTGAAAAAAAGAGGTTGCAAGTCTACTATTCCTTTTTTAGGAATAGAGTTCGCCAGTCTCTCTACGCACTCTTGGATTTCAACAAAGTTCTGGGCTCTGTTTGATGCGAATTGGGGTCGTAACAGATGACGCGAATGTTTCCACTCAGCACCATCCTGAGTGAAGATACCACTACCTAATAAGGCCCGGAAGGTCATTGGGCGCAGTCCCAAATCGTAATCTTATAGTGACGTGTCAGCGCTCATTCTCAGCGTCGATATTGGAGGATTACCATTGAAGTTGGCAGACAGTAAAGTCTCAATATTCTCTGGCTCAATAGTATCGATCCCAGGCACAGCGAGAAGATTTTGAACGAAAGTGTGTCCACATTCGTCGACAATGGTAATGAAAAGCTTGAGGATGTGGCCATCTTTGGCTACCGTAAGGGCCTTAAAGAGGAGGTCAAGTCCGAGTGGCCACTTAGCGTTCCAAGGCCTAAGAGGTTTGCAACCGTTTGCAAGTGCATATTGGCGTTCAGCCTAGGAGGAGAATCCATTTAGCCACAGAGTCGTACACTAAGTCCTTCGATAATCTTACCTGTCGTTGTTGATACCATCTCCATCCATACCAAGTGACACAGCCTATTCCAATCAACCCTAAAGGCAGCGTGAAGCCATCTAGAGTGACGTTTGATAGCATCGCTGAAGTAAATATGTATATCAGTCGAGATGATAGATCCACAGAGTATTAGCTTACGCGATACCAGTTCCGCAGTTTCTTAGTATAATATAAACGTCCGTTGAGGGTTCTTCGTAAGATTTAGATCGTTTATACGAGAAAATATCTGAAAACTGAAGTTTGTTAAGCTGAAGGATAAAAATAGATGAGGGAGCGCTCTGTAACGTTTGATCATGCTGTGTAACCCCAACAAGCAGCTAATAAGCTCTCAGAAGATGAGAGGCGCGTCGCTTTCACTCCGTCGGCCAACCAGACGGGCCAAATTGCCAGGGATGGCACAATTTGGCCCCCCAAAACCGATCGCGATCGAAGGTCAGCAATGAGATTACGAGCACGCAACTCGCCGCTATTAAAGCCACTCAGATCAATTAAGAGCGGGGTCTTCTATATAGGAATAGGCTGTAGGTATTTCAGAAACATGGATGAGGCTAAGTGAATAACCGGCTCAATTACTTTTCCGTCTTGTATTCTCATTCAACATCGTTCGCTCACTGCTCTTCGATGCCACTATTGTTCTTGCTATAGCCGTTGAATTCGACTTGATTGGCATTCCCACCGAGACATGGATGTTTTCTCCGTAGTAACAGGCGCCGCTGGCCTTCTCGATATTTGTACTCGAGTAGTAATATACGTCAAAGAGTTAAAGAATGACGGCGCGAGTATACAAGAAGAGGTCGATAGTTTGATGAACGAAGTCGTTACGCTCCAACTAGTCCACGACGCTGTCAGCCAAGCCTACAACAAGCGTGTCTCAATGGCTCAGCGAAGTATTCAAGACCCAACAAGCCATTCTCTGTCGCCCAAGATTACGGATAGATTATGGGAAGCTCTAGGGCGAACGATCAAGCACTGCCATGCCATCGTCGAGCGGATATACAACATCTTGCAGGCCATATGCGAGCCAAGCCGACTAGGATCCTCCAAGGGGGTGGAAACTATCAGCAGAGTGTACAGGAAGCGATCGAAAGAAGAGGACCTTCGACGGTGCGAAAGAGAGCTAACTATGCACCATTATACGGTCCAAATGTTCCTGACTCTCATTAACCGGTATGCGGGCCGTCTCCCTTCCTTTTTTTTTTATTTACTCTTCATCTTAGTCATGGGAATTTACGGTTATCTAACGTTGAATCTCATTACTCAGTGAAGACACCCAATTCTCCCTCGAAGATATCGCCACTCAGCTACGGGCGATACAGTCGCAGATAATCAGCTTCGGCGAGTCAACGATCTCTACTGGAGACCCTCATTATGATCAAGAAGCGCTACTTGCCTTACAAGAGTTGAAGAAGTCAATAGTTACGGCTGTTGAGATAGTATCACCTCCGATCGTGAATGAACACTTCCATACCCCCCAGACGGTTAGCAGTATCTTCACAGGGAGAGAGCAAGAACTTCAGCAACTTAAAGACATCTTTATCCAATCGGCTGGAAACACAAGCAGCAAGTCTCAGCGGCGCTTTGTGATACATGGTCTCAGTGGCTCTGGGAAGACGCAGTTCTGTTGCAAATTTGCGGAAGATACCCGCCATAAGTAAGGTCGAGTAAATTCCTTAGAACTGTCAGATTCTCGACTAATCCGACTAGCTTCTGGGGAGTCTTCTGTATAGATGGCAGCTCTGTGCAAAGTATGAAGAAAAGCCTTGGGGATGTTGCCAGTTAGTTCCCCTAGGCTGCCGCCGCCGCAACCCCTCCCTTCTCTACCCTCCGCAAGCTTTAGCCCCTGTTGCTCCTGCATTATCCCAAGACACTAATTTAATACTTATCATTCACAATGGTGCTGACTCCAGTGCGCAAACAGAGCTCGCAGGCCGAGATCCTAATTCGAACGCTGCCATAGACTGGCTGTCTACTGTCGAGAAACCTTGGTTGTTACTTATCGACAATGCTGACGACGCTGAAGTCAAACTAGAGGATTATTTTCCGAGAGGAACAAGAGGCCACATACTTATTACGACTAGGAATCAGGGTTTCAGAGTTCACGGGAATATAGGGCCGATGTACTACAATTTCAGCGGTCTACAGATCGACGAAGCCTCTACTTTGCTCTTGAAAGCGACTTGTCTTCCGTTTCCATGGGAGTCGAATCTAAAGAACTCAGCATTGAAGGTCACAGAAAAGTTGGGGTGCCTTGCACTCGCCATAGTACAGGCTGGCGCCGCAATTAGGCAGAGATTGTGTCATCTTCATGATTACCTTGGGTGGTATGACCGAAGCTGGAACAAGCTACGAGCTGAAAAATTTGAGCTTAAGACCACGGATAGCATGCAGGCCGCTTGGGTAACATTCGAGATGTCCTATGAGCGTCTCGAGGAGAAAGGAGCTACGGATGCTATCGATCTACTCAACATATTTGCATTCTTTTACCGCGAGAACATTTCACCGTCCATATTCACCAGGGCACTTAAAAATGCACAACTGGAGTTTGATCAAGAAGCGAAAGCCGAAAGCGAGGAGAAGTCCAGTCAGTTTCGGAAGTCATGGAGTTTACGTGAAGACCTTCAGAGTAAGTTCACATCGCTAATTATGGTCGTCCTGGGAATGAACACTCCCATCCCTTTGCCGTCAGTGGTACGGGACGGTCGGCAAACAAATGGATTCGAGATGGCAGAGGATCGCATTCGCTGCGCACTGAGCCAACTGGAGAATATGGCGCTCATTTCCTACAATGAGGGGAGGCAAACATACACGATACACCCCATGATTCACGACTGGCTAAGGAAGCGTCCGCGTATGAAGATAGGACATCAAATCCTCTGGGCAGATATGGCGGCACATGTGCTGTCTGCGTCGATCCTTCTACCACCTTTAGGCACAAGTCCCGAAGACGAACTGTATAACGCGACCCTTCTACCACATATAGAACACGTCCAAAAGTGTCGCACGGATAGCAACAATCAGCTAGCACACAAGATGAGCCGTGACTGGTTTTCTTGGCTGGCCAAGGGTACTGCGATGAAGACAAAGGAGAATAGGATACACATGTTTGCCAAGTTCAGCCTCATATACGCCCAGTGCTGGCAATTGGAAAGCGCCGAAGCGCTCTTGAAAGAGGTAGTTAGTTTTCTGGCGTTCTATCTGGGACTTGAGAGCAATAAAACTAGGACTGCTCAGATGGCGCTCTCAAATGTCTATCGGGAGCAGGGAAACGTAGATGAAGCGCTACGTCTTCAGGAAAGCATCGTAGCGACATGCAAAAGGCATTTCGGGGACCAGAACCCGGATACCTTACGGGCAACGCACCAACTTAGCAACACCTTGTGGCTACAAGGCAGATATAGCGAGGCAAAGAGACTACAGGTGAAAGTAGTCGACAGCCTGACGAGGATTCTTGGTCGGAAACACAAAGACACTTTAGAAGCAATAGACGACTTAGGGAGAACTGTGGCGAAATTCTGGCGACAGGAGGACTTGCAGTATGCTTTCGACCTCTATTCCGAAGCGCTCGAGGGGATGAAGGAGACGTTTGGGACAGAGCACCTACGCACCACTTACACGAAAGAAAATCTTGCCCGCCTATCATGTATCCTGGGAGATGCAGCTCTAGTAGAGTCGGCGTTACAGCTCATGGACGAAGTGATCGCAACACGCAAAGCTAGGATGGGCAAAGAGGCAGCATGGACGCTGATGGCTATGGGGAATAGAGCTGTAGTCCTGGCGGCCCAGGGGCAGTTGGGAGAAGCGGAGGTACAGATGCAACACGTCCTCCACATCGCGAAACGCAACATTAAACCTGATCATATAGGCGTTCTATTCGGTAGGCAAGCCCTTGCAACGATACTGATCCAACAGAAAAGATACAAAGACGCCGAAGAGATTCTGCTCGACGTGGCCAGAATCCAGAAAAATATGCCTTCGCGGCGAGGTGACTATCATCCCGAAAGAATAGCCTCTCTGATCGAGCTTGCCAGGTGCTCTCAGTTACAGGGCGATTTTGACAAGAGCATTGAACTATGCGATGAGGTGATCTCGGGTCTAGAAAGTATCGCCGAGAACGCGCACCCCTTCACACAGATCCTGACAGACGCACGAGAACAGATGTTGCGGCTGAGACACTCAGATGTGACAGACTCAGAAGTAAAATTCCCAGAGCATTTATTCAAATTATACAAATAAATTAGTATCCTGGTAACTTGTAGATAATAAAGCAGCTCCGTATATAGGAACGGATTCAAAGCACTGCAGTTCGGGCGCACTGATACCGATCAAAATATTGTATCATAAGTTCTGGCTGGGCTGTGAGATTCATTAATGTACGACCACGTTATGTCGTATTCAACAGTGACGCATCTACATCTGTCAAGCTGAGCCACCTCTCATGGGTACTGCCGGCCTACTCTTGCTATAATGGTCATAGCTTCAATAAAATTCCGTTTAAATCCTTGAGTAGTGAAGAGCTGTACGCTGAAATGCTGTTATACAGCATTGGTAAGATGCATCATGCTCCCCCGCCTAGCCTTAGCGACAACACCTTGAGCCTAGTAATAGAGCGACTGTTACGTAAGATAGTAGCTTTAGTTCTTACGTGAATACCATTCTTATATGACAACACTCGTCAGAGAGCTTTAATATGACGGACTACAAAATCTCCATGTAAGAGCATACCTTCAAGTACTTTGAACAGAAAAAAGACGATATATACATGTGTTCAGCTATGGAGAGTAATCAAGACCAGACCACAACATCCTTACGCAACTACAAATAGAATGCCTACTCCTATTGAGTTTGGAACCAAGTCTCAATTCGCGACGCATCTCATCGCAGAGATCTTGTTTCCCCAGCCTCCAACAGCGGCGAGATTGGGGTGAGGGTTTCCGCTGCCAATCGGCCCGCCAGTATCGCCACCGCAGCTTGTATGCCTGTCAAACAGTATGATTAGCATGTGTTTCTAGAGCCACGGATTCCGCGTCGTCTATTCGAGCGTGGAGAATGCAGGGGTAGATAGGGAGAAAGGAAATGAATGTGATGCTTATAATAGCTCCCAGAGAAAACTTACTCAAATATGTTACAGTGGCCCTTAGCTTTACCCTGAACATCATAGACTTTGATCGAATTCACCTTGTCGTTGAATCTGGCTAGCGGAAGACCGTTGGCGTCGACCCAGGGGTTGACGAAATCGTCTTTTATTGTGTTTATTATGTCAGATTTCGCTATGAGATGAAACGGTTTCTAATAACGAATATCTCATTTTCGAACTTGAGGAAAAGCAGGGGTGAGCGGGAAAGAGTGGTTTGCTTACAGCATTGATTATAGTTGAACCCGACGTTCTGACAATTCACGTAGTTATTCTGAAAGCATAGGTCGATACTGATGTCACCTGATGCGGAGACGATCGAAGACAGGGAGGCAGCGGCAGCGATAAAAGTGAGAGACTTGAACTGCATATTGTGTGTTTCAACAGTTTAATGATTATAAAGAGTTTGAAGAGTCTCGTGCTGAGTGAGTCTGGATCGTAGGTAAACTGCAATGCGCGAGGTGCAGGGGAAAACTTCAATGACAACAACGTGGCGGTTGAACTCATTTTATACTTGTTCTATAGTCTCGCGCCTGAGGCAAAAATAGAAATCATGTAGATCGTGCAACGTAGTATGATACATACCGCTTGACTCTTCGCCTATTGAAAGCCACAGCTTACGATGCCCCGACATTTTTATAGCTGGTTATAGAAGTGTTACCTAATCTAATATCTGAAAATAGTCTTTCGCAACTCCCGATTACCATGAATAGCCTATCGAAGCTTGGCACTGGTGCGACCGCTCTACGATAACTAGAGTAGCCATTGGCGTCACACCCGCTTGAGATCAAGGCCAAGACTGTAAAAGGCTTCAGCTTTCAGCTTACCATAATCACTAAGATACTCTATAATGTCTAGGCCAAGAAGACTGTGCAGAAAGGAGTTAGGGCCGAACTTTAAGGGGGAAAAGACAGGTTATTTACATACATAACGAGAATATCACGACACCTAAGAGCCCGAAAATCTCTATGTAGGTATACAGTCAAGAACAGGAAGGAGACTAGAATTCATCGTGCAACCAACACTCACAGATACTCCATACTAGAAGCGCCAACCCTGTAGAATACGCTCGGCTTGGTAGAATATATATTTAATACAGTGTCCTTCACTACCTGCTACCGAGATCTTGCTGTGGCGGCAAGGAAGATTGAATGCCCACCAAAAACTAAACTGTAGTACGATACAAGCTCTCTCATTACCAAACAAGTGAAAATCTATCGCTTGCGGAAATGTAAAGGGGTTTGAGAGCCTACCGGTAATCATACACTCGGAGGATGTCAACATATAGATAATAGCATTCTCGCGGAACAATTAACTGTTCACAACCCTCTGGGTAAAAGATCAAGATTAAACCCACGCAGTGCCACATCTACCAACATGTTAATACCTGAAATTGGGTTTCCGTACGCTCAACACTTGGCGAGATGCAGCAGCGAACTGTAGAGTAGCGCAAATAAACATAGGTAGCTTAGATTCCGGTAGTATACTAAATGTGCCTACTCAGCACGCGAGCATTAACTCGTCCAACAATGTAGAGGTGCCAGCACAGCAAGTATTACAATACGGGATCATACAGGATGTTCTGCTCTAGATGATCGTCGCCATTCATAGCCAATAGAGCCCCCTTTTCCAATATACGAGATGCCTGGGAAGTGTTACAGGTAAAGTAAGGGAGATACCCCTGAACAATAGGGAATTCCGGTCTTAGAGTGTTCATGCAATTGTATTGTCCACGATTATGACTCATAAAGGCACAAACACCGTCTTCGATAGAAAAGGTACGTACCTTTAATAGGCGAGGGGCCATTGCTGTCAAGGGAACGCGATACGCGTGGCCCGAGACGCGCGTGACCACCAGCAACCACACCACATTACAGCAACCGCGCAAACAGCTGCCCCAGGTATCTACAATGCACAAAGTACAAAGTACCTACCTAACCAAACCATATAAACGATAATAACCCGCGAATCTGTCACCAAGCACCAATGGCCTGACGGTAGAGTTCGTCCTCGATCCCGTTAGGTTCCAGGTTCAGATACGGCCCTGGCTAGACCTTTGAATCTGAAAACCTGTGGGTATAACCCCGTGACGAGTAAGCATTCAAGGACGTCTGCGGCGCTACAGTGCCAGATCACGCCGCAAAGAAATACCCATCCCAAATGCGAAAGCAGGGCGCGTTGTAGGTCGGGGGCTTGCGCCAACACCCGACGCAAGGCGTTTATTTTTCTCTTTTTTTTTCTGTGTTTTCTCTACTCTTTTTCTTGTTGCTCCTTTTCTCCTCTCTCCCCCTATTTTGTTCTTACTTTTTTTTTGTTCAACCTGTTGAGCCTTTTGTTTTTACCATGATTATTTTGCTTACCTTCGAGCTTAAATAACATAGCATACATAGCATAGACATGGCAAGTGTAATGGAATAGCTGCCTTTCTATTGTTTTGAAAATCTTAAATCCAATGAAACTATCGGCTAATTTCTAAATCTGGGTTCTTGTCAAGTTGCTAGGGTCAAACATCAAGTACGATTGCATCGAGAACTCAAGTGACATTAGGGCGTGTTTAAGGCAACTACAAAAATGTACGACAAATCTCAGTTTTAACCTACGTGAGTATGTTGATCGTAAGAATAGGTAATCATTGAGGTCAGAAGCCTTAGTATAGGGGTTAAATGAATACTTAATGTTGCACGAAAGAAGGCTAAATTTCTTCGTGGCCTAGGCTGCAACTATATACATACACTTCGGGTCCTTTGTCTTCCAATATCGTCTCCGAGGATCGCGACAGTTGATGTACGTACAAGAAGGGGCCAGAGAGAGCACTGCTGAGGAGTTTTATGCTTATTTCTACATATGTGTGAAGGGAGCAAGAATAATCCGACTTGTTTATTGAGATACTACACGTGCTAGCTCTGGGAGATACCTGATTGCGCACTTTCCCAGTTGGAATGCCTTTGGCACCTTAACCTTCATCGCCGTACCCCTATTCGAGAACACCCAGAGGCATGGTGTCAGGAACCACTTATGGTAAAACGATGAGAATGTCATTGTTGCGCAATAGGTTCCAATAAGCTTCAATTGCCTCACAATAGATACGATGTGAACTGCTTGCGTCAAGCGTGTTGCCCCTGAACCCAGTTACCTGGTAATAAAGGTTATCTAGGCAGACTATGGCAAGTCATCTGCTACGATTCTCAGTATAGTCTTATGAAACTGCTGGGTCCCGTTCCTATAGAATGCTAAGATGATACGAAGTCCTTGCTATCTGCGTGCGGATACTATTGGCGCGCTTGTTTGGGTAGGATAACGAGTACGGAGCACTGATCAGACGGCAGCGGATGCGACCGACCGCACTACCTTATATCACCTTTTTCAGAAACCGTCGGCGGGGAGGCATTCTTAGCACCCGCTTAGGTTACCGGCGAGTTTCGCCACGGGATTTGACCGGCACGAGCCCCTGCGGCCTTGAATAGCATGAGCACTGTCATGGGGGGGTGGTCGATTTGGTCTGCGTCTTGTGAACGGAGAGAAGGGAACGAAGACAACGGGCATAGCTGCGGCTGCCTTTGTGTTAATCACTGGCCTAACACGCCCGCGTATCCTCGAGAGGCTTTTGGGTTAAGTATTGCAACCAGGCTCCCCCGAGTCAAGTAAAACAACAAGACAACAACTATTATGTAAGGTATTAGACTTCTACTCAGTTTCTTGCTAGTCAAAGCGCGGATTCGTCTAAGTCAGATGATGCGCCCTGTTTGTATCGTAGGGTTAATGTGATAGATTTTGTAATAGAGGATGCTTCTGTCAATAGCGAGAGGCCTTCACTCACTAAAAGGGCCGATAGAGTAAGATGAGACAAATATGGCACAATGAATCCGCCATTCTAGAATACTAGAAGGTTTGCTGATACGAACCCCTTCATGTGTGGCTTAGCTAAGTTATAGTACTTTATCCGTACGTTGTGCCACAGTTCCCAAGGTGTTCAGGTAGCACGAAGTAAAAACGGTTCATGAAGCTGGAAATGAGCAAGTGAACTTAGCTTTCTGCCACGTATGCATCTTTACTATCGTGATGAGAGGACAATACGTACTTACAAGAATTGGGTACATGGTCTTTGTTAGACCAAATAGAGACCAAATAGAGACCAAAATCCCTATCTCGACCCCAGGACCTTGGTTTCATATTCGCTACTAGTCACTGTGTCTTAAACTTGACTAAAAGCCGACGATATTTATCGGTACTGTAACGCCACAGCGCTATGACACTAGGGAGACGATGATAGAATGAGCGATTGCCAGAGTGCTTTTGTAGGAGCTGAGAGCTCCATAAAAAGAGAGCAAACCCGGTGATGGCTGATTGTGGCCAACTTGGAAATGTGACAGACTCACTGGCGTGGTACGACGCAGTGCGATCCGGCGTGATTGTCTCGAACACGACTTGTCATTGATCAGATGAATACTACACGAGAAATGCCCGGTCGGCAGTCGGAACAGAAGGAAATGAAACAATGAGGACGACAAGACTGTAGCAGTGACGAGGAAAAGGGTCAAATGATGGAATGATGGAATGATGGAATAGATAAAGAAATAGAATGAATGATGGACATTGGAGAACGATAGATCGATAGATGGATAGACTGATTGATAGATGGATGATGAGAATAATAGGTAATTAGATGCATAAATAAATGGATAGCGAACTTCGGAACCCCGCCATCACTTTCAAATGGACGAGACTAGATTACACACGTTCATTGTGTACGTATGCATGCTACTCACTAATATTACGTTCTTTTTAGTTGATGTAGGTATATTTGTGTCTATCTATCTATATATATATATATATATATATCACCACAACCCGCCCGACTTACCGGAGTTGTCTCGTCACAGGAAAGGCGTGTGACAAGAATTTCTGAACGCACGATTCGACTGTACGAGGCTCTGTCTGACCGCATATGCACGCAGTGCCCCCAAAAGAGGTATATATACAGGAATATCTCCGACTCCCTATCACTGTACATGATGACCTGCCTATCTCCCAGCCTACCTGCCTGCCTGCTTGCCTGCCTGCTTGACTGCCTGCTTACTTACAAGGATTCCCAGATCTTTTACGCAACATCGTCTTGACGAGCGATAACCCAGTAAGCGAAGAAAATAAAAAAAAAAGAAGAGAAAAGAAAATCAGAAAACCGACATCCGAAACATCCAGCATACATACCTCTTTACCTTGTTCCAAGAGAGTTGCGTGGATTATTTATTATCTTTGTTTCAACAGTCACTTGCCCTCTCTCAGGGCTCCCAGGGAATTAGAGCTGTCGCTAATACAGTCTACTTGCCTGTAAGGGATTGACCACCGCCAGCCGACAGTCAAGTGGCCAAGCGCCTACCTTAATCGCTACGGAGACTTTGACGGCATACCTTACTGGGGTCCATCGGTACTTGGGTTTTTCAGTACACTGCAAGCCGGCTGAACCTATACGTACTGTGTACAGCTAGGTAAACGGCTCAGGAGTTACAGTGCTAGTCGCAGCTGGTACTTACCTCAGTACCTACCCGGGCAAAAGAGAAGTCACTATCCTGCATTAGTAACTGGCATTGCCTTTGTCAACATTCGACATCCAACTAAACCATGGCCACCCAGGGCGGCTCTTCCAAAGGTATCTAAATATTCCTTTCCTAAGGTACAATACCTACTCTGTCTTCCACTCGACTTGTCTCGTGGTGCCTCTTGTTGTCTCTCATTTACGGGGCAACCATCACATTCTTCATTTCACTTTTTGTTTTTGCAATTTTGCTTTTGCCTCGTCCCCTCTACCCCATTTTCTACGCCCCCGAAACCGCGTCATCCGTCCACCAGCGTCCAACGTCCGTCTCGGTCTTAGTCTGGTCATCCGCGGACGACGGCGACGGCGACGAAGACGACGACAAGTGCTCAACACTCTCTTGGCTCTTTTATGATTGGGAACATTGGGAAGGCTAAAAATTACCGGCGCTCGTCGCTTTTAGACAGCCGAACCGCACCGAATCACTGTCTTGCCCCCGGCACCGACGCTACCAACTTGAATAATCATCCCACTTCAGCCGCCGTCAGCGCCATCGTCAGCGCCAACAACAACAACGACAACAACAACCTTGACACTAATATCACCACAGGCACGCACGTCAACACAAACAGCGACGCTGCTCGTCTCGACTGCTTCTTTGGGCCCTTCGGCGGTCACGACCTGCACAGTCTCTACCTCGGCGGTGCTGTCCCAAGCGGCTGCCCTTTTCCCCCTCTGCCAAGTCCTCCGGCGAGCGACTGGTTCCCTGCTCCCTTCGGCGATACCCTGTCTCGACCATTCTACGCACCCCCGAACACGGCCGGTATCCCACTAATCCATATCGGCGGTGTATGTCACGACGTCCCTTTTACCCCGATCTTGCAACCCCCACTACCGACACCACCGGCACTAGCACGCCCACCGTCACAAGCAGTACCACTGCGAGCGCCAGTTGCAACGGCTCCAGCATCCCAGGCCCAGCCCACCTACTTTGCGCCTCCTCAATGCTTTGTTCCCCCAACTAGTCGTTGCAATTTCTATGGGCCTCCACGAATCTATCAGCCTCCACGAATCTATCAGCCTCCATCTCTTCAGAATATCCACGGCGGCGGCATCCGAAATCCCTTCGTTGCGGCTTCCCCGTTGTCTGCCTTCGCCACGCCCCCCACAGCATTGTCTCATCCACATATGAGCAACGTCAACCCTCGGCTGACCCCTCCCATCTCTCAGCCCCAGTGCTACCCGCGAGCCCCTGGAGCTATTCGAAGCGCTGACGATCCCTTTCTCGCGGCACTTGTTTCGCAGGACTTCTCGTCTCCGTCTTTACCCCCCCTGAGTAACTCGCCATCTCCTAATATATTATCCCCTGCCGGTCGATCAGGCCTTGCCGCCACTGGCCACGAGATGCCACAGCCCTCGACTCGAAGACGAATATCAAATCGAGGGGGGGCAGTTGACTTAGCCAAACCAGAACCCGATTGCGAGCCACCAAGTTCGGGCGTTGACCCGTCCATACCGCTGGCAACAATGCCACCAGCAACTCGGAGGCGAAGCACCGCTAACATCGCCGACTCTGGCGCACGAAAGAGACCTTCTGTTGCCACAACACCTACGAATCGGCCCAGTAAAGCGAGACGGAAAGAGCCGCCCGTGCATCGCGACGACCAGTCATCTCCCTTCGAAGACGACGATTTCCCTGGACTAAATGGGCAGGATGATTCCGAGACGATCGATCTTTCGAATGCTACCGAGGTTCCTGCCGAACTCATGGCACCCAAAGTAGATAACCGAGTAAAGCTTGGGAAGTTTCAATGTGTCATATGTATGGATGATACAACAGCCTTGACTGTTACTCACTGTGGTATGTACTATTTAATGAAAAAATTTCTCTGGCCTGTTGATGACTGTTGCATTTATTGACATTTGGTGACAGGCCATCTTTTCTGCTCTGAATGTTTACATTCGTCCCTGCATATTGACAGCATGAAAAGAACATGCCCTGTTTGTAGGACCAAAGTCGATCTGAAAGGGACAAAAAAGTCGGCTAAATCATACTACCATCTTGAATTAAAGGTGATGACAGCGACGAAACAGGGGAAACGACCTGCAGGTACATAGCCTTCTCTCGCTTGGTCATGAGGATTCACTTCCTGTTCTATCGACGTGGTGAAGACGCGAGAACACTGGGGTGAAGGGAAAGCGAATGATAAGATGCCGCCAGTAAAATAGACAGCATGGACAATGCCCTTGCAAACTCGGACGTATGCATCACGTCACCCAACTTATTTGTATTAGAGGGTTAATCAACTGCCGATGTAATTTATCCCTCAAACAACAAGAGTCATCGTTGGGACATTCATACTGCTTATTGTTTTGGTAATATGGGTCATCTGCATTGGAAGGAGTTCTGCGTAATTTATTATAGGCGGTTGGGAAAGGATCGATACCCCTTTTCTTGCTCTTCGGGCACTAAATTTACGCTCGAGGATTCGGAAACAGCTGGACAAAGGGTGACCTAGGCGTTTCACGGTGGTTTATTCATCGCCTCAATCCACCCCCCTTCTCTCTCTGTTCAAACAGGGGTATAGAGTGCTGCCTTTTGGAAGAATGAAAGCGAGATCAGCAATCCATTCCCTGACTTGGGCCAGTCGCGCGAAGAACGAACCGCATGTGTGATAAATAACCGTACATAATACAGCGTGTCAGATACTACTATACACAATACTGCGTCTTGTCAGGCGCCGAAGCATATTCAGTTAATGCATCAACGTCGTTGCTGGCTCGTAGAGCCAGCAACTAGATAATCCGATGATTATGTCCCCTGTGCCACTCCCGCCCCCCTTTTGCCTTAGAAACTTGACTATAGATGACGAGCATCAATTCGAACTATTATGTGGTCATCAGCGAGCGTAACCTTGATATCTCATGTCGCATCATTGAATTAATGCTCAGGTGAATAAAACAAATGAGGAACTATGATTAACTAGCAAAACCCAGCTAGTTCGTCCGCTTTCTCTCCACCCCTATTTCTATGAACCCGATTATAAACATACATACACGTTTCCCACGCTGTTAAAATCCCATCTAGTATTCCAGACATAATGAACAAATGTACAGTGACGCAGCATTCAACTGACGAACAAACTAGCTAGGTAGATTTCGTATTTCGTGCATGCTGCTTTGGACATAGCAATAGTGATATAAAGGGAATAAATCAGGTCTATAATATACCGCTCGCGCGGTCATCGCTCGGAGACTCGGGTAGTAATGTACTGCTCCTTACACTTAGCAGATCATTCTGCTCATCAGCCGCAACGGAATCGCCACCGTGGCCAGTGAGGAGGCCCACACCTACACCTCCGGCGCTATCATCCGCAGCGCCGGTCCGCCGCGTCTCTTCGACGCCGTTGAGGACGTACCAGCAGTCCTTCTTGGTTAACAAACCTTGCAACACGCCGCGATCACTGAAGAGCACGTAGCGGACGCCGAGCTTCTGGAAGTACGAGACGGCGAGGTGCAGGGAGCTGCGGCTGGGGAGTGTAAGGGGGGTTTGGTCCATCCAGGGGCGCAGGTCGAGCGTCGAGCGCGGGTCCGCGAGGGGCTGGTGACTGAAGAAGGCCTCGGTTTCGGGCGGGAGGTCGCAGGCCGCGAGGTTGTAGGCGAGCTCGGACCGCGATATGTACCCTAGCAGTACGGCATCGCGGGGGTCGCTGACGACGGGGAACCCGCGGTACACGCAGGAGTCCAGCACCGCGCGCAGCGAGGATATGGTGTGCCCCGTGGCGGTAAGGACCACGAGGTCCTCAATGCGCGTCATGATCTGGTCCGCGGTGATGTCGGGGACGTGCTGCGCGCCGCCTCCCTCATCGCCCGAGTCGAGGAATGGGTACCCGTTGAAATGGATCCATGATTCGTAGATGCCTCGACGGGAGAAGGCGTCTCCGACCCATTTGGAGAGCATCACGGCTATCATGATGGGCAGGACGTAGGTTAAGGCGCCTGTTAGCTCGAACATGATGACGACGATGGAGACGGTGAGACGGGTGACGCCGGCTAGTGTCGCTGCCGCCCCGATGATGGCGTAGACGCCCGGCGTGACGCATGGTACGTCTGGGTCGCAAGTGCTGAAGGGGAAGAAATTCGGATGGTTGTGCTGCCAGATTTCCATGACAATGCCTACGGCGCGGCCAGATAATGCGCCGATTGCCATGGAAGGAAGGATGATACCGGCCGGGATCTGGAGGCCAAATGTGACGGATGCAAGGAAAAAGCCCAGGATAGAGGCGAAAATCAGTAGTACAATAGTGCCGGCAGAGGCTGCGCCCGTTTTGCAAAGTGCGAAAGGGTCGTCGAGCACGAGACGACAGTCGGTGAAGAGGGAAGAGACCAGTTCGGAAGTCTGGGCCCGCATGTAGAAGTTCGGGTAGTTGATGAGGGCGGTCAAGCAGGAGATGATGGCGACTTGAACCAGCGGTCCTGGTAGCCAAGTGCTCGAGTTTTTCCATTGGGCCACGCGCATATTGGCCTTGATGAAGAGGCCGCCATATACCCCGCCGAGGACCCCCAGTAAGGCAAAGGGTATTATCTCGAATCCGTGCCATCCCGTGGAGAATTTAACTTGATACAGCACGAGCTTGCCCGACCGAAAGGGGTCCAGGGCCTGGAGAGTCCCAGCGGCTGTCATGGCACACACAAAGCTCTGCCACATGGTCTTGTCTGGAAAATAATAGGATATCGATTCTAAACTAAACAGGACACCTCCGATGGGAGAGCCGAAGGCAACGGATATCCCTGATGAAGCAGCAGCCGAAAGAACCGCTCGCTTCCTTGCTACACAGAGATCAGTCTTCAATTCGGAGTTAGTACCTCGCAAGGGAACACCAACCTTCATTACTGTTGATATTCGGAAATAGTTTGATAAATAAATTGGCACAACAACATGCCACATGTACCAAGGGACCTTCTTTGCCTAGCCACATACCGGACGCAACAGCCAGGCACTGCATCTAGTTAGTCAGTCTAGATAGGAATTACGGCTAGGGAGTAGGCTCACCAAGCCCAGTGATTTCGTCACCAGCGTCCAGCCACCAAGAAAGCGGCGGATGACGAAGCCTCCTAATACCGTCTTTATTTCGGGTATGCCACTATGCTTGGCGTATATCGCGTACTCCTTGACAAGAAAGCCTGCGCCTAAAGCAAAAGTGATCTTGGCATAGATTAGCTGCTGAAGAAGCCGTATCGTGAGAAAGAATATTTGCACTCACTGAGAACAGCAAGAAAAAGAAGTATTCTATAAACCACTTTCCAGCCTTGGTTCCTATGCCAAGAGCGGCTGCCCATGGTTTCCAGCCCAGACACTGTGCCCCTTGGTCATAGCCCAGACAACAAAACTGCTTGTTCAGATAAAATGCACCCCCGTCTGGCCCCGAATCGCAGTAGCCCGTCTTCAGGTCACCCAGCCATTCCGATACCACATCTATACCAGCGGCTAAGGCGCCGACGGCGAGGCCGGTCAAGACGAGGACAATCCATACTTGGCTCGAGTCGGCCAATCGCTGTATGTAGCCTATTAAGCCGGTCGCGCTCGAGTAAAGAACACGCAAGCGCTGTCTTTCTTTCGTATGTTCGAAGATCCAGTCGATGGCCGTCAGATCTTCATAGCCTACTCTCCTGCCCGGTCCCTCAGCATACCAGTCGAGGGGTAGACCATCTTTGGGTCCACTGGATGTAATGAAGGATTCGGAATCGTGTGGCCTCGAATCAATGCTATCAAGTAATGTGGGTGTTGCCGTGCCGGTCGATGAATAGCCCGAGGCGGATGGATGCGACCCGAAACGGTTGCCTGTCAAAGCGGACAGCATGCGACTGGGCTGAGAAAAGACAGACTGCTTCTGCTTGCGCTTGAAGGACATGGGCGCGTCGGCGATGTCCCCATTCAGCGGGTCGTCGCCCAACACATCGCGATCATCATCGTGATCGTGATCGAAGTCGTCGGTGTCGGCATTGGCGCGAAAGATAGGAGGAGGTCGAGGCTCGTCTGGCGACCGCGATGATGACGAAGACGCCGCCGCCTCCTCGGCGGGAAAGCTCATGAAATTCCTGTTGCTGGCCATTCTGAGGGCGTCGCGATGCGAAATGCCATGTCGCTTCAGCTCGAGTTCTTCATCCCTTGCGGTTTCCGGGCGTAGGATTGATTGATAGATTCGGCAGGCGATGGGCGCTGCTTGTTCGGCTTCGTATCTCACTAAGAAAGCTGGCTGGTGATGGGGTGACCCCAGTCTACAGCGACAAGGACGCTGCATGATAGGGGTCTTATTGGCATACGTAAGTGCCAGACTTACTTTACCTAAGGTACCGGCTACTTCCCTGCGTCTTATCGATAGCAGCGCATACAGCAGTATTTAGCTCTATAAATACTGCGGTATGAAGCTCATGGAAGTGTAAAGATGGAAGGAAAATAAACTCGGTAACAATTCCCCTAGGCAATCTACCTAGCACATAGTACCTAGGCAGATAGCAAATCTTTAAACAAGAATTGAAAAGTTTCTCTCTTCAAGTTTCGCCCATACTCTATTTGATTGATTGATTGATTGATTAATCGGGTTGACTGTGTTTAACGTCCTGCAGGGCACAGAGACGTCGTGTGGTGAGCTGCCCACTAAGTAACTCTAAACTACGGTACACTGGGTTTGGCCAACCGACTTTGCATACTCTATTTCACTTACCGAGAAGAAGCATAAATACCAATATATCACTTCTTGATTTTTAGGTACAAACAGGACAACATTTGCAGCATGGAGTTGGCCGAAATTCGAAAAATCCATGAGTTGCTTGCTGCCAATGACGACACCTCACGCTTCGTCGGCCTGCTTCTCTTGAAGACCACCTTAGATAACCATGCCTCCGAGCTACAACAAGGACAGGTCGAGAAGCTATGGGATTCCATCTCGGCAAGATTTCTCGATCGTCTCATCCGCACGGGATCACGTCCGGCTTCAGAGCAGCGGAAACAATCAGGGGAGATGCTGGACGTGGCCGTGGCCGTCATCTACACCTTTACCAAACTATTGAATGATTGTGCTCTGGAGGAGAAATTCTATGCCCGCATACCAAATTTGGTCAATGCAGTAGTCTACAGGTTTGGAGACATTCCCGTCCAAATGGTTTACACGCATGTGCTGACAGGTTCTCAGTGCTCCAGAGACCACACAGCGCATACTCGACCTCATCCATATACTTGTCCAGCAGCCCAGTGGTCGAGCTGCAGGTGGTGCAACATGTTTTGCTGAGCTCGACGTCGACAGCTGGGCGTCGCTAATAGAGATCGCACCTACGAATGAAACTGTTTTCTCTATATTTCACTGGGCCTGGGTTAATGGAACTATTAATACACCAGTCGAAGCGATGAGGACGAAGATCGATGACGCTCTTCTGTTATTTGTCTCATCCTTCAAAGGCCATCACCCGACACCTTTACTCGACTTCATTACACTGATCCTCGATAATCTAAATCCAAATGTCAGTGTATCTGTCAAGATTTTCGTCCCGTTTCGGCACGCCACAACAACGTCTTGTGCTGGACTTAAGTTTAAGAGCAGCATTTGCAGGCGATACTTTCAAACCGCGATGACTAACTCTCTTAGCAGCTAAGATCAGTCAATCCGTCATGGCTTCGACCAGTCGCTACATTAATACAAGATATGGCCTCAAATAAGCAAACGCAGGATGGTCGACGAGCTTACACCCACTGCGCCGCCGCTTTGGTAACTGCTTACCCTGAGAAAGCTCCTCAATATCTTTTCTTGGATGAACCAGACACCTCGCGGCCGATTGCATACCTCTTCGTGCAGATGGTACAAGTCGATATTCGGTCTACGCTGCACCGCTTGTCAGAAGCCAACACTCCGGAATATTCTTCTCTATCACGCCGAATAGCCGCGGCTCTTGATATTATGACTTCATTCGTGGGTTTCCTAATTTACGCGGCGGACGATATCACTGTTCAGAAGGGCTTAACGCCAGACCGAATACTCAAGCTGCATGAAGCTCTTGCGACATTAATCGGTGATATCATGGAATATCTCAGGGATCGTTGGGATAGGTTCCTAGCAGGTGCCCGTGGTATAGAGTCCACGCAGAACTCTGAGAAAAGCATATTCGAAGACCCTATAACGCCAGCCGCCGTTCGACTTGTAGCCACTTGGCTCGGCGATGATGATGGTGAAGAATTAAGATCACAAGCCGCAGGTTTGATCGACCTTTTCGCCGAACTATACAAAATGAACTTGACATCAACAGACTCGCCCGAGTTGCGTCTGCCTATCCTCGAAGCGCTTCGAGGCATACTTCAGACATCTGCATCTGACGGCCGAGAAGCTTTCAATAACAGCGAGCTCTTGTCAAATTGTCTATGTCCTGATCTCAGCGCGATTCTTACCAGGGCAGAGCAAGCAAGCAGTCATAGCCATAAAGAGGCAGGCGCAGGAGAATCTGACGAAAAATCTCGTCCATACGTAGAATTAGCTACTACTGACTATTTACGGGGCTCGGCTATTGTGCAGATTTTTTATATCCTTACGGAATACAATGAAAGCTTTGCTTCGGAACTCATGAAAAGATGGGAAGCTTTGGACGAGACAATCAACGTTGAAAAACTGGCGTAGCTGCGCTTCGCTTAAGATGTCTGATGGGGCAAGGTATTAATGGCGCCTTCGGACTGCTTGAACTACCATTACAGATTTGACTGTATTCAGAATATAATAATCTGTTATAGCTACTTCATACCTTAATTAATTCGAATAAGCCTATACAACTTTGGCCACCAGGGTACACCTCTGACTTCATGGTCTATGTCTCAGTTGAACGAGGGCTGAATAACCTCAGGAGGAGTTGAGCGCTGCTGGCTTTCCTGACACTTTGAAGCTGAGCCTTGACTCGGTTTCTCTCAAATGCTTGGTAGTGTACGGCAGCTGAAAGATGAGATTTCATATTCCGCTGGATCCACCGTACGCGTCTTTCCGCGATATTACTGAGATTATTCCCGATGTCCAACCCGCAGAAATCACCTTGTCACAGTACATGTCTGGGACTTACGTAGGAACATAAAGTGCATCACTCCCATAGTAAGAGGAAATCTAAGAGTGACCAAACTTAGCACATTGGATACGTAAATTAAAGTAATAATCAACATCACATTACCCACATCGTTGAAAGGCGGGGAAAAGGTCCTACTGTCGAAGGCTCACACCACGATCATGGGCTAGACAAGCCAACCTGGGCCCATATACTAAATTACTACATGAAAATTGAGGGGTTGAGGTGGGAACGTCTTCGCTAAAACATTCCTTATGAATGAACCAGAAAATAAATAAATAAAAAATAAAGAGGAAGAGGAAGAGTTATCTGTGGACGAAGAGGAGGAGTGGGATGGTCTGTCTGGGGTGAAGAGGTGAAAGAGATAAGCCTTTAATCACTTTTCAACTAGCTGCACTGATTTTGCTTCACGAAGCATACAAGAAAGCTTGAGAAAAAAGGCTAAAGATATGTCAGTTTAAAGAACAGTTGCGATGACTTTTTCTTTCGCACAGTTATGCGTTGAGTCCACACAAATTACCTATTCGTGGGTATAGAAAAATATTAGTCCGTATTGGTTTTCTCTTGTGTAATCCGGAGTCCTATCATAATACATGGTAGAAAGACTATACCACACCAATATCTACGAAGTCTGTCGAGTCAACCATATTCCATTGAAAGCTTGCTCCATCTCCTCTATCACCATTGAAATTCACAATTTCCAATAATCCAGCCGACAAAGGTGGCTTTCTAGGGAAATTTGATGACCATCAAAGCACACATGTAGTGGCCTCAAGCGTAGGACATCACATAATCAAAGGAAATCAAGAACGCTTCATTGTGCTCTAGCAGTCTGCTTAGAGCGGGTATCAGTCCACAGCTTATCGACAATCTGAAACACAGCCGTAACATCTCGCATGACAGCCTCATCGACGCGCCCACCGAGTCTCTGCTGTATCTTATCCGGATGCCACCTAACACGCTCATCTTTCAGCCTCGCCAAGAACTCCGTCTCGCCAACTTGTATGGGATCGATCCCCATGACGAAAAACTCCCTAACGGCTGCGCTCTCCATACCCCCCCGCCCTCCATCCCTTACTGGCCACGCCATCCCCTCAAGCGAGCCATCCCAGCCCTCCCAAGCCTTCACATACGCCTCCCAGCGTCCCTTCCAACCCCTTTTGACCCGCCTCTCCTCGCCCCGCCGCAGACTAGCCTCCATCTCCCGCGTCAGCCGCGCCGTCTCCTGAGCATCGCGATCTTTCTGCTTCCGCCGCTCCTCGCGCCGCGCCCGCTCTTCTAGTAGGCCCTGGTGCGTCTTCTCCCACATCCGCTGCCGGACGTAGGCGGCGTACTCGTCGTCATCCATGCGCTCGAGCTCGCCCTGGGGACCCGAGCGCTCCTGGCTATACACGTGGATCGGCTGCCCGTAGACGCCCTCCCAGTACGCGGCGCCCTCGTCGTCGGCCATGGCGTCAAAGAGGGACTCGCGGAACGCGGCTTCTGCGTCTAGTGGGGGTGGCGCGTATGGGTTTTCTGGTGTGGGCGAGCGTGAGCGGCGCCTCTTGTGTCTGTGATGTCTGTGTCTGTGGTGGCGATGGTGGCGATGGGAGGAAGTGCGTTCGCCATCCGCATCTGGGCTGCGCGAGCGAGTGTGGTCGCGATCATCTTTCCGGGATGATTTATGTGAGCGCGAGTGCTTGGATTTGAAGCGGAACTTAGAAGTCTTTCTTGCTGCCCCCTCTACTGTGGTTTCTGCCCTTCGTGCTTCATCTTCACAGTTGTCGCGGGGTTCCTCGGCTGGTGGGGCTTCTCCTGAAGAATGGATTTTCTCTGCTTCTGGAGAGGTGGATCGCTGCTCTGGGTTGACGGAGGATAAAATATGTCGCCTCTTCGGCGACGACGGGTTGCTTGTCATCGCAGGTTCATTTTGCATGTTAGGACCTCTGAAGGGGTTTGGGATTGTTCCGCTTCGAGGTTGCGATGACGTTGAAAGAAGGGTCCAACAATTACACTGTAGCGCAGCGATAAGGCGAGACCTAGCTTTATCTAATCCTAGCACTTCGAGTGTCTCCACTTAAATTAGCTAGGTACTTTCGACTTGGCAAGTGTAAGTGGCTGGTGGTTGGTCAGTTCCAACTTTAACATCTTTAATATTTGAGGCGCAAAAGCGCATACTACATTCACATCCATCACATTTTATAATCGAGAATAACAATTATATTTCTACAAAATGAGTAAATCTGGACTGTCATTTGGCCTCAACTTGGCCAAAAAGCCAGGTGCTTCGAAACCCGCTCCACCAAAGCGGAAGCCTATGTTTGGCGGCGATGACGACTCTGACGATGACGCGAAAGGACAGACGAGCGGGCCGCAAGCCACAACTATCACAGAATTCGATGATGATTTCTCTCGAGCGCGATCCAACGCCTCAAGTAATAAGAAACCCGCCTCCAAAACGAAAGGCGGCCCTCCTAGGCAACCGCCCACAAGCAAATCAAAGAATACAGATATCTCAGCCTACGGTGACCTGTCGAGCGCCCTCGAGTCACGGCGGCATCGGGAAGCGGCCGAGGAGCTGGACCCCACCATATACGACTACGACGCGGTGTATGACTCCCTGAAGCCCGAACAGAAGATGACACAGGAGGACATCGAGCGGAAACCAAAATACATGAAGAACCTGCTCGCATCAGCCGCGGTGCGGAAGCGCGATGCTCTGATCGCAGAAGAGAAGAAAATAGCGCGGGAGCGGGAGGAAGAAGGCGAAGAATACGCCGGGATGGAGAAGTTCGTCACGGAGGCGTACAAGAAGCAGCAGGAAGAGAACAGGCGGATCGAGAAGGAAGAGCGCGAGCGGGAGGAGCGAGAGGCGCAGAATAATAAGAGCGGCGGCATGACGGCGTTCTACAAAGATTTGCTAGAGAAGGGCGATCGGCGGCACGCTGAGGTCGTCAAGGCTGCTGAGGAACGTGCCAAGGCTGGGCCGAGACCCGAGGATGATGTGAAGGAGGAGGAGAAGTCGAAGACCGATGCTGATATAGCGCGCGAGATCAACCAGAAGGGCGGGACTATCGCCATCAATGAGGATGGGCAGGTCGTTGATAAGCGAGAACTGCTCAAAGGTGGATTGAATCTGGGCGCTAAGAAGAAGACGGAGTCGCATGATGATAGACGGAAAGGTCCGGATCGAAGAGAAGAGAGGGAGCATTCCCGAGGCTTCGTCGGTTCAGGAGGGAAGCAGGCGATGCGTGAGAGACAGACACGCATGCTAGAGGCGCAGTTAGAGCAGTCGCTCAAGAGGTCACTGGAGCAAGAGGAAGAGGAGCGGCAAAAGGTAGAGCGCGCGGCCAAGAGCAGGAAGACAGAGACGGATATCTCGAGCGCTAAGGAGAGATATCTGGCGCGTAAAAGGCAAGCGGAAGAGGAGAAGAAGAAAGGCCTGGCGGCGGACTGAGAGTTCGATGTCGTCAATAGTATATACCCAACAGAATGAAGAACACAATGCCCGCCCATTTTGCGGGGCAAGAGTATCCTCCGTTCGACATCTTAATGCTGATACAAGATATGTTGTACACTCTAATGTCATTCCCTTCCGTTTTCCCATGGCCGTGGAGCGGAATGTGCAGATAACCCACCGCAAGTCAATTCCAATGCCCCTTTAACCATACTGTACAATGCTTGCCAAGCCAATATCGACATCCAGCACAACGTCAAAAGAATGCGTGCGTCTCTATTGTTGTAGCCCTCCCATCTGTGCTCGTGGCGTCGTTAAGTACGGATGTGGTGCGTCATCTCAGTCATGTCGTATTGAGAGCTTGCGAGGTCTCGGCGTGATGTATTTTGCAGTCATCATCCAACCCTATTGTTCCCGCTGCAGCCGGCTGATGTATGTCGAGCTGACCTGGTTCCATCCCGCCATGTATTTCTCCATGCACTGGGTAAAGCACGTCTGCTCGCCGCTCGATAGTGAGGTGCTGGGTTTGGAGACGCAGCGCTCGAAACAATGCTCGTTGATTTTCTGCAGGAAGCGGAGATATGTGTCAGCGTCATAGCACTCAAGAAAATGCATTTTTAGGAGCAAGATATGCCATCGTGAATCCCGGAAAACGCAGCGGTCGGTTCATACCTCGATCAGTTGCTTCGCATTGTCTACGGCGTACTGCGTCCGCACCTGACGGACTACCTCGTTCTTGACTGTTTCGGAGTCCATAATTGCTAATGGGCCGGCGTTACAGTATCTCTTCTTATTATATAAGCGCAGAGAAGACAGCAAAAGGCGGGCGATGCAGCTTTGGGTCGTGATATCAATTCGGAGCTCTAGAAGACGAAGCTTTTTGCAGCGGGTAGCAGTGATTTAGCGTTATCTTGGCGTGTATTAGGTAATTGAGGTGTACACTAACACTACCTACATACAATGCTGAGAGCAGTAGACAGCGGCCCAGGAGTAAACCACACAAATGGCTGTTACCTCTGACACTGTAATATGGTAAGTGATTTAAATACAGCAAAATAGAAACCGAATGAGTTAAAGAAATAAATATGGATAAAAAAATTAACAACATAATTGGTTTACTAATTTGATTTCATTTTTTCCTCGATTTTATTGACTATCATATGGAAGTACTTGCCCAGTGACATAATATGGATATTGCGCTTGGACAATGTAACCATTTACATAACTTAAAGAGTCTATACCTCGGCATTTAACCCTAAAATTCTGGGTTATTTAATCTAAAATTGTTACTCTCTCTTAATCACTAATAGCCCATTTATGGTAAGATATCCGGCCCTTTCCCGCCGCTATTCCATCATTCTTCAACATAACAAGGATCGGAAAATCATGCATACGGCCTGGGACCAGGTGCACTATCAGAATCTACCATTATAATGTTAAACCCCCTACGTAGGATTTATTAGAGCCAAACTCATCGAT
This sequence comes from Xylaria venustula, assembly GCA_022578775.1. Classification (NCBI taxonomy): domain Eukaryota; kingdom Fungi; phylum Ascomycota; class Sordariomycetes; order Xylariales; family Xylariaceae; genus Xylaria; species Xylaria venustula. The sequence continues at coordinate 111,756 of MU389337.1, read as the reverse complement.
TGATAAAGGAGAGGGGATTAAGAGTACTACACTCTCACTCACGCCGCAATTAACGAAGCCATAGAGAGTGGGGTTTCGTGGACCAAGCCGTTGGCGACGGCTAGTAGGATCTCAATAATCGAAAGAACGCTTAGAGATATCGCAGCCAACGCGAGCGCTAGCCTTGGGACTGCCGGCTGCCATTGCCAAAATAGATTTGTCCAGAGGAGAGTGGCAATTATGCCGAGACCAGCCTACTCAGATATCAGTCAGAGAACTACTATCCAGTTTTTACCCAGTGAGTTTGGTTACTTTTACAGTTTCCACCGTTATCATAAATATATAGGTGTCTTGTTTCGGATAGAAACCCGAAGGACGGCTCGCGATGGCAGTAATGAGCAGAGCCAGCTGGCCCAGAAGAGCGTATACATGGGGTGCTAGTCACGCCCTTGCCATTGTTGATGTGACAGGTGTGAATCGGTGAAGAGGTAGGTGAATCTGTATCGTGAGATTTGATAGGTTGTAGCGGGCTTGATGGGTGGGAAGTTGTGAGTTAGTGGACGAGGTGATGTCGTGAGTGATAGATGACAGTGATCGGAGGTGTGACCGATAAAAGGGCCTCGTCGAGTCTTAGATATACACATAGATTCAATAAGGTTCTCTGGCGTCCAATTGGCCTTCATCCTCTTGTAAGCCCCTAGCAAGATCACTACTAATAGAGGACCGGACGACTGACCGTCTCGTACAATAGGCTGTACGGGAAGATAAAGTTATACTTTGGCGGATGTCCGATCTGATACTATTTGGTTTGAGTGGCCTTAGTAAGGGAGGAGAGTTAGATTCATGAAGGAAGTCGGTTCTGAAATCATGCAGTTGTCAATCCGGGCTATTCGCATTTAATTACTGAAGTGCACGAGATTGCCTAATTTGCTGTCTGGATAGAAGATTGCTAGAGTTATACCATACCCGGTTGAATTCGTAACATTTTTTGCACCACCCTCAAAATTTGACGTGGTCACCTTGAAGTTCAAATGTCATTAAAATCCAGCATTTCGTTATGAGTCACTGATAGAATTAAGCATCAATACCGCTGAGCCTTATACTTTAGCAGCACCTTTGGGAGTGGAAGTTAGAGAGACATTACGTTTATAGTTCGAATCAACAAAGTAAAAGACACGGCTGCTTTAAACTTCACAGACGATTCATATCAGTCTTCTCGAGTTCGACAATTGGCGCAACAACTCGTTCACAGTTGCTCGGATATATTGATGGAGCTCACCACCTTAACGTTCTCGACTCAAGTCAACCAGTATTTGTCTTGACTAGACAGGTGTATCATATATGTCTTACAAAAGTCAATAGGCTAGCTCCCATGATTTGATTCTCTTTCAGGTAGTATCAGGATGCGTTTAAACAATTCAAAAGTTTAAGAGTGGCCTCTTACTAACACACGCACCCTCAACACCATCTCTGCACCGATAATTTAGTGCGAACGATATACACTTTATCTTTACGGTATCAAAACATTTGACATGGTACCATGGGTAATCGAAAGTCAATGAAATTAGAAGAGAATAAATCTTCTGACTGGTCCATTTGTTGTGCATTCTACCTTTCTAGTCCTTCCAAAGGGCCCCTGCCAGCAGGCCCTCAATAAAGTTATCTAAGTACACAGACTCATCATATACCCTAGCAAGTCTTAGATAAAAAAATATTTAAAAAAACCCCTACTCCTGCTATTCCTAGCCGTTATTGTGATAAACTTGTTACCGTTATCAAGAGCTTAGTCGAGTTCAATCCTCAGTCGTAGACATTTGCTTAGCGCAGGCGTCGGTTCTGGTACTTCTCCTCCTCAGCCCTCTTCTTCAAACGATAGGCAATGGCACGCTTCTTAGCAGCAGCAGACTGCGTGAAAGCCGCAGAGCCGCCGAAAGGTCCGGCAGCGGCACCATTGCGGACGCGAACAATGCAGACGTTGTTGGCACCGCCGACGGAGGCGTCGCAAGTCATACCAGCAGGCATCTGGACCGTGACAGGGAAGTCAGTGTTCGTCGCGAGCGAAAGACCGCCGACGGGCAGGCCAGGGACGTCCTGAGTGACCTCGGCAGTCTGAAAGGCGTTGACGTCGGTTCCACCAGAGGTGCCGTCGACGTCTGCTGTCAACGGGCCCGCACCGTCCTGGTTGATTTGACGGAAGGTCATGGTGATCGATCCATCATCGCTGCAAGTCGGCAACCCCGCGGTCGTGCCCTGTCCAGCGGAGGCCGCGACGCTGTTCTCCACTGGCTGCTCGGACTTAGTTCCCTTGTTGTCGCTGCCGCCGCCGGTTAAGCCGCCCAGGAGATCCCCAACTACACCGCGCTTCTGGTTCTGGGCGCCCTTGAGGCCGGATAGATCGTCCTCCTGTCCAGTGGATGCTGCAGCACCATCGTTCGTAGGAGCGCCAGCTCCGTTCATGAAGTTCGCGATCATCACTGAGGCATTCACAGGACCGTTGCCTTCAGTGCGTCCCAGAGCGCTGGCTTTGTCGGTGCCTAGCTCCCGGTCGCGGATGATGCTAGTGTCTGCTTGAGAGCCGCAGCCGTTACTAGTACAATCGCGGGGAGTGCCGTCGGCGACTTCAAAGGCCATTGTTAGTAATAGGAAACTAGCAGTTCTTTGGGATTTTCTTACCACTGAGACCGGGCATGCTGACACCATTTGCCCCCTGAACCGAGGTGACCAGACCATGACCAGAAACCACGGCAAGGAGGCCAGAGGTAGCGAGGACGTATGAGTAACGCATCTTGGTGATTATTTTGGAATATTGAAAGTAGTAATGATGGTCGATTAGATATTTAATTGAATTTCGCAATAGCCGCCAGGGCAGACAGTTCTAATGTCAGAAAGGACTGGAAGTGAATGTGGAAATGATTAAGGGGTAGTTCGCAAAACCTGGCGAAATGATGATATGAACTATGAAAATGATGATTAGGGCGATGATGCTGATGAAAATAATCCTCGAGCTTCTCAGCGAAGCCGAGTCTTATATGCCTCCGGAATCGACATGTTGTCAGAGCCATTCTTCTGATCATTGTGCTATTTTGCCACTTCACCCAAGACATCGCGAGAATTTTGTGGCTATGCTCAGCACTGGCGCCGACATACAAGATGACTGACTTCATCTGATGTTGCGAGACACAATATGTGAGAATCGGCGAGCGAATCGCATTTGCGAGTCTCGTTTTACATGGGGCGTATTACCCCACGAAAGAGGATCGCCAAGATCTACCCTGGGTGCCTCCCTGAAGCTTGGGCACCGGGAATGGAGCCAGCCAGCTTGTTTCAGGAGTTCACCACGATTCGGCAATCGACTTTCGATTGCTTCCGAGTAGCATTCGAGACTTCAGGTATCCAATCGCAACATTTGTAGATTATTGCCAGCGGCAGCATCGAAACCTGGAGTCAATTGGTAAACTATACCGTGAACATTAGCTTCAGCTCCCTGCCCTTCCTTGTTATTGCTTCCCCCTTATCGCCTAACTATGTAGACGCTACAGCGAAACAGCTCAAGTTTACTGCAAGCGCGGAACAAGTTGAAACTTGTGCGTACATGCACCATCATAACTTAATGCTTAGTTCCCAAGAGGGTCAAGATGATCAAATTGAAGCTTGACAACACATTATTAAACGAATAATGAAGCAACCTAAACATGCGTGGTTCTATCAAAAACCTGTTATCTTCTATGTTTCTTCCGCTGCACTCTATCGGCTCGATGAGTTTCAAGCTTTCAAGACTTGAACTCAATTGGGAAAATAGGCGCTATGGCGAGACCAAGAAAGAGAAACGGTATTGAAGCAGTTTTGTAGTTAACGACATCATCGAGGCTGAGTAACAGACTACCTAATCAGGTTGCATTCTCCCCCTTCTCGTCGCGTTTCATCACCTCGTTTCTCTACCAGCCGGCTGTCTCAAATTTTCCGATGTTACTTAAGCAAAATCGAAACAATGAAAAATTAATCCCGACTTAATATTCAGCTACAAGTTGTTAATTTGCACTTCGGCTCGCAAGAAACGAGGCGCAACAACTCATCCTGCTCCTCTGCTCCAACCTCCCCGGTAAATTCCTACCGTTCCACAAGCTGTGCTCAATTCTTTTTTATAAAAGCTTTTTCTCCGGTGCATCTCCGGTGATATTTACGACTGGATTAGCTAGCGAGGCGACACTATGCCTTGTGTGTCTGTTCTTTTGTGCACACTCTGGGAAACGACCTGTGGACCAGGCGATATAGATAACCATATCCCGACGGTTTGTACCACAGATACTAGCTCGGTCCTCGGGAGAGCTCATTCGCGACGCAGAAGCTGTGTCCATGCTCTACACATATATCATGTCACTCCAGGATCTCGATTTGTGATTAGTTTTCGTACTATTGGGCGAAATGGGAGAGAATAATAGACCACGAGTAAATGAGTCACTCCATTAGTGAAGAGGTAATGCCGAGAGAAAGAGTAGGCCTCAGGGTATTTTTATCTGTACAAATCGGTCAATTGTTCACCGCTTAAGCCCTATCTCGTAGCTTACATATAGGCGAGCTTTACGCCTCTTCTCTCTTATTTCGAGATCAAATATTTGCGTCGTGTTGCAGATCTAAAATGATAAGGAGAGCAGGGACAGATTTAAAAAAGACCTACTTACTTGGCCAGACCATATAGAAGCGTCTCGCTCGCTTTTTAAAAAGTCATCTTCTACGTAACCAGGATAGTATGGTACGTAATGTATAGGTATAAGGTATATACCTATATAATGTTTCTCTCGCTTGCCTTGAGACATAGCTTTAATCTGCTATATTTATGGCACAAATTCGAGTGCTGTGGATTTATATATCAACTGGAGTAGGTATGAAGCTGGGAAACCCAAGTGCAAACATACAGTACTGTACGTACCTGAATTACTCTTGGAATTGATTTGCGCTAGTCCAAGTCTAGGAAAGTGTATAAATATTTTGCCCAATCAATTTGAGACTTTGAATGCATTAGAGAACGTTAGCGCAGTGCTACATACCGCTAACGCCATCTGTTTAGCGCATTTGACATGTGAAGGGCAGGTACAATGTTTACATTCTATCACCTTTGACCGACTTATTTCACATACAGAGTGTAAATATCCTACAATATTCCCAACACTCTTAATCAAAGCAGAGAACACATTTGAACGAAATATTACTTGTTAATCGCCGACGGAAAACATACAGGGGACTCTGATATATCATCTAAACCGCGTCCCCTTTCAGGCAGCTGCTTTCGTTCATGAATACCGGTACATCCTCATGTCTGACAACAAGACTGAGGGGCTGAAGCCTCCCACCCCTGAACAGGTCAACAGACTTCGGGAGGAGCTACGCTGTCTGAAAGATGAGAACCCCAACGATCTAGATGATGACACGATCGAAGAAATTCTCCTTTTACCACCTACTCTGTTCTTCGAAGCCGTCCGCCATCTTACGGTCGCTTTTGGGCCCTTGTCAACGTTCCCTGTCTCCGAGCTTCCAACGTAAGTTCATGCTTATGCTTAATAAGTGGATTGCTGACCATATTAACGTTTACACTACTGTAGTGCTGCCATCGCCCCCCATGACCATCCGCCATGCAGACCGCCAAACCCTGTCACTCATGATGGTACGAGTTTCCTAGAAGATACTCTGGATGCCCTGACCAATTACAATGAACTTCTCGAAGAAAAGGTGTCCAAGTTCAGCATCCAGTCCGCCCGTAGTCTGGCTGCCTTGAGAGAATCTTCTGATGCAGATCGCGATGTCGCGGCGATATTAGAGAGGGTCAATGAGACAAAGCAACTCAACGAACAACACAGGCGAGAGGTATACTATTATGCTTGGTCGTACGTGTATATTCTGTAAACATGGCTGACGAAACCCCGGAAAATAGATTGATTCTATAAAGAAATCATTTGAGACACATGATAAGAACCGTTCTATGAAGCTTGAGGATTACAACCCAGCATTCTGGGGCGAAGTTCTCTTCCTTAGGTCTCACGAGTTCATTGACTCGTCAAAACCAGCTCCCTCGACAGGGACGTCACTCTGGAACGAGTACGACTACATACTTCAGCACACCCAGCGATGGAGAGATTTCATTGATTTCAGCTCCTCCCACGAAGGTGAAGCTACCATTGATAATGCTCGGCAGCTCGTGAACGCGTTGAGTAGTCCTTCCATGGCATCTTACGACCTGTAACTAACTCAGGCACAGACTAGTTTATACAATCACTCGGCACTGTCAGATGCAACTGGAGACGGTTTTCCAAGAAAACATTGGAAGCGGCATGGAAAGGCGGGATCGTAAACGAGCGGTACATGACGAAGCAATAGATATCGTTAAAGAAATCGATTGGCTTTGGGAAGAGGTAATTCCTGTAGCGCACATGTCCGTCTCCGCTCAGTTTCTTCGTCCCATTACCAAATTGTACAAGGATTGGGAGTCTTCAAAACAGCACCGCATGGCTATTGTGACGACATACGTAAGATCCTTTCGACTACACTTCTAAATAACATACGTGCTAACTAAAAGAAGGCCTCTAGGGTCCTGAGATTCATGAATGACAGGTTAAGTATCATAGCTGAGCGGACTAAACTCCTTGTTTATCATCATCAGGCGCTGTACAATCTTGCCTCTCTTCGCCTAGAAGAAATTTCAGGTTCCGAAAGCATAGCTCCCAAACGGAAGCCTCATATCCTAGCAAATAAACCGCGGCTACGATCGGAGTATACCACTGCAGCAGAACATACACGCACTTTCATGCAACTTTACGGCGCAGTGCCTATACACGCTGATGACCCGTCCCCGAAACCAACGCCATCGCTTTTGGACGAGTATGTGGAGAATCGAGCTCAGAAGGGCGACACTCTTCTCCAAGATCTCCATAAGCTTTTCGAAGCAGCTTCTAAAGCGGATTTGGCAGATCGAGAACTTGGTGGAGAGTTACTACTTGAGTCGCTCCTAGCGGATAGCGCCGCCCGCCCTGGACAACCAGGAAGCGTGTACAAGGACACGGAGATGGAAGGATCTATAGATGTGCTCCGAGATCAAACAAATCAGATTCGTGAGTTGTTTAATGACCTCAAATTCGAGGGACCAGCACACCCCGTAGACTATGTGGCCCATGCCTACCGACAGTCAGCTACTAAAGCCAATGAAGGACGCCGCAAAGGGGACCAAAACTCTTCTGTCCGTGGTCCCAAATTCGAAGAATTCTTACGGAAGTGGGGTCATTGAAGTCAGCAAGTTGGACAATGTCTATGTATCAATTGATTGTATTCGACTGCTGTAATACTCAGCTAGGCTATGTGACAATTATTGCGCTCCTTATCTATACTCAGGCATACTACATGGCGATCGATCTTTCTACAAGAGTGGCTCAACTGAGTTCGGCATGTCCTTTGTATCATGCTGTTAAAGTAGATGTATAAGTTACGTAAGACATGAGATAACTGTACATGCTTGGCAGGATGATGAGTACTACACAATATACCTAGTACGGTACCTCTCCATTTGAGCCATCATTTGATCAAGATTTTCTTTTTTTTTGTCTATAATGCTATGCCTGAATTACTTGGAGTCGGAGATAATCCTTTAGTCGTCAAGCTGATTTGAGCCAAGTCGATAACGGGAATCTTGTTGTCTACCTTATCTAGAGCTACAAAAGAAAGAAGAAGAAAAAGGGCCTGTGACGGCAGGTATATGTAATAAGTGACACGAATTTAATTGATGACCAAATGACAGTGCTACCGTCTACTATAGCTATTTTCACTTTCCCATTCGACTGCGTTATGGGTAAATCGGGGAATCCGGGCTCTTCCCTGCAACAATGCAGTCAAGCCTCGTTTGAACGGCGCTGGGAATGCACACAACCCAGTTGCTTCCAATAAGGTTTGTAGATACCATGGCGCGTTTGCATTCTCACTTCCACATACCTGTGCCATCCCGACGGCTTCCATTGCCGTGCAGAAACGGGTCTGTCGATCGAGGTACCAGCAACTTCGCAGAGAATCGAGCACGATGAGGTGCGGGTCAATGAGATGGATTAAATCTGCCGTGCACAGGTAACCTCTGTTTGTGCCCCCTCTCCTGTCCGCCGTCCGCCTTTCTGAGTGGTACTGCACTACCAGGACCTTGTTCGGTTGACCGTCATGTCTGAATCGCCGTCGTGGCATGTGTGTGGCATCAAAGCCCGAGCAATTGAGTTGGAAAGTGCAGTATCTAAGACCAGGGGTACGAAGACACCTCGACACTTCCTGCCCTCATGGTATCATCAGACATCGATGATCACGTAGTCGCTAGGTGTCCGACCTCATGTCTTTGGGGGTTCGCCCAAAGCGTGATTGGACGTTGTCGTGACTTACACGCTTCGTCCGTTGGGCTCTTCAACAAACGCTAGATAGGTGGGCAACGTTATATACACCCGACATGGCCCGGCAATATGGTGTCTCAGGATCCTGAATACCTCACGTCAACAGCAATTTCCCCTATCCTATCTCCCGTCTGCAGGTCTCTGGGCCTGTTGAGCTTTTGCCCCTGTACTACAGTCTAATTCTAAGAAGATGAGTATGGCTTTGATCCAGAGGCTATGCAAAGGCCTTCAAACGCCGGCCTTGACCAAGAGGTACTCGGATGCTGCAATCGGGATTGCATTTATCCTCTGCTCTCAGTTCCTCATCGTGCCAACCCAGGTCGCCCTTGATCTTCATTCCATCAACATTCCAGCATCCATTCTTGTAATGGCGTTGGTATTCTCTACAATGGTCATTGCAAGCTCTGTCAATGGAGATGTTACCAAGTTTTACAGCAGACATTTACGGGGACCAACGGATTTTGTCGGGAGACATATGTCGCTTGGTTTTGTGGCTTTCTTTGTTTTGCTCATCCGAGACCACATTAGCGATTCTTTGGAGATCCCAAAGCTTGCTGGCGTATTTGGTGAGTGATAATTAAGGCGTTGAAGAATCTGGCAGTACATCGACTTACACACTTATAGTTTTGACAACCCTCATGAGCTCTATTACATCTTTCCTCTTAGCCTATGGGGGTTCCCATTTAGAACACAGACTTCGGAGACCTAGACGTACTGTGGTCGATTTGGAAAGCAACAATAAAAGCTGGCCTAGTCCATCGGTTGCCTGGCCAGTTCCATCCTGTGAGCGACGGCCCAAGTTAATCGGCAAGCTCTCTACCCTTAGTGAAGCACTTTCGACTCACGAGCCTATCATGAAAGCTAGCGCCGAGCCCGACAACTCAGCAGCAGTATCAGTCGATTTCGTGCTGCGAACAGCTCCAGTATGGATTGTATTATTCCTCATCACCATTATTGGCCTCCCAGTCTACCTGGCTACTGGCTATATAATGCCTTTTGAAGTCTTGACCCTCACTCTATTTTGGGTCCTCTCTGTCCAGTTTCAGAGATCTTTGAAGACTTCTCAGACTCTGTCCCGAATCGGCCGTTTAAGGACCCTTCTCCTAATTCTATGTAACCCTGTTCTTATGACCTGGGCGCTGGCCACTGCCTACATGTGGGCAAAGGCACTATGCGCCGGGAGGGACATCAGCGTCGTCATCGACGATTTCCATCACTACAGCTCTTTATCCAAATGCATAATACACATTATTAGAGACCCTCGCGTATCCGCCTATCTAGGTGCTGGCGACCTAGCAGGTGTCCTCCTAGATGCCGGGGTGGTATGTATGGGATTCAAGATGTACGAGTACCGCTCGGAGTTGTGGGCAAACTTAGGGACGGTATCATTCACGTGCACGGCTCTCGCAGCCGTCAACGTGTTCCTGAATGTTCTCGTGGCCCACGGTCTTGGCCTGCAAGCACAGGATGCCATATCTTTCGCCAGTCGGTCCGCCACACTGGCGCTAGGCATCCCCGCGATCGAAAACCTTGGCGGCAGCGCAACGCTCGCCAGCACCATCGCCATATTCAGCGGTATTGTGTTTCAAATGGGAGGAGACTGGCTCTTTTCCTTGCTGCGTATCAACGATCAAGTCTCGCGGGAGGCTCCAACCTTACCCCTGAAAGTCCCCATCGTAACGAAGAGCAGCACCTCGTCCACTGAGACAGGTCCTATTTGTAGTACAGAGAAGAAGAATGCTGACGATGGCTCTGTTGAAACTAGTGATGAGAGCTCAATAGTGGCAGCGGGTGTGACCGTGGGCATCAACGCGGCCGCAATGGGCACCTCGTGGTTGATCGAGCGAGACTCAAGAGCCGTGGCATATTCCGCGCTGGCGATGATAGTGTTCGGGGCAGCTACTGTGGCACTAACCTCTTTCCCGGCTGCGAAACATGCTATAGTGTTGCTAACGACGAGGTAAATATCCGGTATGTCTGATCAATTACACGAAACGAGAACACGATAATGACGACGAGCATCGATGAATGAAATTTCAAGGCGACGATGTGCATGGGCCAGTGGAGTTGGACAATTGAAGTTACATATGGCATGCATTCATAACGAACTAGACGGCGGTTGGGACTAACTATAGATCTGTGATAAAATGTAGATAATTTTTCGAGTATAAAACCTGTCCTCCATATTTTTTTATGAAATGAAAGCTCTAAAACATTTAGCTATACAAATCTTTTCAGCGCGCATCCTAAAACCTAATGAAGAATATCACGTGCGCTTGTAGTTGTGTTCATATGAGAGAGGTATCTGTTACCAAGGTTTGGAGCGCCCTATGTTCTCGTCGTTGCCAAAACCATAATGATGCGAGCCTTACTCCAGACGCTCGATCAAATGCAATCCACTAGCCGTCTCAACTACACCGCTCATCTGTCCTGGCTGAAGTCCAAAAGCGGCCTCTTCAAACTCTTGCTGCATGTCGCCTTTGCCAAAGTAGCCAAGGTCGCCCCTTTTGCGAGCAGAGCTACAGTCGCTTTCGGACATGGCTAGCTGCCCTAGCGTGGTAGCGCCTGACTTGATCTTTTGCTCGTGGCCCTTGATAATGCTCATCGCGTCCTCTTTAGTCCGCGTGATCTGAGCCTCGCGCCAGCTTGCTGGACGTCGACTGTCTCGGTGCTTGACGAGTAAGTGAGCGGCACGGATCTTGCCCTCGGGCCGCCCTGTATTAGGGCCTTGCGAAGCCGAATGATGGGCGGCCATATACTTCTTCAGCTTCTCAGTGTCGGTCCCTTGCGGGGGCTCCCATCGCGACTCTTTGTTGACAGAGTTGAAATAATATGGGAGGTTTTTCGAGTTGCTGTGGCGCACCTCCCACGATTGGGGCAGGCCGGTCTCGTCCTAGGTTAATTGTCAGCGCCTAGTTTGCCATAAACCAGACGAGCGGGAAATAGGCCGGTGGTGTGTAAAAGAGTAACAAGGACCATGAGAAAGCAGCTACTTCTCCAATACATTGGTCAGGGGCAGCTTACCATCGTTACTCGTCTACGGCGAAGAAGAATAAAATGAGAGCTCTAATGTAGTGGTACAAGAATACCGATTTGGAGAAGGTCTTCGTGAATAGGTTGGGCAAACACCGTAAGGAGTCGCAATACCTATAAGGGGTCTAAAGGTGTGTGTGTATTTGACTTGAGACTGTACTGCGAGGTTTATTGCTGACTGATATAAAGGTCACCTGCTCTCATACTATACGCATGGAAGGGGAAAGAAGACGCGATCCAGAGCTGCGAAAGCCAGATTTCCAGTGGGTAGTTTAACAATTAAATGACGAAATGCAGAGCAGACTGCAAGCAACTGCAAGCGGCCCTGGGGATCACGGGGGTGACAACGGCTGGCTACCCCGGTTGAGGGATGATGGCTGTTGGCTTGGGGTGATTGTGAATGGTGGATGATGGATGGTGGGCCATGGATGTGGATGGTTGACGGTTGATGCGGGGCAACCGTAGGAAAACCCAAAGTAGGTCGTTAGTTACCGAGGGGTGGGAGCAGAAAAGGCTAGTACAAACTGCCAGTGTTGGCCCAGCAAACCTTGAAGGTGGTCAAGGCTTACCTTCAGCACACCTGTGCTGCACATGCGAGAGGGGCACGTGCCGCTCCCCTTACTGGTTTCCACCAGGTTCTGGCACCAAGTGCCTGTCGGGCGGCTCCACTGCGGTAGGTGCAGCTGTAGGTACATCTGCACCAGCGGTCGCCTGGGCACTTAGTAAGTACCTACCTCACAGTAAGGCCTCTATATCCTTAGCCTGAACCATGCCTATTTGGTCGCGTCAAATCCACTTCCCAAACCTCACCAATCTCATCCACCTCAAGGCATCGTAGGCAAACCACCGTCGCTATCATCCAACGCCATCATTATCATCATCTGCAAGTCACAACGTTGAACTGTGGTTGGCATCTCTGAACGGATTTTGGCCACCGGCTCGTAGTAGAGCGAGACAATACCACATTCAAAGCCCGTGGGCCTGCCTTGACACACATCATCGCAAGACGCGCCACTCATCATCGGAAGCCTCCTCTCGCCGTCATGGCTACTCCCCAGTCGACGGCCTCTGGCGAGGCCCCGAAAAACAACCTCGAGCAAATCACATTCCGCTTCTGCTCCGAGTGCTCCAACATGCTCTATCCCAAGGAGGACGAAGACTCCCACAAGCTCATGTTCACTTGTCGCACGTGTCAATACACTGAAGAGGCGACCTCAAGCTGCGTGTTCCGGCACGTTCTAAATAGCGCCGCTGGCGAAACAGCTGGCGTCACCCAAGACGTTGGATCAGACCCTACGGTTTGTAGCCCTGTTTCCTCCCACCATCATGTTCATGAAGTTGCTGCCGCTGCTCCTACCACTACCCCTCCCACCGCCGATTCCTCTCTAGCCCTTTGTCTCAAGTGTGGTATCACGCTACTCCATTGTTCTCGGTGTCAGGACCCTGCATCAGTCGGCGAATACAATCAGTGCGTGCTACAAAATCCAGACTTCGCTGTCCGGCAGTGTCTTCGACACATACGTCTTGCAAACCAGTGGAATGCTCTGGATCGGGAAGATCAAGCTATTCTCGAGGAACGATTTACGACTTCTGGTACCTTGAATATGCCTTGTTCCTCTGAAGAGGGCATCAGCCAATACCTTCCGTTCGAATGGGCGCTTGAGCCTGATGCAGATCCTTTGGAAGCCCTGGGTGTAGACCCTTCAGTTGACGACCTGTATACCACGGGTGTTTGATTTTCCTAGCACAGCTCACTCCTAATTTGCATCAAATGCGTTGCCTCATATGTCTCGCATATACTACATCTATTCCTCGGGAACCCTTACATACCAGCGGCCAACTTTGTTCTATCATGAGACTTCACAATACACGACCAGCTATAGTCTCTCGGCCGGTGGAGAAACATAGTGGAGATGATGGAAACTTGAATCAAATTCACTCATTGAACTACCTTTATGTTAGCACTTTAGCGCAGCGCAGTACCCTACCTGAGCATGCATGGTTGGTGTACCCTGATTACGACTATGGTGCTGACGTTTCGTCCTCGCCTGTATAGCTCCCGCGGTCGAACAAGACTTGTCCAGCATGTCAACATGACGAGGCTGTTTACTTCCAATCCCAACAACGAAGCGCCGAGACTGGCATGGTCAGTGTTCCCATTGTTGGCATTAAGGAGAAGGACATTATCACTAACATTAATAAAGAAACTCTTTTACGTGTGCTGCGAATGCGGGCACATTTTCCAGTGATCTGGGCGATCATGAGGTGATGCTAGAGGTGGGGTTGTGCAGCGATTTACGATACCAGTATTGATTTAGCCTAGTTTATTGCATGAAAATGGAGTTAGGGTCGATTTTCACACGAGTTTCATCTGTGCTGACTGTGTTACCGCCTCGTTGGTTTCCGCGTCGAATACGGGCTGCGCCGATTCATCAGTGGTTCTGATTCTACTACATGAGCTGTTTGCTCTGGAGCATCTCGATGCTAGCCTCTTACGTAACCCTGTCACATGTACAACAGAAAAATCAAGGCAGGTGTGTAACCTGACTGTCATGGGTACTTCGGAGCGTTGTATTTTCAATCTTAGATAGATTAGAATGACTATCACAAGTTGATGTCCAGAATGTTCATCGTGACTAGGTTGTGAGGCTCTAGTGGATAGTGCCTACACACCCCTCAACGCCTAACAAATGCGCTTTCATATAGTACAATGGTGTAACATCCATACATTTCCCCAGTACTCGTACAGCATATGCCATAGCAGCGGGATGTATCCTGATAAGTGACCGGCCAGGACCAGCCAGTCAAGCCAAGAGTCTTAGACCACTCCGCTCGTTCAGCCCAGCTCAACCACAGCCTCATGATTTGCTTGCTCCATCATGTTCTCTACGGCGTTACCAAATCTCATTCCATGAACATAGAAAATAACGCCAATAATAGGGCATTATAGAAGACGTAGAGCATGCGAAGTAGTTAGGCATGTGTAGGTGCCATACTCAGGATCTTGCTCCATTTCCGCCTCCGCAGCTCGGCGCCGACAACGCCGTTGACGCGAGTGCCGATTGGGTCTCCCGACTTGTTGACCAGAACGCAGGCGTTGTCGTCGAATCGCACCACACTGCCATCCGGCCGCTGCACCTTCTTCTTGGTTCGCACCACGATGGCGTGTCGGATGTCGCCTCGCTTCACTTTGTTTGCGGCCGATGTGGTACTCATGCCGGCATCACTGGCGCCTCGCTGTTTTTGCACGATGGCCACGAATCGATCACCTGTAGGAAAGAAATACCGTCAGTGGGGATACGGTGGGAGCCTGGGACGGTAGGTGAATGAGGCCGCTTGAGACTCGGTGGTATCGTCAGGGGCTGGACCGGGAGATACGGCTACGGATGAACGGGTATACGCGAGACGGGTTCGACGATGGCGCGATTTTGGCTCTGAGGTCAGGGAAGAGGGTGGCGGTTTGGTCTCGTACCTATCGTTGCGTGCCTCTTCTGACCGACAATCAGGGCGCATTCGACAATGGCAGCGCCCGAGTTGTCGATGCAGTTCAGCATAGTCTGGTATCACTATCAGTTATAGAGCCCAGTTGTAATGAGAACATTGCTCTCCACTTACCTTTAATTGAATCATCTTGGCCCGTTCACCCCCCAGTACAGGGCCTCACTCTGCTGCTTTCGTTTTGCTAGTAGTAATTGTTGGGGCCGACGCAGCTAGAGCCTACGATAGAGGCATGCGGGCCTGCGCGAGGCTCCTACTCGAAAATTTGGTGTAGGCTGATTTGATTGGACGACAATGTATCGCATGTGAATGGTGCTTATTTTTAGGATCTGCACCGCCACAGCTTCTCATTCAATACATGATGCATACTATTATTAACTCACCACTCGCTAGTCTGCATTGTCACAATTTAAATGATTTTTTTAAAGTTTTTTACTATATACTGTAATCTCATGATTAAACAAAAAAAAAATAGTGAAAAGATAAATTCTAGACACGGTTTCTTCTATGTGAGTTAAGAATTGATCATACCACTTAGTTACTTACACCTTTCCACCCACTTGTGGCTAATGAATGATATGATGGCTGTGGCTGAGCTATTGCGTAGATCATGCATTTCTCACATCCTACTGTGCTGGAAATGACGATCCGACCCTTGTCCAATACCCGACCTGGCCTGGCCTTACCCCAAATTGGATTAACTGGAACGGTTGACCTGCCACCCTTTTTACCCGCTTTTTTCTTGTATTGCATTGCTTTGGCTTTCACTGGCGCAACTCAACAAGCCCGCTAACCTGCCCATTCCGCCCACGTCGTCTCTTTCGAGCTGGTTCGCCCTGTTCCTTGCTCACCGACGCCGACTCTCCTTTCTTTTCTCTTTTCCTCTCCCTCGCTCATTAGCTATCAAACATCCTTAAGCCTATGATATTGCTTTCTAGCATCCACAACAATCCTTATTCTCTCTTGTACACACCTGTCCTCACCATTGCATCCCGCCGCCCGGCTGTCCCTCAACCTAATCTCGCCTACATTACTCAGGTCACATCCACTTAATTACTGGCATGACGCGGGCTTGAGAGCTGAAAAGTGAGAGCTGAGAGTTGCTAGGAACTCGTCATTCTGGATTGCCGTATCGCCGGTAATGCTCGAGATATAGATATATCGATCGAACTTGGCTTTCGCATGAGAGCTCTGGCTTCTTTCCGGTATCTCTTGGGTTAAATATCACATCGCTATTTCTATAGCCTTACTCTGGAGTCAGAAGAATCTAGCGACAGCAGATCTCTCGGGTCACCGCTTTCATGCACTAGCCGACGGGGTTCCTGATCACTGCTATACCGCCAAATCTGTGACCACTCCTTGTTTTTCGACTGCCTTGATTTGGTCCTGTTCCAACAGCTTTCTTGGACAGCAATTCAAGGTCTCTGCTTGCGACCATGCCTACCCCTGTCTCTGCGACAAGGAAGCCACCAATTACGCTGGCACAATTGTCATCCTACGATGATATCCTCACAGATACCCTCGTTGACCATGTGAGTTTGATGGGCACATGTGGCTCTTTGGTTTAGTACCACCAGTTGAGCGGCAGCTAATATCGACATGCTCCAGGCTTACTATTGGACAACAATTCCCAAGAATCGTCCATCTTATCATGCCTCTAGGGGCATCACAGAAGAAGCAATCTCCAAGATCATTCAATCCCGTCTAATTGTAGATCCCAACATTGAGCTTGCCGAGTCTGAGCTGCTTGCGACAGATGGTCTTCGGCGATTTCTGAATGGGCTCAGGACACCAAAGGAGCGAGACGATTTTCGCGCCCATCTTCGTCGGTACATGCGCATATGGCTGCCTGATTGCCCATTTGAGGTGTCCTCAACCAATCGATACACTATCTATAGCCACGAGGCGGCGATAACTGCTCGCAAATATATCAAAAAGGGACAGCCAATCAAATACCTTTCAGGGATTCAGGTTATGATCACTGCTAAGGAGGATAAGGAGCTGGCAAAGAGGAAGAAGGACTTCAGCATTGTAATCAGTTCCAGAAACAAATGCGCTGCTCTTTTCATGGGTCCTGCTCGATTTGCAAACCATGATTGTGACGCCAATGCTCGTCTGATGATAACCGGCCAGACGGGCATTGAGATTGTTGCAACCCGAAATATCGATGTGGGCGACGAGATCACAGTCTCATACGCAGAAAACTACTTCGGAGAGGACAATTGTGAGTGCCTGTGCAGGACCTGTGAGGAGAATGCCGCAAATGGTTGGGCGCACGGCGGCAGCACTGTTGCACTAAAAAAGAGTATCGAAGATTCAAATCTAGAAGGATATTCATTACGCCGTCGAAGAAGAGACGACAGTTGTGCATCTGGCTCTCGCACGCCCTCGGTTACTCCGGATATTCGGCCCCGGATTCGAAAAACAAAACCGAAAACGCAAAACGGTGGCTCGGAGCGGGAATCACTGTGCAATTCTCCCGCTCCTCATGATATTCTTCGAGAGAAACGTAAAAGAGAATACGAATCTCTACAATCACCTCCGACCACACCGGCAAAGCGACTCAAGACACTTCAATATGAGGTAGAGCCTATGCCTACTCCAGATGGACTGGAAAGACGAAGCAGCGAAGAATCTAGCTCCAGCGGACCCTCAGTTTCTGATTCCGCGAGTCCCGATGCAATGGTGATGACCGACGTGACAACACCCGAAGAGGAAATCCAAGAAATAGCTTTACGATCTCCACTATTGACACCTGTCCGGCCGCGAATACTAGCGTTGAAAGAGGAAGATTCGGAATTGTCTTCGCTTTCCGATCTATCACGTACACCGTCTATGCCTCCTATTGCAAATACTGAAGCGCAAGCAAGACCCAAGGCTACCCCAACAACCACGAGCGAGACCATTGCGGAAAAGACGGTTTTTGTGACAGTCAACAGCAAAGTAGACGAGATTTCGTCTGTTCTCGATTTGTCAAGTTCTATTACTGCTGTTTCTGAAGAAACACTACCTATCCCGATACCTTCCCCCGAGGAGTCTTTCGAAACGCTAGATCAGGAATCCACTCGTGGTCGACCACGAGCGAGGGGTAGACCAAAGCGAGGTGAAGAACGCGCAGTAGCCGAGTCTACGGATGAGCCCAGTCATGTTGTAAAGAAACGCGTGCCTGGTGATTACACTCTGACCCCAGTTCTCCTCTCCGAACCCAATATGGCTTGGATCCACTGCACTATTTGCGGTGAAGCATTTGTCCAGCAAAACGCCTATTTCACTCGAAGCTCGTGTTTCCGATGCGAACGACACTCGAAGCTCTACGGGTACTCTTGGCCAAAGACTGAAAAGGAGGGTCCAACGGACAGAGAGGAACGCATTCTTGATCATCGAACTATTCACAGATTTCTTGGCAAGGAAGAAGAGGCTAAAATCCGAGGTCGGAAACCACCACCAGCATATGTCAGCACTGCCAAACCCTGTCAGAGCTTGGTCACCAGTCCAAGCGAGACCAGCCTTGCTAAACGAGGCCCAGGGAGGCCGAGAAAGCATCCTGTATTGCAGACCAATATGAATCTCGCAGATGAACAATCGGAGGACGAGGATGCGAGCAATCTGCGACGTACGAGCCGACGAAGACAGCTCAACTTGAAAGTCGCCGCGTGCTAGGTTTCACCTTGATTGATACTAGCACTGAATTTCTCACTAAGTTAGGGCTTTGTCAACCGCCTGAATTTGGCGACTTTCCTTCATCTGCATAATGTGTAAAGCAAACCTATTTGTATTATACCAGGAGCCCACATCAGGAGCATAGAGTGACGGCGTTACATAGCCTTTTTTGAAGTTTTTGCGTCGAAAGTTATAAGCTATGCTAAGATGTTCTGTATACACCGATGTTGAGATTCGGAAACGATCCATATAAACCGCTGTTCGAATAGATGACTTGTTTGAATTAAAGTTCGCGATGCTTGAAAACATCAATCTTCATTTTCTTGACCTTCAACTTGTATCTGATACTCGATCACTTTTTAGCTTCAGGCTATCAAGTGGACCAGTATTCAATATGTGACCTATGACCTGTTCTTTTCACCCCTCGCAGCGCTACGTCAGTTACCAGTGAACAATGCCACACTACTTTAACAATAGAGCGACATGTCAAATTACAGGTTCAAACCGGATTTACTGCTTAGGTAATGGATTATGTTTAATTTTATGAGGGCCTTAAAAACCCAAGCCTCCTGAAAGGCATAAAACATGCATGCTAAGTTGTTCTAATGCACAGGCTCCTAGGTATAGAATCTAAATTTAAGGTACCCTCGGAAGATAAGTTGAAAGTTCGTAGCTTCGTATTTACGCCTTTCGTGCTGTAAAGGTGCCCCATGATGGTGTTCTTTGGACATTCCATTGACCAATATTCCACTTACGATGAGATCGCTTATATCTGACAATACTAGGTAATATAGACAGCGACTCGAAAGTGAAGAACAGAAGCAAGGAGACCTAAACGAACTTTTCAATCAGTTTTTTTTTTTGGCGTGCTAGACACAATAAGACGGATCCATGCTGAAAAAACAAAACATGAAGCTTAGGAGAAAAGAAAGGAAAGCAAGACATTGTTTTGGAGACTCATTAATGCCAACTATATTATACTTGTAACCCCTAACCTCAGGACAAAAAACGAATCAAATCGTAGTAGCTGTATGGTCCAGGTATTTAAACCCAGTTTCACTACTTTAAACGTGCGGTCAAAACATAAGCTGATATTAAAACTTAAGGAGAGAATAGAATGACCTCGCTGGGGGTCGAACCCAGAATCTCCTGATGGATCAGGTGACCTGCAGCTGGCAACAGCTGTTCAGGAGTACTTTCGATCGTAGTCAGACGCCTTGCCATTGGGCCACGAGGCCGGTCAGTTGCTTCTCAAGTTCATCTGTGAGCAACCGGCCGGGTAAAAGGGTATACAAACGCTACCAGAAATTTGGAGAGAATTCATGAATGAATTATTATGCCTTCTTTAATATCAGCGCTTTTTCAAGTAGGCAAAATACTTTCAAGCTCAAAGTCCATGGCCTTGCATAGCAGCTATATAGCTTTTATCACTTTTCGAGTCGAGACCCGGCTCTCTCTGTTATTACAGGTTTAATTATGTCTTTCAGTTTCTTGTAAATCAAGTACATTGACGTTAGGGAATTTCCCAGACTAATATCTCAAATTTTATTGGCAGCTAATGTTTATCTCGTCTAGCTTTGCTTTTTAGCTTATGGTAAGTTAGTTCGAATATCTTGGGATCAAACGTTATTCTGCAGATATTTTCCTGCTGACATTTAACTTGTGCTGATGGGAGATTCACAGGCCGACGATGATGCATTGGGTATAACAAGGACTGGTGTCAGGGCTTGGAATTAGCTTTATTCAGCATACAATAATCTGTTAGGGAGTGCTTAAGACCTTGACTATTTGGGTTTATTTCCGTTTAGGTGGCTTGGCTAAAAGCTATATATAATTCGGGCCTCTTAGGTAAACTTCCGTTTTTACCGCTTATGTTTCACTTAAGCGAAAGCTGAATAGCTTCACGCATGACATTAGGAATAATATTAAAATCGAACTGGAAAACGCGTTTCAGCGCGTGTAATGCGTACGGAAAGGCCTAAGACTTGCAGCCTCGTATTTGCTACGTGTGACATTGGGGTTCCTAATGCCCCTAAATTGTTAAAAGACAGGGCGCGAAATGGAAAGTGGTTTCCATGCGCCTTTTACGTTCTTTCGCTGCTTAATCGCATTGCACAAGTTGAACCCCTTTCGGGTAGGAGTAGGCAAAATACACTACCTGGTAAGAAACACTTTTCAACCCGCAGTCCATTCCAGATACTTCGGCTGTACTTTCCGAGGCAAATCATGCGGCTCTCCGCATAAGTTAAAAAAAGTCAGGTCGCGATGGGAGAGGTAACGGCATAGGGACTCGTGCTTATGGTCTACTTTTAGGCGTTTCCTTCATATTGTTTCGTATACAGTGATGGGCAGCGACGGAGGATGAGTCTTTGCTCGGGACTCGTCAGTAAGGGATATAGCCTTACTATGATCAGTTGATATTTGCAGTAGAAGTTGCAAACTTATCTGAGAGCAATGATGTATGTTCTGCCATACATCAGCAAGCTTTCCAACTCGCAAAGCGATGAAATCAGTTTAACTCAATAATTACCGTTGGAGCTCGTGCAAAGGCGAGAAGCTCAACAGTCGGCTGTAATCAACAGCGGCATAACACCTCCAACCGATGGAATATGTTCAGATAATCAATAATTTGGTTGTGTACGAATTTGACCGAGTGCAATTCAAGAAAACCTTTGTTGGATGCATGTTAGTTGTCCCCCTTTTTATGAGACGCTTCCTAGGCGTTACGAGGGCAAATGAGGCACGAAATTCTTTTTTAAAAATATGCCAAGATCAGCTCATGAACAGGGCATCCAGCACTCATCCCGCCTCAATGTGTGTCGAAGGGTAGGCTTGATAGGAGTATTGCTTTAAGCGCCAAGCTGTTCATGACATATTCCACACGTTTTAAATATTGGACAGCATGTACATTAAATATACATCGTGTTCTACCTAGAACGAGGCCATCTGAGCCCGTTTTAATAATAATAATAATATATACTCTGTATACTGTGAAGGGTATCATGCAACAGTTTCAATCCCCTAACGCGACGCTTTTTCTCTTTTACACCCAAATAACTAGTCCTCCCAGCTCGCTTATAGGTAAATGTAGCAAAAGGGCGCACCACCGAGAGTGTTCAACAGATCACCAATCCTCTTCTCGGGTGCATTCACGCCCAAGTAAATGATGTCGTCAACAGTAGTGTTGCGGCTAGGAGGCGTGTTGAACAACGTGAGGGTACCGCCAAGGGTCTCGGCCAGAGAGGGATGCAGAGCCTGCCATATCCAGTATGTGCGATCGACCATGGCGTGGTGGAGGAAGAAGACAGGATCAACAGGCGAGCCGAAAAGATCCCCCGAGACTCCGCCCATGACTCCGTGGCCGGCCGTGTGGAGGCCAAGGAACCCGTCCGTGAAGCGGCCCTGAAGCTCGTTTTGAAAGTCGTACACGGAGCCCGAGGCGCGGCCCGTGGTCACGTTCAGGATGTTCTGGATCGTGAGCCAGTGCGTGGCCGTGAAGGCGCTGAGGTCGCGGCTCAGGCAATGCGGGTTGTATCCCAGGGGGTCCGCCGCCGGCTCCATGCCGTCCTGGATCGGGTCCACGGGGCCCAGGTTGATGGTGTAGTTAACAAAGGGGCCCGAAGTCACGCAGCCGCCGCCTTTACCCGAGGGGATGAAGACATAGCCGTTTCCGTTCACGCTGCCGTTATGCGCGACGTAGGAACCGTCGCCACTGAAGCTCGTGGAGGATCCATCGAAGAGCGGTGATTTGCTCGGGTCCTCTGTGTTTTCGAGCCAGTTCCAGTACTTGGGAGAAATTAGCTTTTGTGCTTGAGGAAATACGGGGTAGTTGGTACGCACTGGTTGGGAGCCGGTGTAGCCACACTCGTTCCTCAGAGCTGTCTCATAGGCATATGTGAAGTAACGATGCCAAGTCAAGAAGTTTCCCTTGTATTCGTTAGTGATATACACTCACGTATCGTTACATTCCACATCACTTACAGTGCCATGGATAGACAAAGTCTGGTTGATACTATAGTTCGCTGAAGTCAGGACTTATTCTTTAAGGTAAAGTGGTAATGAGTTCTGGGGGTCCTCCATGCTTCCGAGACATGTTCATTGCCCTAACAGGATAACTTTTGGCTTGCAAGTGAACAGATTGAGAAGAAGATTATTCCAGGGGTAACATACTGTACGGCAACGAAGTCGTCGTATCGAGTTCTGGCGCCAGGAGCAAATGTTGGATCAGCGGTACTTGGCTTAGTCTGTAAACACTTCACAGCATCGATGTAGTGCTTCCTTTCGGCACAGGAGAGATTCTTCCTGTTTGAACGTAGAATGTTAGCGTGCGTGAAGTAAGCTCATTTTCACTTCTCTCGGGGCCAGGCTCAAGAAAGTATCAATCAAGAACGATGAGTATTTTGAACGATGATTAATAAGATCGTGTTTAGCTGAAACATTGGAGGCATAGTGAATGGGTCACTTACCAATTACGTCGAACTGTGGCGTTAGACAGATTACATGTTGACCTCTTCTCTACGCTAGTTGACACATTGTTCTGAGAGTCAAGTGCACTCAAAGCCTGGTTGTTGAGGTCTTGAAGGATCTCATCGTCACTGCGGGTAGCTAAAGGCTTGGCAGAGACAAGTGGTAAGCCGAGGAGGGCCGACAGTGCAATCTGAGCAACACGCATGATGAGATGAGAAAAATTCGATCGTGGATAGGGCTGTTTGATCAGCTATGCAATCCGGAGCAGATCTAAGATCGACGACGATCCCCTACACCACTTGAGCACCAATTAAATAGAGATTAGAGAACTGCTGTGTTCAAGTACTCTAAGAGAGCTGATGAGATGGGGGCGTCGCAGCATAATATTCGCACATTAGTTTGCGTGCTTACGTGTACCGTGTAGCATTCTCCGCCGGGTTTGGTGGGTTTACGATATTATAGAGAAGCTATCGACGATGGTGGGAGACTATAAGGCCCCGAAGTGATAGAAAAGCCTTATTCAAGTAAGTGCATTCTCGCAAAAGAGAGGCAATCCGATAGTGTGCCCCGTTGTGGGTTACATGATGGTGGGACATTTAACATTGCGGAGTACAATATGAACTTGGTTTATCGATATAGTGTAAGACTTTTATGCAGTTAGTTTTGCACGTTCGGATCATATCCTAGCCGCTTACTGTGGCCGATTCAAGTAATAGGGCATGCTGCGCGAGAGGAAACCCCAAGTTGCTCGGTTGTCGTTGAACATACAAGAAGGTTAGTTTCAATAGCTTCGGCCTCCACGATTCGGAAACGCTTAGAACAGCAGGGGGATTATATGAACAGGACGAACGATATGATCGTGGACAATGTTGCATTGCTTCGTACAGAGCCCGTGGAACGTAACGAGGTGATAGGTGGGAACTATTATGAAGAAATCGGTCTTGAATGCAGCTGACTCGTGCGGCTGGTATCCCAGCGTCTTGGTCCGCCCGAGATGATGCAACCATCCTAGCCCCTGTGGGAAGCTCGACTGCATTCGGCAACTCGGTCCTTATTGTGTGACGGTAAGTTCCAGTTCCGGCTCCGTAACCGTGTATATCGAGGTAGAACATATAGTTTTCAGTGAGAGAGATACCGATATCTACCTCGTCAAGCTTTGTAGCGCACCTGGTCTAGTGTAGGTAACTAACTATAAGTATTTGTACGTATATGTGTAAGTCTGCAGATTTTGCTACAGGGGCGAGGGGCAGCATACACTAAGAACTATAAGGTAGGCGTATTATTCACATGGGATGGAGTTCAGATCGGGGGAGATTCCAGATGTGATCACCATCAGGGGTATCACACGTGTGTAATACATGCTAGTGTACTCAATAAGATCCAGAACGCGCAAAGGATCCACGTCCGAGCGCACGCACAGTCTATCATCTCAAGATGCAGCATACAAACCAACAGAAACAACTGGCACAGATATTTACTTCAAGTAAGTAGGTACCTGTCAAGAACCTTAAGAATAAGATTACCAACTAAATAGGTAGTGCACCCGTTAGTCACTAGGTGATGATTGCGTTATTTTAAGCTTCTTCGGACGGCGTTATTATTCATAGACTACGACACAGCTTCTGTAGGACCGTCGGAAAGGGATGCCGTACACCAACAGTAGCGCGCTCAGAACCGTCCAACCTTTTTTTTTTTTTGTGTTGGCTTTGTGCGCTGCTACAATGGGGGTTGCCGTGTTAGCTTCCGTAGCGCATCCTTCACTACCGCTAGATCGGATTCAAGATGAAGCTACGTTTAGTACGTGTGTTAAGCGACGACTCCTAAGTACGAGTTTTCAACCGAAGTAGTCATCTTTTGAAAGACAATAACTGTGTATCAGCATCAACGTTACCAGGGGGTGAAGAGACTAAAAGTTCCTTACATATACGTATTCCTTGGTAGGGGGCTCCTCGATGGGTTCGGTGTGTCGTGTTATTATCCAGGTGGACTAAGCAGATACCGGTCAGCGGCGAATGGTGCTCGGAAGATGCGAAACTGGCGATAACCTCCGTTGGAGAAACCTATCTCAAACCCAGGGGTGTCGCCTATGCGACCGAGTGATGGCCGCCAACTACATCGGGTAATAGATACTCGGGAGAATTCCATGTGGCATTGCGCGGCGCCGAGGTAACGCAGGGTAACAGTCATAGTAACAGCGGATGGTAGATATGAATCGCTCGGGCGCGGCAAGCTCATCACCCGGTTGTTAGTCTAAGGTTGGCGAGTTTTTAGACTGTGGTAATCACAGACTTAGTTTAGGGTTGGCTTCACTAGTCTTCCGAGCCGTGTGCTTGATTCAAGATGTTTCGGGGTCGTAGGTTCTCATTTTGTAAGACGCAATCCTGCGAGAATTCCTCCCTTAATAACAATGCCTCGTGAATCACAGGCAGTGAATGTATCTTCGCTTTGTGTTCCATAACTGTGAGCTGCGCTGTCGCTTCACTTCTTCTCCATCTTCGAAACCTTTCCGCCAGCGCATAAATCAGTAACCAGACACGGTCCAATTCAAGAACGGTGCGAAACGCAAATGTCCTCTGGAGATGCGGCAGCGGCAGACTCCCAGCTGCGGGGGGAAAGCTCGCTGCCCTTGCAGATCGGTGTCGTGACGGCAGTACACGTTTTAGGCCTGATCGTCAGCATATTGCGAGTATACAGTCGAGTATTCTTAGCCAAGGCATTTGGATGGGACGATGGATTTATGGTTGGCGCCACGGTATGTCTGCAGTTAACTCCTGAAAACTGTATATTCTTACCAACAATCGAGAGCTGATCCTTACTTGAAAACACAACTAGCTCTCTGCGTTCGTGTCATACATACTTTACATCTATCAGACCCAACATGGCTTCGGAATGCATAAACAATTCGTGTCTGCGGACGATCTATGGAAGTACGGCGCAGCAAATTTCGCCCAAACTATCATAAATTTACTTGGACTTGGACTCTTGAAGATATCACTTTGTCTATCTCTTCATCGACTTAGTAGAAGCAAGATTTTCCATTATATATTATGGGGAACCATCGGTAAAGAAACTCCTCTAATACGAGACACCCGGGCCAGCGATTACTAACAAAACATAGCGTTCGTATCTATTTATACTATATTCGCTTTTCTAACGCTGTTCTTATATTGCCAGCCGTTATCGGGTTTCTGGGATTTAACATCGGGCGCGAAGTGCTACAGCATAACGCTCTTCATCCGATTTGCGCTTGCGAATACAGGTACATTGTTGTTCCCCGAGAGTCATGAACATAAATCCCTGCTTACACGTCACAGGACTTAGCATCTTCACCGACATCCTCCTCGCGTCATTACCGATCCCAGTTATTTGGCAGCTTCAACTGAAGAGGAAAATCCGAGTGTACCTCATCATTATGCTTGGGCTTGGATGGGGTGCGGTTGGCATCGGTATAGTGAAGGCTATCAATCAGATACGATACAATCCCTTTGGCGACCTCACTTACGAGATCAGCGTTCCTACCTGGGCATTGTAGGTTTTCTTCCTCGAACCCATTTTTGTATTCGCGGCGGGATGTGCTAACGGTCCGCGCTCAAGCATCCAACTCAACGTCAGTATAACCGCTGCTTGCGCTCCACAGTTAAAGAAGGTCTTACGCCCTATACTGGGCTTGACGACGGACACGTATAAAAACACGTCATATGGACACCCGTCTTACGGACACCCGTCACGCAACCAAAGAAACACGACGGGTCACAGCATCGGGGGACGCTATATGAGACAGCCGAGCAATATCGATAAGACAGACGGTTTCGAGCTGGACGAGCGACCCATTGTCTCAACGGATCACTATGGAGTTCGGGCTCATGCCGGCGATAGTGGTGAGCTCGGCACTCACATTGGGGTTTCGTCACCGCTGGACAAGATGACGAATAGAAGCGATAGCAGCGATACCATTGCCAGGACGGGAAGCCAGAGCCATGGTCACGGTATCATGAAGACAACTGAAGTTGTCATAACAACCGCATAATGAGGAGAAATTGTCCAGGCATAGTTAATCAGGCGTTAAAAGGGGTGACATTTGATTCCAAGATCTAAGTACCCAGTGATGAGGGTAGTCCGAGAATTTATACAGAGAGGATACAGGACCTCTGCCCTTGTATATTGAACCGTGTATATTGAACCGTCATTAATATTCAATTTGTAGATAATAATGCGAGTGATACCTAGGTATCCCGATGGTATGTGTGAGCTTACCTACTAAATACTACTTAGACTTTGATAAATACAGCGGGATCTGCTTCAGCCACAATGTGTGGCTTGCGCTCAAGCCTCAACCCCTTTCAGGGGCAGGTCCTGTCTTGTCATAAAGTGTGGCGGAGCAGTCTCAAGCTTATCACATCATTCACTGATTCGATCATCACTCGTTTCATGAGGAAACATTTTTTCACCAAATTATCAGCAGCCAGAGATTTCATACTAAAGAAATCAATCCCGTCACTTATCGCCCAAATAAGCGCAATTCTGTTAGTGGCTGGCCACTGCGTTCTATACTAGCTCCGCCCTGAGTGCCGAAGCTACTTCCAACTACTTCCAACTATTAGGTACCTAACCTACCCCCTAAAGCCGCTATGCGGAACTGCCTAACCTCCCCCTAAAACCCGCTGACCTTTCTGTACGCGACACCAGACTAGCGCTCTCCTGAGATCATAAACGCACCATACTACGGTACTCTATCACCAACTTTGACGATGCCTCGCTGGTCCGAGTACGACACCGACGAGGAGCGCTTGCCCGAAGGCATGCAGCGCATCGGCTACGACGCTGATACCCAGACCTACACATTCCGCGATACCGACGGATCCATCTGGGAGAGCGCGCCTGGGAACCAGTACGGCCAGCTTCGACGGGTCAGCGCCCCAGCATTGCCATCCTACGGCGAAGACGACGAGAGCAGTCCTACACACCCACTGAACTATTCCGGGCCCGATCCATCCGACCGCCCGGGTTCGTGGCGGCAGGAGATGATGCCGCTGTTGAACTGGTTCCTGCTAGTCGGCCTGTTCCTCCTGGTCGTGGTCTGGTTCATCACGGGGGGTTCCAAGGGCAGCACTGAGGTTGTCAGGAGCTGTGGTGATGAAGAGACTCCTTATAAAATCGTGGCCGGTGATACGTGCTGGGCCGTCGCGGAAGCCAGGTCCATTACTGTCGACGCTCTGCTCGAACACAATGATGGTCTCGACTGTGATAAATTGTCAGTTGGCGAGACGATCTGTGTGCCAAAGCCGTAGTTTACTTCATTGGCACTGTCGTCTATGAACGACATGGTATATGATGTCACGTTGGATCATCGCATAAGCTCACGTTCATCACGGTGCCTAATGCGGTAGCTCGCTCTGCCCTGACTATCCTTGAATATTCTCTAGACTCGTTACGACGGGTTCTCTCCTTTCTTTTTTGTCTGTGTTTGACCATTTACTTCACGCCGCATCGGATGTTGGTGGGACCATAAGGACTCTATGTAAAAATGCATGTATGACGGTATATTTGTCATTTTATCTGCGGAAAGGGCTGGCGCAAAGTTTCGGCCTTGATATGTACCCGGGCTTATGTGCCTCAGCTTGAAGAAACCACTATTCACTCTATGAATCGAATGAATACAACATATCAGACCCCGCACTCGGCGCGTATCTGTTGATGACTTGTCATGACGGACCAACTTATTTTTATTTTATCGTTTGCCGAGCGCTCGGTGATAGGCATGAGACGCGTGTCGTCTTTGCTTTCAACGTGTACAAGGCATGACAACGATGGGTCGGAATAAGACGCTTATCGCATTTTAAAGAAGATATCTCGAAAGCTTGGAAATGGTCCGTCAATTTCGAGACCACGTCCATATACCGAAGAGACGTGATACGATGGTGTAGTCTCGTGACAAATACGACGCGCTCTGACTTCGCTTCTACTAGGTACTTAACCTACTTGCCAGAAGCGTTCTCATGCTACCTTGGTAACAATCTCGTCACAGCGTAAAGAGACGACGCAGCAGGCATGCACCCTGCAGACAATTCGGTGAAGTTGACAACCGAGACCTTCACTCGAAAGAGGAGCTGGGTGAATTTCGGTTGCTACGTAGTAGACCCTCGGCCTCTTCGCCGACGCGACGGGACCCCTATAGGTAGCGTATACACTATGTTGAGACCATGCGGCGTCATGGTGCGAGACTTAACCTCACCGGTGTCATGATCGGACTCTCTGGTCGCGGCTTGAATTAACCTTGATCATCCGCTAGCAGCGTTATCGGCTCGATCGGGTCATCTGGTGTTCTGTCCGGTTTATATACTAGATATCCCCCATTCTTAACTAGATGCTAGTGGCAATTTATATGAATCGTACACAATTTACCTAGCTCGCCTAGCTCGCTAGTTCTACCTAAGCCTGAGAAGAGATCGGCGACCAGAGTTCGATTATTCTAGAAAGGAGGGTCGTCAAGTGCGATGCCGTTCAAATCTCCGGGGCTAACGGCATGGACTGTCGGCATATCGATCGTTGGGTGGATGGCGTACGGTTATGGGCTTCACCAGCTTCGTATAAAGAATGGCACCAAGTTCTCTGTTATGCATCCAACCTGCTGGGTTCGATCCCCGCATGACTCATACTTTAACATACTACTATATCATTAAAGCGAGAAAGGTTGAAATGATGAAGAGTAAGCCTTCAGCGCATTTGAGACGGATCCAAGTTGTAATTACCTGGAGAAAATTACCGGAGCATATCCCTACAATGAGTACAATGTCCTGAGATTCTCAGAAGGCTGATATATAAAATAACATCCTAATATCCAGCCATCTGCATCCTGTACTAAATAACTGATTTTCGAAGCATTACGCATATTTGAGACACCATCACCAGATTTCCCGATACCGAAATAACAAGACGTGCTTGCATCCTCCAAGTAGATGACGAAATACAGCTCTCAAGAAAGAAATTTCTAGAGGCAAGGTAGAGCAAGAAAAAGGTACGGTAATCGCACTTACAAGGAGAGCTCTAATCTCCGAAACCGTTTTGTGCTGGTTTGAGACTGAGAAAAATAGATTTGAGCCGATGCGTTCGTTACTTTGAGGATGAGACGGTAGAGGCCCCCAGCTTGATATCATCAATAGACTTTGAAGCTATTTGATGCAATGTATAAATTATTTCAGCAGCATCTTCACACTATGTACATTGTCATATCAAATCATAATTTTAATGATGCTAATCATACTCTAAGTTTCCCATGGTAATTTCCTTCTGTTCTTACTTCACCAGCTTATTATGTATAACTGTCAATAGAAGTGTTATCTCAACTTCGAATAAGATGACCCCGTAAGTAGGACAGCTGCGTGGTTTCATGTCTTGCTTAAATCCGCCAAACAATGTGTCTTCTGCTTATCACTCCCCTGAGTTTATAACTTCTTACCTAGGTAGTATAAGTGTGCGAGTTCAACGAAACCCCCTCGTCGGTATGCGCACTACTCCACAGAAGAAATTCCTTATTACCCAGTACCTTCTATTCCTTGAAGTATATTTATCATTGTGCACTTTTCGGGTTATTTTCTTCTTTTGAATTTATTAAGCCCTTGCATTTGGATACCTGTACATTCGTAGAAGCCGGAGCCCCTGCTCCATACATACCTACCGGGGGGTTTTCTTGGCATTCCCTTCATGACCCGCCGTCAGCAACAGACCACAAACACAAACACCAGCTGTCAAACCCTTCGCTGCATAAATGGCTATGGAGACATTATACGATACTGGTGTTCGTAGTCAAGGAGGTTTAGAAGAGTGGATGGTTGTACGGAGGGAGTGTCTGTATCGATATCGACCCCTCTAAGTAAGTGGATTCTATTATCTATCAATTACAACTCCAATATCCACTTGCACTCACTCACCGCGACTCCTGAGTCCTGGCTCTACAGACAGTACCAGTAGCAAGGTAGGTAGCCAGGTAGTCATGCCACCGCTACCACATCCACGATGGCTACTGTTGAGTGATATCCACTTCCGGCCGCGCGACCTCGAGCGCACGAGGAAAACAGCCGAATGGATCGTGTCGCTCGCGCGAGAGACGCCCGGTATCAGCCGCGTTGTCATATGTGGCGATGTGCTGACATCGCGCTCGATGCAGCCGACTGCCGTCATCTCCGCGGCGTACCGCTTTCTTTCAGACCTCAGCAGCTCTGTGCCACACCTCAACGTGGTCCTGGGAAACCATGATCTCGCCTATCGCCGCGACTACCGCACCACGGCCCTTGAGGCGCTGAACATGTCGCGGTTGCGGCCGTTCATCTCGCTCCATGATGATGTGGGTCGGTATAACTGGGATGGCAGAGACGTGCTGGTTTTGCCTTTTCGCGAAGACCAGGCTGAGCTGACGGCCGCCGTCGCCGATCTTGACCCTGCTGAGGCTGCCCGCACAGTCGCGTTTGCCCATTTGGCTATCAACCGGGCTGTGACGCAGCGCCATGTGGTTAATGCCGACGGTGTGGGCGCGGGATCATCTGTTCGATACCGGGGACTCACTGGCCCGGATCATTTCAGTTCTCTCGCCAGGTTAGTATTATGACTACTCTGGTCTAGACTGCTACTCATTGCTGACATCTCGTCTCAAAATTCTAGGACTTTTACCGGCCACTTTCATAGTCATCAAGTCATTCTTCAGCCAAATCAACCTGCCTCACAGACTGAGGAAGAGGATCGTCTGCAGGGTAGCGTCGCCTACTTAGGCGCTCCTTTACAGATGACTTGGGCTGATCTTTGTGATGAGGATCGTGGCGTCGTCTTATTAGATCCTGCAACCTTAAAGCATGAGTTGATCGTCAATCCTCATGCCATAGGCTATATAATCGTACAGGGCTCTGAAGTCCTGGATGATAGTATTGAAGCTTCTACCGTCCAAGACAAACACGTCATGATGCTCGGCACGCTCACGCGGTTCCAGTACTTGACGGCACGGGACAAATTGTTATCTCTTGGTGCTCAAAGTGTGCGAGAACCACGGCCGACACCAACGCTGCAGGGTGGATCGGAGTCGTCCGCATACCAAGGGTTGGGCACTTCCGTGCCGGAAAGTGATCGAGGTGTCGCTCTTCAATCTGCTGAGAATGAAGAACCATCCCTGGAAACTGCTGATGAGCAGAATGACCAGTCAGAGTCCGATAAACTGGAATCAGTCAAAGTTGATCTCGTGGAATACGTGCCGGGCTTTGTTAGATCTGTGGCGGCTGAGTCCGTGTCCCAGGCGAAATTGATCGAGTTGGGTCAAAGACTGGTAGTAGCCTCTGAATCTACGGCTTCTGTCGATGAAGAGGCTGCTTACAAGATACTGCTAAACCCATCCCAATCCATCGCAACGGAGGCCAGTTCCCAGGTGCCTACAAGACAGGTCTTCGTGGCCAGACCACGCTCACTCGTGATTTCAAATTTCCTGGGCATCCAGGGCGAATGCACTATTGATTTCAACGGGGAAATGGGTCGTGGCTTGAGCTTCGTCGTTGGGAGCAACGGCTCAGGGAAGAGCACCCTCGTCGAGGCAATTGTCTGGTGCCAGTTCGGACGTTGTATCCGAAAGGGGCTATCAGTCGGGGATGTTGTCAACGATGTCGCCGGCCAAGACTGCATGGTCAGCCTATCATTTTCAAACGGGTACACGATCACTCGATATAGGAAGCACAAGACTCATGGAAATCGCGTCATAGTTTCACTCCATGGTGTAGACCAACCACAATTCGAACATGGTGAGTCTCGCGCCAGTCAAGCGGCACTTGATGAGCTCTTGGGTATCGACTATGAGGAGTTCATCAAGGCGGTGGTCTTGGGACACGAGAGCGCTGCTAGCTTTCTAAGCTCAACGCCGGCACAGCGTCAGGACTTTATTGAATCAACACTGGGACTATCTACATTGGATAAATCGGCTGATCTAGCCCGAAAAATGCTACGCGAGGTTGACAGCGATACCGATACCCTTCGAAGCAAAATCAATACAATCGAACAAGCCAGGTCCCTCATTGAAGATCGAATGAACAACAGGAAAAAGGAGCTGCGACGTTTGCGAAAAGAGGAAGAAGATGCGAGGAAATCTATCGAGTCGAAGTCTGGTCAAAGCGAAATGAATGATGATGCCAAGGGCCATCAAGTCCGTCATGCATCCGACGAAGATATGAAGGCTTTGAGCACAAGATTAGAGGAGCTTAAAGCCAAGATCAAAGAAAGTCAACGAACAGTGAATCAAGCCCAATCTGTCCTCAAAGATGTTGAAGCTCGTGAAGTTGTGGTCACACGGAAACCCGCACCCGTTCAACGTACTACTCAGGAAACCAAGGATGATTATCGGGTCATGCGAGACGAGCTTCTGATGTTCAAAGAGAAACAGCGCGATCAGCCAGCGATGGAGCACATTAATTCGTTCGAATCGACAGTAGGGCATCTTTTACAAGCCATAACATGGCTTCAGACGCATATCTTTAAAACTGTAGATTTTTCCAATCGTCAGAATCGACCGACGCTCCATTTTATTCGCATTGGTTTAATGTCATTGGAGCGACTTTCAAACCATTTCAGCAGCCATCTAGGCCAGCTTAGATCCTCGATCTCCAAGCAGCAGCAGCAGTACGAGGAGGCAACTGATAGCATACTGAAGAAGCTTGAAACAAAGCTTACCGAGGGAGAGCCTATCAAAGCACGAGATACAAATAAGACCGAGCTGACACCAGACAAAGGGGTCAGCGAACAAGCCGTGAGCTCGCCATCCGACAATATACCGAAAATCACCTCGCAGGAGGCGAGGCAGCATCTGTCCACTTCGTTCAGTCAGCTGTCGGACTTATTGGAGGAGCAGGGTGCTCTACATAAACGGCAGGCTCAACACCAACGTGAAATTGCCAAAATCAACGAGAGCGCTCGAGAGCGAACAGCTCTGCTAAACAAACTAGCAGGTGTCGAGCGAGAAATTGCAATATACCAAAAGCTGATTGAAGAAGAAACCTCGATGCTAGAGGAGCAAAGCTCAGCTCACGCGTCTAGCTCAGCAGAGGCGGAATCCCTAATGTCCACACGCGAGCTCTTCGCCTTCTGGGAAGAGTCCCTATCGCGCCGCCGCACGAAGTCAGCAACGGCCGCGACATTTCGCGGCTACGTCCTAGACAAGAGCCTGCACGACCTCAACGCCGTCGCATCAAACATCCTTTCCATCCTATACGAGAACACGAGGCACGCCCGCGAGCTCACGGGCGGGATGCTACGGACGATCCTCTCCGAGGACAGCGGCGCCGGCCTCCTGGATCAGACGCTAGGGGTATCCAAGACCCTCTCGTACGCGAAGCGCAGCGGCGGCGAGCGCAAGCGGATCGACCTAGCCGTGTTCTTCGCGCTGGTGCAGATCCAGCAGGCGCACAGTCGGCACCGGGCGCGGTATATCCTTATAGACGAGGCCTTCGACAGCCTGGATGCCGCGGGGCAGGCGGCCGTCGTGCGCTGGTGCTCGACGCTCATGGCGCGGACGGATTTCCAGCTCGTCGTCACGCATAGTGACTACCTCATCAGTTCTGCGCGCAGCCTTTCGGGTTCCGCCGAGGATAACGGCGGTGATAGTAGCGCTGATGGCGATGATGGTGACAGCCGCTTCTCTGTCTTGTCGGCTACTATGACTAAGGAGGGCACCAAGTTCTCGTATTCGATGCCGTGAAACGCGCGAGTAGCCCTTTGAACATGCTGTTGGCTAGTCTTGAACTGCTATGTAATGCCGCTCATGTTGGTCTAGATGCGGCCACCGGATTTGGCTAAGTATTCAGTTTAGGGGTTATACTGCCTGATTGCGCAGTGTAAATAACCTGCAATCATGTGCTATTAGGTTACTTGGCTTCGTATTGTTTTTTGAAAAGCGCATACCTCTGCAAAACTTATGATGTGGAATTCATTATGAATGCATCTTGTGGACGGCTGGTCCTAAACTCTTCTCACACATAACAAGCATAATATCAAAACATGAATGTATAGGTAGTGACAAATACAAACCCAGTTAAAAACTCTGCCATCCGCCAATTCTTATTTTCTGGTCGGCTATTACGCAGTCTGCTAAGGCTATCATCGTTATCCGAGCTCACCACTCAGCTCGGTCTTGACACCACGGACAATTTACCTATTCACAGTCTTAGATTCGAGGGAAGAATTTGTACATTGACGCTTAATAGGACAGCCAAAAAAAAGCATATGTAATATACCGTAAATTTTTGTAAACTAGCTAAAATATAACCAAATCTGGCCGCCCCCATCCCCTTTTATCTAGTAACGCACACCAACAGAAGGCATAAAAAAGCCTCCTCATAAACACCAATGCACACTAATGCTTGCCGTTCCCACCCTCCAACCTGCAAGCAAGCAGAAGGGCACCTATCTATATATCAGTGAGACGAACTCGTATGTAAGCCATCCATGATTATCATCAAAGGTGCAGTCTCCCGTTCCCATTAACACCACTGGCAACAGGCGCAGGAGACGAGAGGTCGATGTCTTCATCACCTTCTAGCCACTGACTCATTTTCTCGTACATGCCCAGCCACAAGCGGTGAGAAGCACCGTTTTCTGCCCCCTGGATGGTAGGCAGAAACTCGTCGATGTCGTGGCCGAGCATATGCTGCGCGGCGCCCAGGTACCGATACCCTTCAGGATACCGTCGTAAGGCGTCTCTGGAGAAAGTAGGCGCTGTCTTGCCGTCCACAGGGACGACCTTGTCTTTGTCGTAGATGAGCTTGACGTAGCGCACCTTCCACTCCGGAGCACCATCCGGGTGTTCGGACGGCTCCTCAAGGCAGAAGAAGTGGAAGCGGCAGTCGCAGTCGACATCGAAGACAATGGGCTCGATGCCGCGCTTTGAATCCCCGGGTATGGCGAACCGCTGCGTGATTGTGGCCTTCATCTTGCCCACAGCGCGGCGCGTTTGCGGATTGAGGTCTACGCAAGTACCGCACTCACGGTGCATGATGAAGTCACCTCGAGACTTGCCTTTCTTCGACACTTGGATAAAACTGTCGATGGATTGGCGTTTGCTCCAGGCTAGAGAGTTTGGGGCGTCAGTTCTGCGTCAAACATAGGTTTGAGAGACATGGTGATAAAGTCTAGAGACAAAGATTCAACTTACTCGTCCAAACGTATGCGCCTTGGGAGAAGAGTGAGCGGAAATTCTTCCACTCAGATGCGTCTCTGTAGACTGGCCATCCTTTACACAACTCTGATACGGCGAGGCGATCAAGGAGGTCAACGGGATGGCCGTTGGCATGGGAATAAGTTCCCAGCTGGGGATCTAAAGGGGAAGTCATGGATGTGAACGACCGGGATAAGGGCTGGGAGGGTATACCAAATTGGTAGTAGTCTTATGAGATGTCAAAGGGATGTTACTCTTCCACGCTCGATGGAACAAGACGGCCGTCACTGAAGCTATATATAATACCGAGAAGCAATTGAATCACGCTAGCTGAGCCGACGCCGGCTATTCCTTCTCGATTTGTAAGCCTTAATTTAATCTAAGTGACGGCAGAATAATGAGGTTTGAGGTCTCGGCGGAGACCTGCTTAGAAGGAGACCTGCTTAGGAGTGGATGGGTACCACATCTCCTGAGATCTGTGGAGTAAGCTATTCTAGCCCCTATTGTCGCTTCTTGTGTCGCAGACGTCACCTCTCACTTCTGCGAGAGGGAAAAAACCGAAGAAAAACTCCAAACGTTGTCATATCCTTAGCATATTCTGACGTAAGGATGATTGTGATCGCGTTTGACGTGGAGATGCAACTGTTGGGCTGTTGCTGTTGATATTATGGGCGAGTGACACATCTTTTACCATTCTGTGTCCAACCGGTTTTAAAACAAGCATTGGTGCAACGTTATCCTGCATGACAGTTATTGAACGAGACTGTACTCGTGTTACCGAAGCCGGTATTCATCGGGCCAGTGCAACAAGCTCATCAACCAGATATGTAACAAGTATGGCTATCAGGAACCACGCAACCGCTTGACATTCGACGGCGGGATCCTGAAACTGCCTCGACCTGGATTCTGACTCGATATATATGATTGCCATGCAGTGATATGTCACCTGAATATGGTGCGATTGCGATGGGGCCCAATGTAACTTGATCAGTAATATGATAGACCTACAGCAGCCAGGAAAACGAATATGGAGTCACTTGAAGCAGGAAACATAACCAGCCAACCAAAGGCAGCGGCCGCGTCTCACGACACCCTCTCGCAGGCGGGAACGCAGCTTATGATTCCACATTTGCACTTGTGCAGAGAACTCAATGGAGTTGGGGACCAGGAACCCGGTTTCTACTTTGGACAAGATGCAGAGAAGAAACTTGGGCACCGCCGAGAGTGCGGTAGCGGGAAAGGCCCGATCGTCGGCCACTTACGTGAGTAGAGAGGGGCATCTCACGGGTCGCCCAACCGATCTCGAGGTGCATAGATCTGCCGCGAACCGTCCGATGTCCGATTCTCGTCCTCCAAACAGCGAGCGAGCTAATCTCGGAACACGTGGCATATGCCCCCGGCCTAACCATCGTCTCATCCCACTCTGGCCAGCATGAGGAACATAAGAATAGATGGAGGAGCCCGCTTTTCTTCTGGTTCTCTTTCGTCTTGGCCCTTTTTTGGCGTGTGTGCTCACGGCTGAACCCAGGAGGAGACCAGTCTCTATCATCTGGTCAGACGGGATGCCGCGTGCGCTTGCCTCCCTTTTCTGTGGGGCTATCGCGTGTTTGCACCGAACGGTCTAGAAAGACGTCTCATCACTTTCTCGGCAGTGGCGG
Organism: Xylaria venustula; assembly: GCA_022578775.1. Lineage (NCBI taxonomy): Eukaryota > Fungi > Ascomycota > Sordariomycetes > Xylariales > Xylariaceae > Xylaria > Xylaria venustula. Next base: position 73,879 of record MU389337.1, on the reverse strand, counting down.
TGAGAGATGACCGGATGAACGGACGCGGCTGGGCGCCAGTAGGCGAATCGCGTACAGAGATGACATGACGAGTAAGCGAGATGTGAAAGCACAGGCGAGCAAACAAAAAAGAAGGATACCTACTTGAGAACCGATGCAGTTGATACAAACAATCAGTCCACTGATTGAAGGTGTTGTCAGTGGAAAGATTCGAGTTGGAACGATCTATGTTCCTATGGAGGTAGAAAGCAGACGATATACAGGCAGGTGAAGAACCATGCATCAGTATCTCGGGGTACTTGCCTGTATCTAAAACAAGAACTTCTATTATCACATGCACCTTCCTCTGCTCGATGCAAAAGCAGATACTGTACAGTTTTGCTTTTTCACACTGTCAGTCATTCTGCAGAACTACATGTATGCAGTGTCCAGCGCCGCTTCCTCTACTCTGTACTCCGTACGTGGCAGCCATATACGGAAATTGCCTGTTAGAGCAGTGATAGTTTGTAAAAGCCGGGCTGCTAGTGGTTAATCTCTGCAGCACTCTGGAATCTGTTCAGGATTTAGTTTTCATAGTCTCTTGATAGCGCGAGAAATGACTAACAGGCGCGCGTATCTTTCTCGAGCACCCTAGTCTAGCCTAGCCTGCATTATCGCGCGTATTTCCTGCTTTCCAATAGCTGACACAGCACGATGCGAAAAACCTCTTTCATAATTAGCAGGTGAAATACTATATAGATTGGAGATTAGATAGAGACAATAAATAGGTATACGATCCACAGGTGGCGAGGTCGTATATAAGGACAATGGCCACACGGACACCAATCGAGAGCAACGCAACCCTTATTAGACGTATCTCATGAGAGAGAGCATGCGCCCCGCCATCACGACTCTGATACCCAGGACCACCATCAGGTATAGACCTCGTGTACCCCGCACGACCATCATTACGCCGACCACTCGTGCCTATCCCCTCCTCGACACCCCGGCGGCGTCCAAGATGTCCTCCGCATCCACATCCGTCTCAGCGGCGGCGGCGGCGGCGGCCGAGCCGGGCGCAAACCCCTCGAGCAGCGAGCCCAAGCTACCACCCCTCAGCGCATCCGAGTTCAGAGAATACAACCGCATGGCCGAGCACATGGACATGTTCCACAGCCACTTCCGGTCGACATGGAACATACTATACGCATCGGCGTCGAGCGGGCGGCGGGCCCAGGGCATGTCGATCCGCGCCTTCATCGCCACAGGGTTGCAGTTCGTCTCCCAGCTTGAGATGCACCACTCCATAGAGGAGCGCTACGTCTTCCCCGAGCTTGCTATACGAATGCCTGAGTTCCGCACCGGCCGCGAACGGAACCTGCCCCCCGACGATGCGAACATGTCCAAGGAGGAAGGCGAGGGCAAGAGGAAGAAGGCCGCCGAGCTTCTGCAGCAGCACGTCGAGATTCACAAGGGCATGGACGGCCTGCAGGACTACCTGCGACGGTGCCTCTCCGGGGAGACGGAGCTGCAGATGGGAACGCTCAAAGAGCAGCTTGAGTAAGTGAATCATTCTCCCAGAGTAGAAAATCTGCAAATCATATCGGCTTTTTTCTTTTTTTCTAAAACAACAGTTATAGTACTTGGGGCACCGTACTTTGGACGCATCTTGATCAAGAGGTCCGGACCCTCGGTGCCGAAAATATGCGTCGGTACTGGTCCCTCGACGAAGTGCGGAAGATGCGAATGTAAAATGCCTGGATGTTGGGATTTATTAACCCACCCACCCACCTACCTACCTTATAGACAGTTCATGAAGCATATAGAGAGGGGCAGGGAGTCGCTGGATTGAGAGACGACAGGTTTTAGTGCATGTTGTAGTAGAATCACGCCATGATAAGAGATGTTGAATCATAGATACCCTATAATGTACAGCATTCGCAAAATTGCTCTTCGGCAGACATACACACGCAACATGATACATAACATATACTACAAGTTACAACGTGAGTATGGAGGAATTCATTTAATCGTTTTAATACCCTGGGTCAAGTAGACGTGCTACTCGACCGTCCAATTAGCCCTGGACCGGCCCATTGCCGATGAGCCTTTTTCATCGAAAGGCACCCTGAGCCACATGCATACGAGATACAAAAGAGACGGAAAAGCACAACATGTACGCCGGATACCCGTCTAACCTCGAACAGCGCCACCGAGCACACCTCCCGTAAATTGCGTGCCGCCAGCTTGCCTCTGTCCCGTTCCACCAGTCCTTGCTCCACCCCGACCCGTTTTCGGTCCTCCTCCGCGACCTCCTCGCTGGTTTTGCCCGCCTCTCCTGTCGAAAGCGTTGGCTGTACCTTGTGTCCGTTGCTCGAGTGTTCGCTCGTTGGTCTCGATAAGCGCCGCCGCCTTGTCTGACAAGGTGAGAGCCAGGCTCTGAAGGCGGGAGAGCTCGACGCCTTTCCGGAAGATGACTGTCGAGGTGACCTGGTCGAGAGCGGCAGCCAGCTCTTCATGACTGATCATCTTACTTACGATGGACGCAACCTTGCGATCATCGAGTTCGAACATGGACGACAAGGTAGAAACGGCGAGGGTATCATAAAAGGGAGCGTAGGTGAAGAGGTATGTTCGTAGACCTTCCTCTTGGATCTGTTTTGATAGCATGGTCTTGATCTCCTCCGTGTTCGGCATGAGTTCCCAGATCTTGATGCTGTGAATGAAGTTAATCGCCTTCTTCCATTCACCGGCGGCCAAAGCACGGGATGCTTGCATGACGTGGTCGCGGGTGTTTTCGGGCGGGCCGGTGAAGATTTGTCGTTCGTGATACTCTAGCATACGACGGTATGTCTTGCTGATGACACGCTTCTTGATATCTGGGGAGGAGCCCGTCTGGGCTAGTAAGGGAATCTCCAGAAGCATGCTGCACGTCAAATAAACACACTCCAAGAGCTCTAAGTTGATGTGCATGTGGAAGGGTAGCTGTCTTTGCTTCTCGAGTCGCTCTTGTTCTGGGGAGACCTGGGCAAACCGCTGGATCATAACACCCTGGGCTAATAGCTCCTTTTGTCGGCCGCTACCACATATCTCTTGGAGTGTGTTTTGCGCGTCATAGACGAGGCCCTTGCGGAATGCGCAAAGCCCAACCTGTACAAGGGTACGGTTATAGAGAATCTGGGTCTGCACGTCGAAGCTGTTGATCGTCTCTTGCAAATGCGACATGAGCATCATGTCGCGAGCCTTGTAATACTCATCATGCAAGGCTAGGAAATAGATCTGGCAAAGCATGGCGCGAGCACGGATAATACCCTCGCTGTTGACGAAGAGATAGTTGCAGAGGATATTAAGAAGCTCTGTGGCATCTGTAATACTGCCTCTAGGAGTGATCACAGACTCAACATCAGCGGGTACCGGTTTCCAGGCGTTCTCTTCCAGGATCTTAACCACCTGGGCAGGTTTGAAGTAGACGTGCTCTAATCTTCGCATGAGGACACGGTTCACACTGTCTTGAGAGATTTGCAGAGAGTCATCCTTGCGGAGGGTCTCATAATAGAGCAAGCCCCTAAAAATGACGTTATACAAGGCACCTTCATCCGTCAGGCGCTCAATGTATTCCGAGGTGTGAGGGTCGATGTTTTGCAGCGAGCGAGTTAGCTCGTCGTCCAGGCGCTCAACGTACGATACTATACTACCGGGAACCTTGATATATTTCTCTCCAGGCTGTAATGTGGGAGGCTTTTCGTCGTCATCCCACTCCTCAGCGTTTTCGATGACTATGTGGTCAGGATTTTTTTCAAGTACTTCAAACAAGGTAGAAAGCTCTTTCTCGGCGGACTTCCACTGCTCAAGAGGCATGGAATTTGTTGCTGTGCCGGTTCCCAGATCAAATCTGGCCGATACAAGGGTCAACAGAACACGGATAGTCTGATACGGCGTATTCGCCACGGCATGCAGCTTCTCCATGATGCGGATCTGCTCAAGTCGGTCGGTGTTCTTCTTTCCACGAGACTCCAGGATGGTACGTAAGTGCTTGAAGATACTCTCGGGCGTGAACTGGAGGGTGCGACCACCCTTGGTGACGGTCTCGAAGCCATCGTCGTCTTGCTGCTCAACCTGTGCGGCGTACACCTCAGCTTTGGTTTTCTTGGGCTTTGGAGCGGGCGCCTCCTCCTCTTCATCATCAGAAGCGAGGAAATCGAGAGGGTCGTCTCGGTATCGTTCGACTTCAGCTTGGTGGTCTTGCTTGAGCTTCTTGATCTTTTGCTTGACGGCATTGAGACCACGAGCGCTAATAGCATTCATCTTCTTGGGGGTGACTTTCTGCTTCGAGATGGTTTCGTTCATTGCATCTTCGAGTTCGACGATGGCCTTGATGTAGAGCTTAGGGACTTGGCCCCTCTCTGTCATCTTGACGGCCTGACGGTTGAGTTTGTCGAATTCTGTATTTGGTCAGTCGATATCATGGCACAAGGAGCGCGATATGCGTGTGTATGATTATATGGCGATCGGTCTTCACATACCATTGGATACGGCACCCCAATCGCTAATCTTCTGCTTCTTCTCGATAGCATCGATGGTGGACTCGAGCTCGGCAAACCGCTTGTCTTTTGCACTCTTGACGGTCTTGGGCTGGTCCTCGTCGCTCTCCTCGCTTTCGGACTCCTCGCCACGCAAGAACCGCGAGGCACCGGTCTTCTTGACTCCTTCGTCATCGCTACTCTCTTCGTCGGAATCATCTTCGTCCTCGTCCTCTTCTTCGGATTCTTCCTCTTCAGATTCTTCTACGTTCTTCTCTTCCTCCTCCTCTTCGGAGTAGAGCTCCTCTTCGTCGGAGCTGCTCTCGCTGGAGCTGTCGTCAGCGCTGCGGAAGAACCGAGACATGTTGGCAGGCAGCGGTCGGTCGCTCGTGGGATTTGCTTGCTGTTCTGTGATGTAGGGGCGGAGGCCGTCGTCGTGTGATGTCTGGCCGAACGACAACGGATGGTCAAATCACAGCCCTGACAGAGAACAGGAAGTGGGTGTGAGTCGCTTAGTTGGTCTGGAAAAAGAACACAACTTAGACCGATTGAGGGGCAAACTTTAAGTGGGACTGTGTTTTCGAAAATTCACAGTGAATTTTTACAGCGGGTGGTGGACATTGGTGGGGTTGCTGCTCGTGCAGTGGCAGACATGGCAAGGGCCGTGCTCCATATCGGCACTCCTGGGAGGTACCTAGGTACCGAACCTAGTGTAGCCTGAGGCAGACATCCCCGACATGACATTTTTCGTATTTCCAACCAATAACGAACGCACTATCGATAGATGCATATATATTGCTTTCATGTCGTAGGTACAGATTGCTGTAGTATAATTTGACGGCATTTCTATACATGTAGGTAATTATCAGCCTATTCAGCAAAATCATGTTTGGAAAAGGGAAGTGCCCATGATATGAAACCCCTCGATAACTAAGTATATACCTTGGTATGGGGATCTCTCGCTGTCAGCTACAAGATATAAAGATCAGTATAAGTGATTTTTACCATTCCATCCACAAGTATTGCGCAGTACAATTAAAAATCGAAATAGTGTCACTTTAGGGCTTCGTAAGCAAAAGTAGATTCTATCTATGCGTTTTAGATATACCAAGAACTCCAGTTCCCCCATATAAAGAAATACTCCAAGGGTATCGCAGCATCAGTTTCCTTTCCATCTAACATGTCCCCAGTAAACGCCGTCAAATCCATCCCATCGCAAGCGTAAAACTAATCAATAGTTCGACTGCAGCCGGTACAGGCCAAATAGGCATGACGAATTACCCTGTTCATCGAGGGACGTCCGCCCAATCTGGGCAGTCCTTGTAAAGCCAGGTCTTGATGCCCTTAGGATTAGCGGCACGGCTTTTTCTGGCCTTTTCAAGCACCTTCTTGCTCTCATCATTGGTATATAGTGTGGTGAAGTCTTGGATCTCGGTACCAGCACTTTTCATGTGATTGACCAGTTCTCCAAACATGGTTTCGAGGGCTGTGATAAATATTTAGCCGTGTTAAATCTAGATACCATCTTCAAGCAGGTGCTTACACTCCGAATTGTTTCGGGCCACTTCCGGCATACCACTAAGCATCCGAGGGATGGTAGTCCGCATTTCTCGACACTAGATAGAGTTCAGACGTCGTTAGTATCAATATCAGTCTAATGTGCCGACGTATAGAGGCATACCCTGACTAGTAGAAGGTCTAATTGTTCTAAGTCATGTTGAAGTTGCTGCTCTTCTGCTGTCTCCTCGTTGTTGGACAGCTGTTCCTTGTTCGGCTTCAGCTCCTGTTTCACGTCTTGACCAACATTGAGCGCCACCATGTTGCCTGATGTTGTCTGCGTGAATAAGATTATGGGCGTCGTCGCGTTACGGGTGTACGCAGGTGCGTTAGCAAATTGGAAGTCGACCAAGTAAACGACTAGTAGTGAATCTCTGGCCAGGGACGATTATGGGCTGATCAATGCTAGGTGGGCGGATATCGAAGGGCTAATAGCGGACGATAGGTAGGAGGCTGACCCACATCTATCCGGTCCAGGCAGAACCCAGCCACATATTTAGCACCTGGCAGCCATCAAGGTGCCACGTCAGCCGCACTGGTCCCACTTCTTTTCTCTTTTTTCTCTTTACTGTCCGAGAACAGCCACCAGGCGCTTGTACTATACGCAGGTCCGTGTGTAGTTTTGTGGATCCCAACAAAAGCTGGTTCACCTCGCACGGTCTCGTCTCTGCCAATCTACTCTTCTTCCTGCTCCGTATCCTCCCTCACCACACACGGCTCAGTACCGTGAGAATCTCAACCTGCACCACCAACAACGTCTGAATAACGCATCGTCCACGGTGCCGCGCCCGCGTCTGCATCCGCTCTGCTGGACGACAACCGCGATCCCCGCCAAAATTCAACCACCACCACGGCCTGCCACCCACGCCGTCTCTCGAGCCTCCCCCAAGTCGCCGACGGCGTCGTCGAGATCGACGCTCGACCTGAGGCTCGTCCTCGTCCCTTCGTTTTCCCCCGTCCCCCGCCAACACCGTCAAAATTTCGCTCCAGCAAAATCCTCACCACTCGGCCGTCGCCGCGGGCGTGGTGGTCCCGAACGGCACGGCGAGTGCGCTGAGCACACCACGGCAGCTCCCGCCCACCACCACTCCCACTGTCGCTACTCCCGTCACCCCCGGCACCATGACCTCTGGCGGCGGCGAGCCCGGCACCCTGGCACCACCTCCCGAGGGCATCTACCGTAGCTTCGACGACCTGCTGAGTGCCGTGCAGCGTGTGGCTAAGGATCAGGGCTACGGTGTGGTCAAGCTGCGAGCCAGCAACTATCGTGATGGCAAGCCGACGCGTTATGATTTGGTCTGCGATCGAGGCGGTGTCAAGTACAACAGCACTGCAAAGAAGCGAAACCCAAGCACCCGCAAAGTCGACTGCCCCTGGCGTGCGAAGGCTGTCTGCGAGGTGCAGCTGAACAACCAGTGGCGCTTTGCTGTTCAAGATGGCCGACACAACCACGAAGCCCGAGTGCCGGCTGCTCAGCCTGGCCAGGAGAACACACCCATGGCACAAAGCATTCGCAGTCTGAGTAATAAGCTTGACCGCATTAATCATGATATCAACCAAGGCTTCCTTAGCGTCAGCCATCGACTCGAAAGTGTCGAAAAGAGATTGGAGGCTGTGGAAGCCCGTATGGGCACCATGGAGGCTCGTATGGCGGGCATGGAGTCACGTGGTGCCGGAATGGAAGTCCCGATGGACAATATGGAGATGGGGGAATCTATGCTAGGCCCGTCCGTTCTCTAAGGAACGAATGGTTCCCTCGATGCGAAGCGCAATAATCGCTGCTCCATCCCTCCTACTTCGCCTTCCAAGATTGAAAGCGAGCTTACGTATCCTACACGATGACAAGAATGTCACCTACATTTTGTATCAGCTCGTTCTTCCAGATTTCTAATGGTACCCAAGTCAGGGTGTGGTTTCTCAGGGTCTTAAAAGGCGTACAGGACGTAAATTGCTTGGGTTGGGTCATATGTGCGAATAATTTTTTTCGGTGGGTAAGGGTACGGGACACAAGGCAGAGATGGCAAGGGTTTACAAGGTACCCTTATGGGCTCGGTCTCGGTGGCCAAGACAGAATATCAATTAGGACGGCATCCCACCAAGATATCAGGGTCGACGTCCATTCACTTCCAATATAGAAACTTCCCCAAGGATACCAGTTTTCGGACGAGGCAATTGTCACCGACCGGCTTGCATATTCTCTCCAGAGAATATAGCTCCGATAATATTAGTAGTTATAACATTGACAGGACAGATTTTCTCGTCGTCAACGTGTATATCTACTACTGATAACCATAACTCATCCAATAAGATTGACGTAATAATTTATCTCTATGAGCGTCAACTCATTAGCGTTGTGATTCTTTTAAGTGCTTAGGCTATTCCCAGCTTCATCCGAAGATTTGTTGTCATTTGCAAACAAAATCGTCGTCTATGGCACAAAATCTTTCCAGCAGCCTACTTGTCGAGGGAGCTCATCCCTATTTGGCGTCAAGCCACATCGAGGCCCCTTCTTTACTAGTCCGAAACGCGATACAGATTTAAATGAGATATTCGGACATTGTTTCTTTTCTTTTTAAATCGATTGGATGAGAGTTCTATCTCGTGTTCCTGTTGTGACAGCCAGACGGAAGCCAGACTAGACCGCTTGTTGCCATCCTAAGTTGGGTGGCTCCGCCATAGCCAGTTTCCTGTGGACAGTGGACAATGTGATGTATCATATTAGCCAGGCCGCGCCAAACTGTTCGTTGTTCAAAAGTCGGAATCAAAGGTTCTTCAGCGAGCCATCACTCCGTTCTCGAAGAAAAAAACATTAAGTCAGTGATTTTATCTCTGTTGCTTACGGTTGGAGAATTGAATCTGCCTCTGTTTTCTGTGCACAGAGGGAGATTATAAAATCCAGATCCATCTTCGATCTCACGTTGCCGGGGCTGGGTTGATGGCGACACACAGTCTTCCTGTTTGTCACCATGCAGATATTCCCCTCATTCAAATTGGCCGGATCCCTACATGTCTCAGAGATCCATTCGCCCCCCTTACCTAACACTAGAGTCATAGGGCCTTTTCTCAATTTTCTCAAGTGTTGAGCAGGGCCTATCTCATCGTCACGAAAACATCTCTTCTAGCCAAATTAATGGAACAGGACACAAGAGAAAACCAGTTCAATTCCAAGCTTCCTTTAGATGCTCGTTCTCTATTGTACTCAGGACCTTGGAGTTGCAGACTTCTGTTCGTAGACAGTGCTACGATTTGGTTATGGCCAGGAGATGTCTAGGTAAAACATGGTGGGTGACACGAACCAATACTTATGAGATGAAATATAGTATTAGATCTCCATGCTTCGGGGCAAGCCACGACCTGCTAGGTGTGATAGGATCGGGGAAGAAGCAGCATGCAGTGTATCTAGTCACGTCCGAGACCAGCTCCGATACCGCATAAACGGTGGCACCCTCACGATATGCGATGTGGTTCGTCCTTGGACGCATGATAATGTCGACCTACAGACCGGCCTGTGACTGTGTGCTCAATGATAGGCGTGGCAATTCAAGGTTCGAGCGTTATCTATCGTGGCTTATATTGATATTATCTATGTCAGTCAATCTGGGAACCTGTGCTTGGCCTGTTCCCTCACCCTCACCCTCACCCTCATTTTCTAATCTTGGAGGTTTACATGACCAGTTACCACTCCAGGTGTGCCGCATAACACTAAATAGACACCAAAGTCAATCCTCGTGCCAATATGGGATTGATTGAATTCCTCTTTCTAAAACCATGGTTTACTGTCGGTGCAGCCCTCGTGCTCGGCATCTTCCTATACAGAAGAATCAGGTTACTATTACAACTGCGTCATATCCCAGGACCGGTGCTATCGAGAATATCCGGAATACCACATGCCCTGGGCCTGTATGGTGAAGACTTTCACCTCTATTATCATGAACTTCATCAGAAATATGGTATTCAATAACCTCTCCGGTGGACTACAATAGTGCATGGCTCTGCTAATAAGCTACATAACTCTAGGTCCAATTGTCGCTGTCTCCCCGACGATAGTTATTACTTCTGATCCTGACCTTTGGGCTCGCTCCAATACTTGCCCCGGGTATAAAAAGTCCAAGTGGTTCTACCGTGCTGTACGGTATGATTGGCGCAGCGACAACCTTTTCTCGGAGCATGACACTGCGGTACACGATGTGAGGCGATCGCAGATGATCCGAGGCGTAAGATTTCTTCCCAAACTCTTGCTCTTGGAAGTTTTTTCTTTTTTCCAATTACGCCCACTGATCTGAAATGATAGTACTCCGGGGCCGAGAATTTAACACTCGAAGCCGACATCGAGGCCTGCGTTGCTAAGCTCCTCAATCTCGTCCGGTCTAAATATGCTGGCCAAAGGGAATCAATGGACTTGGCACAAAAGCTGAGTTTTTTTACTCTTGACACCATCAGTACAATTGGATTTGGAAAGTGTTATGATCTTCTAAATGCAGATGAAGACCCAGACGAGTACCTTCACTCGGTTCATGAAGGGCTGAAAATAAACCACAGACAGATCGCACTTGGCACCTGGTGGATGAATTGGATCCCTCTCCTCAGTTCACAGCCAGACCCGGATCCCAACAAAAATAAAGGCTTTTTCAAAATGACCTCGCTGAATAACTCAATGGTAGAGGCAAGAGAGAAAGAATTCAATGAGCAAAAGAAACTTGGAGTGGGTGAGTATCGATCGAAGTCATATCTTTCTGATTTAGGCGCTTTCGAATTTTGAGAGGCTATATCCCTAGAGAATCCCATGTCTTGCAGACCTACCAGGACCTCAAACGCCCAGATCATGCTCCCCAAAATTTCAATTACTGACCTCATGTAACATCAGTGCCAAGAGCAGACATGTTGACGTCTTTCATGAAGAACGGGCTCTCTGGAAAAGTTCTGAAGGCGGAGAACTTGCTGCAGGTTGTCGCGGGATCAGATACCACTTCTGGAGCACTCAAAGGAACCATGCTCCACGTTTTGACTAACCCGCGAGTATACAATACCCTCCAAGCAGAAATTGATGACGCAGTGGCGTCTGACAGAGCACCACAACCACCGATGATCATCACACATGCGCAAGCCAAAGAGTTAAAGTACCTTCAGGCCGTCATCAAAGAAGGGTTGAGAATATTCCCTCCCGTAATCGTTGCGATGTCTCGTGACACTCCGCCAGAAGGGGATACCGTGACTATTGAAGGCGAGGAAGTACATCTACCAGGCGACGTCAGCATCATACCGTCAATTTATACTATGCACAGGAGCAAGAGTGTATATGGTGATGATGCAGATGTAGATGTATTTCGCCCCGAACGTTGGCTTGAGGAGACAGATGGAACAAAGCGTGAGGATAGCCAGCCCTTAACTCTGTTGACATTAATCCTCGCCTATACCACGAACCGTTAGATCACGGGGGTTATTTTACAACGCCCCTCTCCTCTTTTCATCTTCCCTTCCTTTATTAATACCATAGTTTTCTCAGTTTCGGCCTCTTCCGAATTTCCACCAGTGCAAGATAAATTGCTAACTACCATGTGTCCAGTGGAAGCCATGAACCAAGAGCTAAATTTGGGGTTTGGCCATGGGCGCTGGCTTTGCGTAGGCAAGACCATCGCGATGCGTGAGCTTAGCCTCTTAATATTTGAGGTATGTCGTTAAAGGCACCGGTTTAGATCCCTGCAGAATGACTAAACCATATTTTTACAGCTATTCCGAAACTTTGACTGGACATTAGTCAACCCCCTTAAACCATGGAAGCACAATGTTTTGATAGGTTTGCGTATGTGATCCTGTATCCTCCATTTTCCGTTCCAGCAGCCATGTAGCTTGAACAACTTCCTTATTTCTTCAGCGAGATATTTCTAATCCTTTGATTCTTTAGATTCTTTATCCGATATGTGGGTTCATGTGGAAGAGCGTGTGAAGTCACGATAAGTAGCGATAGATACAGGCAGGATTACAAGGTAGTTTAGGCTTCTCTGTGCGACATCAAGAATTCATGTAACCCCTATACCCCTATACTATGGCTTCTAACAACGTCGATTCGGTCATAAGAGCGACTTATCAACGATTCCTTCATTTAACGGCAGAGAGTGGTGGTATACAAAGATTACGGAAGTTACTCTGATGTCTTATACGGTGGCGGCCAACAACTGGTGGTCAGGTCCCCGAACAGTATTTAATCTCTTCAAGCTTGTCCATCATCAGGGGTTGTAGTTGCATATGAACTCCTAGAGTGGATAATTGCCATGGGTACAAAGAAGGGTCACCCCCTTTAGATATTGGAAGGCCATGGGCCAATTGACAAACCTTCTCCAATCAACCCGGCTATTGACCCCTTATACCCATCTGCCATGTGACCGCTTCAAGGCTTCTGTTCGCTCTGGGGCATTAACACCTAAAATTTACCTACCAATTATTGAGATATAGACAAAGAACAATAGATTTCATTTGGTGCGAAGGCACTCAGAACCAATTGAGGACTTTTACGCAACAATAAAAGTCTTATTGCACCCCCGTAACTGCTTCCAGACACTCGTTTCGGGCTAGCCATCAAGAGTGATATCAGAGGCAGGCATCGCTATAACTAACTAAATATAGGGCCAAACTATACATACAATCAATCTTATCATGTCTGCTAATACACGAAAAAGTTTACCGGAATCTTGATTGCAATCATTCACCCCCTAGCTTCAGTTGAAAGCAAATGGTAGTGATGGTGGTGCGATGGTCTTCAGAACAACGGGGACACCATCATCCAAAGACTCAGAATTGACATTCCACATCAGATTATAAACTCCGGTGGAGGAATTTTGCGCATAGAACTGAGATTCGTAGGTTGTTGCCGTTGAATATTCGACAGTGCTGCCGTAAATGATGAATCCGGTAGTTACAGCGCCAGTAGGCGTAGTTGTGTTGAAACCCGCGCCTTGGCTCTCATCTGCGGAGGGCATGATGTAGAAATGTCCTATTGTCGAGGAATTGGCAAGGGTCACGTTCCACGGCACGGAACCTTTCGTATCGATGGCCCCTGTCCATTATCGTTAGTCCTATATCACAGCGCAACCCCGTTTCTGGTTTTTGATTTCCCAGCAGTCACTTACAAGTGATGTTATTCAGGCCCTGGGCTAACGCTGTGGTATTATCCGCAATCACTGCCTTTGCTGTAAAGTGCGAATTAGAAGCATGAATGTTTAAGTGGATATCCGTGGATGAGCTCACGCACAGTTCGAATCGGCATAGATCTGGAAACCAGTGATATTGATGCCGTAGGCATATATGTTGATATCAGTCTCGATTGCCCGCTCCCCGATAAGAGCAAAGGCAAGGGGCACGATAAATGGGAAGATGTTCCAAACAAGCATGATGAATTGGCACGTCGAGAATCGTATGCTCTTGTGTGATTTAGTTGGGTTTATTGTAGTTAAAACCTGGGCAGGCTGGCACTATATATACATAGCATCATTAGAAGCCAAGAAAGATAGATCCTGTACTATCTCTAGAGTTTGCCTTTAAACGTCGAACTGATCAATTCCGCCTAGCTGACGAATTATCCCTGAGCAACTCTTCAATGCTGCTGCTACGGGTTAGGTTGTATTACAGGACGCGCACACATTCCTACTACGTAACCCCTGGTTACCCCAGTCTATATACGTAATAGAGCAGAACCATTGTAAACAGGGTCCAGTTACGTAAGTCTTGGCGGCTTAGACGAGCACAGCATCCAATAGGGGGAGGCGATAAGAATGAAGTCTCTCACAAGGGAATCAGCCTCATTGACAGCAGTCGTCATGTTAAGATAAAGTTCGGTTGCATTGCGTGCAGAGCAATACAACATTGTAATTAGTATGAGCGTCATTTTTAGCTCCACTTCTTGTAACCCAATCGGAAGGCGTTCTATATATAGAATCCTTGAAATAGTTCCTCAATTGTAGATATTATCATTCGACCGGTGCATCAACGCGCTCTCTTTTACACTATAGAATACGATAGAAAACCAGTGACTCACTATGAGACTTGAAATTAGACATCTAGAACGATGTCATGACAGTTCAATTTGCATTGTTTTTAGAGGTACCGCTGACAGGTAATAACTGGGCCGAATCCAAAACGTCGAGCAAGTGCTGGTGTGTATTCCCAATTATGTATTCCTCTGGTAAAGTATCTCTCCACAACCCTATAATTCACCGCCCTTTACCGCTTCAGTTCAAACTTCTAGCTACTCTACCCTTCGTGATTATCAATCCAGCATCGTATAGACATTGCAGTTATCGTGCCCCATGCGCGTCATACGTAATATAGGTGATAGGGAATGCTCAGCTATTACGGTGCTTGTTTCGAATTGAGCCATACAGCCGTCGAAGAGACAATTTAAGCAAGCCGGCTTCTGAAAGTTCGTATATGCAAGTATCGTATCCCCGCGTTATTTTCAGCCTACTCTATGGTCCCATGGTGGATCGAGTGCAATTCGAGTATGTCTTAGTCTTGAAGTCATAGTTGAGGCGGATGATATCGTTGCAATGCGTCCGCATAAAGCTGTTTCGTTTCATGGGTTGCAGTTTCAATGCTTATCGTGGGCTGAATTCACGATACGATGAATAGGACTTCTGCACAGCCTGCGTACGAGTCGAGCTTACGAATCATTCTATACTATTGATTCTAGTGTGTCATGGAGGATAGGATCAACCAAGGCTCGTGATGAACGATGAGGGTTCACTTAGGTGAGGTTAGTAACTACTCCATTCGTCGGGAAGTTGTGCGTTATATCCGAAGATCGAGGGCACAGGTAGGAGTCATGATGCTATGATATAAGGAGGTAAGTCCTCCGGATTCCCATTATGACATACAGTAAACACAAACAGTCAAACTCCATCATATCTTATCTCCTATTCAGCATCTAGATTTTTTCATTCGCTCTTTATCATCATGCGTCTTCTCCCCCTATTAGGCTTGACATCACTGGTGTTGAATATACGGGCAGAACCCTTCCCCAAAAATTCCGTCTCGAAGCGATGCACTAATAGTGCTGAAGATCGCTCGTGCTGGGGAGATTATGATATCGACACTAACTACTACGAGGATGGCCCTGATACGGGGGTTACTCGGGAGTATTGGTTCGATATTGTCAATACCACAGCTGCACCCGACGGTGTAGAGCGTGTCGTGCTGAGCGTGAATGGCTCAGTGCCTGGACCAACGATCATAGCAGACTGGGGAGATACAATAGGTAAGGGATATCCCAATATTCTTTGTTACGAGTACGTCTAACATTGTCAGTCGTCCATGTCACCAATTCTATGGCCAACAACGGTACATCCATTCATTTTCATGGCATCCGACAAAACTACACGAATCAAAATGATGGCGTTCCCAGCATTACACAGTGTCCGATCGCACCAGGAGAGTCTCAGACGTATACTTGGAAAGCTACTCAATATGGATCCTCATGGTATCATTCACACTTCTACGTCCAGGCCTGGGACGGGGTCTTTGGAGGGATTGTTATCAACGGGCCTGCAACTGCGAATTACGACGAAGATCTCGGCAGTCTTTTCCTCAACGATTGGTCCCATGAGACCGCTGACGTGGAAGTGCTCTCTGCTCTAGCAAATGGCCCACCAACGCTCGAGAACGGCCTCATCAATGGCACCAACGTGTATGAAGATGCTGGTACTCGCTTTGAGACTACCTGGACTTCAGGTACCAGCTATCTTCTTCGCCTCGTCAATGCTGCCGCCGACACTCACTTCAAATTTACTATTGATAACCACACTATGCAGGTCATTGCAATGGACTTTGTTCCTATCGTTCCTTATACCACCGATGTCTTGGCAATTGCGATGGGCCAGCGGTACGATGTTATTGTCACCGCAGATGCCACAGCAGATAACTACTGGATGCGCGCCATCCCCCAGACAACCTGCAGCAACAATGACAACCCCGATAACATCAAGGGCATCGTAAGATATGATAGCAGCTCTACGGACGACCCTACCTCGTCTGCTGTGGATGCCGCGTCAGACGACGATTGTGACGACGAGGACATGTCATCATTGGTACCGTATCTCGCTATCGACGCTACTGATGCCCCGGACGGAACTGAGGATGACTTTGCCGTCGCTATTGTCACAAGCACTAATGGCGTTCTCTGGGAAATGGGTTCCTCGTCGATGGTTAGCGAGTGGAACTACCCTTCCCTATTGCAGGTCTACGAAGGCAACGATACTTGGGGCGATGAGCAGCAGTCTTACGCCTTTCCCGACGCCGATGTCTGGGTCTATTTCGTTATTCAGACTAGTAATGGAGCACCTCATCCTTTGCATCTCCACGGCCATGATTTCTGGATCTTGGGGCAGGGAACCGGAACTTTTGATGGTACTACTGCAGACCTTACGCTCACGAATCCGCCAAGGCGCGACGTTGTTCAACTTCCTGGTCAAGGATATGCCGTTATCGCATTCAAAACAGATAACCCAGGTGTAAGTATACGTCTCTTTTGGAAAGTCGTGGTCTTAACTCATCACTAACAAATCTAGGTTTGGCTTATGCACTGCCACATTGCTTGGCATACTTCAGAGGGTCTAGCCATCCAAATCCTTGAACGGGAATCAGAGATAGCAGACTTGCTCGACGGCGACACCCTAAACTCGACATGTACAGCGTGGGATACATACCAGTCAGACGACGATGTCGCTCAGGACGATTCGGGTATATAGTCTCCTTGTTCGACCTCTACGGGATCTTGGAGTAGACATCCGTAATTCCAATCAGCATCCTGGACTTTCCTGTCCGCATATCCTTCTCGCAGGTCGAGCTGTATAATCCCAGAGCGCTGGGAAGGATCGATGCTGAGACATGAAAAACGTCCGGCTGTAATTCGGAAAATCTGAGATTGGAGAGGTCGGTATCACTCAGGACAAACATGGGCTTACCTCAACATAAGGCAAGCACCTTGTATGACTTCCGTCGCATCGGTTCAAGTGGTGGTCCTACCACCGTTACTTTAACTGCTTGAAAGGGGGACGAGTTGGGAGGCAAATCATTCGTTAATTCAATTTTCTAGTGTTCATGAAAGCAGAGTACATTGTTGATATCCATGTGGCAGAATACGTTAGTGTATTTATATAGAAATTCTTCTACTTGCATGTTGCGACTCACATTACACGTTTGTACCAGTCATATGTATCCTTGGAATAGAGAATAACACCTGAATACCGCCCTCATACGGTTTACAAGGACATAGTCAAAAGCACCCAAAATGGTTGCGGTCCTATGCGGCCTCACCGTGATTACGACTGTGTCCTTACTCGGGTATTATAGGTACACGGCTAGGAGTTGTAACGTAATGTGTGTGTGATATATAACCAGGTAACTTTCTAAGTTCAGCTGTTCCTTCTGTCAATGATCTTTTCCGTGACTATCATATACGCTTCTCAAATAACTATATAGAGGTTAAAACCAAATCTATATTGCATAAAAAACCAATACTCTATCTCTTCTGGGTGTCTCTTCGATCTGATACAAGCTAGAATATGCACTATAAGGAATGCGCTGTCGAATTCCATAAGCAGTCAGCTCTATTCTTTTGACAGTTTATATATTCCACGATGGATCATCGCCGGAGGGGCAGTTTTACTTTCCAAACGACAAGGCTCAGATATATCCACTCGCTTTTTTGTTTTGGATGCTAGTTTTATCAGGTTGCAAAGAAATCCAGGGCTACCAGTATGGCTACTATATACCATGAAATATTGTTTGTGTTAATAAGTAATAGAACGTAAAACTTAGCTAAGTAACATTTTGGGTATCAGAGAACAAGTAGGCTCGATGATTTATAATTGTAGTGCTTTAATTACAACTTGGAGGGCTTACTTATAATAAGACCTTTCGATGTATGAATCTGACACTTTCGTAACTATATCAGACTTCTATGTAAATGAATATACAACCAGGCTGGCAGTTGAAACGTGATTAGTTGTACCTAGGAACTAGAAAGCTTAGGCTCCCGTAAATGTACACGACTTTCGGCTTACGTAAACTATTTCCTTGTGTATGAGATGCAGGCCGATAGCAACGTTCAGGTTAGTCTTCTAGAAGTCAAGCGCAGTCCTCTTTTTTACGAATTAGCTTAATTTATTATCCTCATATTTTCATATGACGTCCCACACATCTAAAGGTTAGGGCCAAAGTCTTCGGTGAAAAGTGCGCAGGAGTTGAAAGGAGAAACGAATCTGGCTATTGAGGGGTTGTAAGACTTGACAGTTTCAACTATAGGGATCATACAAATTTTGTTATCAAAAAGATTAGTAATGATCCGACGAGAGATACCAAAGAGTCAAGCCTAACCTCAGCCTATTGTAAATTCCGCGACTGACTGACACAACACCAGAGCGTTCCAAAGGGGTCGAAGTTCCTCCCCTGACTTTGTATATAGGGGAAACAATAAACAAAACTCTATGGGAGCTTGTTATAGGTATATATACATCAAACATTCTCGTCTAAGTAGTGCGATTCCCTCCAATCTCAACACTCCGATCAAATATATTCGGGCGACCTTTCCCCCAAACTACGAGGATCCGAAGACCGGATCTCCGAGGACACAGCAAACTGACAGCGGACAACAATGGAGATGGTATATGCAATACTTGCAATCATTGGTAACTTACGCTGCTGCACCTCACTTGAACCCCCTTTTTCACATATACGCGCATAATAGGGGTGTGTCTCAGGGTTTGAAGTTTGGATTTGAATAATGCTGATTTCTTGCGACCTGGGGATCCATCAGCCACTCGGGAGCCTTTTTTACCTAATGCTCAGAGTCTTTAATCATATGCAACTGTACAGATCTACAGCATTTACAGGGGTCATTGAAAAGTCGCACATAAAGTTGGGCGAATAGCTTCGTTTAAAAAGCCCTTCTTACATCGAAACTTCCAATCAATAATTAGATTTCTGCAGGTGCGGTTGTCGCCTACACCTTCCAAGATTGCGTACAGCTTGCATGCAACAAAGGTAGCAATGCAGCGAGTAGCGTTTTGTGCACTCAAAGCTTGACCCCCGTAAATGAATGTTATATAAGAAACAAACACACCCCTCTTTTTACCATCTGCAACTCTTCGCCTTCGCAAGTCATGACGCGGTTTTGTAACCGGATCAGGCCATACATCTGCAAAGTAACAGTAAATGGGCAGAGTTGCAGTCTCGATCGATGATGTGGGGGGATATGCCGCACAAACTTGAGTCGGTATCTGCGTTGCCGGAGATTTTGCTTTCCCTTTTCGGCAGTATATTAACGCGAGTCTAGTGTAGGTAGAGACATGAAAGGCGCTTGCAGTGTGCATTGCATTAACAGGCATTACTACTTAACTAGTTAAAAGTAGGGAGAATAATATCCCGAGTCACATTACAAGACCAAAGCGGGCAATTATAACCACACAAAAGTCTCGGATTATTGATCACTGATCATTGATCATTACTGAGTACCTTAGTTATGAATGCAACAGTCAATTGATAATTGACTTGATTGATATTGTATGGAAACAGCTTCGATAGACACTTCCAGATCTAATAGTCTACTATATAAGTAGGACATACATAATTCCGTAGATCGGATTTAGGTAAGTCCTCGCTCCCAAGGGATTTTCAGCTAATTTTTTCAGTCGCGCGCTCGTGCTTTCGTTTCTTCGCGTATTCCCGAAGATCTTTATTCCGTTTTGGGAAATCAACATGGGTGCATCCGAGTCCGGACTTCACTCGCTTTCTCAAAGTAGGGACAATAGCACCTGTGTCGAGGCAACAAAACCGAACTACCTAGTACAGCGGTCAAACACGTATTTGCTTGGTTGCAAGGAAATTGCATTGATGAACTTTGGGCAGCAAAGAGTCAGTCACAACTTTTTTTTAAATTGTTGGCCGGCCACCCAGACAGGGCTGTATCCTATATACCTACGTCATTTATGCCACCTGGCTCGAAGTTAACAGGGAATGGCCAACATGTCAGTCAGGTGGCTTGGGTAACAGCGGCGCTAGTGCCCTGGCAGTTCCTGGTAATCCTCCTGGCTGGGAATAAAATGGAGACTTGAGAAGCTGGTGAAACCGTCAGCCTCGCTAATAACAGATTTTCGCAAATTTGCTAAATGCCTAACAACGAATTATTCTGTAGAGGAAGAATTTTTTCTATCCTAACCGTCGACTGAAAATGGTTTAGGGTGGGTGCCTGACGAGTGAGGCAATATATGTAAGCAGAACTGTAAGGAAGGACGTTGCGCTTTGTATATGCAGTGAGGATCTAGAAGGTATCGTTGCACACTGTATGCAATGTGCTTACACATTGTACGTTCACTAGCGACCAATCATTGATGTTATTTATATATGATGAGAATATCTAATATTGAATGAGAATGAATATGCCTGTTAGTATGTCGATACTAGCAGTTGCTAGGTATTCCAGAAGTTGTACATGTACAATATAGTATTTGAGTTACCGTAGCCTGTGTACTTAAGTAAGTAACGCGAGACCAATGTGTCGGTAGTTGTCGAGTTGTCTCCCAGTCTATCTTTACTTGGATTGGTATAGTTGAATAATCAAACGATGAAATCTTGGACGCAAAACTTTTCGTGGGGAAATCGAACTACCGTACCTATACTCACACGGAAATAATCAGGAGATGCCAATAGATGATAGATAATGCATGTTTGTTTCGAGAATGATTGTTTATTAGATGCTCATGATTTTTTTTTTTTTTTGCCAGCGACGATCAGCCTGTTCATCGCATTGCTTTCTTAAGAGGATTCCGGTGCTAAAAGTGGGTATCTTAGAATAGTGACCATTGAACCCATATCTCGACTTATGACAACTGGGCATCACCAGTTAAAAGTGGGAGCAAATGGGTCAGGTATCCAAATCGCATTGCCAAGATGGACGTTGAAATGAGCTTTCGTTCATTCAAAGGGTATCCTGGGCTCGCCTGGCTCGCCTAGCTGCGACACCCTGGAAACATTTAGCGCACTAGTGTCAGTATGTAATGCGAGGAACCGAGATCCAAGAAATCAGTGTGTCGGCCGTTCCCGAATAACAACAGGCTAGCTGATATTCGTCTACGGCCACGACTACGACGACGACAATGCACTCGGAGAAAGAAGCATTTCCCAGGCAATTATCCTTGACTCATTTCGGCGTTGTAATCAGAATGTAGCCTAACCGCCCCAACAGTTCCCCCATACAGACCTCGTGGATCATGCGGTGTGTTGGTACGTGAGATCAAGCCGAGGCGATGGCGATGAGAATACGTACATAGACCTGTGCTTTCATATGTACCCCCGGATACGGCTCGTGACTTTGGCGGACGGGTAATCTCATTAGTATGATTGGCGGTCAACAAGAAAACAGCCGCCGTGAAATTGATCGGTGTCTCTTGCCGAATGCCCGGTGGACTCGGACGCGCACTCTCAATTACTGCTTTTGGCAGTCTGTGTTCATCTTGAGTAGATAGATCTACGTATGTAGTAGGTATGTAGGTGCGGTAGTAATGAAGGTAGTCGAGGTAGTGTATGTAGATATGGATGTAGTACACGAAGCCTAGAGGCTTAGACTAGTGGGTTTAATGCATTTCTGGGCCGCATCTTGGTGTAGGTACTCGGTACTGTAGCATGGAAAAGCGGTGATAGGTACTGTGAGATTTCGCATTGCTGCAGGCGTCGTCTAGCAATATTGGCTTGTGACCCGAAAACCTGGTCTACCCAGCCCCAAGCCCCCCCAGGGATTGCGCTCGTGGGGTTAGGTAGGTACTCTACTGTTGCCAGCGGTGAAGGCAACTGAACCGTCCTCAGTGCACAAAACGAAATAATGTCTATGCTGTTAGAGGCTAGGTGTTTTGATTCTTCCAAATCTGGGCGGAGATGCACACACTCACCCACTCGCTCAACAGCGAAGGCCAAGAGAAGTCCGATGTACGGGCAGAGTACGGAATTATACTGGCTAGCGGGGGAGTGACGGAGCACAAGGAGAACTCAGCGCCACGGGCCGGCTACCTACAGCGCAGTACCCAATGCCATGTACGGAGGCAGGGGCTCTTGCAGACGCGCAGTGCGGGAGGAGTGCTGGCCTGGCCTCTGTCGACCTATCAAGAGGCCGGAAAGACAGAAAATGACCGGGATACCTGCGAACAATACATCATAGGTAATTCATGCCGCGGAGCTGCGACAATTGTTGTTGGTGCGCAATTGTTTTCTTCAATTTTTTTTTTTTTAGTATAGTTCCCTCTGTGCAGCGTCCTCCGCTCGGTCGTTCGCCTTTCTCGTCATGTCGGCGTCATCGTCATTTCTCGTCACTGCGAGATCATGAGGGCAGGCGGTAGGCAGGGCAGCCAGTCAAAACGATTGTACAGTCCAGGTCTGACTCGCACATTATCATCGTTGCTGTCACCCAATAGGTATACCTACTACTTAGTACACTACACCACCACCTACATGCATCTGCAGGTAGCTTATAACTGACAATTTACAACTCAAATACATTTCAATTAATGCACAAAGGGTTTATTCTCTCTCTTTTCAAGCCACTCTTCCTTTGGACCCTTATTCCATCCAACGCCGACACTCCTTGTAGGCTAGCGTGTCTATGCTGTTGTAAATCCTGTTCCTTGTTTTCCTTGGGGGGCTAGTGTCGTCCGTCATAGCATCAACAGGTCCACTTACATCTGACTTGGAGCTTGGGCATCGTATCATCATTGGCACGGCGAGGCACGGCACTTGCGTTGTACTAAGTATACCTACCCAGGTACCGCCCATAGCCATCGCCATCGCTATTGCCCGACCGTTCGTCTCACCCCTTGCTTCCGCTTCCCCCTTCCACTTCCCCTTCCCCTTCCGGCCCGATCGCCAATTGCCTGGGTTGCCTGCTGTGTGCGTGCCTGTGCGACGCTCTCCAAAAACCAAACAGCCAACCCCTCTTTCTGGCCTCGTTCCTCATCCCACCTCGCACCTGTCGCAACACACCTCACCTGACGCCCATCACGCCGCCGGGTTGTTCCTGTGTCAGGCTCACGTACGAGATTTCTCGGCCGTCTGCAGTGTTGGGTTGGCTTCCGGGCTGCTGTACGTATCACCTGATTCTCTTGCTCTCGCCCTTTCTCCTTCACGAGCCTCCTCCCTCCGCACACGGCGGCTGCAGCTGGAGGGTCTTGCGCATTGTCCACATTGTCCGCATTATTATCCACATGCAGCAGTCAAAGGCGTCAAAGGCGTCAAAGGCCAACTAGTTGAACCTACACTACTCAGTACACTGCACTAGTGTAGTGTAATATACCGGTATAAGCGCTACACCACGCTACATTGCACTTGCACTTACACACTCGACACGTACTTCGTATACCTACTCATTTACTGAGTTGGGCTGCGGGTCTTGCTCGGGACATATTGGCGATCTTTCTCTGCCCAGCCTGCAGGCCCGGCATGCACCCCCCTACCGCCCAGCCTCGACGGTGCTCCGTTGTGTACCCCAGACCGCATGTAGTAGCGACACATGGAATTGGGCGCTTTGCTAACCTCGTTGCTTTTTGCTCCTCAGGATACACTGTCCGTCCCTCCAGTGTCTCGCCCCATCACACACACTCTTTGACTAGAGTTGACCAGTTGCGACGTCTGTCTGTCTTGTGATTGTTTGTCCCGCGTCTGCGTCGTTCCCCTGCCGGTACTTGTACCCCAGCTGTATGTAAGTCACGTTTCGCTTTCCTTCTTCCTGCCGCTCGCTTGTCCCGTCTAAGTGGTCCGCCTCCATTCATCCATCCATGCCTAAATCGATCTCGTTTGCTTCTCTTGTATACCCCATGCATTCGCGCGCTCGCGCTCGCGCTTTTCTTGTCCCTTATATCGTCGCTTTGCCTGTCACTGCACTCGCCCGTCTTACCTTTCCTTGCTAGTCCATTTATGAGATCGACCATCTAAACCATACTTATAATATCCCCTCCCGTCCGCCTGGATATAGCTATCCCCGACCTATGGAACTAGTCGTTCTCTAGCTCATTGTCTACCGCCTCATTTGCACCAGTGCCTCATTTGCCCGCTGGCTCCCTTCGAGTCTTAGACTTATAGATATTGTTTATGCTATATCTCTACAAGGCCGTCTGAGACCCATTACGATGATATAATTACCTACTTGGCCCTGTTTTCCAATTCTTACCTCATCGCCTATCATCGACAAAACTGTACTACAACTCTAACATATCACAATGTCAAGACCTGATTGGAATCGGCCTGGTGGTGCCGAACAGGGAGCCGTCTATTATAGACCCGTCGTCGAGGAGTGCAGAAATCGTACCGAACAATCGTTCCCGAACCCTCACATTCAGTCCCGTTCCCGGCGACACCAGTCAATTCACATCGTCTCATTCCCTTCGGGTTATATCCCAGACGAAGTAAGAGCCGACTTGGCCAAATGCAAGAGAATTGCCAAAGCACAAAAGAAAAATAAACCAAGCAACGAGACAGGAGCAATAACGGAAGAAGCAGCTATCAACAAGTCTTCTCGGCGGGTATTTGAAAAAGTATTGGCTCCGTTTAAGCTCTCCACTGCGCACTCAGTTGGCGTTGACCTCCCCCCGTCACCTACCGAGCTTTCACCTGTTTCTCCACAGAGGGAGCGGCGATTATCAATGATATCAGTACCACCGCCTGGCGCGGCTAACGCTGCAATGCCCGAAACGCGGAGAGCATCTGTTGTGAGTACCGCTCTCCAGAGCGCACACCGGAATAGTGTGATTTCTGTCCGTTCAGCCAAAAGCATAATGAGCTCGGTCACGGAGGTACCGAAGCCGGTTGCTAGTGGAAGTGGTGTGCAGTGCTCAATAATACTTGCCGAACCCAACGTATTTCTCACTGGCTTCGATCACGACGGCCACCCGCGACATGAAGTTGCCAATTCCTCCGCGCTTCTCCGGGGTAAATTGCAGCTTAACGTTACCAAGAACGTGAAATTGAAATCGATCACTCTCAAATTGCACGGGACCGCTAGGACAGATTGGCCTGAAGGCATTCCACCCTTGAAGATTGAGCAACACGAAGAGGTTTCATTACGGACACAGGTGTTGACATTCTTCCACGCTGTACATGAGACGTGGGAAACCGAGTTTGGGAATCAGTGTACCTATTTACTCAAGCGCTGCCCAGAGAGCGCGAACAGGAATCTTGCACTACCCACGTCGTCTAATCTTCCACCCGCTTTGAATCGCGGCTCTTCCTCGAATCTTACCGCTCGAGAATACAAGCGGTTGTCACTTCAGTCAGTTCAGTCTCGGAGTTTTGGAAAGGCAGATGTACAGAGTACAGAGGTCGTACAATCGAGGTCTTACAAGACGTTTTATCCGGGCAAGTATGAATACTCGTTTGAGCTGCCCATTGATCACCACCAGCTCGAGACTACGAAGCTTCAGTTCGGGTTAGTGAAATGGGAGCTCGAGGCGACGGTGGAGCGAGCAGGCGCTTTCAAGCCCAATCTTCACGGTACCAAAGAAGTCCGCATCGTCCGGGTTCCTGACCAGCTCTCCCTTGAGATGACCGAACCTATCTCGATAAGTAGGCAATGGGAAGATCAGCTTCACTACGATATTATGATATCAGGGAAATCCTTCCCGGTAGGCGCACAAATTCCAATTGCGTTCAAGCTTACACCATTAGCCAAGGTGCAAGTTCATAAATTAAAGGTATTTGTCACGGAGTCAGTCGAGTATTGGACCAACGACCGAAGAGTCACTCGGAAGGATCCAGGTCGTAAAATATTACTTTTCGAGAAAGCGGCCGGCAAGCCTGTAGACAGGCAATTCGCATCCTCGGAGATAAGGGTGTTGAGTGGCGGCGAGCTTTCGCCTGACGAAAGACATGAGGCACGAGCGGCTGCGCAAAGACGCAGGGGACAGGAGCGTTCTTTGCCTGATGCGACGGAAAATATGCTCGGAGATTTAGATCTGGGGCTAGAATCATACTGGGGACCAACCGAAATGGAAATGAACGTTCAGATCCCGACTTGTGAGCAGATGGCCAAGGACAAAAACTTGCGTCTTCATCCAGACTGCAGTTGGAAGAATGTCAATGTCTACCACTGGATAAAGGTACGTGTTTGCGCGTCGTGAACGCCACTAATGGTCAAAGTGCAGAGGCTGACAACATTGGGATACAGATCGTCATGCGTATCTCCAGACTTGACCCGGAGGACCCAGCCGGCAAGAAACGCCGCCATTTTGAGATCAGCATTGACTCACCCTTTACCGTACTCGACTGCCGCGCGACCCAAGCCAATACAGCACTACCCGAGTATTCGGGCTCTGAACGACCAATATACCACCAACAATCTAGTTGCGGCTGCCCCGATGCCCAAGTTCTTGCAACAAATCCTAGCCCCGCATCCAGTACAGGCAGCATACCGTCGGTCGAACCCAGCAGAAATCCTTCGGACAACGAAGGTTTGGGCGTCACATTACCACCCGCAGCCCATATACAACAACACCCAGCCGCAGGTTCTCAGCCGGTTCAGAGACCAATTCATTTGATCCGTTATCCGAGTCACAACCCTCCAGCTTTCGATGCCGACGAACCCCCACCTCCGTTGCTCACACCTCCTCCCCAATACGACCTTGTTGTTGGAACGCCAAGTGTAGATGGTCTAGCCGATTACTTTGCGAGACTTGCCGACTACGACGGCGATTCCGACAGCGGTGACGAAGACGTGAATCTGCGCAGCCGGTTGACGGAGCGTACCGGGCGTGTCAATGTCCCCCACCCACGAACACCCGGTGGGCGAATGGTGCCGAGCCGGAGCCTTGAGATCCAGCGCCCACCTGTACCGAATACCTTCCAAATAGCCGGCGCGCTACAACAACGCAGAGGCTAGTTGCCCAACTTTGATTGCGGGATCTGCGAGATCATGCTCGGCCGTCTCGTGTCGTGGGGATCAGACTCGGTTCAGACAAGTTGAACGAACTAAACCACCTCCCATGATGCGTCCACGACGTGTAAACCTTCGTGTAAATACCGATCGAGTGCAGGTCATTAGGCGTGGTATTACTTCATTTTCGGCAATAACACCTCTCGACCCCGTGGAAGCCTGGATATACCACTATTCTCTTTTTTTTTTTTTTGGATGAACGAGGGCGAAACGCTTCAACTGGATTGGGCCAATCCATGCACGCCATGGGCTATATTTGCTG
Organism: Xylaria venustula; assembly: GCA_022578775.1. Classification (NCBI taxonomy): domain Eukaryota; kingdom Fungi; phylum Ascomycota; class Sordariomycetes; order Xylariales; family Xylariaceae; genus Xylaria; species Xylaria venustula. The sequence continues at coordinate 46,626 of MU389337.1, read as the reverse complement.
ATGCGAATGGGTCAACTGGGCGCTATCATACTGTCCGTTCGTCTGTGTAGACTCACTGAACACCGGCAGTGTATTTTCTTTTGTCTCGTAGGGGAGGTTACCTCTCTGGTTTTATTTGGCTTTGGCTATGACTGGGAAAAGAGGACGTTATGACCTATTCATGCATCGAAGGCGTTTGCCGGGAATACCCACCTTTGTCTTACTGTTCACGATACCTAATTGAAATTACACCTCAATATCATTTGAAAATCCTCCTACATAAACAGACTTAAGTGCCATGGCTGATTTCTTATGATTCGTTTTGCTATCCTGTTCACGATGAATGCTCTATACGGCTTCATTCATAGCGCGTGCGTCTGGCAACAATTGAACTGGAAAACGATCCTGTTTTCTTACAGTACACAAAGTAGTTGCATCGCAGCCCCTGAATATGGCAGCGGAGTAGAAATAGTGGATTAAATGAATGCGCAGTTCTCTTACTTGTCGGGTGGGCTTTCCGAAGCTTTGCGGATAACGGAGGGTGCACGTTCCGTGAACACGCAGAGCCTCAACTCTTATAGGTGGAGAAAAACACCCTTGCAACCAAGCAAGACGCTGAGACGACTATCCCAACCTGATCTTGCAAAACAATGCCCCAAGGGGCGTCAAGAATCATGCCAAAAACGGCAAGCCGTCCGAAAAATCCCTGGTTGAGAGTCCCTCGCAAGAGAGAGGATGGGACAGGCGGGATTGACTCCCGTAGAGCATATTTCGAGTTAGCGAACACTGTGCTATGGAGTAAAGTTTCTGGAATGACAAGTTATGCGAAAACTGTCTACGTGGCCCTGGGTCATGTTATAAAGACATTGGCAGACCAAGCGTACCGGTATATGGACATAGGTAGGTATATATATATATATAGCCTGAGATACAGCCGCGGCGCTGATCTCATTTGTACTAGTTGGATCCCGTCAGCGCTCCCAACGCCGTCTGTTGAGCTGCATGCTATATATTAGCCGCTTGATTCACCTATCGGTCCTTTATTATGTTGTATAGCACGGCTGTCACAGCTCTGCTGGCCCTGCCCGGCGCTTCGGCACAGCTGAATAAGCTGGCCAAGGCGGCCGGGAAGCTATACTTCGGCTCGGCGACTGATAATAGTGAGTTGACGAACACGGCTTATACTGCTATCTTGGATGATATCGATGAGTTCGGTCAGATCGTAAGTTTATTTTATATTCCAACTACGTCCAACTCCGACTTTCACCTTCTTTGCTCCGGGGTGTAGGTCAGGTTGGAGAGTTGATTGCACGATCAACGCTCATCCGGGATACTCATGTGACTCTTGCCATATCTTCATGAAGAAACACTTACTGACCTTTCACCTTCAAAGACGCCCGGAAACGCTCAGAAGTGGGAGTACATCGAACCCAGCCAGGGTACATTCTCTTATACTTCTGGTGACCAAATCGCCGAGTTAGCGCAGACCAATGGCCAACTACTAAGATGTCACACACTCGTGTGGTACTCACAATTACCGTCATGGGGTGAGCTCATCCCGCCCATGAGGGACTGACTCTTCGTCTCGGAAACTAGTCATATAGACCCTATTTCGCTGACGCGGTAAATATTTAGTCAGCAGCGGGACGTGGACCGCAGACACTCTAACGTCAGTGATAAACACGCACATCTCGAATGTCGTTGGCCACTATAAGGGTCAATGCTACGCTTGGGATGTAGTCAACGAGGCTCTCAATGATGATGGAACATACCGCGACAGCGTGTTCTACGAGACGCTCGGCGACACGTACTTCGCCATCGCCTACACGGCAGCGGCCGCCGCCGACCCGGACGCCAAGCTGTACTACAACGACTACAACATCGAGAGCACCGGCTCGAAGCAGGCGAGTGTGCTGACCATCATCGACCTGGTGCAGGCGGCGGGCGCCAAGATCGACGGCATCGGTATGCAGGCCCACCTGATCGTCGGCTCCGTGTCGAGCCAGAGCTCCCTGCAGAGCGCCATGGCGTCGTACATCGCCGCCGGAGTCACCGAGGTCGCGTACACGGAGCTCGACATCCGGTTCTCCTCGCTGCCGGCCACGGATGCCGGCCTCGCGCAGCAGGCCACTGACTACGCCACTGTCGTCAACGCGTGCCTGGCCGAGAGCGGCTGCATTGGTATCACTATCTGGGACTTCACAGATCTCTACAGCTGGATTCCTTGTTCGTGGCCGATTTCTTCAATACCTTCTCACCTCTCTAGACTGTGCATAGGAATTACTGACTTCTGTGGTTAAACAGCGACCTTCTCCGGCCAGGGCGAGGCCTGCCTGTACGACGACGACCTCAACAAGAAGCCCGCCTGGACCGCCGTCAGCAGCGCGCTCGCGGCTGCTGCTACAGGTGCTACGAGCTCGACTACATCCGTTGCTAGCTCGACTACTACCAAGGCTGCGAGCACCACCACCACGCTAGCCACAAGCACGACTTCGTCCTCTGCTTCTTCGTCTCCCACTTCTTGTGCTGTGGCGAAATACGGACAGTGTGGTGGCACGGGCTGGACGGGCTGTACCGTCTGCGCCTCGGGCTCGACTTGTACGGTTGGGAACCCCTATTATTCGCAGTGCTTGTGATGTGGAGATAGATAGGTAGATTCGAGAAGTATATGTGTGTGTATATATTATTGTGCGTATGTATATAGCCAATTTTAAAATATAGATGCCTAGGGAAAATGCAGATACACATTTGTGTTAGAGTGCTCTCGTGTTTAATATCCAGGGGAAATGAATCTTACAAGTGAGCTACGCTACCCTATCCTGCTATTATCTCATCAGGATCAACCATATGGCCACAAGGTTGCTTTATAATTCCCATACGTATACCATCTCTAAATTCTTGTACTACGCTGGAACCGCCCGTTTTGACGGGTCCGGTTGCCCCCAGCAAATCTTTGCGAATGTTCTATATGGCCGTTCACGGCCGAATATGGTCTGTCAGCTACCGGTACATCATTATATAAGTAGTCTCATGGAGAAGTTTCGGACTTACTTCGAGTAATTAATATTCCTATTATTTATTTATTTGTTTATTTATTTATTTCGATGTAAGCTACATAGAATCTCAGTGAAGCTGGAGTTGCTGTCAATCTCTCAACTAGGACTTCCTAGAATCCTTTGTTACAAGCCAAAAGGAGACATTTGTGTATAGTGAGACAATGAAGTGCCCACCAAGGTTTCTAGACTTTTGTGCGACAACAAGTGGTTTCATTTACCCCAAAGTGCGAGATTGCTGACATCGTTGACTAGAATAGGGGCAAAAGTTAGGCTAGATCCTACCATATTATACAATCAGCAAGTGCCAGTGCAGAAACTCAAACGCTGATATTGGCATCACTACGGTATTGCCTTGATAAACTCGTACTTAGCGTATACCATGTGCTGTAATTACATGGTGGATCGCTTATTCTCTTGCTGATAACTGTAAGAAAAGAAAAAGAATACAGGAGCGTTTAATATGATTGGCAGTTATATTTCACAATTCCGGATTGTCATAACAATGCCCCTGTTGTAATCACTGTTATGATTAAAGGCAGTGCAAACTGGGCAAGTCTCTTGATAATCGTTTGTAGCAATACCAATCTGCCGACCGATTCTACCTAGGTAGGTACTTTCCGTTACTTCTAGCGTTAATTGGTAGGATGCATAACAACCTGACCATTCTGGACGCGGTGGACGTTCCACGCAGTGACAGCACTGCAGCGGCCGTACTCACTAGACGTGGCATGTTTAGTGAGCTAGCTGCTTGTCCCAGCTTGTACCCCATAGTGGGCTCGCGCACCTAAATTAAGTACTTTTTAGGTACTTACCTTACCCAAGCTACATGTACTTAGCCTTACACAGTAGGTACCTAGTTTAGCGCAGTTACCCATAGCAACCAACAACCCTGTATCTTAACAGGTCTCTTTACTTTGGACTTTTTGTTCTCTGTAATACTTATCGCTCTACAGGATAAATGGAGAAATCTAATAGACTAGCAGAATTGGAGGCGCAGATACGAGATGCGGAGAACCGTGCTAGGGAAGCAGAGGACCTTGCTAGAGAAGCACAGAACCGTGCTAGGGAGGCAGAGAGAAGCCGACGAGAAGCACAGCAACGCGCCGATAGAGAACAACAACGGGCTGACGAATCAGAAGAGCATAGGCGGACGACCTCATTGGACGAATACATTGCCGCCTGCCATAAACTTGTTTTCTCCCAGCTCAAGGTAGAAACGAACAAAGCGCTGACCTCGCGAGGCCCGATCACCAACCCCCGGAACAAGTATTGCCCAACGAGCCTCAAGCCATGGTCCGACTTTTTGCAGGAACAACGTGCGACTTTCGGGGAGCTCTATGCGGCCTGCTCTCCCGAACGCCGCGCCTTCGAGAATCGAAGTTTTTTGGCCGGTCTAAGAAGAAGGGTATCGCGGCGTCCAATCAAAAACGAGAAAACGCTAGAGTATTTTATGCGTGACGGCGTAGAAGACCCGGTCACGGTTATTATGGACGAGCTAAAAAGGGTGGAAGAGTTCAGGAGCGCCTTTGATGTCGGCAACGGCATCATTTTTGAAAACCACCCCAACGCCATCAGTGATGCTGCAGAAGAGGTTATCGCCAGAGACGCTGAACTGTCGCCGCCTTAGACGCTTGGTCACGGGCTAGATCTTAATCAGATATAACTAAATCAGATATGTGTCTATCGTTTCGACGACGAGCCTTCAAAACGAACCATAATCTACGTCTCGGAATACAAAGCACCATATAAACTAACGGCGCCTCATCTTCGCCTAGGACTGCGATTAATGAACATCTACGAAAAAGTGGTCAATCGAAAGACCATCCCTACCTCGGCCGATCCCGAGGGGCGATTCCGGTACCACGCCGAAAGACTGACGGCGGCTGCCCTCACGCAGACGTACCACTACATAATCCTGGGTGGACTCGAGTTTGGCCTGTTGACTACCGGTGAAGCCATTGTATTCCTCAAAATCAATTGGGAAAAACTAGATATACTATACTACCACCTAGCGGAACTTAGATCCGAGGTGACCGCCCACCCACATAACCTCCAGTTTTGCGCGGCCGTAGGCCAGTACCTCGTGTTCGGTCTAGTGGCGCTCGGGTCCCCGGGTCAACGACGAGAGCACGGACAGGATGAGCGTGAGCGGGTCAAAAGGACCCTCAGAACATGGACTGAAGATTTTAAGAGTACGCTGCGCTCCATTCCAGCAGACGAGAGACAAGCACCGGATACCTCTTCCACTTACGCGCCTACTACTTACTCAACCTTTGATCGGTCGCCAGTTGTGACACGCAGAAAAACGCGTCGGCCAGTAATAGAGGACCAGCCCACGAAGAATACGCCCAGGCGAGACTCGTCGCAGTCGTCTGGCGACGAGTCCGCACATAACTCACCCGATACGCCCAGTCCGGCCGAGCGCCGAAGGCGTGATAACCCGAGCCAGACAGTGCGACGCAGCCAGCGCATTCTAGCCCAGCAACCGCGTGGAGGTCATGAACAAGGGCGGCAGCATTGTACGCAAAAGTGCCTCCTGGGGCTAGTGAATGGAAACCTTCTCGATCCACAATGTCCCAACGTTGCAGCTCACCATAAAGGGAGCGGCAGAGGAGGTAACTATGCCCGTCTTTCCCACCCCGTACGACATGCTGAGTGGCTTCGGCTGCTTTCGCAGCAGCTGGAAGGTTCGCTGGACAACGGGGTTGTCAAGTTGGGAATACAAGGAGCCCGTGGAGCACTATTCCAGGTGACGATGCTAGCCTATGGGTACACGTTTGCGTGTAAGGGTACGGTACGAGCATTCGTCAAAGATCTCGAGCATGAGGCCGCCGTGTACAAGCGCCTCAGGCCCGTCCAGGGAACCAGCGTACCTGTTTTCCTCGGAGCTATCGACCTTCGATCCATCAATAGGACATACCATTACGATCACCGCGTTGACATTATATACATGATATTCTTATCGTGGGGAGGATATAGCCTACAGGAAGCACAGATTGGGGAAGGGGAACAGCGACAGCTAGAAGATAGCTTGTCTCGGGTCCTGCGCGCGGTTCATGAAGAAGGGGTGGTACATGAAGACGTCCGTATGCCGAACATACTGCGGAACCCTGAGACTGGGGGCGTTATGCTTATCGATTTCGAGCGAGCCTCGCTGCTGGACCATCGTCGGCGCCCACTAGGTCGGCTGGTTCCTAATAAGAGGGCGCGGAACCAAGAGATAGGAGATGGAAAGCGCTGGACTGGTTGTGTCAACAAAACTAAGCTAGACCAGCGCTTTGCTAACGATTGGGCGATGGCAAAGATGGCTTTCTGGGAGTAAACGACCACACTTGGCCGTGTGCCTTAACGATCCATGACCTCACAATACCATGTTTTGATGAATTGCCGTTGGACAATCGGAATTCTATTTTTTTTTACGCCCGTAAAGCAGATTTAAGCATAAATGAAGAAAAAGGGGTGAAAAAGGGGTGTGGGCTAAGTAGAAGCGGCATCGTTCGGGGCAGAAGGAGCAGGCAGGGTGAATTCGACCGTTCCGTTTCTCTCAAGTACGGTGCCCTAGTGGGTCAACATGCCGATGGCAAAACGGAGGCACCGTCGCACCGCCACAATGAGTCAGCAGACGCCTTCGTACCGAGTGTCCAATAGTGCAATGGCACTATATCAGACACCTGTGTAAGCTCTTCGCTGTGAAAGTTTGTTCGATGACTAGAGCTGATAGGCTTTACGTACAGCTTTCTCGTCTTTCCAGGAGTTCATGTGCATTTCGAGAGAGTATATGCGGAGGAGGTGTTTCGCATTGGGAAAGATACGCATTCCATTGCTTCACATCTTGGTAGTCTAGATTGTACTTTGGAGAAGTTGTCGAGCTCCGCGGTATCGTTGTTCGGCGACCTCGCAACTACGTTTTCTCCGGCTTGGTGATAAGTGAATAAAGAGAAAATCGGAACTGGTACTCGACTAAAAACGAGGGACGCGGCGGCAGACATTTTCTTCACTGGTATGGCTTGTCTATGGTTGTATCAATATTAGAAGATGTCGAGTGGGCTGCTCCCGTTTGAGGTTGTCGGAGGGATGAAAATGTCTCTCGTGAAGACGGTTCTTCTGTATAGTGGGAGAAGCGGAGGATCGGGGATGGTTTCCTTTTTACCAAGGGACTTTCGAAGTAGAAAGAAGAGGAAGCAAAGATAGAGAATAAACCACAAGGTTGACATATTTGAGGAGCTATCGGGCAAGATCAGGCGACTGAAAGATCGAAACGGAGGGATGAACACCTAAGATAGGTTGAATTACTTCAGAAGGCACATATGACGGAGACATGGATGACGATGTTATAGACGGTGTATAATTAAAGCAGAACTGTTGGGGAAAAAAAGACGATCAAAGATTCATGAAGGGGCTTGGAAGGAATAGTGGGTGCAGATGTGACATATCAAAAGAAAAAAGGAGGCAGAGTGCTGCCTTGTATGGGGTCGGGTAGGCTAACCGTCGCCATCCAGGCTGGCCTTTGCCAATAAACACAAGTAATTGACCAAACGAAATTAAATAAGCCACTTCAAATGAAGCCTCGTACCAGGCCAGTTTACTGCCAGTTTACTGACCAAGTCTCATCTGGCAGGGCTGGCCCTAGCAAGTAATATTGCATCTTGTGATCTACGAGGGAAACCGAGGCTGACCGTGGGTGTTCTCACATAGTCCGACGGTTCCAGCCAACTTAAGTAGTGCTTCTTTGAGCCAGCCTCCTCCGTATACTCTCTCAAATGATACTTGATAAGTACCTAGACACATGGATAGAACCATAATACCACTTGGATTATATAGATACATTCCCTAAAGGTAATTATACAATAGTAACATATAGCTATACCTTTAACTCTTGGCCCTTTTCAAAAATATAGTAGCTTGGGCTCGCTTGGCCTGCATACAGTGACATTCACTCTAGCTTGTTGTTAATGAATGCTGCCTCTATATCGAGGGGATATCGAATTGATGGGTTGGGGCCAGCGTAGCCAAGTATCACGGCCAATATAGGTGGCTTTTGATCTACGCATTGCCGAGGCGGGGAATTATACAACGTGGTCGAGATTTTATAGGCTGGCGATGTATGGAGACGTTCACGCAACAGCATGTACTATCTATCATGAGCTTAAGTCCCTTGGCCCAACCATATGTATTGTTCGGAACTACATCATTCGAAGTCATAACCATGGACACGCCTTAGCCGTAATAATCAATGGGGGCGGTCAAAGGGATTGCCATCCCTTGCCGTAATCACGGGCGGCTTGAGATTATTCAAAATTGTAATATATGATTTCCACAACGGCTGTAGTTGGCTGAGGAGCTTGCCTGGCAGTACCTTGGGCAGCGTTTTCTCATAGCACTTAAGTAATTTGCAGCCCTTCGGCTGCTAGCCGAGCCACTGTGAGATATATAAGAATTTTCAGATCCGTTGAACCATGTTTTCATACGTACGGCTGCACTTAGTCAAACCTTCTACTAAGCTAACGTAAAAAGTAGAAATTTATGCTAAGTTTAGTGAACTGACTAATCCGGCAAATGCCTCTCTTTTTTATTCATTTATCTACTTGGCCAAGCCTCACAGCACGTCTCATTCTACACTCAATATCCTGTTCACCTAGTGCTGTGATCGCTGCGACTGCATCTCTTTCTTTTCTCTCAGTATATGGTCATGCACAGCAATCAGTGTGTGCTCATTCCCATCATAGGCTAGAATAGGGGCCTCTGCTGTTTTCCAAAAATCGAGGGTATATACAGTGAGATTTCCATTTCGATTTTCGATGGCGGGGCCATTCAATTTGAAACAAGAATGACTTTGCCAAGGTAGCATCTGGTAATTATCTATACCATGCATGCCAACGCCACCTTGGCGTACATGCCGTAGCCCAGTCTCCAGGTAAAACGCTCGGTCAGTCACACTTTGCGTCTACAGTTTGGATTGAATACCAACACGACCTTTGAACGAACTTTTACTTCGATCTGAAGCTCCATAGCTCTGCAAATGCTAGGGTACTACAAAGTGTGCTGCCAGCAATCGTACTACTGGCATCTGTGCTTCTAGATTTACTTTCGAGAAACCAAGGCACCGGCTTACATGCATTACGAATGAGTGTGTGCCACTGCACGAGAAATCCAGCGTCCTGGATCGGGCATTTATGGTTAACAAAGATACAGGACTTGCTCTGATATACAATTTAAAATATTTGAACTTGAATCTTCTCGGTACTATTTTTTTCTGATCTGCTGTCAGACAATTCGTCCACCGTTCAGCCCCGGCAGGCACCCACCCTACGTCCACCCCCTTGATCACGGTAAACAAAGACGGGAACGCACACAGAACCTGCTGCAATAAAGAAGTAACTTCTTTAGGCGACCGACAGCAGCAGGTCCGGTCAATTAAACTACCTATGATGTTCACCCTAGGCTACCCTGGAACATGGCTGCTGTGCAGTCCGAGTCAGCCGCTCGTCCGTGGGGAACTCCGTGTGCTCACCCTCGCCGACATGGCGGACCTGGAAGGGGTTCCGCGCCACGCCGTAAGCCGTGAGTTATACTTTATAAGACTGCTATGCCGACCTTGTATTCGCACCAATAATCGAAGCTACTGCACAAGACCATCTGACATACTACGCATTATCTAAGCGATTACACTTATCGCACGGCTGGAACTTCGAGTATACCGAATTACGCATTAGCACCATTCGAAATGGCTGTGAGCGGAGAAATTCCCAAGAACATCTCTTTCGAGGATTACCTCGGCCTGATGGCCTGTCTCGTCGAGTGGGCGGACAGCTACGACACGAAGAACTGGGACAGGCTGCGAAAGTGCATCGCCCCAACCTTGCGGGTAAGAAAAGAAAATGCCATTTTTCAATTCCTATTTTTCCCAAGCTGAGAAGATCCTATCCAAAAACAGATCGATTACCGGTCGTTCTTGGACAAGCTCTGGGAGGCGATGCCGGCGGAAGAGTTCATCGAGATGATCTCGAACCCGGCCGTCCTCGGCGACAAGCTGCTGATGACGCAGCACTTCATCGGCGGCACCAAGTGGGAGAAGATCTCGGACGACGAGGTCATCGGCGTCCATCAGCTGCGCGTGCCCCATCAGCGCTACACCGACGCCTCGCGCTCCCAGGTCGCCGTCAAGGGCCACGCCCACTCCACCAACACGCACTGGTACAAGAAGGTCGACGGTGTCTGGAAGTTTGCCGGACTGAACCCCGAGATCCGATGGACCGAATATGACTTCGATCGCGTCTTTGCTGGCGGCCGTGACGAGTTTGGTGCGAGTGATGTTACGCAGGCCGCAGGCATCCCCGCGAAAGCTTAGAGAGAAAGTCTTGAACAACATCATGAGTTTCCTTGAGAAGGCAAATGCTATGCATCTGGTATATGTGTATATTGGATAGGTAACGAAGATGTATGTTTCGTCCTTGGGGGAAATGAATTAAAACTCCAGTTTAAGTCATGGCATTATGATACGTGTCTGCACGTTACTCAAAGGGCCAGCTTGTCACTATGCTCCCTTTTCAAATGATTGGTGGTCGTCACCCTTCGAAGACGTCGCATTACAACCGCTGGGAAAACATATGGTCTCCTGGGAGCTCGCGCTCCACGTAAGCAGGGCTAAGTTCCTGTGGTGGTAATGGTGGCGGTGGACGGGGTGTTCCTTCGTGCTCATATAACCGTGCCTGGTAATACTGGGAGGTCTCGCCAGAATCTTTCATTCTCAGGATTGTATTCCTCTTACGCAATTCCCAGCCAAGAAAGGCTACCGCGGGCGCAACTACAGCACTTGAAGTTAATCATCGCAATTTTGGGCGTGACATGTGGACATTTGAAACAGTGGAAGTTTGGCAAGTATTAATTTTTCCCCAGAGGTAAAATATGATTGCCCAGATATAGATTGAAAAGATAGATAATTGATCTGTAAAATACGTACGAAGTCCCAAGCTGAGTCCCAGCCCCAAGCCGAGCCCAAGTGTCCGTGAATCATCATTGGTTTTCTGTGAGGGAGCGCCCGGAGATAGAGAAGAAGGAGTTGCTGAAGTGGTTGTTGATACCGATGTCGCATCCGTACCTCTATACACGCTAGCGAAAAGGGGTATCGTAATGTAGGAAGCAGTGTCGTTGCAACACGAAGCGTCCTGGCCGCAACAATACTCCCCTGACTCGCGATCATTCGTCTTGCAGAGCGTCAAATCCTGATACCAGTCGGTAGTTGCTACCATAACAGGACAGTTAACATCAAATATAGAGCCCAGGAACTAACGGAATAACTGGGGTAGTCGTAGGTATTGATCATGCTTTCTTTACTCACGTGGGAGGTCCGGACAGTATTGCTTGCATGGTGCTTCCCATGTCCTTGATGTACAGCCTTGGACGGTAAAGATGTTGTCACCGGCAGCATCGAGACAGAGCCCGTTGTCTAGACAGTAGTCGCTGGTGCTGCAGCAGACACTCACGTCCGCTGAAGGATTGCATGGCAAGAAAGTATCTTTTTCATTGCCGCTGGTGTCATAACACGTCGCGTGACCCTGTGTAATTAAGTAGAACACGATCACGACCGCCGAGGGGAAAACCATTGTAGGTATCATACTTGTCTTTGCGCATTTGATGCGTGTGGTAGAGTCATCTCGACGAGGCAAGCGGGGGTCAGCCAGTTGTACGGGAAAAGGAGGCGTGAGGATACATATATACCTAGCAACACTTCAGCCATTTGGGGGCTATCCGTTTCATTCTCCTTGAATGCAACGTTCAGCTTACCAATATATGTACAAAATCCCTCCGGGAGGAGTCTCCGAGACTTACATGGCACTAGCACACCGTGTTGTCATCCTTTGAGCGGTTGGGTAACACAAATGCGCCAACCTTTTCGTCTGTTAGAAGGTAGCTAGATCTCGAATCCTCATCAGATCAGATCATGAACAAAGATCCATGGGTATATATATACATGCTTAATTGGGAAGGTGGGGCATCGCAACAGGCTCTTCAATTGGCTCACGGGCTCTACGATAATACCTCCTCGCTCTTATGACCGACGTCTCATGAAAAACACTGTTTGAGGAGCACTGAATAATGACAGGTTGTATTGAAAATGTCTATAGGATATGTAGATGATGCGAAAGTTAATAAGAAAACAAATGCCTATACAAATGGAAGTTTCATGCGTGATAGGTGGCCTATGACAAACATGCGAGCTGAATGAATGGGTTCATACATCATCAGTGATGGCCATGCCCATGTCCTGCTTGAGCGCGTCTAAACCATCTACGCTTCGGCGCACCGATACTCGTGGGATAACCCGTTCCAATTGGTACCCCACCGGTACCCGTGCCGTATGTGCTCGGGAACGGCGGCTGTACCGTCTTGGTGCTCGTGATCGTGGTCTCGGCGACCGTCACAGTAGCATAGACCGTCGAGATCGTAGGTTTGCAGGTGCACTCCTGTGAAGCAGAGGGTAGCGTCTCATGTGGTGCAGTTGCTTCAGTTGAGCTGTCAACGGGTTTCGTGTTAGTATGTTGATCTCTGTGTCCGGAGAAACTTGACGAAGAACGCTCGAGGAAATGAAGGAGGAACAAAGGGGGTTACTAACGTGGAAAAAGTCATTTCTACCGTGCTTTCAATCTCGGTCATCGAATAGCTTGGTACGTCCGTAGGCGTGGTCTTGTCGGATACAGGACACACCGTAGTCGATATAGCAACAATCTCTGTCTTGGTGACGGTGCCATGGGCACAGGTGCTGTCGGTGGACGGACAGGGGTTGGTAGTAGTGTAGATATTTGTAGAATACACCGTCGATGTTGTGTAGACAATTGGGGCTACGGGGGCAGAACTTGGAGTAATCAGAGACGGCGAGGAAGAGGTCTCCGCTAGAGTAGACGATAACCCGTCTCCAGGGATTTGAGTGCTGGCAAGCAAGGACGAAGTGGCGGGTTGATCCTTCACAGGACAGACCGTGGTATATATCGGCACCAGTTCTGTAGTAACCGAACCAATGTTTGACGAGCACCCGATAGCCCCAGGTGCACAAGACGTGACGGTGTACACACTGCTAGTGTAAACTGTGGACGTGGTCAGCACGGGAGAAGAGTATACCGAGCTATCCAGCGACGCAGGTGAAGTATATAATGGTACTGAGGAAGCGCTGGTGTGGATCGGGATGCTTGGCGATTCTGGAAGACTAGTTGTTCCTCCTTGCGCAACAGGGCAAATAGTGGTGTATAGTGATACAAGTTCTGTTGTCACTTGGCCCAATCCAGGACAGTTGGTGACAGAGGGAGCGCAGGAAGTAATCGTATAGATATTGGTTGAATAGACAGTAGACGTCGTCAACTCAACTGGGGTGCTAGATAATTGCTCTGTTGAACTAGTTGGATTTTGAGTCACGGTCGAAAGGCTTCCAGTTGCCAGCGCTGTTGTATTTGGGTAGATAACACTTGGTGTGACGACTAAAGAAGTGCCTGCTGAAGGCACTAGGCTCGTAGCTGAAGAGTCACTTAATGCTGTTGACGCAGATGACAATGAAGCAGGCGGAGTCGGATAGCTGCCTATTGGAATGAATGATGTTGCTGGTGTGGTACTAGCCACCTGGCTTGACTGTTCACTATACGTCTTCCCATCTATTATAGTTTTTGTTACTGGACAAATGGTGGTGTACATTGACACAGTTTCAGTAGTCACTCTTGCCGGGCAGTTTTTGACGGTTGGCGCACAGGACGTAACGGTGACGATATTCGTTGAATAGACCGTCGACATAACAGAGGTAGTAATCTCGGAGCTGAATGTGTAGGTTGCTGGCATTGTTTCTGATGAGGTATTTGCGAATACAGTTGAACTCAAGGATGAGACATCACTACTAAGCAAAGAGGTTCCCGTCTCTACAGAGGATGATACTGACGACAACGCAGGTGAAATAGCTGACGAGGTAGGAGACCCGGATTTGCTATCCGAAGTAGTCACAGAGCCCGAACCAGTTACGGGGCAGAGCGTGGTCGTCAAAGAGATTAGTTCGCTCGTAACGTGGCCCACAGGACAGCTCTCGACACCCGAAGCACAAGACGTAATCGTATAGATGTTCGTTGAATAGACGGTAGAGATCGTACTCAAAGTTATACTACCAGTGCCACTACTGTTGTTACCAACTATCGAGCTCTGAAATGCGGAGCTGCTTGCGGTGGGGGTCGTAACCTCAATAGCTGACGAATCTGAAGTTAATGAAGTAGGGACAGAGGCGGTAATGAGCGTGGCTGGGTATGTCCCAGTGCTTCCGGGTATTGACGATGCACTGCTAGATAACACTACAGAGCTAGTCCCCAAGAATATGGAACTCAGGCTGCTAAGAATGCCGCCGGGGCTGGTGGATGAGCCAACTGGGTAGCTGCTGGGGCCGGGAGAGGTCGTATATCCGGAGGATATAGTTGATGAAGCTACTGAGTGAGCGCTAGTTGTTGCTGCTGCTGAAGTCGTGCCTTTAAAGGACTTAGATGTAGATGACGAAGCCACTGGATAGCCGCTAGTTGTCGTTGTCGAAGGCGTGCTCTCCGAGGATATAGCTGATGAAGCTACCGGGTAACCACTGGAGGTCGCCGAAGACGTGAGGATAGAGCTAGCCGATGAAGCGACTGGGTAGCTACTAGAAATAGCTGAGGTCGTAGAAGCAGAGGAAGTACTTGATGACGCTACAGGGTAACTGATGGATACGGCTGGCGTCGAGATGCTGGAGGAGCTAGCCGATGAAGCGACTGGGTAACTGCTAGACGAAGCTGGAGGCGTAGCTTGAGATGCATCTGATGAAGCAACCGGATAGCTTCCAGTAATCGAACGTGTATTTTCAGAAGTCGTGGCTAATGACGAAGATGTCGGTTGGCTCGTAACCGTATCGCCCGCTGAAGAAACCGATGAAGAGCCTGAAGGACGGGGCGACACGGGATAACCAGTACCAGCAGATTCCGATAGAGTTGACGATGGATCTACGCCCATGGATTCCATAGCAGTAGGGGAATCGGCAGTGAGGCTATTTTTAATTATCTTTGGTGAAGTCGTCGAGGAACTGCAGCCGTCATGGATTTGGTTAATGCCACTAATCTTTCCGCTCTAAAATATATTAGTATGAATCCGTTACACTATAGGAATACATACTCTGTCCTTGTACTTGTATTCGCACGCTGGATACTTGTTGGTGATATTGACGCTTTTCACATACATAGTGTATGGAACTCCCTTCATATCAATCTCGCCGCCAGCCCATTGAATCGTCCAGTAGTTGTTGGCAGGGTCGCCTCCTCCCCAGACACCTAGCTGCAACTTCATGGGCGACTGCGGGAATGTAAAGCCGGAGGGTGTACTCGAAGCGTGAACACTTCGAACAACGTTGTTGTCGACGTACCAGTTCATATGATCCTCGTCCCATTCAACAGAGTAAGTGTGAAAGTCCGTAGTTGGGTTAACTACGTCCTTCTGGTAGGTGGCTGCACCATCCCACATTTTCCCCTGGGCGAATATGTTCGTCTCGACCGTCCATTTTCCATCTGGTGGGGGAAATGGTTTCTCGCCATGTTGGTTGCCAGAAAATTCCCAGTCAATCTCATCTTGAATATCCGACCACAAGACGGCACTGCTTATTACCCCCTGTCCAGGTGCAATTTGCATTTCGACATCATATCTACCACCGAGCATGTAGAAGTCAGTCCACATGTTCGGGGCATCTCCCTTTTTCCCATATGTAAATTCGGCACCTCGGGAGGTGAAATCGACCACCTCATAGTTAGCAATGGTCCAATCCTTGGGTGGCCCCGTCTGTTTCGTGAAGTCTATATAGTAGTTTTGCTCTGGCCAAGCTTTCTTCGCTGGGCAATCGGCGTGAAGCGGGTTACAGTCGGGTTCGAGTTGCCCCTTTACGAATCGGGCGGCGAATCCCAGTGTGCTAAGCAAGCCAATGATTTTTCTTTTCGGCATTTCGACGATTCTGCGTAGTGTCTATAACGGTTTCTAATCCAAAGTTTGGTTAGAAGGAGTGGCTTCTAAAGCAAGTGCACATTTGAAGGACATTCTCTTACCTGCCCATATCAATTGAGCCTGCAATAAAGAGTCATTGTGTTGAAGCATCACGGAGCGATCGACAACAATGTCAAAGCAAGCATGAAAGAGACGATGAGCATAATTCCTAATCCGGTCGAAATCACTACTAGACTCCTCACTAGGCTCCTCATATATCAATGCGACCGAGAATTCTCTCTTGTATAAGATTCAAGGTCTCTTCTTGATGAATACTAAGAAGGCTATTCGCCTTCTCGCAGTTACAATCCACAATGACTTCATAGGGCAGCTAGCTTTCATAAAGAGTCCAAGAATTCTTCGAACGCCTCTTTATTACTTCCAACTAAAGGCTTCGTTAGTGACCCGCTAAAGAACTAAGAGTCGAAGGAGTCTGAAACACTTGAATAGCAGACACCTTTATGGGCAAACTGTGATTATTATCGGAACTTAATGATGATGAAATGCAGGAGGAGAATTCTTGATTTTGTAGTCGCAGAAACAGCAGACGTTGATAGTAGGCGAGCATACGCATACTGACGGCTATACTACTAGATTGAAGCAAAGCTAAGCAACGACAGGCTAGAAAAAATAACGAAGCAGTCTTGGGACAATCATCGAAGCTCTTGGTACTTGGATGCTTGAGCGGAGTTACCAAGTAACCTAGTAACCATAAGACCACATCGAACAAGATGAGGGTGCCATCATAGCTGATGCTATGCACGGTGTGTCCGACGAGCAGCATCAGACACGGCTTGTGCTGCTGTCTGTATACCATTTCTAGTTGATTCTGGCCGAGGCCCCGGTCGAGGTAGCGGTGTCTTATATCTCCTGATACCTGGGACGAAAAGTATATATGACCGACAGATGCATCAATAGATGGATAGCCGCAATGACAAGCTGCAAGTAAGTACCCGGCATTTCTGCTCTCTCCCGGGACATCCGGCAACGTCGACGGCCGTGAATCAACTCGTCTGTATGCAGTTCATGCCGGGTGATTGGTTGATACCTAGTAAAAGAGCCACTGATGTCACACTGAGTAAAGTAAGAAACATACCTGGTATCTATCGACTGGGCTTCCAAAAGGTCTTGTGTAGTGCATATTAAATCGACCCATTTGTTTGTTATTCCAGAGATGTCTCTCCAGATCTCAAAGGAACCTAAGCCCGACCGACCTACACATCAAACGTTCAAATAACGTGCTCTCTAAAATGAATTTGTGCCCATCTCTAAACCCTTAGTTAAAGTTACAATTACCATTTACTTAGTAATTGTTATCAACATGTAAAAACGGTCATACGGCAACTACCGACAGCTTACATAGCTCACCTACTTCACCTTAGGCAAGATCTCGGTACGCCATGCCCAGCAGCGAGGTGACTGCTTCTCCGTAGATTGAGATAAGAAGAGAGATAGGTACTATACATTAGATGGTGCCATCTCGCCGCCATCTGCAGGAAGGTGTGTCTAGTGTACCATCCATCCGTTAATTCCCACTATATCGTCTAAAAGGGGGAAGGTGGCGGTCCCTAGAAAGCTGAACTTTTGGTGTCGGCAGCATCGAGGAAGTACCTAACTCGTAAGTACCTAACCCAAGTACTTGCAGCGCCTAGGCTCGTGCGGTAGGTAAGCAGTGGAACCTACCTCCCCAGTCACTTCCCGGTAGGGAAAGGGGTGTCCACTGTTTCTCGCCTTGTCGGTCCCTCCAGTTTTTGCCTGACACGGGTGCGACGGGTGCGACAAAAGGACCTCTGAAGTCCTACCTACTACAACACATATACACACCACTGTACACAAACATCTTGTACATCGCATTCTTTTTTCGTCGTCGCTACCGGCATTTGTCATTTGTTGCGTTTTGTATCATTGGCTGCCTGCCTTTCCTTGCGTACTATCCCTTCCCTTTCCGCCCCTCCCCGGGCCACAGCACACATCGAGGCGCACCACTCTCGTTTCGATCTCAGAAGCCTTGTCTTTCCTCAGCATCCTTCCACCCCCGCGCCCTCCCTAACCAACAGCAAGAAACCGTCGCATATCCGCCCCCCCGCCGCCCTCTCGTTACAAATTATATAATGATATAGCCTCATTATATTTCGTGTACCCAGCGGTATATTATACATCGAGGCATCCCGAGCGTCGCGTTCGGCAACGATACTATGGGTCTCTTTGGTCAGAAGTCGAAACTAAAGGCCGCTCCGGCGGTCATGCGTGTAGAGAAGGTGGTGATAGCTAGCAAAGCCCGACCAAGTCTGGTACCCGGCAACAGCACACGCGCGTCATCCGCCCATCTCTCTCCCATGACAAGCCGGTCACCTAATCCGCGCGCATCGCGACCGAAGAGCTCATCTCCCTACCCCTCCTCCTCTGACGAACGGAGGGTTGAGCGAAAGCGCAAGGCTGTGACGAGTACGCCCCGTGATTCGCCTGCGTTTGGCAACGACACTGACTCGGATGGCGACGACGACGACGACGATCCCTTCCTCCAGCGGAAGCGTATGCGACTGAGTGACAGCCGGCCCGTCGACTTGAACCGCCAGGTGCGCCATAAGAAAGCCTTTGGCGATGATGTTAGAAGACCAGACATCATTCATGCGGCCGATATCGCTTCAAGGGCAACCAAGTGTCCTGCGATCCCCGGTGCAAAAGATGACGAGGTGGCGATCAAAGTGCAATATCCTTCGCGCTGCGCGCGGGAGAGGTAAGCTCCTTCCCTTCTCCGGGTCTCCAATAGTGTGCTAACCTCACATTCGAGATATGAGCTTGTATGGCAAAAGGATAAGATCGATGCAATCAAGGATATTCTCGCAATTATCGAGAGTGTTGCCGAGACATATCTCCCCGATGCCGAGTCCAAGGCATTTATCCATCACAACACAAGTTTCAGGAGACAGATGGAACGCGCCATAAGCGAGAAGTACCGGGATGTCTCAGCCTTCCGGGCGGCACTTGACAGCTACAACAAAAAACTTCTGGAATTGGTGGAAAACGGTACCGTCGCCAAGACCCTCGACCGAATCCACCACCTACCATCCAGTCTCGTCTCCTTGATCCTTACCCAGGTCTATGATCGCACGGTCGCCCCAAAAGTGGAAATGCTGACCAAGTACGACGCTGGCAGTGATAATGTTTACGGAGAACTGTTACATCCCTTCGTTACCAAGATCTTGGTAGAGCAAACAAAAATGACATCCGACCAAGTTTTCATTGATCTTGGGTCAGGAGTTGGGAATGTTGTCCTTCAGGCTGCGCTTGAAATCGGGTGTCGCAGCTACGGGTGCGAAATAATGGAAAATGCTTGCAACCTAGCGGAGGCGCAAGAAAAAGAGTTTCGATCTCGGTGTATGCTCTGGGGTGTCGCACCCGGAAGAGTCACTCTCGAACGGGGCGATTTCCGCACAAACGCTAAGATTATGAGGAAACTGAAGGAGGCGGATGTCATCCTCGTCAACAACAAAGCCTTCACATCGACCCTCAACGATGCCCTCATCAACATGTTCCTCGACCTGAAGAAAGGCTGCAAGATTATATCTCTCAAGTCTTTCGTTTACGACAACAAAACAGCAATCAATGACGTTGCCACAAGCATCCTCGAGTTTGAGCATTTCCGATATCACGAGAATTGGGTAAGCTGGACCGGGTCCGATGGAGAGTATTTCATCTCCACCAGAAAATAGGGTTGTATTGTATAGTGATTTTCGGCATTGTCTATCGCATGTGTCAGCGGTTGCTTATACATTGCGCGGAGTAGAGGGTTTGGACGGTGATACGCAGGATACCAATGATTGGCTAGAAATTAGAACGAGACAAAGCTGTAGACGCTTACTGTATAGATGACGGGGGCTGTAAATGATACCAGGAATAGCAATGATGATGTTTCCTTTCAGTTGGCTTGTTTTGCCATCATCTATGGTTCTTGTTTGGAGATTCGTTTTGGAGATTCAAAGCATCGGCCTCACGGCCCATCCTCTTCATCCAACGATCCACAAGCTCTTTATTCTCGGCTTGCACCTTAGCTGACTTCTGAATTGTCATATTAAGCTCCATGTTCAGCGTGAGATTTTCATCTTGAACATCCTAGAGAAAAGGGAAAGCAGTCAGCATCGTAGGCCATTGTCCTGGGCCGGTAAACATTACTGTGCCTCAATCTATCACGACAGAGCCTCAAGCGAAAACACAGAAGGAGCCCACGGTTGCGCATACCTTGAGGAATTTCTTCTTCTTGTCCAACTCCTCGTTCAGATCACGCACCCTTGCCGTCAACGCATTGCGTTCGGAGGTGAGATCGCTGATACGCTTGCCATCGACTCTATTCTTGGATCGTAGCGTCGCGAGCTCGGCCTCGGCAGCCTTGAGACGTGTTTGTGCTTGGCCACGTCCGCGAAGGGCCTCGACGAGATCGAGGCGAAGCTGGGCTGCGCCTTCAGACGAGGCCGTGGAATCGGCCGCGTTGGTAGATGGGGGTTTCGATGGTGCCGCTCCTGCTGTCGCGGCTGCTTTAGTGGAAACAGCTGGCGAACTCTCGGCCCAGACCACCTTTTCGGCCTCGAGTGCTGCGACACGGTCTGCGAGCTGTGAGCCTAGAGAGTGGGCGAAGGGGCCATCATCGTCAGCTCTGCGTTGGCTATGAATGAGTGGACTAACGGGAGGCTTGTGTGATGAGGGGCAGTTTTGGGCTGGCTGAGTTTTGGATCGTTGGGTTTGAGTTGATATTATATTTTTCCCGCTTGTCCGATGACCCGATGGGATAAGGTAGGAGTCCGCACTTACAGGCTTCGACTAGGTCCTTGTTCACGGGATTGTTGCGCTCCGCCTCCTGCAACGAGGCCAGATAATCGTCCCGCCAATGGGGCATCCTGGTGATTTTACGAGGTGCTAGTTATTTT
This sequence comes from Xylaria venustula, assembly GCA_022578775.1. NCBI lineage: Eukaryota > Fungi > Ascomycota > Sordariomycetes > Xylariales > Xylariaceae > Xylaria > Xylaria venustula. The sequence goes on along the minus strand of MU389337.1, from coordinate 25,655 downwards.
CAGATAACTCTCTACATGAACACACAATGCCTTGGGCTAAATGAGTGTAATATGTATCGCGCAATGAAGGAGGTAAAGAAACCAACCAAACGGTCCCCAGTTTGTGACGCGGAATGGAGGGGCAACTGGGCGGGATGATGTCCTCAGCTTGCTCTAAGTACATAGGTAGGTACTTACGTGCATACATTACATGTGTAACTGGGGTCTGAGTGGTGGGGTTCCTTGATACATGTAGCCCGCTGGGAGCTATCATGCAGCTATCTACCTACAGAATACACCAAAGCTTGCCTAGTTCCAGTAAACGCTGAACCGATGCTCCTTTTGAAAAGTTAAATACTTTTTCTGATATAAGCAACAGGTGAACTAATATGCGGAATTAGTCAAGTATCAACGCTTATGTCATTATTTGAGGGTGTTTTAATGTTGAAATTCCCGTCAGCTATTACTGCATGATATGATACAGCAAGCTTTGGCACAATATATACCTCTTAGGCATCCATGTTACTAGCAAGATATCTTGCAGCCGGGGTTACGTAATAAGTAGCATATGAAAATAGTTATTAGACACGCCGTTCATTAATCTGTATAATGCAGCTACCAACAATTGAACCGAGGAAAAAGCTAAGTAGGGGAGGGGCGAGAGAGAATCTCAAAATGTTGGGACACAAAATGGTGGTAACTCACAATGTTGTAAGTAAATCTCGACAAAGGATTTCCGCGAGGAGTAAGTTGAAACTTTTCCTGTTTTATGTAGAGATGTTATACAACAGTTAAAATAAAATCCAACATTACATGAACACTTCTTTACTAACTTAGCTGGGATCGGAACCTAAGGCTTCTTGATTATCTCAGGGCTAACACCGCGAATCAGAGAACAAATCAAGAGAAAAACTTGGAACAGCAGAGGTTTTTGCACCGCTGGAGTATGATCAGCTTGGTGTCATCGACATGGCTCGTGGCCTCCTGATGACAAAAAAGAAAGATAGCCTGTACACTGCTGGCCCATGGTCAGCGATTGGCATACAACTTTTATCACGATGTTGACAATGACTCAAGTCACGAGCAGATATGTCATATAATCATTCACTAAATTTGATCAGTATATTCGATCCCTCCTTCTACCTAGCTACTCAAAAGCACCTAATTCAATCAATTAAAGATTGCCTTTAATTGTGTAACACCTACATCTAGTCTTAAACCAATGACTTAAAGGCGTAAGTGAGCTAAGTGATGTAGCAATATTCCGGTATAGTAGTGGCAATAGTCTGCGAATCCCACCGGGCCCAAGTCGAACCAATGCGCAGTTGTATTGTTTTTCTGAGACATGTATGTGAATGCAATACCGAGAGAAATTTTATGCATTTGTATAACCACAGGAGAAGGAAGTAAGAGTCTAGTTTTTTGATGTATAGTCGCTTATCATCTGGCTTTGTTCAAAGTGATTAGCTGAGTTCCTCACCTCTCAATTGACAGTGCCACATCCAGATTCGGGCTGACCCTAATATCGCTAGACCCAGCCCAGAAACCAGACGAGCCAGAGTGTCTTCTCTTAGTCGAAGGACGCATGAATGTAAAGACGTCATACGTAATAAATCAACGTCTCAGAATTTGGCATATAATGCAGACTTGATTATCTAGATCTTAGGAGAATGAGACATGTTATACATACCAACGGGGCAAAAACCAACTAGGCCGAGTTTAGTAATTTGATTGTATATAGCCGTAGTATTCCCACATTGATAGTTTTCAAAAGTTTGAAAATCAACGACAATCTCAGGTTTCTGAAGGTCCTGACTGAAACATCCCTGCTTTCTCACTATTCAAAGACGATCAACAGATGTAGAATCTGGCTTCTTGCGGCCAGTATGAAGCGTAATAACAGGAAAGCCAGCCTAGACTCATATTTGTCCTCAATTCGGCCGTTATTCGATTGCGAGAAAGAATTATAGAGCCACCGTTTCCTCAGCTAAAGAATTTATACGAAAAATTTTGTCTCATATTCAAAACCTCGCACTGAAAGTATGGGGACTGTTAGACACCGATCTATATTAGTGACTTGTCTCAACTTCTGCTTAGCTTCGTGCTCCATTACAAAAGCAGTTCAATAGTTTAAAATATTGCCACTTTTCGTATGTCTTGCTTGACAACCACCTACGTACCCATTTAGGCATGTGGATCATGCCATAACAAGGCTCGAGGCCAGCGCAACATTCTGCCACAATTTTTCCCCACTGTTCTCCATAAAGAGGACATCTGACCACATGTTTGAGAACTAGTGGGATATATGTAAGTCCTTGGTATATAACGTGTTCAGTTAATAAACCTGAAAAATCAAAAGGTGGGCGTTCAGTCATCTGACATATTCCGACGAGTAGGGTCATCGATACAATACAGCTGCATAATAGTGCTGGTCTACCAGCTAAGATAATAACTGTATATCCACTTCGCACCACAGGTGGGTAGATGTTTTCTCGAGAGCCGTTGAAATCCTTAATGTGTACCATACGCACCTAGCTGCGCTGGAAAGTTTCTTGGATACGATGATTTTAACGGGACGAAGGTGCAATCGCGAGTGAATTGCAGAAATAAATACTGTTGCCTTCGGAAACATGCTCAACAGTTTTCTCCTTTCAATTCATGGAGGGAAAGGAGAAAGACTGCGGTAAATACGGGTTTGAAAGAATATAAGACTGCAGCACGGGCCACCGACGTGGATTAAAAATACAAGGAGTATTCATTACCCCATGGATCCAGGTTCTTGGAGACTGGGTAAAGGTCTAATTGACCTGGGTGCAAGCGTCAAGGCGCGGCTCCAGCATTAGAGAAGCCACAACATAGAGTTCCTTCAACAAAGGAGTTATAGACTCAATGACTAGGGTAGCAGCCATCAGAAATGTTCGATAACGAGTGAAGCACAAACGAGTTTAAAATAGCTAAAGCTAAGTTAGATTGATATAAACCATGAGTCTAAACCGAAGAACTACAGAGTTGGTTGCCATTCCTAGTTAACTAAGAGGTATTGAAAATTGAGCGTAATGCGGGGGTTTTCCGGGACCGCCGCAATGACCCTGTAAAATTCTGTGTTTCGTAAAAGGTAAAAAAAAAGCATAATTTATATTAAGATGGTAACTTCGATGTTTTACAGGAAGCTAAGCGCTTGCAGAAGAAGCATGGGAAAACGTTGCTTTAGTTTTATTAACCTAACATATCAGGTAGTATTAGGCATATATACGGACCAAGCCTATATGCTTCATGGGCTGAGTTTCTATCAGAGCAAGCCGGGGGCGGCCCAGGTTCACATTTTCAGCTCGCTTAACTGAAATTAATGAATGGGTTCAAAGTGCGTGTAACGGTAATGCGTGTGAATACTCAAGCTCCTACAGCCAAACCTCCGCGTTACTCATCTCCACTAATTAGCCTTTTTATACCATACACATAAAGATCATAATAAACTGATTTTGTCAAGTCTCCCTTGGCTACCATTTGTGTATAGTTATAATCAATGAACTCGGACTCACGCTATAGCTGTACGTCGAATTGATGGAGTGTGTCAAGGCTAGCTACCTACTACATACACGGGACTAAAGCTGGTACCCAAAAAATACTTAGGAAAAAAGGGAGTTGTGAACATATTGGGTGGCAAAAATATAGTAAGGTTAGCCATAGATACATATGATCGTGTGCTGTATGTGGCATTGCAAGTGGTTTCATTATCTAAGACACATGAGGATTTTTTTCACAACAGTGTTTCAAAGTGTGAAACCGGCTGAGACTATTGATTGCATTGGCTTTCGGCAAGTTTAAAATTCTAAATCGATCTAGGCAACTTAAGCGGTTGGGTGATGTCTCGAAACCAGACAAACAGGAGAAAACCAAGTGTCGTTTTTAAAGTGACATGTTGCTTGTGTACTGAAACTCAACCAAGCCAGAGGATCTTGTAGATTAAGTAACTAGTAGCTTTTAGCAGTGTGAATTCGGAATAAATTATCAGTAGACTTTTATGATTGTCATACCACGCTTATGTGGGATCATTAGCTACAAATCTCATTGTGCGGTGACGTCGGCAATGCTAGAATCAAGGAGGCAAAAGGTATATAAATGGAGAATCGGCGGTTGTAGTTGTACCCCTGGCCTCTCGCTCAACCACAATAATCCAGACTTTACTTCACAGCCTAGTGATTGACGAGACATATTCCCTGGTTCAGTATTGATAATCTGACTAGATTTGAAGGCCACATTTGGGGTGACCGATGTGCCTTGGGCTTTGCCACATTGAATCATCCGAATCGTTCCGGCCATGTGCGATGAATCAACGAGAGCCATTCTGCCTAGAGCCTGCGTTTTAGGAGTCCTCGAGACCGTAGCTGTACTGTACTGGGGCGGTCATACTCGAGCAGGAATGGCCACTGAGGCCGCAGCCTATCCGGCCGGCTAAGGAGATCACATAGCTTTTATTGGGTTGATGATTCGCTGGACACTAGGCCGTGACCATGAAGCCCATTCCTACTCTTCGGTGAGAGTCCGAGTCATTGATGAGTTGGCAGTCATCGTGCATTGAGAAGACCAGAGATGGGAAATAAGGGCGCCGCTTTGATGCTCTTCTATGTTGAGGGGCGAAAGATGATTGGGCGAGACAGAATCCCCGATAAGGGTACTAACAATGGCTCGCTCGTCAAGTCCGGATCCAAATCCAGGCATACCACCAGTGAGGCCATAAACGGCTTGGACCATTTGGTCAACTCGTGAAAGATATTTGGAACGAGAACATCGATCCCTGTGATCGTACTCGTACGAGTGTACTGTACTGTACCGGTCGGCCCCCTCACCCGAACAGTACTGCCCGAAGATGGACAATGTCATATATTTATTTCTATGACATGAATGCGTTTACACTGTCATTAGGTAGGTAATATCATAGATGTTTTAGAACAGATAGAAAGTGAGCAAGTGGCCGGTGCTACACTGCACTGGCAATGAATTGAGTGCCGAAAGATGTTCCGTGCCGCTTCCCGGTTGTAGGGTAGGTACCTCCTACCTTCCTACCTTACTCAGTACCTACCTATGTACAGGTTGATGCTCCATTACAACGCTCACCTCACAACACGGTTACGGATCACACGGGCACGTGTTTCCGGGGCCGGAACAAGCTGTGGGTATCCACCGTTGTGCCTACCTACAGTATGGTACAGTCTAGGTATTGAGCAGCATTCATGCGCACTACTCTCGACTACTCACAATTTGATCCTTTCTTCCTCACATGGGTACAGGAATAGAGAGAGAGAGATACATATGGGGGCCGTAGGCAAATTTTGGAGTAGCGTGGCGTATGTAGTGTTAGTACGGTAAATACCTAGATTTTCAAGGAATTTAATGTCTATCGATGACGCCAGATGATCGAGATGGTGCGTAAATGGCCGCTCGATAAGGAAAATCGACGATACTATTTCGAGTGAAGAGCAGCCCAGAAAATATGGGAGGCAGCGTTAGTGTATCATATCGCGAATCCCCGCTAGTACGTATTTGGACAGTAGCCGTCGAGAGCAAAGTGCATGCAGAGGCGTGCCGGTGGGCGGTATAAGACATTCTGATTGGTTGGACGCGTCGCCATCCCTGTAAATGGAAATAACAACACGACGCGTCCAAGCCAAAGAGACCCCTCCTTGAATGCCCCTTGTTCCACCAATCCGGAATCACTCTACGCGCTGTCCTCCCTCGTCCACGCTCGTCCAATCGCTTACTCCCACCTCATTAATCCCAGACACTTTTTGCACTCTCGTACGAGCTGGTCCTTTGGGTTGCACATTGCATCACACCACGAGCCGTTGCTACGCTAGACCTCTATGAAGATAACGCCGTTGCTGGGATGAGCTAGGAAAAGGAAGCGTGCACACGAAGTAGAAGGGATGCTCAAGCTGGAGAGGCTGCGATAGATTCGACCGGCCAACAAACAAAGTGTAAAAAAAGAAGAAAAAGTTCTTCACCTCAAATCTCGAGCGGCCGCCGCTTTTTAGTCTCCTGGACGGCCATTACATTTTCTCTTCTTCCTCAGCTCCAGTAGCATCGGTTTTCCCGCGCCTACTGAATCAATCGGCATAATTCTGTCGATTCCGTTGTAGCGACTAAGCAGACGCTATTCATCTTCATTGGTCTCGCTTCGACACCCGAGATCCCCTCCATTCCGCGCCTCATACACACACTCGTCTACGTACATAGGTATTTCAGTGGAATGTTTTAGACGATTTCTCTATGATATATGATCGATCGACAATCCGAAGTCACCTCTGCAGGAGGACACCAAGGATAGATTACTGAACCCAGGCGCATTTCCCCAATCTCGTCGGTGGGAACATCTAATTAACGACCTGGACCGGCCCTGGACTGTCACACGCTTCACAACGGCACCATCCAAGCAGACCGTCTCTGGCGCCTCTGATCGACTCCACTGCTTGCACCGGGTCCTTGTCCACTGATGCCCGGTATCCATTGACGCTAGGTATAGTGGTAACTCTTGCTTACCATCATCGTGTCAGCCCAGAGCAGCTCTGGACCAATCCTCACCCGCCCTGAGCTCCTTCTGCCGTGGACCCGGCTCCACCCTGTTCCACTTCCTGCTGCGCCCCGCTGGAGTTCCACTGCTGAGTTGGCGCACTAAGCCCTGCTAGGTCGTCCATTTCGCACTCTCAGCTTGCTCACTTCCATTCTTCCTGCTCTCTCGGGCTTTCAATAGAATACCTCCTGGCGAGACAGGGCATACCCACCGTCTCCCCATCTGCCATCTGCTATCTGCCTGTCCTCCCTATCCTCCCCCGTCCTTCCCAGACCTGCCTAAACTTGCTTTTCAGCGGGTGATACACACTTACTTAGTGTTGGTTCACTGGCATACCAACTTACGGGTACTGACTTGCCTATCTGCCGCCTATCTGCCTATCTGTACGTACCGCAACTGCTCTCTGCCTAGACTTTCTACCTTGACTCTCTCCTGCATTCGCATTTGCATACCCGGCTGTCACTCACTTCCTCCCCCAGATCTTGACGATCTAGCTCCCCCCTCCCTTTCGCCTTTCATCTTCACTCATCTTAATTTTGCCTCGTATCCATCATTACCGTTACCACCTCCAAGTGTTACAACCAGCCCATGAGTTGTCCTTGATTACTTCACAAATTCGGCACTCCATAGCGTTTTTGGATCTCCGAGCGCGAACTCACTCATAGAATCCTCTTAGCGATACCCACCGCGCACGACACTCACCCTGGCCTCACGTCTCCACCGCTCATCTAAGAACCCATTTCGCCCCAGGTGAGCCTCCTGGTTTCTATCAAGTTGCATGTCGTCATGAGACTCTGGAGATAGTTTCATGATTCTACCACGAACGTCTTTGATTATCATCCATCGCCACATCGCTGATGTGGAGATGAACAGATTATACCCGTCGCCAACGAATTGCCGACTAGTTCCCATCACTTGTGGCCAGTATGGCCAGACCGACGCGTTTTGCGGCCTCTAATGAGCCGCTGCACATTTTCCAAGACGAGTTCCAAGACGAAAACTATGAACAGCCAGCGACGACGATAAGCCGAGCTCCAATGCCGACTGTAGGAAGACAACCGTCACCACGACGTCCCTTACAAAACTCGAGCGGCAACTTGGTTTTCAACCCCCCTAATGGTCGTAGAAAACATCATTCTCCTTACAAGAGCTTTGGCCAACCTTCAACTACACCACTGGGCTCATCGCAAAACCGCAAACTCAACGCGATAAATATATGTCCGCCTGTATCGAGTGCGCAAGCTACAGACTCGATGCCCAAGAAGCCTCTGATGTCGACATTTAAGACAGCCAACTCGAGACAACCAGGCGTGGATAAGGAGAATCTGCATCCCACCTTATATCCCGCGCCACCTTCCTTTACTCTCAACGTTGAAGAGTATTATCCAACCCAGTCAGGCAAACGTGCCCTTCTGGAAGCTGCGCCGATAACAGAATCAAGACCTACCAAGAAACTGAAAATCAAGGAGCCAAATTTCTCAGACCCGGCTGCTTTTCCTCCTATCTACGACGATGGTACGAAACCTGGCCACAGTTACGCACAGCTCATCGGAATGGCCATCCTACGCTCGCCTCAAAAGAAGCTCACGTTGTCTCAAATCTACAAGTGGATCTCTGATACATATAAATTTTACAACGCAAATGATGCAGGTTGGCAAAACAGCATTCGACATAATCTAAGTCTCAACAAAGCGTTCATCAAACAAGAACGTCCAAAAGATGATCCTGGGAAAGGGAATTACTGGGCTATTGAAGTGGGCATGGAGCAACAGTTCACCAAAGAGAAACCCAGCAGGAAGGCATCCGTGATATCTGAGAACGTGCACATCATGTCAATGGTGCCGCCGCCACGTGTCGACTATTCTCAATTTGAACCTCCCTATCTTCATGACGGGCTACCGTCGCTGCCTGCTGTTCCTCAAGTTCAAGCTACTCCATATCTCCAGGCCATGTCGCAAACACCAGCCATGATTGGCCCTGAGCCATCATCGGACGCTACCATCCCTCTGTCTGATAATGTCTGCGCTGAAGAGTTGGCTGACAAGCCTCAAGAAGCTGACGGTCCTGATCCAACCTCTCTTCCCTCCCCGCTGCCTGCGCCAATACTCTCTTCGCCTCCCATGCCCCGTTTTGTCAAACCCGAAAACGATACTCCACCTCCAGCTCGAACGACGCTTTGGGGTTCTAGAAAACGCTCTCAGAAACGTAAGCATGCCTCAATGGATGCTTCAACATCGGTGGACGATAGTGGCTATATTTCATCCTTGGAATCTTCAGCACTCCGCCAACAGCCTAATCCCTTTTACAATTCTGGCACGAACAGTTCAGGGACAAAACACCCTCGCGTGAAGGGCGGCCGAGGGCGAGCTGAAGATGAAATTAGACGTCTTCGTCATTCATCCTATGATAGCCCGACTAAGAGCCGTTCGAATGGACCTATGCCAGCATCTTCTTCTCCTTCTAGACAATCTAAGCAAATGCCACCTCCCCTAACTCCAGTTGTCAAGATGCAACCTCCACTGATGCCAATCGCATCGGTCTCACCCAACACTAATCTTCAAGCACACCGCGATCATGTGACATCAATGTTTGAGTCACCCCTGCGTCGAGTAAGCAATATTTCGGATAATATCGCTAATATGCCTCCATGGAGCCCTTCGTTCCTCGGAGAATCAACGAATGGAGCTTCCATTTATGGACTTGACGCTTACGCCAGTTTCGGGGTAAATGATTTCAGCTTTTTTGAAGACGTGGCGCTAGACCTTGAAACGCCCGCGGACCTTTCACCCATTAAGAAGTCGGCAAAAAGACCACGGCTGGATCGGTCACAGTCTACGAGTGCATTGGGCGATATCACCAATTCTTCAATTCGGAAGTCTGTGACTTCAGCACCATTTCTGGGGGTTCCTAGCCCGATGCCTACTCTGAACTACGAATCCCCTAGCAAAGCCTTTGAGGGCATGTCATCACCAAGCAAGGTTTTCTTGCAGTCACCTTTGGCTGTGAATAGGGCCGGCCTACAACATGTCACAAAGGAGACTGAATGGCCAAATTTCGAGAATAGTTTTACTCCGCCTCTATTCCAAGAGGAAACGGAGAACCTCCTGGACATTGCGCAAGGGTTTGAAAAGATCGGTGGAGGTCGCAGTGTAGTTGGATCTTGGAAAGGGTCTAAACCTAGCTTGGGACGAAATTATACAGCACAATGAGTAACATCTCTCTCATGCTCATAATGGCGCCTATCGGTTGGACCGATGGCATTTACGAATCTGACGACTCCTAAGGCATGGACACATCCGTTTCTCGGACACTTTCCTCATCTCCAACCCGCACTCTAGACTGTACCCCCTGCCTTTCTCTGCCTCACGGCCTTTATGTCTATTGCTTTTCATACACTTGTAATGAAGTCACGCTTTTGGGACGGCCACTGGTTTCGCCCACACGAGAAACTTGCATGTCAGATTTCATTTGGGGCGTTTTGTTCTTATGGGGAGTGGTTTTATTACAAATAATCTGCCACTCCTGTAACTGCCTCTTGAGTATAATACTGGTGTTTGGGAAAGCGTGTCCGCTATCAGGGTGCTTACTGCAGCAAGCGAGGGTTCCTAAAATTTCTTTACGGGGCGTCTTGTAAAAGAATATTGGAGTTTTGTGTATGAGGTGCATGGATGGCAACACATACGACACGCGGACACCCGGGTAGGAGTTGTTCCTTGCGCGGAACTTGGTTAGGGAAACTGATGGTTATACTGTGTTGGCAAATGGTTTGGCGTTGGAAATGGATCAATCAGGATGGCTTCCCAGGACTCGGTATCTTTGCCCGCACAATAACTAGCTTCACAATTTTGACTGTTGCATCTTGCCCTGTTTTTGGCACTTCATTAGTGACGTTTTTACGGGTCTGAACTTGGGGCTTGTTTTTAGATTGCCAAAGGTTCACGATGGGTATCTTGATATCGAAAAATTATCGAGCTCTTCAGGCATGATGGTTCTAACGAGTCCGTGAAGAAAGCCAGAGTCTATTGTCCCCTCTTAATGAAACTCCATGTAACGCCATAGTACCAGTCCAAGCAACCAAGGAACAAGTGAGTCCGGCCCTTGAGAGGGCGTGTATTTACAGTTTATTGGCACGGATGCATCCTCGTCAGTGAAGCAGAGGTAGTCAAGGGGAGTGACAGTGGTGCCGTAAAAGCAAGCGAGCCGATTCCTTGGGCTGTTTGGTCACATTAATCTTTAGTAGATGCCCATGCGCGTAACCCAGCCCGCATCCTTTTGATTTACGTTGATCTGGTAAGGGAAGGGATTCGTCTCGCTTGTCGTGATGGGCGGGATGTGATCCTTGTACGAGTTTACGCAGGTAACGATCTTCATGGCAGTCGCCAGAAGCGTGGTTTCCATGGCTTTGCGAACCTTGGCTCTCTCTAGAGTTGTCACAATAAGTTAACGAGGTTGCTTATTGGGGGGGCATGGTTAAAAACAGAGCGGAAGCCATATATCTCTTACCACTCTCCGTCCTCGGTTCGGCAACGGTGACCTTGACGGTCCAGGATTCCCAGCACACCTCCTCGTCGCCGCCACCGTAGGCCGCGCGCATATACCAGGCCTTGCGGCGCTTCTTCTCGAAGAATTGGACCGAGATGTGGCCGCGGCCGCCGTTGCTGGCCACTGCTGCGGCTGCCCCGCCGCGCTGCTGTGAAAGGTGGTGATGGAGCGGCGCATTCGAGCCGGAAGAATGCGAGTGCGTCCGCTCGGCGTCCAGTTCGCGCGCCAGCTCGGCGGCCCGCTTCTCGATCATAGTGTCGAGCTCGGCATCGTCGACAAAGGGGAGGGTGATGTCAAGGACCTCGCGCGAGCCCGGCGCTAGGGAGGGGAAGAATCGGTGGAAGAATATGGTATGTAATATGCCTGTTTTATTGAATTCGACGTTAGCTTGTTAGGGCGTCGGGTTGTGCGACGGCGCGGCGATTTCCCGTCTGGCAGGTGGTTCGAATGGAGACGAGAATGGAGATGAGATGAAGATGATGCGGGGCATTCGAAGGAAAAAGAAGATGACGATTTGACCAGGGGGGGGCATCTGGGCATCTCACCTCGGACGACATCTCTGACGGACGCTGGGTCGGCAAACGCTTCTAATATAAATTCCTGTGGTCTCTGTTGCTCCATGCTGAGTTCTGGTGCTGGGTTTGGCAGTGGACACGTGGAATGGTTTTGTGACGTACGACCTCGATGAGGCCGCTGCTGTCGTGAGAGGCTGCCAGGACAGCTCTCGGTTAGGCTTGGCGGGCTGCGGCATGTCAGAGGATGGATGGAGAATGGCGGGGTTCTGTGATGGGGCAAGTGCGTCACATAAGCCACATATGTGGCTGTGCGAAAGACGGGACGGGGATGCCCGGGGCTCGGGGATAACGTACCGACGCCCGTTACAATTAACTGGGTCCCACAAGAGAAAGCTTATTAGTCACGCGCTGCCGAGGCACACGTCAAGAGCTAAGGTAGCTAGACCAGCCTCATCATCAGTGGTTTGCATCTCAACCCGATTCAAGCGTGTATGGGTATCCGTACCCCATCCCACAGCGATCCCACTCCAGCTAGGTGGTAATGTAAGGGGGTGCATCAACCCCATCTTGAACGACCAACAGAGCAACAATTTTGGGTGCGACGACGACGACGACATCGACAATCCACTTCGTTTTCTTCGATATCGAAAGTGAGCTTCATGTCGCACCATCAATAATTTCCGGCCAGCTTCCAGCTTCCAGCTTCAAGCTTCAATCAGTTTTCAGGGAACAAACGCGTTCCCAGGCTGCTCCGAATCGCTTCAACATGCTATCAACCACGCGGCGGTGGTTCCGCCGCAACCGCACGCCCATAGCCATCGGCGTTGGTATCGTAGGCGCCGGCTACCTGGCCACTCAATATGTCCTGACCAAGATCAACGATGCGCGCGAGCGCATGAGCAGTGATCGTATCGCGAAAGAGAAGTGAGCTGTGCAAGACCAATTGGACATGTTAACGCCACACACTAATCATCACGCAGCCTGCGCCGCCGGTTCGAGCAGAACCAGGAAGACTGCACATTTACTGTCCTTGCCCTGCTTCCCTCGGCGACCTCGAATATTCTGGAAGCGATGAATACCGAAAATATCACTCTGGAGATCCAGCAGATGAAGGGCGCCACGAGGAGTGTGCGCAGTGGCGAGTCATCGGCCGTGGCCCCGAGTATCGCCGACACCACTATGACAGAGGAAGAGGGCAAGAGTACAGCGAGTCTGCAGAGCGAGAGCGGCGTCCACGCAAGCCAAGTTGCTTTGCCATCCACTCCCAGCGCGGGAGATGCTGCGCAGGACGGCGGCCAGACACTTCAACAATCCCGAAAGACGAAAAGGCAGCTTTGGGACGATCTGACAATAAGCTGTGAGCAGAGAGAACAGTGCCCGTCATGCCAAAGTCTTCCTAACTAACGAGGCTTTATAGCGATAACACGAGCGTTCACACTTGTTTATACACTAGCACTCTTGACGATGCTCACCAGAATCCAACTAAACCTTCTCGGCCGGAGAAGCTACCTGTCCAGCGTGATCTCGCTAGCAACTGGCGCAGCACAATCTACGATAAATCTCGAAAACAACGATGACGATAACCCGGAGCAGGCGTACGGCAGTGATTTTGAAACCAACCGAAAATACTTGACCTTCAGCTGGTGGTTATTGAACCGGGGATGGATAGATGTGATGGAAAAAGTCGAGACTGCTGTTCGCGAGGTGTTTGGACACCTAAGCCCGCGCGACCTTTTGAGCTTCGATACTTTCTCACAACTGACACTCGAAGTGCGCAAGAAAGTCGAGACGAAGTCAAGCTCTGAGCGGCCAGGCGCCCAGTGGCTGTCTTGCCTTCTCCCACCGACACCGCTAGAAGACTTTGTCTTGAAGGAATCCGGTGTTCTAGGCGACAGCGCCGCGGCTACTGCAACTCAATCCGGTAGCTCATCGACATCACCCGCATCTACCATAACACCAGCCCTTCGCCGCCTATTAGACGAGACTTCCGACCTCGTGGAGTCTCCAGCCTTTTGTCACGTGCTGACTCTCCTTCTCGATGCCGGATTCTCTGTCCTGCTGAATAAAAAATTACTGATCAGCGCTTTCGGCTCCAACGTCTCGGCTCCAGACTCTACCCCCGAGCCTTCAGAACAAGCTGCCACCGACCCCACAACCCGCGCGGTTCTGCTTCCCAAGATTCTATCTGTCCTGACGCGACAGGCCCACGTCATTGGCAATGGCATGCCAAACGAATACCTGCAAGAAATGGAATATGCCCAGGATCTTGCAGCGTTCGCCGCCGTTGTGTATTCGAGCAACTGGGAAAATGAAATCCATCAGGATGAAGAGCTTGTCGCTGCCGCAGCAGGCCTCAACGACGCTGCTGTTGCTTCTGGGTATGGAGATAGGAGCGTACCTCACCTGGATCACGGCTCCCAGGCGAAATTGTCCCAGGAGACGACAGGCGAGGAGAGTGTTGTTGTGGTGGACCCGTCGCAAGGTTCATTCGAGAGTGCGTGGGAGAAGGCCCTAGGGTCTTCGCAGTCGGCGTCACAGTCCCAGTTCCAGTCATGATCGATCACCAACCCTCCTATTTCTTCTTTAATATAGGCTACTGACGCTACAACGTACACTGTCACTGTGGCTGCTAGGGGAATCCGCACTCGTCGGGCAAAGGATTATTTAGCCTCAGAGAAATGAGATGGCACGGTTCTCACTACTCGCGCGCCACTCGATTTGAAACGCCCTTCAAAGACCACATACTCGTAAATAATTGAGACGCATTCTAACAAGTGGATAAAGGCGTATGGTTGGGAAAGGCATATACTACATAACAAACCTATGATAGATGCTGTCAAGGACAACAGGAGAGGGGCAGCTGGACTGTAGCTTGGATATCAGGAATGAACAACAACAACGTGCGCTAATTGTTGTGTACTTATATTACTACTATCGGAATCGTGGACAACCCGAGCCCAAGCCCACCGTCCATAAATAGGACTAACGTGTATTCTATATCATAGCATATCTAAAGCTGGTGACAGGACGTCATTGTCAACTTCTTTAGTAGCTCCTGTGACGTGAAATTGGTTGCTCGCGAGTCCTGCCTAGGATAAAAGGGCACCTGCCACTTGGATTACAAGTATACGGCTCATCTGGGAGGTGTTTACAACTAGGCCGACAGATGTTGAAGTGAGGCTAATTCACCTCTACTAGCTACTTCAGGGTGTGAAGTTCTCGTAATAACCGGCCGTCAGCGGCATGTCTACGCTGCGACAAGAATCGTTCTGGTGCCGATAGTCAACATCGTCCACGCTAACTACTTCAGAAGCGCCGCGAAGCCGGGAATATGCTGTCATACAGATTCGCCTCTTGCCTCTTGCCTCGACGCAGGGATAAAGTAGGGAAGCGGTCAATCATTTTCTCGCTTTACCTTTCACATGAGCCCACGGATAAACTTGTCCAAGCCAAGTTCGAACATCTCGTTCCGCACTCCCACGCCACCCTTGTGTTCGACGGGTGCCAGGGGATTCTTGACCACTAAGGATAAAAAGAAGGCTATTAGTCTTTTTATCGTCGAATATACAAGTTGAATAATAAGGCGAATCTCATTGCTAGTACAACACCAAAACTCCCTGAAGATTGGGAGAGAGAAAAGGGAGAGGAGAAGGAAGGAGAGAAGAAGAAAAGACGCACCATACTCGACCCAGAGATTGATGTAGATCTGGTGCAGGACGTTGCGCATGCTAAGGGCGCCGGGCTCGGTCAGCAGGGCGAAGCGCAGGTTGGTGGGCGTCTCGTAGTAGTGCAGCTTGTACTGGCCTGTGCGGAAGGAGATGAAGGCGTCGTCGTCGCCGCCCAGCTTGCGCACCATGTTACGCAGGCTGAAGACGGTGCCGAAGATGAGCTTGGCGTCGTCGGCGCCCTTGTTCCGTCGCGGCTTGGGAGGAGGATGAGCGGAGGGGAGAGGAGATTGTTGGGTTTGGTGGTCTGCTGCTGCTGCTGCTGCTGGACCGTTACCGTTTGCTTGTTGCGGTTGCTGTTGTCGGTGAGGCTCAGGAGCGGGAAGGCCTGGGGAGGCTGATGATGGTCCCGACTGTAGCCATTGCTTTGAGTAGATGCACTCGGCTGCGAGATGGGGAGCAGATCGTTAGCGGAATGGAGGTTCATTGTTGATTGGGTTGTCTGCCTATCTGCCTATCTGCCTGTTTGGACGCGCAAAGTGTAGAAACTCTGCTGATTGAGCGTTGGCATCGGTATTGGCATCGCCATAGGCGCAACACATGGCTGACTCGGCCTGGCTTGACTTGACTTGACTTGACTTGACTTGACTTGACTTACTGTGGCGGTCAAAGATATACAACGAATAGACCTGGACGGGCATGACGCCGACGCGGGGGTTCTCTAGCTGAGACTAGAGGGAGAGAGCTCTCACATGCCCGTCGTCAATGGCGGCGAACTTCGTAGGCGATGAAGCTGTGTTGGGGGGGGGTTCGCGATTGGCTTGAAGCTTGTGATAGTTTCAGGTCCACCACCTTGGGTAATTGGCAGCCCTGGAGTGCTCTGAAATGTAGCTACAATTATGTACCGATAGGCTTAGGCTTAGGTAAGAAGCTCCATACCTCCACCTACCTACAGTGTAAATTGCACGCCGGCGGGGCCCACGACTGCTTGATTCCTCGCCTAATAAAGCTTAGCTTATGTTCTCTATTTATGCCTGTAGGCACGCTGGAATTGTCATCTCGTTGAATTCTCACCAGCCTCAGAGAGCGGCTACGGCGGCATGGCCGACGGCAAATACGGCAGTTGAATCTATCATTGTCGGCTCATCGGCACTCTAAATCCACCTGCATCCCTTTTTTTGTTTCTCCTTGGTAAAGGGATGAAATATCTACCCCATGTGGAGTGGAAGAATTAGAAGCTGCCCAGGCACTCACATAGGACCTACCTAATGTAGATAGCTAATAGGGTATGTCTCTGCCTATATGTAGTTTCGTATGGGTGTATCTCACTACATGTACTGTAGGTACCGTATGTATTTGTTCTCCCTTACACCTACATGTATTCAAGTCAGTCAATTAAGCCACGGGAATGGACCTTTTTCAACTGTCTACATACCTCGCGAGGTGTTATTCGATGATGATATCGCCGTGCCTGAACATGCCTACTAAATATCGGTGTTTTAAAACATGTGTCGATTTATCTAAACAATGGTCACCTAAGGTAGGTATCTACATATAAATAAGTATATCTTAATGGGTATGCTGGTAGGGCTCACGATCTCTTACTAAAAATAGTCACATTCTATATGTAGAAGCTTTTAAGGCACCATCCCAGTACCTCACTGAGAGTTGTCACAACTAAAGAGACCTAGCATTTTTGTGCGTCATGTCTCTGATATAATATGACATAGATGTAGGAATTGCCAGGCCTACCTAGGTAGCTTTGCCTTCTTCGCATGCCGCATACAAGAGCTGGTATCGCTGATGACGGACGGCTTTGGGGGTTCTGGACCTCGAGAGCTCTTGTTGACAGCCCTACAGTTCACCTAACCTGGTGTAGTACTCTGTACCTATCCCCCGACTAGGAAGTGCAAGGGCCCCAAACTGGGGCGTTCTCTCTGCAACAGGGATTATTAGTGGGTGGCGTACATACTGTACATTGTACATGCGGCAGGAAAGATCTGCTGGATGCCCGAATTAGTGGTAGGTACTGTGCTGTTGGGCTGAACTTTTCTCTTCCTTCGCTACCTTTTTAGCGTATGTCTGCTCTTGGCAACCTGGTAGTCCCATACCACGCAAGTACTGTCTATTTTATGTGTAGGAGGTATGAGCTTAATACTAGTACCTATAGGGTATGTAGGACTCAGTACAGAGCTGCTGTCCTGACCACCACAACACTACAACACAATCCATTTGTGACGGGAGGCAGCAAGTAAAGAAAGGCTTTAATATCTAGCCTTCTGTCGTGGCATCTGCTCTTAACTTTTCTCCCTTTGGCTATTTCCATTATGAAGTGCCCCCTATTGATGTTCTATACCCCCCTCGTCTCCACTTGCTAGTTTCGCTCTTATCTATATTTCTGGCCATCTGGTCCTGTGTCTCATTCTGTTGCGCTCTGAGCGTCGGTACCAGTTCCCATTGCCGGCTTCTCCTTGACCAGACCGGTCCAGCGGAATTGAATCCTGGCCGCGCCATGATACAGCCACCGACGACTGCAACGACTGCCTTGTCAGCAGACGTGGACGACACCGTAGTCGACACCGTAGTCGACATGTCCACTGCGCGAAGCCCTCACGACTTTCCCGCCCCACTATCGCCGAGTCCATACATCAGCGTTGAGCAGATTGCTGATGCCACCGGCGACTCAACACCTGGCCCTCCTCTCTCGTAAGTGTAGAGCTTAGACTAGGTAGCTGAATATACCTACCATCTGTCGCAGAGCTGCCCCGCGACGCACAATGTTCTGACCTAGTCATCTGAGACATGCACACACCAGATCAGCCCTCCCCGTTGCTCCATTAAGTCCCATGAGACATCACAAGAGGACGCCATCGCAGCATCGCCAAGTCAAAGTAAGGAAGCAGACCCTCTGTGGTGGTAATTGTGTGTATGCCAAAGTAGGCTAATATGAGCTCCTGGCCCTACCACTACAGGAGACTCTTGATGCCAAGTACACGAACGATGAGGTTGACGGGATATCACAATCCATCGTCAATCAATATGTGATTAAAGAAGAGATTGGCCGAGGCTCTTACGGCGCCGTCCATCTAGCTACTGATCAGTTTGGAAATGAATATGTAAGCGCAGGCGGTATAGAACAGTTGCCACCACACGTAATCACTCACCCGCTTCATCATAGGCCGTCAAGGAGTTTTCCAAATCCCGCCTGCGGAAGCGGGCGCAGTCCCATATTCTAAGACGCCCAGGCCCCGGGGCACCGCATCAGCAAGGACCCGGGATGGGACTGAGCAACTTTTACAGGAAACAATTTGGCCGTCAGGAAGATGCCGAAGCTAAGGACGCCCTCTACTTGATCCGTGCCGAGATCGCCATCATGAAGAAGCTCAATCATCCCAACCTTGTCGCCTTGATTGAAGTCCTCGACGACCCTGAAGACGACTCTCTGTATATGGTCTTAGAAATGTGTAAAAAGGGCGTTGTCATGAAGATCGATCTGGATCAACAGGCCACCCCCTACGAAAGCGAACTTTGCCGTACATGGTTTCGTGATCTTATTCTCGGCATTGAATATCGTGAGTCGGGGACTGCTACAGAGTTCTATTCAGGTGACAGTCTTTAATATGCCAATAGTACACGCTCAAAATATTATCCATCGCGACATAAAACCCGATAACCTTCTCTTGACGCAAGACGATGTGCTCAAGATTGTTGATTTCGGAGTCTCAGAGATGTTTGAGAAGTCAAATGAGATGATGACAAACAAATCTGCCGGCTCTCCGGCATTCATACCGCCAGAGCTCTGCCAAGTCAGGCACGGAGACGTATCTGGCAAAGCGGCAGATGTCTGGTCCATGGGCGTCACACTCTACTGCCTGAAGTATGGTAGACTGCCGTTCAACGGTAGCCACGCGCTAGATATGTATGAAGCGATCCGAGAGAAACGAATATTTCTCCCCGAGGGAGAAGACGCGGATTTTGTAGATCTCATTACACGGATTCTGGACAAGAATAGCAGCACAAGGATCACAATGCCGGAAATCCGAGTAAGTTCATATTGGCGAAGTACATGTACAGATCATGCTGACTGTCAGTAGAATCATCCATGGGTCACAAGAAACGGGGCGGATCCTCTCCTCCCCGAGGAAGAAAACTGCTCTGACGTGGTAGAAACACCCAATGAGCTTGAGGTGAACCACGCTTTCACACGCAAGATGGATCATCTGATCTGTGTCGTAAGCAGCTCCACCGTAAAACGTTGTTGCGCATATCACTAAATATGTCTCAGTTAAAAGCGATCCGGCGGTTCAAGGGCCTCATTTCGCAAAGTCGGGTCTCAACGCCACAAACTCCCCACGCGCCTCGCTTTCCGGAAAAAGAAACCAAAGTAGAGCTACCGGCGGCTGGGTCGTATTCGGAAAGATGTTCCGAGACAGCTGAACCAAACCGACAGAAATCTGTTGCTCAAGAGGCTGCCGAGCTTGTTGAGCAACGTAATGCCTACCTAAAATCCGGCCTGCCGTTGCGGCCTATTGGCTCCGGACCAACTGCACAGGAAGAAGATCACGTTGCCGGCCCGGCTGAGAAAAGTACACTATATCTTGGAATCGGCACAGGTGGGGAGGGCGAGATCTCAACTTCTGAGACTTTGACCGATGTTGTCGCAGAATCGCCTACGGGCATCGATTTCGACGTCTATGATCGCGCCTTTGAGACAGAGATCAGACGAATCCGCTCCGACAGGAAGAAGAACCGATCTCGGACGTACGTGACGAGAATGCTTGGCGAGAAAGAGCGAGACAAGTATGCTGGAGATGACTGCATGATCGTCGAGGCTGGCAAGTCACTAGCAACGTCAGCCGTGTCAAAGACACACTCTTTAGTTCACGAAGTAGGGCGTAGTCATCGTGGAGAGGAACAGAGAAACCACCTCGATCTCGCGCCAACAAAGGGCGAAGAGAGTGGCGCCCAGAGGGCCGCAGAAGCAGCAAAAGAGACAGGCTCTCGGTTCGCAGACCTAGTCGTATCGATGACGAAAGACATAAAGGAAAAAACAACATTCCGAGAGCAAAATGACTGATGCATCTGGGGACGGGACTAGGTATGGAATACGACAGACGTGGCCAATAAACTAGCGGCCTTTGGTTCTAAATGAGTACGCCTGCGAGGAAAGAGCACATCGAAGCATGGCGATCATAGTGTCATTGGCTCTCAATGCATTTATATTAACGAATCGGTTTTTGGTTATATCAGAATTCAGAAGGGTATAAAAAACAAAAATGGTTCACGATACTTGAGCAGTTTTACAAGATGCACGAGATTTTAATACAATTATTTAGTTATATGTAGTAGCAATACTCACATAGATTCCAGAGGCAGCGAAAAGATACACACATAAAATAGAAGCCCAAAAACTCAATTTGTACTGTTCACAACTTCTGTGTAGCATACCTGAAGCTGGCTTCCGATGTCTCAAGGTGGGTTTATCTTGGCATGGATATCTCATCATGTAAAGATACGCTGAGGCAGTGAGGTGAGAGTGATATCCTACATCTCCAGGCCACTGTAAGGAAAAGTCACGCCTATTGAAGCTCGTTACGTTATTTACTACGGGCAGCGAATCGACTGGTAACTTGAAAGTTTGCGTTTCATAGGTAGCGCACACATAAGAGATATTTAGGGAATCGATTTACCTACCCAAAATGAGCTAATTCGAATTTCTGACCCCCACCTACCGACCTATTTATCTTGATCGCTAAAACCTCGTCACACAACGCCGTAACAAGAAACTAGAACCGAGGGAAGCGCAACACAAAATAATGCCGCAGTGACAGTGATATTGATACCCAAACAACGTTTACGTTATAATGTAAGGGAGGGAGGGCCTCGAGGGCTAACCCAATGTACAGCGTATGCTTGCCTCCCTGTGTCTTGGTTACGGTACGGCATTTCGACGAGGAAAGCTTAGCCTGGGGAATGCAGTCGACAGATCCAGCCAGTCGTTCTGACTCAGGGCGTCATGTTCTGGCTCAGCCCAGGCTAGTCCAGCCCCTGATGGGGTGTTTTAAAGGGTAGGTGGGTAGATGGACGTGGCTAAACCATCCGCCATACCTATAAGAAAGGAAAATTTCTGACAGCTATCTTTGTGGTATAATCAGTGTCAATATAAAAAACTAGTATTAAAAAAGCGTTGTTGTGTGCTGGCCCCACCCTTCTTCGAGTCAATGTGGCTCTAGTCACGAGTGTTATTGTATGAGTTCGGATGGAGGCTAGTTTGTATGTGCACTCGGCCGCTTAACGGTCATCGTGATGATAAGGAAGGGCTGACGTGCGTTGAGCTGTCTTCATGTGATTTCCCGCTCCCCTGCCCCCCTCGTTTTGAGGTTTCATCAATTTGCTATAATTTTGCTTCACTCGCTTAGAGTACGTACCGGTAGTAATGTAATGTCTAGCGGGTATCGAGGCATGTGACTGTGCTGAGAGGTGTTAGTTATCTCGCAACCCCAGGCAAATTAGTCTGAAAAGGAATTGCCCCGCGGGGTATTGTGCGGAGATGGATGAGGGGGCTTATGCGGATTGCTACCACATTTCGGCGATGTGGAAGAGACAAAACGCGCAACCCCACGATTTGTCCCCAGATTTCATGATTCAGATCCCCCGTACTTTTCGGTGTTCGTCTCAGCAACAGTCAAGACGATCGTCTCTCCTTCCCTCACCGCCAGGGCATTGTTACTGAGCAGCTGGTCCGATTTAATAAACCAACTTCTCTTGGATAAAACCTGTTTCGTACATCTGGCATATAGATGGCATACCACTAGAGAACAATGTTGAACAGATGAAACCTACTAGACTAGATAGGTGGTTGTTTAGTGTCAGGCTAATTCGCTTTCGTTCAATGTCGCAGATGGTAAGCCTATGCGACATCTTGGCCCTAGTGAAATCGCTCTGTGATATTCAAGTCTTCGGTCAGACAAGGAGTACTGGATAGGTATGTAGGTAGCTAACTGTTATGTCGTTATTTGACTGTAGCTGCAGCCGAATGAGTTGGCTCGAAGGGCTACACAATATCAGAAGGTAGTCGGACATTAACACAAACCCCTAGCCAATAGAGAGAGAATGTGGCACAGATGATACCATACCTACTTAGAGGTAAACGTCAACGGAGGTCGAAGTGCAACCGGTAAAGCCTGGATTGATAAGCAACATTTGGCATACATATCTTTAGCTGACCCTTTGTTGTACCTTGTTCAATTATTCATTTACTGGCGATACACGCCCTCGCGATTCCCGAGAGAAACGCCGGAGTGATGAGAAACGATATCACGGGTGTTTCATCAAGCGGGACTAGGCTTTTCCCCCAGGAACGGCCGAGAATGTAGTCGGAGCGTCCTTTAGATAGGAAATGACGGATTTTCGGAGACGAGTCATGCAAACAGATCAGATCCCGTAATTGTTGGTGAGCAAACCAACAATAAGTCGGCGGCTCAGTCGATGTTTGGCGATACGCCGAACCGCTGGTTCAGGGGGTCAGTGCCTATCATTGATATGGGAGCCCGGACGTCACTGACACGCCCGTCTCACTCTATAACAGGTAACATAACACCATCCCGAGCCTTGCTCGTTTGCCTCTCACAGAGACACGCCGCATCTCGCGCATACAAGTAAAAAGAAGGTGAGCGGGAAGAAAAATCATCAGGGGGTTTGGAATGCAAGGCAGCGGAGGTTGTTGCCAGCGCAAAGCAGCCCCTATCTCGCGTCATGGAGTTGAGCAAGTTGGACGGGCATTATCCGACCACTCATCTCTTGACGTTCGGCCACGGGCTTGGATGCTAATACCTATGATCCGATAACGCATCCATCTTGCGCCGACTTGTAGGGTTTCACTGAAGCCACATGTGGTGGTTGTACCGGTAGGATAGGTCGATGATCCGATAAGATGACAGCCTGCGAACGACATGGGAGCTTGCATAAGATACCTTGTCAAAGCATGGGTAGGTCCAAAAGGTCGGCTTTCTGGTCGGCCTACTCAGTATCTAATGTACACCAAGCAGTGGCTGTACTAGATCAAGGTACAATTCCCAACGAAGCTCTCTCGAGCATTGACCATTAAGAGCGTGTTTGAGTATGGGGTGGCGTGAAGGGATACCTAATGACTTGACAAAAGCCCGGCAGAACGGTAAGGTAGGTACTCTGTACCTTCTGTGGCTATATGCAGGTAGATATTGTACCTAGGTAGCTTGATGACGTCAGTCGTCTCTTTCCGTCAGGGACTGGATCCTTTCTAATTTTATGAAACCGAGGAGCTGCCTACTACATTGGGTTAGGGTGCTAATTGATATTCAGTTTATGAACAGTAGGCAGTTACTGTAGGCGCCGAGCACCTCTTCATAACAGCAGTGAGTTTTAAGTTCTCCTAGGTCATGAATACTAGCTGGGTAAATAACAGCACACGTCTCTGGCTACCTCCAGTGTACGAAGTGTGTAAATTCTGGAATATCGAAATTCCTAATTTTGAGCCGAGGTCGGCTGTAGTAGGTATAGAAGACATCTCCTCTTTTCTCGATGCTCATGGAGCCCGAATGCTACCCCTACGCAGGCCTACAGTAATTGTCGACCATGCAGTGCGGCATTGCGGTATCCCAGACTACTGGGTCCCTCATATGTATGCTACTACTAAGTATGCTAGGTACCTATGTATGTACACGAGATATGTATCTAGCTGCATAATTTGAGCGGCGGGCTTCTTGGTGGAGTCTTGATTGAGGCCTCCCTGACTTTGAAAACGAATAGGTACCTAGCGACAAAGTGAGAATCAAATACCTTCATAAGTACACTACACGCTTGGCACAGGGGCCCAAGAACCGTCTGCAGGTCAGAGCTTCGTGCATACACTACACGTCTGCAGTCGGTCAACATGTGCTGGCATCCTTGCAGCCGCCAGAGTTAATTGAGCTTAAGCTTTATCGAGCGACTCGACGATAAGCCGCACTGTCGTTCTTTGCCATGTGTCCTTCTCACAGGGAGCAGGGGAAGGGGACCATCGGCTTGGAGATGTATTACTTATACATACCTAGTTTGCCGCGTATACTTCTTGTGCACTTTACACAAAACCGATCAAGATAGGCGGTGTCGATGTCCATGTCGGTGTGCCTCTCCTGGCGGGCGAATTGGGGAGCGCGAAGTGGCCGAAATAGGCGAAGCTCCTCAGCAAAGTCGGCCGTTTGCAGCTTGCATACCTGGATCGACTCAGTCGAAGGTCTGACCAGCGGCTCGATCGCACCCGGGCTTGCCCGAAATTTTTCATCGATGCCGCCGTTGGCGTGCTGGGCCGGGCTTCGAGCGGTGAGCCAAAGGGTGCTTGCTCTGTACAGTTTGTTAGACGGGCATGTCTCTCCAAGCTAGGACCTGTCCAGTCCTGTACATGGGTCCGGGAGGGCCCGTAAACAAGGCTACAACGATGGCGCTCGACCTGCCCGTCATGCATGGCCGATATGGCTGACGGAAGGGTTGCCGATGGCCCTGCATATGTCGACTCCAACCAACATGGTAGTAGCTTTTTGCAGAAATGCCTCATACGCGCATGCAGATAGTGGACTCGGATGGGTTTCTCGCCCATGCATGCATACTGCTATGTAACGTGTGTCTGCTGTGATCTCGTTGGACGAGCTTTCTTCCAGCAGCTTCCGGCATTTATGGCATTTATGGCATTTATGGCAACGCCAGAGTTAACCTGCGCATGCTCTTGCAAGTGGGTGCTACCAAGCCAATAAAACATATACAGACAGGCTAGCCCAGCCCGCAGAATCACAAAAAAGGCAATGAAAAGAGACACAGGCCCCCCCGGAGTGGAAGAACGGCACTGCAATTGGAATGTGTGCCGAGTCATTTCAACAAAGTTTGAAGAATGGTTAATACTTACTAGTCCCTGATGCCGAGCAACTGTAGGGCTGACTGACTACCTATAAAACGGATAAAGGAGCACGTACCTATGAAAACAAACCAAGGTGATATTATTACTACTAGTTCATATGAGGCTCTTTGTTTGCAAAGCGAACCGGACCCTCCTGAGTAGGCTGACAGCTCGACAGTGGAGAGGGCAGTCGGTAACTTACAGTAGCAGATTAATTACGGGAGATCAAGCCCTCGTGCTGTACAAGATCGGCCATGGGCTAAATAGTAATATAGCAAGTATATGTTAAAACTCGTGAACAAGACCATATGCGCACCTTTCTGCCCTGAAACCCTACAGCATTCCACTAGAGTGGGGGGGGGGGGGGGGGGGTAAATATGATGCAGGCAAAAATTAATATATCCGGCAGCATACCACGCTATATCTTTAAATTGTAACCGAAATTACGACACCAAAACAACTATATATAAACCTAGTAA